>OY294044.1:44904625-44907125 GCA_958510825.1 Brachypterus glaber
AGTCTGCATCTGATTCTTGATAATATAAAACAAAATATAGCCAAAATTTTGCCGTCGATACGATTCTGCACTTTTTTAGAAAAAAAAAGTGAAATTACTGCAAGTGGAGGACGCCTTGGTTATATGCATTCATTTTCCTCAGGGACTTGATAGGAACAAGTACGGGTGTGCCAATTCCGAGGTACACGAGGCCTCAAGTGAAGGTAAGCTCGAGCCAAAGACTGTGCGGCACTAGGGATGTAGTGTCTAATTCGATGCCTTTGGTAAATTATCGATCTCCCAGAAAAATAATCTTTACAGCAAGTTTTGCTTCAGGGACTAGATTAGGCTCTGGCAAACAGTCTGTTCAACAAGAGCGTATTTTTTTTTCTATAAAATATATTTATTTATTAATTTTTTTACATTAAAGTAGATAAAAAATTATATTTCTCTCCTACTAAGTACACCGTGAAATCTGCGTTCTTATCCAGAGTGGCTTGGAACCTTTTTGGCATCCTTTCTGCATATTTTACTGTCAACGACCTCCATCCATGGCTGTTGCGAGCCGCTTCAAATTCAGCAGTTTTGTTCCTTCAAGTTTGGACTTCAAAAGCCCCACGTTTTCAATCGGATTTGCATACGGTGGTTGTGAAGGCCAAAGTAAGGTCGTGATGCTATTTTTCCTCTTCCAATTGGTGCAGAGTCGACTGCGGTGTTTTGGATCGTTGTCTCCTTGCAATATCCAATCTTTGTTTTTAGATCTAAACATCCTTTTTACTGCTGGTAAATTTTCAAAATTTTCATAGCGTTCAAATTCTTAGTAAACAACTTTAGGCAACTAAATCCACGGTGTGAAAAGCATCCCCAAACATGAATTTTTACGGGGTGCCTAACTGTGCACTGGAGCAAATGCATTTCACAGAGACTTTTTAATCACTTTTAATGCATTGGCGACCTTTAATTTAGGTCCTAGCGGATGCAGGTACAAAAAGACCGCAGTCGACCACCACCCCTACTATCTTGGCGTAAACCGAACTGATTTTCTTTAACGTGTGCTCGTCACAATTCGTATACTATGGTAACAAACCAGTACTACAGAAATAGTACAGAGATAGAAGAGTCACTCTGTAAAATACGGCGGAGGTACCTTTTAAATTTTTTGAATAATCAAAGACACGCTCTTGTTGAACGGACTGTATTTATTCAGGGACATGCAGGACTGTATTTCGATTCCTTTATGTATTTAGCTTGGCCGGGTCTGCCGACGACATCGGTGTGCTCGGAAGATGACCTCTACTACTACTACCAAAGTACTGATCAAATAGTGGCAGGGACTGCAAGGTCGTGTGGGCTTAGCTGCTACTTGTCAGAGACTTTGGTCTTGATAAGCAGGTTTTTCTAGTCAAAATCCGACAATGCCCACTACATCGGACGTGGCTCAGTTATCTTTTTATGACAAGGATGAATATCTGTCACGAGGACCTACCAGGCTCGGATGTGTCAGGCCCACTTGTAGAAAGTGAGGCGAAAACGAAGGTACAATTCTTCATTTACCGTCAAGTGTCACCCACTAAGTTTTAAATGTTTTTGGTATGCAATACCTTTTGCCCCAAGAACTCATCCAGCTTTCATTGAATTCGTTTTTGACTTTGGCTTTTTGACAAAAGCATTTTATCTGTTGGATTTTATATAACGGCTTTTGCTCTTACATCAAATAATGTTTACGGGAAACACAATGGACCAGCTTAGCTGGGTCTGCCGACGACATCGTCGTGCTCGGAAAATGATTGCTGGGACTACTTATTTTAACTGGGACCAGAGGTCGTGAGGGCTTAGCTGCCACTTGTCAGAGACTTTGGTCTGAATAAGCAGGCTTTGCTGGTCAAAATCCGACAGTGCCGACTACATCGGACGTGGCTCAGTTAGCTTTTTAGGTCAAGGACGAATATCTGCCACAAGGACCTACCAGGCTCGGATATATCAGTCCTACTTGTAGAAAGTGAGATGAAAACGAAGGTACAGTTTTTCATTTACCGTAAAGTGTCACCCAATGGAAACATTAAGTTTTAAATGTTTTTGGTATGCAATACCTTTTGCCCCAAGAACTCACCCAGCTTCCATTGAATTCGTTTTTGACCTTTGACAAAAGCATATCTTTTGGAACTATAACGGCTTTTGCTCTTACATCAAAATTTGATGATGATGATGATTATTTAATAATGTTTACGGGGAACACAATGGACCAGCAGGTCTGAGTGTATAGCATTTATTTTGTATTCTTGCTCCGCTACTGATCATGATATGCATTCCAAATTAAAGGTCTATAGAGCCTTATTTCAGATCCTTCCGTCCTTTTCAGGAAAAATCAAATTCTATGAGTAGAAGATTCCTATTGTTTTTGAAAATGATTCTCCAAAAACAAAAGTTATCGGGGGTTAAACTTTTTAAACAATCGAAAAAACTGTCTCCAATTTTTTTTATTTTTTTTTTCGTTAAATTTTTAAGAAGAATTTTTTGTGTA
>OY294044.1:44914625-44929098 GCA_958510825.1 Brachypterus glaber
CTACAGATATTACATATTACCAATAATATAAAATAAGTGTTATATATTTTAAAATATAGAGTTTTTTTTATAAACAAAATTTCAAACATTCCAGCGATATATTCCTAATATTATGGATAAAAAGTAATATTTAATAAAAAAAATAATTTTATATTTAGGGATCGTAATTTCGTTTTCGTGACTACCACATATATATGACACTATATACAGAAATTCGAATCAAAATGTATTTTTTTTGTCCGTATTTAATTCAAAATTTGAATGCTTGTTTATTTGAGTATTTCCGACTAGGGGGACGGAATTTTGGACAAGAAAAAAAATGATGAACGTATTTCGCGACCCAATATAATTCTAGATTTTTAGGTTAAAAGTTTGTTAAACTAGCTAAAAAAGTAGTAAAACTGATATAAAACACTATACACATAATAAATAGCACCAGTAATGCATAATTAGTAACTTACCTTTTACAAAAAAACCTTAAGAAAGGTCACCACACCTGTTAACAAATAAGCCTAAAAATTGCACTACTTTCTGCCCTGACGCTTAGTTTTTTGTGATTACGCTGTAATGGAGGGGATTTAATATGGCAAATTTGGTGCGTTCAATAAAAGACAACGCACTTTTCTGATATATGCGTTTAAAAAATACGGTTAATACGCTTAAACGCGTATATTGTTTAAAAAGCGCGAAAAAATCGTGCCCGTCGCATTTACCTGCATGGTCGGCGCTCCGTATGGTTACGTTATGGGGATTTTTGTTGTAGCTAAATCTGAATCTGATAATGAAAAAGTTCTAAATCCACCCCCGGAGGGCGGGGTTAATTAATTTTAAATGTTTACATTACTTTGGTGAAAATTGGTATATAGGGATTTCTGAGGTGGCTTAAACTGAATTTGATAATAAAAAATTCTAACTAAACCCCTGAGGGGCGGTAATTTTATTAAAACTGGATATATTGGGGTTTTTCAGGTCGCAAAATATGAACCTTGGAATAAAATTATTTTTAATCTAAAAATATACCTTGAACTGTCATTTTAACAGGTTCAGAGACCACCCATACCAAATTTCATGTTTCCTGGTCCTAGGCGTTTAAATTTTAGAGAAAATATGACCTTGAATTGTCATTTTGATAGGCGCGTATATTGGCCCTGTTCCAAAGACCACTCATACCCAATTCCATGTTTAAAACTTAGCAAAATATGTCCTTAAACTGTCATTATGACATGTGCGTAAATTGGTCTCCTTTCAGAGACCACCCATTCCAAATTTAACGTTTCTAGGCCTAGGCATTTTAAAATTATCAAAATATGCTTAGATTGGTCTTGCTTCAGAGAACAACCATACCAAATTTCATGTTTCTAGATCTAGGCCAAATATGACCTTGATGTGTTATTTTAACCGCTGCGTAAATTGGTCTTATTTCAGGGACTACCCATAACAAATTGAACTCTCATTTTGACAGGTGCATAGATTGATCTTATTTTAGGGACCACCTATACCAAATTTTATGTTTTAATTTCGTTATTAAGTCTACCAAACAAAAAAAATAAATAAAAAGTATACTTTGTTAGAAAGTCTACGGTTTTTACGGTTAATTTAAATTTTTCACCAGAAATCTTTTTCCTGTCGATTTGCAGTTTTGAATCCTATAATTTATGCCTAATTGGAAATTAATTATTAAATAACATCAACAAGTTATTAGCGTTAGAAAGTCTACAAAGAATAAAGCCACGCTCGTTAAGTTTTTACTTTTGTGAAAATATAAAAAAAATCACTTTTTAATCAAACATTCTTCACAAACCCGACACAATAGAAGACTACTGCTGCCAACTAAAACCTTAAACTAACGAATATATTGCCAGACAACTCTAAAACCAGCGTTAAAAAGTCTACATTCGAAAGATATGAAAACTTAGGGACATTTTTTTTTCTTAAAAAAATATTCAATTTTTTTTTTGCTCTGGAAATAATAGATCAGAGTTCAAAGTATTTACCTATTCAGCCATTCCATGATAACGGACGATACAATTCGTACAATATTTTATCAAATATTAAAAAAAAAGTCCCAAAAACTAAAACCGATATTAAAGCTGGTATGAAAAATAAAATAATAAATACAATCATTATCTGGCATTTAGGGTTTACAAGATTTGATTTTTTAAACTCTGATGACGGACGCTACAAAAAATAGAAGTGGAATAATTCTATTTTATGTTTCGCCCAAATATTAGAAAATTGGTTAAGGATCAAATTCAAACTTTATTATAGTATGGTTGGCATTGGTACTAGATATATTTTTTTAAATTTCATTTAATGTTTAGTTTAACATACAGTATATGAGAAAATTAAATGTGTGACGACGGACGCTACATGACGGACACTACAAAATTTCCACCAAAATTTTAATCTTTTATTTTCTAATGTATCTTAAAAAACCAAAAACAACTACAATTTGAATCAAAAAAACTCTAAATTTAACAGTTAAATAAAACACTACTTAAATACAACACATGAATTATAACTGGAATTTCTGGTTTGGCCGGTTTTGATTGGATAAATTTTGTTTAATTTTGTTAGGGTTCGTTCATGCTGTGTAAATATAATTTTATTGGGCTATTAATGAAAAATAGATTAATTTTAAATTAGAATTGTAAAATTTAGACCTCAACAATTATATTTCATAATAAAAGTATGGCATATAACAATTTTAAATTTTTCACCTTGGTTTCAAATTGTCTGGAATGGCTGTATTACAACTATGTATTTCGTTTAAAACTTTATTTTCCTTTTTTTAATTTACTCTTAAACTAGCAAAAACGAGTCCGGGACATGGTATTTTTAGTTACTTTTTGACATAAAAAATATCACATATCCACAAAAAGACACATGTTAACCAAATCTATGGCGCCCAACTGACAAAACAATGGCGTTTCCAATGAAATTAAAAATAAAAACAAAATACTAAAAACTTGGACTGAAGTTCCAGACAGCCTAATGGCCACACTTGGTAGAATGACCGATATACTAGGGTTGGTAAAAATAATAAATATCTTATTATTCAAATATGGATTTAAGTTGCAAAAATATTAAAGTTGGTTTAAAAAATGAATTTACTATAAGGAAAAATAAATGAATTTTCGAAATTATGCATTTTCAGTTAAAGTTGCGTTTAAAATTTAGATAAGTACACTGAAAAAAGGATCCTTTGCGATAATGGCATATGAAATTAGTCCAAATGCTTCGCACTCTTGAATACGTCCAACAGTGCATTCTCTTAACATGAAAATATAATTCACTTGCCAAGATATTTCTGATTCTTTAACTTAAAATTCTTTGATCTTGTGTGAAATGCAAGTGGTCTTGTCTCAAAAGAAAAATGTTTGGGCCCAAGTATTTAAAATTATTTAATTTTTAACAATCTTAAAACAAGATAAATGGTATTTGCCTCAAATGCGCCAGGTCCAAGAAAATTTTAAAAATATTTCAAAAGCGACACTTTTCTTGGGAAAAGATAAATACTTTTGTTTAAAGATACACATCTTTTAAGCTAAAAGAATAACTGCCAAGAGTGTTGATTACTTTGAGCCAAGAACTTCATTTTTTTCAGTGTAGGTATAATTGCAGCTCAAAAACAAAAGCTAGAGGAATACTTTTGTTTAGGCAAACTTGTAGCTTGTTGGGCCTATATTAACTGGTATAGAATTTATTATTTTAACCAGCTGTTTTGGTTCTCGAAAATTTCCCAGTGGCAACTGCGGCAGTTCCGAACCCGTTCAGGACTGGCGCAGATGCCAGTGGTAAATTATCGAGAACTAAAACAAGCCTATTAAGACATGAAAGTTTACTTAAAAAATAATTTTGGACAGTGGAGAATTAAAAGAAAAGTAGGCCTATATTGGAATACTGCTCCAGATAACAAATTATGTAGGGCTTAGAAATTTTAGAAAGAACTGGCTAGAGATATGTTAGGATGGAGACCTGCCTCAAACCAATTTGAAAAATAAACAGAATATAGGAAATAATTTTTTGTAGACGAAGCAACTGTACTAAATTGGTTGAATCTTCTCTAAAAGCATCCTTTCTCTGTTTAACCCGTTTAAACAGCTCATCTCGGACGAGTAATGAAACTAAAATTATTAATTTAATTTTACATTCCCATTTTATTATAATTAGTCCAAATTGTAATAGAGTTAAGTAGAAATTATAGTAGTTATAAAATTTGCTAAAAACTTTTACCATAGATATAAACTTTTTAATACCATTATTAATTATAATTATTTTACCTAAGAATATGAAATTTCATATTAATTATTTTATAAGAAATTAACTAATTATTTTAAAGATACATAGATTTCTAAACCTAATTATATTTCGTAATAATAATATAGGGGAAGGTGGTACAAACTGGGATTGTTCACAATAAGCAACAGTAACATTTATGAATTTATTTATTTATTTATTTTAGAGCAGTTACACAGAGGCATGGAGAGCCCCAAATAAGCTTTATGCTTGTGCTAGGGGCTCGCCATTAATTTTGACAACAAATAAATATACAAACAGAAACATATCGCAGAAGTAGATTTCAATCACTGTAAATTTTTCAATAATTTCAGATCGTATCTCCATTTCTTCACTATTCCTTCTTCTTAGTTTACAGAAAATACTTTTTAGGCCATAATTAATTTAATTTTGATAAAATAAATATTTTTAGAAACTTATAATATATGGGTAATTCCATGGTAACTGTCGTTACAGCCGCAGAAAAAATTACACTTTCTTTTAGATATTTTATTGTATGATATTATTATTAAAGATCGTTTTTTATTTATTTTTTTAAAGTCTGTTTGTGAAAAAATGAGAATTTAATAAAATATTCAAAAGAAAGTGTCATTTTTTCTGCGGCTGTAACGACAGTTACCATATAATTACCCATATTCTTTTTTTCTGCTAACAGACAGACATATGGCCTTCCAAATTATGGAAGGACATGGAAAACTTTTTCCTTTGCCATAGAACACATAAAAATTATATATTAATCTAAATTAATTCGTTCTTTAATACAGATTATATAACAAATAAACATGTTGCTGTTGTTGCTGGAGAATCCCACTCACCCGCAACCGGGGGATAGAATAATTTTTTTCTCTAAAGAGATAAGAAAATCGTCTTAAAGTAAAATAAGACCCCGCTCCCTTTAGTTACTTATTTAAATTAATTATACTGTATCTTAATATTAACATTTATGGATATGTGCCTTTTTTCTGCTCATAATTATTATTTCTACAGAAATAATTAGATATAATCGATATAATCTTTTAATTATATTAGACACGAGATTGCGCCGACTAGAAAAAATGTAAGTTACGTGCATAAAGCATCTGTGTGTGTTACATTATTAACTCTTGACTGTTAGGCCAGGAGACTTGTATTAAATAGCTATTTTCTTAACTAGTGTATTAACTATGAAATCGCGAGAGGATCGTACGGTCGATCTACAACATCTCAGATCTTTTAGATTTTTTTTTGTTTCGTTCCTACGTCCAAATTATTCACAAATCCAAAATATTTTTTTGATCCGAACCCCAGTTCTATCCTTAGGGGCCAAAGAATTTTGGCCCTATAAAAAGTCAACATTTCATTATTCTAGCATAATAATTTTATTTGGAAAGCTAAAAACATAAAAATTGGTGACAAGTTGGCTCTAACTATGTTTTTGTACAAAAAATTTTTCTACATAGAGGGCGCTACCGCCAGTTTACGGTAAAAAAATGGCTTTTTTTGGACGCCAACAGATGGCCTAAGCAACGCTTTTTGATTTTGATTACCCTCATATTATCAGATTTTAATAGATATACCAAAATAAAAATCTTAAGAAAAGAAAAGAATCAAGTCTACCTTGATGTACCACAGTTTGATCCGCCGCGGCGCTTCGCTGCAGACCCAACTTTAAAATGGACCCAATGGCGAGTACTTAAAAAATGGGCAAATATAAATGTAGCAAATAACAAAGGAATATCTATATTATTGAATGGCACACTTGCTTTTTCTCATAAGCGTTGCTGACGCCATCTATTAGCGACGAAAGTAAGTATTTTTTTTTTGCCGAAAACTGTCTATGTACAAAAATTAAAAACTTTTTTTTCACAAAAACATAACTAACGATGCAAGTCAATTTGGGAAAAAATTTCAAAGTTTTACCTTCTGAAATAATTTTTTTTAAGGACCACAGTTTGAAGCCGCGGCGCTTCGCTGCAGATACAACTTTAAAATAGGCTAAATGGCGGGCGCTTAAAGTGTAACCAACGAAAGTAAAAAATGAATAAAGGAATATTTATGTTATCGAAAGGCATATTTGGCTTTTCTGACAAGCGTTGTTTACGCCATATGTTGGCGTCGAAAAGAAGCCATTTTTTTACCTAAAACTGGCTGCAGTGTATGTATGTATAAATATTTGAATACTTTTTTTCATAAAGACATAGCTAACAATGCTAGTCAACTTGTGAACAAATTTCTAATTTTTAACTTTTAAAATAATTTTTTTTAAGGAATTTTGAAGCCGCGGCTTTGCTGCAGACTCCGCTTTAAAATAGGCTAAATGACGGGAACTTAAAGTGTAGTTAATGGAAATTTAAAAATTAATAAAGGAATATTTATGTTATCGAAAGGCATATTTGGTTTTTCTGACAATCTTGCTTGCGTCTTGCCTGCGTTGAAAAAACGCCATTTTTTTACCGTAAACTGGCGGTAGCGCCCTCTATGTACACAAATTTGAAACTTTTTTTTACAAAAACACAGCTAACTATAAGAGCCAACTTGTTATGCTAGAATAATGAAATGTTGACTTTTTTATAGGGGAAGTATTCTTTAGCCCCTAGAGACAGAACTGGATGTCAGATTAAAGAAACATTTTAAATTTATGATTAATTTAGAAAAATATCAAAAGAATCTAAGATCTGTTGTAGAACAAACCCCCCAAGTACGATCCTCTCGGGATTTCATGGTTAAGTGGATAAAATCACTTATTACACGAGTTGAAAATTAAATTTTATCCAAAACCCTTTAATTTTAAATAAAAATCCATAATTTAGCTAAAAATTATGATAAAAAGATTAAGCAAAATATTTTTTAGTCACTAGTGGAAAAACTTAACTTTTTATATTTAAAATAGTGTTTTTCTACGCAAAAGAGTGAGCAAAAAATTTTTTACTCACTAGTGGAAAAAATTTAACTTTAAATATTTAAAAAAGCGCTGAAAACAAGTGTTTCTATAAAGGTATTGGATAAAAAATATTAAAATCAAATTAGTTTGATAAAAACATTAGTATCACAATACAATCAATTAATGGCCGTTTTTGGCGCACGCGTGAAATTATTGAAACAGAGTTGCCTGCGGCGGCGGAAGTATAAGCGGTTAATGCATTCAGTACTTAATTCGAATGGGCTAAAGTATGAGTTCGAGTCCGCGGTGAAAGACAATTTTTTATTTATGCGATGTGGCATCGAGACTTGTGGCCGACTGTATCAGTATGGCTACTCTCTTTGTAAATTATTAATTTTTGCTTTCCCATTTTGAAAATTTTCAAATTTTCGGAAAGCCTTGTATTTGTGCAAAAATTTTCAAACTTTTTTTTTGCGTATTTTTGCGTTTTATGACGTTTTATGTCGATATAAATCAATTTCGAACAAAAAAAAATGTCGGTCGATCGGTCTGTCCGGTAAATTTTGTATGCACGATAACTTAACAACGCTTTAAGCTAGAGACTTGAAATTTAACATACAGGTATGTTACCAAAAGTTCTCGCCCGGGATTGTTTTTGGGGAACATTGGGGTGTGGCAAGGGGCGCAATGGGGAAAATATATTTAAAAAAAAAAAAAATTAAAATTGCTAAATAGGGGTTTTTAAGGTTGCTAAAATCTGGTAATAAAATTTTTCTAGGTCCACCCCCTCGGTGGTGAGGGGGTAAATATTTTTAAATGTTTTAATATTTTCGTCAAAATTGGTATATAGGGTTTTTGGGGTCCACGAATCTGAATCTGATAATAAATTTTTTATAATTTCACCCCCTGAGAGGTGGGGGTAGTTTTCATAAAAATTGGTATATTGGGGTTTTTGAGGTTGCTGAAAGTGAATCTGATAATAAAAAAAAATCTAACTCCACCCCCTGAGGTGAGGGGGGTAGTTTTTGTGAAAATTGGTATATTGGGGTTTTTGAGGTTGCTGAAAGTGAATCTGATAATAAAAAATCCTTTTCACGCGCGGAGGTGAAAAATGGGAAACTGGGCAGTGTATTTTTATTATTTGTGGTATTATCAATTGTTAAAATTTGATTATACTTGCCTTAGATTGAGCTTCACACTTGTGAAGGGGGATAATAGCACAGTAATGCATAATAATAGCACTTGCACTTAGGCCAAACACCCATTGTGAATACTACATTTTTTGGACCACCGGCTTATAGTGACTTCCGAACCACTGTTTATAAGGCACAAATACAATTTTTGACCAGGAATTCTTAAAGTGGTCCCTTATTTTCTCCTCTCTCACTTGAGCCAAAAACCTGTTGTGAAACGAATGTCACAGGGCAATGATGAGCAGCACTAGATAGATGCACCTAAAATAAGAATCTCAATACTTTTTCTAGGGGAACCAACCAAGAAAAGAACCAGATTACTTCTGGGCATGTTTAAAAGTCAACTGAGAGAAATAACGGGAAGTCCCGTGTGCATGAGATGTGGAAAAGGGGATGAAGAGCCCTACCACCTTAGATGTAAATCTCCATCGCTAACAAGCCTAAGATGGAAGTACTTCGGAAACGACTTATTGGAACCGAACGATATCAGGGTCACTCCCCTGAAACCGTACCTGAACTTTATAAAAAAACAGGGATAATATGAGGAAGCTCCCACTGTAATTAAAAAACTCCAAACTACTTTTCTTTTAAAATTAGATTTTTTTATCCCAAAATCAACCTCCAGTTACATATTTATTTAAATATGTCACTTCAACAAAAACTAAATTTTTGTACATAATTTTTATAGAAAGAAGGCGCTTTCTTTGTAAAATGAAACCTTTTTAAATAATATTAAATAAATACCGCACCGTAAATTTCGAAAAATCGTATTTAAAAAAAATCAATTTTCGTTTCCTTGCACTAATTACTCTGTACATAATGAAGTTTTTTTTTTATTTTGTTCGATCAGACTCATGAACTTATTTGCAAAATGTATAAAATAAAATGTGAAGCATTAAATAATGTTTGCCTTCTCTTATTACTATAAACGCTATAAATCACGTATCGAGATTTATGAAAATATAAAAAATAAAAATAAATAAGTAAATAATGTATTGGAAAATTTCTTACTCGCAAATAGTTATTATATTTGTTTTTTTTTTAGGAAATAGTTAATGCAACTTAGGTTAAAAATTATTGATAGATGAAAATTACTTAGTAACTTAACAGAAACCGATAGCAGTTTGAAATATGACAAAAAAAAATCACAAAAGGTCCTTATATAAATGAATTTTTTAACACTTTTACGCCGGATGACTCTCTTGAGATTTGGTCCCGTCCTTGGCACAGCGCGCACGACTCCCATAGGAGCCAGGCATCAGTTTTAAAGCAGCGCTGTAGGGAGGTAAATGCGCGTGAGTCAGCGTGTGGCGTACACTGTAAATGCAAATATGGTAATTTTACAGCAAATAAAGTAGGTCATATGTTGCCAGCAAAGAAAGTGGTAAATTTAAATCAGTATCGTAAATTCACAGTTATCTGTAAAAATGTGAATTTTTATTTTGGTAATTTTACTGCTATCTTTTGTAGAATGTAAGCTATTATTATGGTAATTTTCGGGACTTTCTGTAAAAGTGCCGGGTTTTTGGACCACATGCATGAATTTTAATGCAAAATTATTGTACCGACAGAGATTTTACTAAACCCAGTAATATTGAGGTTAATTTAATAAATATTGTAAATTCACATTCTGACATTGTAAATTTGCTTTAATTATTATAGTTAAAACTACTTTAAGATTGACGGACAAATTTAGAGTGTAGCATATTATATTCTACTATTTTCATAGACATATGCGGTTGTTACCGGGTGCGCATGTCGGCTTCGTTCGACATGTATGCAAGAAATTTATACAAAAAATACTTTAGCAAACGCCTATGCAACCAGATTATAGGGTGGCAGTGAAAGTGTTATATTCATTCGTAAATTCTTGAGTTATCGGGGTAATAAAAAACGTGACATCGGACGGACGCGCCGGATGAAAAGACATTTTAAATTTAAACTTTATATAGTTGCTTATTTTTTATGAAACACATTTGCACGGTGCCTTTTTGGGGGTATTTTTTGTTTGTTTGGAAACCCTCAAATTCTACTACTACCATTCAATAGTACCGTCCATTTATATGATTTCCAGCGAAAATTAAAAAAAAAACTACCGAGCGCTTTGTTTTTTATCAAAAAAAAAAAGAATGCTAAACGAGCTGCAAAGAGTAAAACAAGCCATAAGTTTTTTTATTTTATTTTTCTAATAATTGAAAAAATGCAATATACCCTTTTATTTTAAATAGTATATAATGAAATGCGTAGCATTACATATGTACACGAGTTGTTTTAGTCTTCGCAGCTCGTTTAGCATTTATTTATTTTTAATAAAAAACGCTCGGTAGATTTTTTTATTTTCATAAGCCATATTTTCCCAAAATTTTATTTTTCTAATAATTGAAAAAATGCAATATACCCTTTTATTTTAAATAGTATATAATGAAATGCGTAGCATTACATATGTACACGAGTTGTTTTAGTCTTCGCAGCTCGTTTAGCATTTATTTATTTTTAATAAAAAACGCTCGGTAGATTTTTTTATTTTCATAAGCCATATTTACCCAAAAGTAGGAGTTAAAATATTAGTTAGGTATAAATTAAAACGAGAGTCTATTTTCTCCTAGTTTCTATTTATTGAGGACGCGTTTCGAAGTCTAACACGACTCCATCTTCAGCTCCAAATCTTGATTAACTATTTCTTTGGAGCTGAAGATGGAGTCGTGTTAGACTCCGAAACGCGTCCTCAATAAAAAAGAAACTAGGAGAAAATAGACTCTCGTTTTAATTTATACCTAACTAATTTTTTATTTTCGCTAAAAATCATATAAATGGACGGTACTATCGAATAGTAAAGGAATTTTAGCATAAAAAAAAAAACAAAAAATACCCCCAAAAAGCACCGTGTTTGTGTCAAAGAATTTTTGCCTAGGACGTTTTTTGAAAATTTTGAAAAATCGAAACTACCGTATTACGGCCATTCTAGTAACTGTGGTCACTAGGCTGTCAGAAGTTTGGTACAAGTTTTTTATGTTTTAATTTTTACTTTTTAATTTATATTTTTTAATAAGCGTTATAGCTTTGTCAGCTTGGCGACGTATATTTGGTTCATAAGTCTCTTTTTGTGGGTTTTGCAGCTTTTTCTGTGTCAAAAGGTCACTAAAAATTACATGTCCCAGACCATTTTCAGCTAGTTTAAGAGTAAATTAAAAATACTAAAATAAAGTTTTACCTAAATGAAATATATAGTATATATGTGAATACTTTGGACTCGGAACTATCACCCCAGGAGCAAAAAAAAAACAAATAAAAAAAATTAAGGTAATTTTTAAGAAAAAATAAAAATTATTTTTCTAACGTAGACTTTCTAACGCTGGTTTTAGACTTTTCTGGGAACATATTCGTTAGTTTCACATCTTAGTTGGCAGCGATAGTCTTCTCTTATGATCGGTTTGTAAAGAGTGTTTGATTAAAATGCGATTTTTTTATATTTTCACAAAAGCAAAAACTTAATATATGGGAGGATTGGTGTAGTGGACTACCGCGTCGTACTTGGCGAGTTTACTACACAAATAGCGTGAGTTCGATTCTCACCGGCGCCGATTTTCCTTTTTGAGTTAATTAATAATTGAAATTTGGCGAAGGTGTAAGTGAAGCGGACACTCCCTATAAATTGGTTCGAAAGTCAATTAAAGCCGGTGGTTCCCTCTACTACTAGCCCACACAAGTCCTGGACTTAGGGGATTCTTAATTAAGTAGAATAGTACGAGGTTTAGCAAAAATGTAAAAAAAATTAACCAACGTGGCTTTATTCTTTGTAAACTTTCTAACGCTAATAACATTTTAATTTGAATTAATAATTATTGATTAGTTTGATTTTTAATTAGGCATATATTAAAAGAATCTAACCTTAAAATTGCAAACCAATATGATAAAGATATCTGGTAAATATTTTAAAATAACCATAAAAATCGTAGACTTTTTAACTATTATACCCCTCCAGGTTTTGCTCGCTGTGAAGAGTATGATAAGTAAGGCCCACCCTTGAATCCATAAATTAAATTTCAGTAAAAAATTGATATAAATTATTGGTGATATGATCATAAATCCCGTCGTATAATACCAGTAATAAACATTACATGAGCGAATAAATTAAAGAGTATCCAACGGGCTGCGCAAATACGAATTTATCGAAAAAGATGAGTTTTATCCGTTTCAATCTTTTTTTTTTATTTATTTTATAGATTTAACGCTAATCCAATTAAAATATTCGAATTGGAAAAACAAGGGTTATTTATTTGTTTTTTATCAGACGGAAAATGAACAATTTTAATATGAATTAAAAATAGTTTTGTTACGTCAAGAGCGCAACTTTATACAGCACACTCTAAAAAAAGAAAGACAAAATTGGCACCCATTCGTACCGGAATTCTGATTTTACCTTTATTGGTACAGGAATTTTACCTGATCCCGGTATTTGAAAATATTTTAATAGAATTAGTTTTAATTACTTTTATCCAAAACCTTCATAAAAACACTTGTTTTTAGCATTATTTTAAATATCAAAAGTTAAGTTTTTTTCACTGTTAACTAAAAAATGTTATGCTCACTCTTTTGCGCAGAAAACCTCTATTTTAAATATAAAAAGTTTTTTCCACTAGTGACTAAAAAATGTTTTGCTCACTCGGCGTATTAAGAAAACTATTTTCAAATACAATACAATACATGTGAGGCATGGTACTGCCTTTCAAATCACTGCGACCAATGAGATCTATTGTGAATCCCCTTTGCAATTTAGTCCACATCAAACTTTAGGCTTTCAAAGAAGCCTAAGAGTTTTTTGGGGGCTACTTGGGATATATCTGCAGGTCTTGGGTATACCTGTTCTAGATATTGCGAGCAATGGCTTTCCAGAAGCACATAATGTGTTCGGCCGTTTCTGGTGCTTCTGAGCATAGACGGCAAGTGTCGATTTCAGATTTTCCCATTTTTTTAAGATGATATCTTAACGGACAGTGTCCGGTTAACAGCCCTGTATAGGTCTTTAGGTCCACCTTGCTGAGATCGAGTAACTTTCTTGTTCGTTTAGGTTCATATTTTATGAATATTTTGGCTTGTTTTAAGTTTTGGTCTTTCCAATATCGAGTTTTGATTTTGGTTTCCCATCTCTTAATTGCCTCTACCTGATGGCTTTTGTTAAAGCCACAGAAAGGTTCAGGGCCAATAAATTGAGCGCATGCTCCCTCTCTCAAGATATTTTCAAATAAATAGTCATATATAAATACACAAGAGGCTGAGAATTATGCGGGAAAAATTCACTGTTTTCATGTTTGCTGTCTGGAAATAATTCCTACCTAATTATTTCCTTTGACAGCAAATTTGATTGAAAACTGTGAATTTTTCCCGATAATTCGAAGAATCGTCTGTAATTCAGAAGATTATTTTTTAACGATTTATACGTTAAACCAACTTTTATATTTTTTTCATCGCAAAATGATATAAATTGTTTTATCCACGGCCGTGATTAATAGGCCTATTAATTCGGGTCTGTAAAAATAAATCGTTTAAAATTTAAAACGACCATGGATAAAGTATAGTATTCTACTCGCGTATAATAGCTATTAATCATTGGGGTGATTAGGTCACTCGCCTTTCGGCTCGTGTCCCAAAATTTACCCTCATTGATTAATAGCAATTATTATACGCTCATTGAATAATATACTATTATAACATATCTTAATATTTTTACAGGAATATTCTTTAATTTGGTTAATTTAATTCCTTTCTCAATTGTTAAACTAAAACCTTTTTTGTCCATTTTTAAATTGCAAATTATGGTTTTGTCATTAGTTCAGTCAGTAACTGTTACTGGTTAATCATTACATTTTATAAAAAGAATATTTTTTGGTATTTTTTGGTAAATAATAAAGTAATAACAATAATTATAATTAGTAATATACAGTGCGGTCAAACAGTCACCCCCCCTCTTAACTTTTGAACGAGTTGAGATATCGGTTTCAAATTTAGAACTCTCAAATATGACAACTTAAACTATCTTTAGGCATATATTTGATACTTTTATCTCTTAAAATGTGGGCAGGGGGACATGGGGGGAAATTTTTTTAAATGGAAAGGGGTGTCG
>OY294044.1:44929298-44956038 GCA_958510825.1 Brachypterus glaber
CCAACAAAATTTATGTTTAAGAATTTTACAATTTCGATAAAAAATTATTATTTATTGATTAATTTTACGTAAAAAACATATTGGACCTTTTGATCAAAGGTCAATAGTTTTCGAGAAAAATAGGTTTAAACATATCTCTGCAAGTTCCACTAAGAAAAAAACTGCTGGATTCAGCGACCCAAAATTAGTATAAACCTATGTCTGGAATCTCAGTTAGAGAAATCTTCAGATTTGTCGACCAGTGTAATTTTTTAATTTTGATTTATCAAAACTCCAATATGAGAATGTTACAGTTAAATCCAGAAAATGCTAAAAACATGTTAGCGGGTTTCCATTTCCCTAGATTTTAAATTATGTCTCCACTCTTATTCTTGACAGAAAACGTCACATTAAGGTACTCTAGAAGAGACACATATCGGGAAAAGGCTAAAAACACGTTTTCTGGTTTCCCATTTCACTAGAATTTTTTGTCTCCAATCTTTTTCTGGACATAAAACTATGTTTGCGCCAGGTAATTTATTTTTAGTATAGACCTAATGGGAATGTTGATTTTCGAACATTTGTATTTATTATGGAGAATAGAAGGTCATTAATTAGAACACGATGCTTTTTCCCTGCATGCTATACTTTTTAAAAACTACTCATGTTTTTTGTTGCTTAGTTAACACCAATGCTGTCCAGTTGTTCAATTACAATAACAACAAATACGCAACCATTCATACATGGCGCCAGTCTAGTTGGCTATGATGATTGATACTGTTGTCTGATTTGTCACCGTTTTCCGCCTCCAGGATTTTCAGCCACCGCCGAACACTAGTCAGCACGTGCTGCCAGCAGGGTAACTGACCCTGTTGGCGGTTGGGTATAATTGACATGTGGCTTTCTCTCTGGAGGCAACACCTTGAGGTCTAGTAAAGATAAATTATGTACCACAATTAGTGGCAAAAGTAAGGTCTCCAGTAAATGTCTAAAAGGGTTTGGTGATATAATAACTATAAATCAATAATTATAATGAACATTATTATTATTATTATTACATCGGCACTTAGTGCCACTAAGATTGCCGATGTATTGAAATCTTCGCCGAAAAGTCAAAATCTTTGACCACGTTTTTTTCACATTTCTCGACGTTTTATGCCATTCTGAGTCGAAATCAGTAAAAAAAAAAATTGCGTCTGTCTGTCTGTCTGTCTGTCTGTCTGTCTGTCTGTTTGTCTGTCTGCCTGTCTGTCTGCCTGGGTGTCTGGGTGTAAACTCTCGAACTCCATTTCTACATGAGATATCGACTTGCGGTTTTTTGCATATTCTTTCTTATCGTATTCCAAAGAGCTGATTAGATTTTGGGGGTAAACGATTGGGGGTAAGGGGGTAAAAATAGGGTAAAACTCCTATTTTTAGCATTTTTTGTTTATAATTAAGGCAATTATTAATGTATTTGGTTAATTTAGCATTTATATAAAAAATAATTTTAAATTGGTTAAAATATGTTATAAACAACGTTTTCCTAAAACGCATTGTTTTAGAGATATTGGCGTTTAAAGCAGTAAAAGGTTTTTTAGCATATCTCACATATTTATAACCTGATTTCAAAAAATTATATTTTAAATAAAAGCTCTTTTTAAGCCCTATAAAAAATGTTATATAGAGTTTTTTGCTAGAATATAATGTTTTAAAGATACAGAATTTAAAATCAAACAAAACACCTAGTTTGAAATTTGCAAACAAGATGGCTCTAGTGTACAATAGTGACGATGTTTTGACAGGGTGCTTGCAACGTTTCATCTAGTTATTATTGAAGAAGCGATAAAAAAACAATAATTATTATTGTTTACTTCTACATTGAATCTTCAACTTTTAAGCTTTATGTATAGACCTAAGAAAGTTTTTGTGCACAATTTATTTAAAAGTATACTTTAATAACCTAACTATACTTTATTTTAGTAGGAACGAGAATTTTACCATACACAAGAATGTTTCCTGTAAAATTTTAAGTTTCGAGAGCCCGAGGAGAGAAGAAATCTGCCACCGCAAAAATAAGGAGTTTTATATATTTGATTTGGGGATCAAAACCAAATTTTTTTATCGAGGTTTTAATGAAATTAATAATACACACTTCTTAATAAGGTTTTTACTAGTAAAAAATAAGATTCTATCGAAAATGTAAACATTCGTAAATAATGATTTCTAAACGCATTTATTAGCGCAAAGATTTCATTACAAAAATTAACATTGAAATATTAGAATATAACCTGTTGTTAAACAACACCTTATCCTTGCAAGGTTACAAATCTTAATGACAAAGCGACACGTATCAATTGGATAAAATGTTGTACAAAACACCAAACTATGACCACTATAATAAATCATTGGTTTTTTATTTCGTTGTTTCTGTGTGTATTGTCATAAAATATTACTGATCATGATACATTTATTATTTAAAAACAACTGCGAATATATAAATACGACCATATCTCGTTTATTGACAACAAGAACAATGGGTATATAAATGCAGAAGCAATATCATCTTCATATGGCTCTGACCACCGGGAGTATTGTCATTTAATATGCCGGTATTTATACCACCGGTATATGACAAGAAAACATAGTAGGCCTATTGTATTTGATATCTGGGAGATTTGCATAAGGAAAATAATTTTCTTTGGTAAATCATATGGTACGCAAGTTAGAGCCACATTTAGAAAAGTATTAATGTGCTATTTAAATTTAAAAAATTATAATTGTCGGACATACAAAGTTTCAAATAAATTTTCGAAAGGGAAACTTCTATAAGAGTTACTCTTACGACAGAAACTCAAATTTGTATAAATTTTCGTGAAACTCATAAATTAAATTGAAATTTTTTGAATTATTCATAAAAAACTATTAAAATTAGTAAGCATAATCATAATCATAAGAGACCATTTTTGTAGAGCAGTTAATTTCCTACAAAACTATGAATTGCGCAATTCATAACAATTTTTTGTAAGCGAGTTATAAAATTCATAAGCAAAACAGAAATGTCTCTTAAAATAATCAAACTTTAACCTTTGATATCTTTTAAACGGTGAGGTTTACGAAAAAATTGTAAGAGACCTTTTTTGTAGAATGTTCGATTTCCTACAAAAATATGAGGAGATATACTTTTTAACGAACAGTTGTCAAAGAGATATGAATTTTTGTTTCTAATACTGAGGAAAACATAGAAAATTGTAAAGCGGAGAACCTTTTTATCAAAATTAAGAGCTCATATTTGGTGAGAATTTTCTAGAGGTGTCTAGCAACCAATTTTTCAGAGTATAAAGTAAAAAAAAATATTCGGTTTTTTTGACCCACCCTAATATACATGCGGATATATAGTTTGATTTTTCACAATATGGTTATTTCGCGTATTTAACTTTACCAGTTGTACCAACATAATAAACAGAAGGTATTATGAATGAGTGTATGTTGTTTTTTTATATTTCTTTATTTCAGTTTACAATAATTTACATTTTTTACATTTTTTAAGCTATATAGCTAATACAATACTTAAAGAATATTACATTTTCTATATATTATTACATTTTCCTTCTGTCCTTCCTTTTACATTGTACTTTAATTTTTTACATATACACGGAAAAAAAAAATTATAGCTAGGAGCGCTATAACACACATACCAAGCAAATTATAATCGCTTATTATATAAATACAAGGCTTTCTCTTACAATTATGGCAGTCGGTGTAAAAATTTATATGAAATACTTTAATTGTTTAGTGAATAATAAAATATAACAAATAGTATGGCATTTATAGCTTAAATAGATTTAATTATTGTCCGTGCTAATAATTTTTATAATATAATAAAATTTCTGTAAATTTATAATAGTGCCTGTAATAAATATAATCGTGTCTGTAATATATATAATCGTTTCCAATTTATTTTTAACATTATTAGTTATTGTGTCCCTTATAATCTATAGCTTAAATCACTATAATTTGCCACTGTTACCAAATATCTTATAATGTATAGCGCAGAGCCCACTAATTTCTTTCCGTGTAGGCATATATACATATTCGACTACGAACCCGCCAAATTCACATCACAATCCTCATCACAGTCCAAACATTTTACCCGAAAAATATACAACATCACCCCCCTTTATCACATTCTCCCCCTCCCGTTTCAAAAACTGAACATATTGTTCTTTTGCTCCCCTTATTTCTAAATCAAAATATATCATGAAACTAATTAGCCATAACCAAGCATTTCTTTTATCCTCATCTGTAATTTTTTTTTCTAATATAGCATAAATATTATTTTCTAACGTAATTTTAAGGTGCCGACTTGAAAATTCATTCACATAATCCCATATATCTTTGGAATGTCCACAGTAATTAAATTTATGCATAATAGTATCTATTTTGTTACAGGTCTTGCATAGATCGGATTGAGATATATTGTGTCGTTTCAGTTTTTCTTGCGTTAGAATCGACTCATTTATTACCCTGTACAAACATGATCTCCAGTCTGTTTTTATAAAATCCTTATTTAAAACTTGCCAGATATTTTCCCAGTTAAAATGGGGATACTTAATTTGTATACTTGGAGTGCAACCGTTTTCTTTCATGATACAATTGTACAAATCTTTAACCTTAACTTTTTCAGTTATTTCTAGATTTAAAGATAAAATAATTTCATGTATTTTTTTAAAACTAAACAAACAGTTGGTTTGGACTTTTTTGGACTTTTGGGACTTTTTGGACAGTTGATATAACTGGTGAAATTAAATACGCGGAATGCCGGTATCGTAAAAAAAACTATACAAACTTTTAAGGCACTCAATCTAAACATTACTACTTCTCTGTGTGTTTTTGTCTGTGCAGCTTTTTCTCGAAAATCCCTTTTCAATGTCTGACCTCGAAAGCTTCAAACGACATGACATTAAGTAATTCAGCAACCTGTTGGACTTCGGAACTGATCAGCTGGCAGAAACGGAGGTTGCATGTCTGCCCGGAGCGTGCCGGCAAAGCGTCTTTACGTGGATGGGAGATTCGAGCGTCCCCAGGCGTCATTTTCACCAAAGTCGTCGGTTTTTTGTAGTTTTGCGGATTCGGAAATCGCGTTAAATTTGGTAAGATTTGTGCCCTTTATCGATGGTATTTGATCCGCATTTTCCTACTGGATCAATTGAAGGGTTATTTAAAGCTTTTTTTTTACTTGAAAGTTTTCTTGAACAGGTTAAATACAATAGTGTTTAGGATAATAAAACAGTTATTTAGGAAACAGAATAAACAGACGCGAGTTATTAAGATTCGTATAGTGGAGACACTAGTAAGCTATAACACAATGACAAGTCAAATCAGACAACATTTTGTGTATAGTGTATTCTATACCTAGTACGGAATAGACAATATTCCGCGTGAGCGGAATGTTTGTCATACGAGCCAGCAGGCGAGTATGACGGTCCCGCTTGAGCGGAATGACTATTCCATACGTGTTGTAGACTATACTTTTTCTTCGATTGCAAATATGAAACACTGAATGGCTTTAAACTGCGGACAAGGTTAAAAACCATGTTTTTTGTGACTCGACATTGTAAATGCAATAAAACACATATTTTTAAATAAAGCAATTAATGTTATTTAATAATGTTATCAAATCAGTACTGAAAAAAGATTTTTATTTAATTTTAGCACTTATTTACAAATTATTATGCAAAAATTGAAGGTTATGTCAGATTGTTGTGACAGATAGCAGTTTAAATTGATAAAAAACTGCTCAAATATTAGGAAAAACTAATAAACTTTATGTAATTTTAACGCAAAACTTTAAATTGCATTAAATTATTCAATATTTCATGGTAAAATATATATATATTTTTGCTAATTTTGCTACAGTTTTCTTTAGTTTTATAAACAAGAGATGGCACTACATGTGCTCATTCTAACATTTGATACGGAATATTCATACCATATCTAGAGCTAGAATGGATTCATTCTGTGTTTGAAAAGTGTGTGTATTTGCTTACATTCTAAAGCAGTCGTAGAAAAATATTTTTCTGTTTTTTTTTTTACTTTATCTTCCGCACTCTAAATGTTTCTGTTTTGACTATTTGCGATTCTAATTTAGAAACATGTCATTTTATAGGTAAAGTTACATTGGACAGAGAATTGTGGAAAAAAGTATCTCATGGAAAAGGTACCTAGAAGGAAACGATGAATTGTTGGGTCACAGACTAAGACATGAGAGCTTACTAAAAGATATTTTAAAGAGCGAACTAGGAGTTAAACGATACGTAAGCAGGCCTAGTTATAAATACTGCTCACAAATAACGACGAATGCAGGGTGTAGAAGTTTAAAATTAATGAAACAATTGGCTAGAAATAAGACTGGATGTAGTCTCGGGACTCACTGACTTTTTGTGTTTTGAGCCATTAATACAGAATAAAGTCAAAAACTGTTTTCTTAATCAGATATGACTGTTGGTATTGAAGAGGGCCAGCAGCCCGAAACTGTCAGTTTACCAATATCACTCTATACGATGATTAAAAAATAGATTGATGGAATAATAAATTAATATTTTTATAATTTTGTTTAAAATTAAAAATTTCTGTCTAACCACACGTTAGTTGTACTATGTGCTTATGACACACAAGTCTTCAACTTTTTACCATTCAAAGTCTCCAGACTAGGAGAAGTATGAGAAGTACATCTTGCAATAGTTGGCGCATAAGTATACATCAGTCTATAATCGAATCTAATGACTTTACTTCTTTTGCGAATATAGTCAAAAAGTGTTTTCTTAATTATATGAATGACTCTTGGTACTGAAGACGACCAGCAGCTCGAAACTGTCAATGTACTAATATCACTCTGTACGATGATTATAAAATAGATTAATAGAATAATAAATTAATACAGATACATGACAATGTCTATTGGCCACGTGGAAAGCGTCAAATAAGCTTTAAACCCGAATTTAATATAAATGCAAATCTGATTCAACTTATCTAAATATTTTTGGTAGAACCGTGTATTTTTCAATTAATAAATTAATCTTAATAACAGCCATTTAATTAAACTTTCAATTTCATTTTAATATACTAAAATAATCCTGAATTCATGAAATACTTAATTTATATTCGTGGCGCTGAAAAAATCTTAAATTCCTTAAGAAGGGTAAAAGTATATAATTTTCAAGAAAACAATTTGGTTTTAATAGGGTCGTTTTCGGAGACTTTTACTGTTAGTATTAAAAGTTAAATGTTATTGTTATGAGCTAAGAATTTAGTCAGATTGATTTAATTTGGGTGCTTTTTTGGAGGCTATAAAAAATAAATTATAAAATTTAAATTTTTTAGACTAAACGATCATTTCTTTATTTATTGCGTTTCAAAAAAACAGTCAAAATAGATTAACAAAAATAAAAGAAAGTCTAAAAAAATTAATTTTTATAATTTATTTTTTATTTGTGAAAAAATGCAACTTTGTATGACTGAAAATGGGGATATTTTATTTTCTAATAATGGTATAAATGGTATTCATTTAGCGGGAGCTCGCAAAAATTAAATAATTTTTTTATATAATATGATAAATATAATTCTTGGGTAAATGTACACCTTATTAACACGTTGAGTCCCGTTTAACATTTTTTCTGTTTTTTTGGATAGGGCATTTTTATGTTATAAAAATGTTTTACTTTTATAGAAATATGTACTAAACCCGATTTTAGATAAAATTAAATATTTTTTATGCTTTTATGCTATAAGTAATCAAAATATATATTTTTTAGAAAAATGTATTTATTAGTTTCAATTTAAATTATTTTATATAAATTAGTTATTTTTTAAGTAAAAAAAAACTAATTTTTGGTTAGTAAACATATAAACATAGAGAATTTTATTTTAAAATGATGTATCACACGACACCCACAGTTTAAGAACTGAAAATATCAAATATACGAAAGGTTTCTGGTTTTCGTTTTTAAGTTACGAATTTACATTTTTATTGATTAGACAAAAAAGGACGAATAAAACTAAAGCAAAACCTCTTTAAAGATTATTAGAATAAAAAAAGTAAAAACACCTCAACTTCCTTTTAAGATCACTTCATCATCCAAAAGTACTCAAAGGTAAGTTTTTTTAGGTTACCTTTTAAAAAAATCCTTGGAAAAGATCCACTTAATTGCGTCCCAAATCTCTTTCAGACTTACAAATCGGGCAAATAATCGACAGGCTTCATCAGCGGAGGTCATGAACACGGCCATTGTAGCGGGCGGCCTTAACCACGGCACTCTGGATGTAGTCTGCCGCCATAGCAACATATTTTTCCCATCGATTTGAAACCTGCACATTTTTACTAGTGCTGCGCAAAACTAGTATTAATTAGGTGTACTTCTTGAAATCTTTACTCTATTCAAAAACCTTAAATGCTAGTAAAAAACCCAAATAGCCAATGGCGGTCTCTCCAAACTATAACCCCTCCTAGTTAGGAAAAGCCATCTATAAAAAAAATTCTTTTCTATAATAAAACTATTAATACTATTATTAGTAATTCTACTGGAGCCGTAATTTGGAATAAATTCACCCTTAAAAAAACTATTTCCTCCAAACTTCCAAAACAAAGTAGGTACTCAGAATATGCTTTAACGTCCCTTGGTTTATGAGTACCAGTCAAATCCACAGAAAGCTTGTTATGATTCTCCTCAAACCAAAATTATTCTCCACGATAATTCTTTCATCCAAGACGCCAAAAACGTCCAAAACCCCTGATCTCATATTTTCTTGATTGCAAAATTTTGACCTCCCACATAAAAAAATATAAAAATTAACTTTAATATTATCCAGCTTCAGGAAGCTAGTCTCACTCCCACTACCCTAATCTCCAATCAGACTAAACAGATGAGCTAGTGTGACATTTTTTTAGCAGAAAATGTAACATTTTAATGATAAAGTCATTTAGTGTGTGGAATAAGCAACAAATTTTGCCAAAAAATTTCAGTCTATGAGATCGCTACCAAACTTTAATTTTATTATTTCAAATATCTCGAAAACTAATTAGTTTATCAATTATAACTGATTGATTTTTAAGTTTTTGATATCATTTTAAAGCTGGCTGTCCTATAAGCCGATGTTGCGAACCTGAAATGTTGTTTTCTCTTATATTACACACTGTGTAATGCTCAGTATCACAAAAACTAAAACAAATGGGCCAAATTTTCTATAGCTCTTAAAAAAAATTGAATTTAGATATGGCTACCAAATGTTCAGGGTGTCTTTCACATACATTTTTCATCAAAAATCCACCAGGAGCCACTCTGGAAAATGATTGGTTCTCGCTAACGTAACTTCATCAAGGCCAACTCTCAAATATACGTTATGTTTATATCTTAAATATTTTCAAAACCCAGGCAAAAATTTCGTTGTTTCTGATCTCGTTTATAAACAAATGATTATTTTTTATATAACTGCGGCTAAGTTGGAACATATCTTTCCCTTTTTACTTCAGTGCACGGTGCGCATGAAACCAAGTATTTTTTTCGACTTTCATACAACCAATTTTTTGTTTTATAGTTCGTTTATGTGATTCAATAGAATAATTTTAAGGCCAAAATTAACGAAATCTATCAAGCCGCTGTTGAGAAAAACGAGTTTTATTTGTTTTAAGAAAAAAATCGAGATATGAAAAAGTATGTTTAACAACTGATTTCACGTGAAAAAAAAATAAGAAAAAAACATTATATGAACTTTTGTGCCAAATCGATTTTTGAGAAAACTAGAGCACTTTTAAGGGTCCTTTAAAAAAATTGCATTCGATAAATGAGGAACAGAATTTTGAACTATCGGCATAATAGTCACTTACCTAAATACGATACCCCCAAGCAACAAAGCCGTAACTCATATATTGTCATTTTTCACGACAGCTAAATTTCTAAAATATTTTTTTTTGTTATTTAAGGGTGGGTAAATGATTGAAGTGGAAAAGGAAGTCATGTGATACATCATTTGAAAGCTTATAAAATTCTCTATTTAACTGTTTAAGTATTTATTGTTTATTTACTGTTTGTTTCTGATTATATTCAAGTTTAGAATTTCTTACTTTAGTGATTTTAAGTAAACTTTTGCTTAAAGTAGACTGTGGAGAAACCTGAGTAGTACCACCATGTGTGTCTTTTTTCAAAGCGTTTACCTATGAGTATAACTCAAAATGGGTCTAACTTGAGTTACGACTTTGTTGCTTGGGAGTGTCGAATAGTCAAATGACATTTTCTTGAAATTTGATTGGTTTAAAATATATGAGGGAAATAATCCATATAATTTACAGTAATAGATAAAAAAAAGTCCGGTCCATCAATATTACTGCATAACAGTATCTATAATAATAATAATAATAAAAATAATAGTTTATTTCCAGTAGACTACAAAATATATAGTATAGGATAAGTCAACTTAAGCTTAAAATTAAAAACTACAGATTAAATATTCAATTAAATAACAAATTACCTACATACTAAATATATATATATATATATATATATATATATATATATATACAAATATACAAAAAAAAGTACATAGACATTTAAAAGTTAAAATTTTTATATTCTAAAACGGTGTAAAAAGGGTTATCTAATAAAAGTCGTTTTATTTATGTTTTAAATTTTTTCGTGCCTACACAACTTTGCAATGATTGCGGAAGTTTATTAAATAATTTAAGACTTGTGTAGTGTAGCCCTTTTTCAAACCTAGTTGTGTTTCGTTGGTTCTAGTGTAAATTTAATTCGTGTGTCATGGTTATGTAAGTTACAATTTTTTTGAAATTTATCTAAATTATTTTCTAGAAAGAGGAGGCATCTATACATATATACAAAGAAATACATGTCATTATGCCTTCGTTTTTAAAGATTTCTTTGCAGTGCGCCCTGTATGTTGAATTTGTTACGATTCTTAGCGCCCGCTTTTGTATTTTCAGAACATCCGTTATTCTACCACTAGCTCCTCAAAATTCTATGCAGTATGACATAACAGATTGAAAATTGCTGTAGTACACTTGTTTTATTGTGCTTTTGTTGCAAAAATTTTTTGATTGCCGCAGTAAGAAACAAGTGGAGGACAGTTTTTTTGAAACATAATCAATTTGCGCAAACCAGTTGAAACTAGGGTCCATGTACACACCCAGAAATTTAACATTATCCGATAAGGTAATGGATTCATTATCTACCTGTAAATTTATATCATGGGTTCTGCGAGCATTGTTAAACTGTAAAATTTTTGTTTTACTAGGATTTATTTTTAATCCATTGTATTCTAACCACTCCTTAATTTCAGTTATCGAATTTTGTGCAATTGTTGTTAGTTCAATAATGTGTTTGCTTGAATTCAGAGATGTTGTGTCATCTGCATACAAGACTATTTTACCATTTTCTATTTTTAAAGGGAGGTCATTTATGTACAAAATAAACAACAGGGGACCTAGGATAGACCCCTGTGGTACGGAGATTGGTCTATTTTTTTCCAGCCCAATCTGACACTCTACTTCGACTAGTTGTTGCCTATCAGATAAGTAGAATTTAATTAGTTGCAAAGCTTTGCCCCTGATACCATATATCTTTACTTTTAGTAGTAGAATCTTATGTATAACCATGTCGAAGGCTTTACTTAAGTCAAAAAATATGATAAGTACATTTTCCCCATTTTCCAGTCGATTAAGTATGTCATCTGTTAACTGAAAAGTGGCAGATGCTGTACTTTTACCTTTGATAAAGCCATGTTGTTGCTTTGTTAGTATTTTGTGTTTAATTAAAAAAGCTACTAACTGATCATGTATAATCTTTTCAAAAATTTTTCCTGTAATAGGTAAAATAGAAATTGGTATATAATTATTTATGTTATCAGTTTCACCTTTTTTATAAACTGGAAGAACTTTTGCCAATTTTAGTCTATCAGGAAATATTCCCGATGTTAATACTGTGTTCATTATGTGCGTTGGAGGGCCGACCACGTATGGTGCGGCTTTCTTTATTAGTACGGAAGTAATATTAAATATATCAGGCGTGTTGGAATTTTTTAGGTTGTGTATGGCGGTTAGGATATCTTTTTCTGTGACCGGCTTAAAGAACATTGACATTGAATTTGCCTTTATGTGTTTATATTTTTGTTTATTTTTTTTTACCGTTTTTTGCTCGTCGCATATATTGATAAAGTGATGATTCATTTTATCAGCGATTTCACCTGGTTTATCTAAAATGCAATCACCTATCTTTATTTTATTAATTACTTTACTTTTTGGATTTTTTGTCTTTTTATTAATAATTCTCCATGATGTTTTAACTTTATTCTGAGAGTTTTGAATTTTTTGGCTGAAATAAGATTGTTTGGCATGAAATATGACTTTGTCGTAATTTTTTTTGTAATTTTTATAATACCCTTAAAATCCCATATCATTTGGAAACTCTATTTTTAGAGAGTATAAAAGTTTAAGATTTTTACTCGATTTTTTTATACCACTGGTAATCCATTCGTTATTTTGATTATTTTTGATTTTTTTTAGAGGAAAACATTCTTCAAAATTTAGCAAAAAAGAATTCAATTCATCCAGTTAACACTAAAGATGCTTTATTTTATCCAGATATTGCAAAAGGTTTATACATCTGGCAACGCTCCACCTAATATAATATTATTAATAATGTCAGTCAGCCAAAGAAATGGATGTAATTAGACGATACATTTGAAATAATCAAATAATTCCTAAATCTGTTTTGTTAAAATACAATACCATGTGAGAAATCAAAAACTTAGAGTTTATGTTTTAGATACTTGTTTGTTTGAAAGTGGGAAAAATATATACGGCTTTAGTGACGGACTCCTTTAGATGTGCGTCTAGCCACGGGTCACGATCCTACTCGGATTTTTTGCAACTTTCCAAGGCAAATATTCGCATTCTTGATACTTGTAATAACTTTAAAATGGTAAATATACAATTTTCTTCGCAACTGTATATGTAATACATACATTACATGTATTAATAAAGTTTGGGAAGTACGTGATTTCTTTTACCACTGTGTTCCACGCCTAGACCTGACCTGTAATGAAAAATAGAGACCAGTAAACTAATTATTACTGGTCTGCAATTTAAATAATTAATTTCCGCTAGATGGCGCCACCGATCAAAATATCATTATTAATGCTTAAAGCAAGATGGCTGAACTGCTGTCATGATAAACACGAATATAATCTAATACATTTCGTTTAAAAAACTTAAATTTACAGTTTTAGTCAATGTTTTTTACTTTTGAGACTGAGAAGGATAATAAATGTTATAAACGGTAAGTTATCAAAAAATGTTTTTTGTGGTTGTTTATTTGGGTTACGCGTATGTGGAACTTCAGTTTTATATGATTGTGTTGTTCTTGTGAAATGCAGGAAAAAAATATTTGTGGTAAATATAAGAACTAAAAAACTAAGTATTCTTTTCTTCATTTGAATTCAAACACCTAGGTTTCAAAAAAATTAGTATGTAGGTAGGTACTATATTCCGAGTCGACCAGTAATCTACTATTCCACCTTGTTATTTTAATACTTTAAACTTTCCTCCATCTTATTAAAATATTTTAATTTATAAAACTTTAATAAAATGCTTTCTATAGGGGGTGGAAGTTTAACTTTAAAATGGAAAGTTTATAATTTTTTGGCTTTTTACCATTTACCTACATAAAACATTATCTTTCTATTAGATAGAGCTTTGAGGATGAACTCTGTATAAAGTTAAGTTCGGAACCTACTTGATCACCATCAGTAGTTTGTTTGGATCTTTAAGAGACAGGCGCTGTGCCTCATGGCTCATTTGTCTAAAATAGAGTTAGTTTGAGTGGATAATTGGGGAAGCGAGTCTTTGCTCACTGATGCTGGAGTTGCATCTGTCATAAATTGGAGACGGGGAAAGAAGTGGGAGGGGGATGAGGAGGGATGGGACCTATTTGTTGCAGTTTTTTTTTACAATTTATTTATATTATGTCCAGATATTATATTCGTTAGACATCTATCAATTTTAATAAAATTTCATTAAAATAATTTTATTGAAATTCAGAAGTAATATCTTAAGACTTTACAATAAAAAATACGAGTTACTGAGTATTTTCCTTTTATAAAAATTCAAATAATTTTACGCACTGAGCGTCAAAAATGGGAAATAAAAATGCACCGACAAAAATATTAATACACAAACACCAAAAAATCGTGTTTTCTCTTTACAACATTTTAATTGTAGGAAAAATAATCTATGCAAGTATATTTAGTAAAAGGATTATTTAGAAATCAGAATTTTTATACGGAATCATATGCTTAAAAAAAATTATATTTCTATCTACGTTGTTGCATTGTTAAAATGTCAAACAGATACTTATATGAAACAATACAAATCTTAAATAGCACGTATACATAACCTTTCCTTATCAAAAATGCCAATCCAATAAATATCCCATTTGTTACATAATTAAATCGACAGAACCAATCTCAATTCTTTATAAAGAACTATACGTTTCTTATGTATGTGTATTTATGCCTATAGAGACATTAAAATATAAATAGGACTACACTGCCGTTCCAAGGAAAAAGTCGAATAAAAAAATGTTAGACATCAAACTTGGTTTGACAGTTTTCAGTTACAAGATGTTGGATGTAAATGCTGTCTAATTTACAGACTCACAGGAAGCTCAGGATAACGTTTTTAGAAAAAACTAATCTTAGAAGAAACAATATAATTTTGACAGATAAGTGGGTTATAGATGAATTTGTTTATTTAAAATGAATCAAGTATTTCCTTATTTATCGAAAGGTCCTTATTTATCAACCGGTATTAGTGACTAAGAAATTATTCACGAGAGTGGGTTAATTTTGAGTGTGTAATATCACTTAATACATACCGTACAATGTATTTTGCTGAAAATATATTTTTTTTTGTAGATTTTATAACTGACATTAAAACGTTTGATGTTTATGTATTTTAGTATTTTTTTAAATTATTTTTGTTTGAATAATTGAGTTAAAAAAAAACCCTACGTTCCTCCTGGTAAAGTAATAACAATAGACAGTTCCTTTTACTTCTTTAAAATGGCCGCAGTCAACAAGGTATTTATAATGAGCTCACGAGGTTCTAAATAATAGTATAGCCAAGCATTTTATATCCCGAGATGAGTGTCATCAAGGGATAATTATACTATTATTTAGCACCTCATTGTAAATTACACTAGGCAACACGGTTTCTTGCCCTGGATTGATTTATATGTTTTTTTTACTATTTTGGGTCGCTGAGACCGAATCTGGCCTCAGAATATTTCGATTACCTAAGGTTTCCGAGAAAAATGAGATAGAAGTGGTAAAAAATCATTATTTTAGCCCGCTTTTGTTCTAAAATCATAGAAGATCAAAATATTCTGAGGACAAATTTAGATTCGGCGACTCAATATTAGTTGAAAAATACCCAACAGAATATGGAAACTTTAAATTCATAGGTAGAATAAATAGGGATATTATGAAAAAAAAATTAAAAAAATGATCCTGTGACAAACCAAGTAGAGGTGGAGGGTAAGGAAAGGGGTGCATAAGGGGACAAGCTTATCGCCACGTACTTATGTTAAAAATCGTCAAAAATCATCACTAGGGGGTCAAAAATGAACTAAAAATATGTTACGTAATATGGTTCTTATGTAACATTTTTATGATGTAGAACCATTAAAAAAGCGATAAAAATATATTGAAAAAAACGGCATTATTTCCTGGAGTTATATCCCAAAAATTTTAGGTGCTGGAATTTTTTTTTTGTAGCTCAGATTCGGATTCTACGCCCTCAAATTACTAAGAAAAATTTACTCTCCGATAGGGACCAAAAAAAAAGTTGCGATTTGTTGCCTAGTGTTATTTTTATTAAAATAAGTTAAATCTTAACAGGAATGAGGTTTCTTGTAATTAAAAAAAAAATCAATCCTTTATTGATTGACATTTGCTCAAATACTTTAAACTAAAAGAAATAAGTTTCTTTTTTTGATTTTTTTTATAATAATAATAATATTTACTTAGCTACTAATTAGTAATAATTATATTAAGTAAAAAGTTATTAAAATATTTAATTTAGTACCTTAATACAGATAAACCATTCTAAAATAAACCTTGATTTCGCATGCGCACGATTACCGTCAATGAAATAACGAGAAGCGTATGCCTGATTTCACATGTCCACTATTTAATTGGTGGTAAGCGCGCGCATGCAAACCCAAGGTTCATTCTAGAGTGGTTTACCTGTAACTTACAGTAATAATTTCGTAGACATATACGGTGGTCTTTACTAGTTATATCGGTGTAGTAGGTTTTAACATTAAAACACCCAGTATCAAGTACCGGCGTGACTAGAAACCGAGATTAGACCGTAAAAACCCGGTCACAAATCCGTCGACGTCTTCTGGAGTAGAAGGCGCGGGACATCTCACTAACTTTATTAAGCTGCGATCTGTTGGGTTTTTTTCCGCTAGATGGCGATGAAATACAGTCACTTAACTACACGGTGTTTGCATAAAGAGGATAATTCTACATCACCTAAAGATGAAAAACCAGCATATGGACATAGGTCCGGAAACGAACCCTAAGAGAGTTACGACCCTTTAAAATTGTACTAAAAAGAAGGTTTTTAATTAATAAATCTGGTACCTAGCTAGAACGACGAGATTTTGCACGTATTAATAAGGGAAATTAGTTCCTATTTCAAGATTTCGATAGCAATATGGCGGCTGATGTACATTCTTGTTTTCGCTGTCCAGACAATTTTATAGTAAATTCTAAGTATATAAAGTGCAGTTTATGTAGTTCTAAGTGCCATCTAAGTTGTTCACAATTAAATGATAAATTAGCAAAAATGATTAATGAATTACCTAATCTATCGTGGTTTTGTGATAAATGCACAAAAATAAACAATATGGGTGCCACATCAAAAAGTGCCGAATTACAGGAAAATCGTGAGTTAGATTTATTATACAAATTAAATGCTGAATTACAAACTACAAACCAGCTGCTAAAATTAAGATTATGTGATATTGATCCCTCATATAAAAAAATTTCAAATACTAGTATTGCTTCGGTTAAAAATCAACAAGCTGAAAAACCGTCATACAGCAGTATAGCTAGCAAAAACACTCATGTTTTGGTAATTGAAGCAAAAAACGCAGATAAAAATACCGAGCAAACAATCAAAACAAACATGAACCCAGTTGACCTAGGTCCTGGTTTGGAACTAAAAAAAGCACACAACAATAAAATGATTATAAGATGCGACAAAAATGATGCCGAAAATATTAAAAATCGAATAAATTTAAAAATTGGGGACAAAATTAATATTACAAGTGCTGATAGATATTTGCCAAAAATTTTAATTTATAACGTAGAAAATAGTGAAATCTCTGATGATCAGATTGTTGCAGATATAAGAAAACAAAATAATATCCTTGAGTCTTCTCACATAAAAATTTTACAAAGAATTAAATACAAAAACAGCTCTAACTTAATAATTGAAGTGGATCCTGTACTTTTTTCAAAAATAAAGGATAAAAGCTTATCAGTTGGATGGAGAAAATGTAACACAATAGAGTATTTTAGAGTTAAAAGATGTTACAAGTGTTCTGAGTTTGGTCATATTGTCAAATTTTGCAAAAAAAAATCAGTTGTTTGTCCTGTTTGTACCGAAAGCCACAACTTAAAAGACTGCCCAAAAACAGAAGCAAAGTGTATTAATTGCTTAAACAATAATTTTTCTAAGAAAACTCAATATGAAGTTAGCCATTCTTCTAAGGACCCTATGTGCCCAATGTACTTATATCAAGTTGAACTCGTTAGATCAAAAACCAACTATGAGGTATAGCAACAAGTTAAAATAAACAAAAATAGTGTGGAGCAGTGTAATTTTACGGTGATTCATCAAAACGCGCAATGTCTTAAAAATAAGGTGGAAGAGTTCGAAGTTTTTTTAGATGATGAAAATGCAGATATTTTTTGCGCTACAGAAACCTGGTGTAGCAATGCCGACAAGTTTTTTGGACATATATATTTGAACAACTATAACCTAATCAGCAACTATAGTAGAAAACAATCTATTCATGGTGGTGTGTCTATTTACGCCAAATCTTGTATAACAAATATTATAAACTTAAATGAAATTGTAAATTTAAGCGTTGAAAAATGTTTTGAATGTACAGCTTGTAAAATTAGTTTGAAAAATCAAATTGTTTGTATATTATGTGTTTACCGATGTGAAGAAGGCGATATCAATACTTTTTTCTCAAAACTGGAAGAAGCTTTAGAACTTATTTGTAAAATTAAATTTGACAAACTAATTTTATGCGGCGATTTAAATATAGATCAATGCTCACAGGAAAAAAGAGATTTGAATAAAAAAATTGAACTTTTCGATATAACTAACTCTTGTCACATATACTCGGTTTTCAGTGAAATAACTAGAATTGGAACACAAAAATCTAGTTCTATAGATTACATATTTACAAACTTTAACGATAATATTTTAAAAAAAGACATTAATCACAATGGATTATCCGATCATTCATCACAAAAAATTAGCTTCAGTCTAAGTGCTATTAAGAATACTTTTGTTGGTAGGTCTTTTTCAAACAAAAATATTAATATGTTTTTAACCAAATTAAATAGTGAAAGTTGGGACATTATTTTTGACAAAACTACAACAACGGATAAAAAATTCAATAATTTCATAAGTATTTTAAATAATTATTTTGAAACTTGTTTCCCATTTATTACTAACAAAAATAGTTCTAATATGAAAAATATTTGGATTACTTCTGGGATAAAGACTTCCTCTAAAAACTTAAAAAATTTGTTTCAAATGCAAAAAAATGGAATTGTTACTGCAAATTATTACAAAAAATATAAAAAAATTTATAAAAATGTTATTCGAGCGGCTAAAAAAATGACCTTTGACGCTAAAATAAAGAATTCATCAAATAAAACTAGGGCTGTTTGGCAAGTTATAAATACAAATGTAAATAAACAAAACACAACAAAGTCTGAGTCGTTTATCATAAATAACACAGAAACAGATAATAAAACTACAATAGCAAACGAATTCAATGAATATTTTATTAATTTACCTAAAAATATTAATAATTCAAACAACACTAGTGATGAAGTAAAATCAAAATTTAAGAACAAAAAAAGTATACCTAATTCCATTTTTTTAGATGCAGTCAATGAACTGGAAATCTTAGACATAATAAAATCTTTAAAGAATTCAAATTCTTGTGGCATAGACAATTTTCCTGTTAACATAATTAAAAAATCCGCAAAACAAATAGTTAAACCGCTAGCCTATCTTATTAACTTATGTCTTATTGATGGATATTTTCCAACTCTGTTAAAAACTTCTAGGGTAGTTTGTTTATACAAAAAAGGAGACCCTAAAATGCTGAGTAATTATAGACCCATCTCTTTGTTATCCGTTTTCTCCAAGATTTTAGAAAAAGTAATTTTTAAAAGAATTGTTAAATTTTTAAATATTAATAATATACTCAATGCTAATCAGCACGGTTTTCGACAAAAAAAGTCAACAATAACTGCATTATGTGAAATCTTTGATTACATTTATAAAAATATTGACGATAAAAATAAAATTATTGCTCTTTTTATAGACCTGTCTAAGGCTTTTGACTGCGTTGACCATGAGATATTATTGCGAAAGCTTGAGTCGTATGGTCTACGTGGTAAATGCCTGGACATGTTAAGGTCATATCTTAAAAACAGAAAACAAATTGTTGATTTTTTCGGTGTTTACTCAGAGGAGTTAGATAGCGATATAGGTGTCCCTCAGGGGAGTGTGTTAGGGCCTCTTCTATTTTTATTGTATTGCAATGACATTGATTTATTTTTGAGTATTTTTTGGATTGCTTTTGCCGATGACTTTACGTTGGTTTCAGCTAGTCCTTTATTAGAAACAGTCGTTAAAAAAGTTCAGGAACACCTAGAAAATGTTGCAAATTATTTCGAAGTCAATAATTTGGTTCTTAATCAAGACAGTGTTGATGCAATTTCATCCATACAGCGCTTTTTACAAACAAAGTAATCTCATAAAATTAAAAAACAAAAGTATACAGCAGGTTACGACAACTAAGTTATTAGGTGTTTATGTAGACTTATCCTTAAATTGGAAGGAACATGTGAACTTTGTTTGTAAAAGGTGTTCAAGCAATTGTTTTGCATTAAAAAGGCTCAACCAAATATGCAGCAAAGAAACTGTTCGTACTTTTTACTTGTCAAATTTCGTGTCTATGATCCGGTATGCCGTAATATTATGGGGTAATTCAACTTCAGCAAACAGAGTATTTGTCATGCAAAAAAGGGCAATTCGTAGTATGTATGGGTTAAAATTTAGAGATAGTTGCAAAAATAATTTTATTGCTGACAGTTTATTAACATTTCCTTGTATTTATATTTTAGAAATGCTAAAATTCGTTAAATTAAATCTAGCTAATTTTAACTTGTTTCATGAAGTTCATAACTACAATACACGTCACGCTAATAATATTGCCTACCAAAGTCATAGAACCGAACTTTTCAAGAATAATCCTTACTATTTTGGCGCTATTCTCTATAATAAGTTGCCACTTAGCATTAAAAACTTAAGGTATACATTGTATACAAAAGCTATAAAAAAGTTATTAATTTCAAATGCTTTTTATTCGGTTGAGGAATTTTTGGCATATAATTTTAATATTTAGTTTTAGTTATAATACTGTCTATTTTATTTTATACATTTAATCTTGACTTGTCCTATATCATTTATGTGATCTCTTGGAACTAATAAAGATTATTATTATTATTATTATTATTAGTTTATGTTAATTTATTATATTGAATCTATCCAGAGGCGTGCCTAGACGGACAAAATATGTGCAGCTTAACACATTTTTGCCCCAAACGTTATTATGTGTACTTTTTTAGATTTTTGTAAAACATAGATTCCTTAAGAAAAAATAAATAAAAAATGTCACACAGTGTATTATCGTCACAATACTAACTGGCACCTGTGAGCTGAGGCAAGTGGAAGAGAAGAGGTAAAATACAGTCGCTCAAGTAAGAGCGTGCCACACATTGTTTATTTAAGAATTTATTTATTCTAAATTTTTTTACATAAATTCAAAGTCAATGCAATTAATTTAGGAAATCGCCCAGTGCCCATTGGCGTCAATGATCGCCTGGTATCGTGGGGGCATATTTTGACGGGATTTTCCACATATTCCTACGGCAGACCTCCAAATTGTCAGAGTCTTGCGCCAGCTGGTCTAATGTGTCACCTTTTTCCCGCAAAGCTTGTGCTTGATGGGGTTAACGTCGGGCGACTGGGATGGCCAATCTCGATCGATGTTTTCCTCGGTCCGCGAGTATCGGTTTTCTCTATTTTTCACTCAACAAAGGTTTCTTTATTGCACTTCGCCACTAAAAATTGTGAGCCCGATTTTTTTCATGCGAAATATCCAAACCTATCTGCATCAGTACTTTCGCCTCTTATCGCAGGGTTATTTGAGTATTCTGAGAAAACATGTTTAAAATTATTTTTCGTGCTTAGTCGACACTTTTCCTGTTGAGTCGCGATCTAGTAAGTAGTCAACATTTTTCGTTTGCGAGTTATCATTTCACTCACTTTGACGAATGTCCTCGACTTGCCCATAGGCCACTGTAGGCCTCATTTTCGGACCTTTCGGATGCGAATAGAGGAAGACAGCCTTGAACCGTGACGGGTACGCAGCACTTATATTTTAAAACGTTTTAGTTCACCAAAAATAAGCCTCAAAAATAGTCTCTATGTACAAAGCATTGTAGGTCAGGAAGTAAACTATATCTTCGAAAAAAAAAACGTAGGGCTCTCTCTCTCTTACCGACTACACGTTATGGGTGACACGCTCTTACTTGGCCGACTGTATAGCATGTAAAGTATAGGTGACCTTGAATTTTTCACATTTCACAGAGATACCAATTCATAAAATGTACACAGTAACACTGTAAAAGACACCGTTTTCAAAAAAGAAATACAATTAAGAGAAAATTAACATTATGTGCCACCAAAAATGTTACTTTTAAAAGGCCATTACTCCTTTAATAATAAATTTACGTGTTTCGGTGAAGAACACTTTGTTTCTTAGTTTTAAACGAAGAATCGCCCTGCAGCATTAAAATTGTATTGGTGCTTTTTTTGTTTCCCATTTAATATGTCCATCTTCGAAGGGTCGTAAATCCTTAAGGGTTTATTTCAAGACATCATCTCCTTTATTTAATGCCAGAAGACTGCAAACACCGTATATATAAATTTTAGCTAAAGGCATTTGATTAAAACCCTAATAAGAGCAACAATAACAATAAATTCCTAAATTCCAAATAGCAGATTTAATATGGCGGATCGCTTAATTATTATGTATTTGATTTGTTTTTTAATTTTCAAAAATTTAATCGGTTTCAGCAACTCGAAAACACCTAAAAACTCTTTTTGACTTTAATGTTATGATCATACAGCGTAAACAGATTAGATCAACCATTTTTAATTTAGCGGATTAAATATGGTGGGGTCGCTTTTTTTCATTACTGATGATCGATTATTTTTTATTTTTAATAATTTATTCGGTTTCAGCAACCTTGACACCCCCTAGATATTAGTTTTCCACGAAAATTCGACTAAACAACGAGTTGTGACCTCGGATAAGATCCTTGGTAGTTTTAAGATGTCACGAGATAGGAGGAAACTGAAGGCATATTTGGAATTGTCATTACTTGGTTATATAATACTTTTAAGTGTTGTAAAAAGTGTTAAAACGAAAAACAAATTTCTTTCAAAAAGTTGTCAAATGTAGGCTTATGTGGTTAAAAGATATACTAACCTCGCCCCAAAAAATTGGGACAAGAAGTTAGCAAAAAAACCTACATATCTTCGATATTTTAACAATTTAAATTGAACTCTTAATATTAGGTTATGTCATGCTTGATAGCAATTTTGACACAAAGAAGAAGCTATACTTTCTTAGATGTACATAACATCTTGACGGTGAGTTGCTCTTATATGACACGGTATATTATTTGAGGATATGTATGAGAACCGTCATTTATTGACAATCGACGTTGCTATTGCAAAAACGAATAAAAATTGCTATTGACATCATTGCATGCAGATGATTTATTACTGGAAGTAGAAGAACGTATATTTACATCATTAAAAAAAACGATGTCCTACTTTTTTTGACATTAGTCTATAAGGGTCTTACCATACAAAATAAGGTGGATTCGAAGATGATCTAACCTAAGATTTAGTGCTGAAAGGAACGATCGCTATCACACCAAACATTTCTGATTTTATCTAATATGAATGGATGAATTTTACATATAAACAAGGAACTTCTTCAACGAAATTTCACATTTTTAAATTAAATTGGCGCAGCGCAGATGAATTCGTTCTAACCAATCAAGTGAGTACGAATTTACGTGAACTATCGATAATCGCGACCACATGCTCCAGGGGAAAGGGGATTGATAAGAGGCTTAGTTGTGTAGAAGTTAGGTTATTTTAGAAATTTAAAAGGAACGTCATAAGTAGTAAGGTGGCTAACTTAAACTTACTTCTTAGTTGAATGGAAAGGCATATTTACAAATACGACATAAAAACGTAAAAGTAAAATAATGGCACCATATACAATTGACATTTATATATTGTATCATTTGTTTGCATGCATTGTTATTTTTCCTAAGACCTAATTAGTATTTAGTGCATATTTCCCACCCGTTGCCTATGACAACGGTTGGAAAGTGACAATCAGCTAGTTTCACATATCTGCTGTCAGAAAATTAGTAAACGTCAAACCCATAACCTCAAATTGAAAAACTAATTTTAAGAAAATTTTTGCGTTTTTTTAATGTTTAGGTGTCGGAAAAATAGTATACGCACCTCGACGTAAACATCGAGTGCATTTTTTACTTGACTGCGCCTCGTAAAAAAAGCAGTCTCGTGCACTTAAAACTAGGTTCGCGTACTCGGTGCGTTATATACTATTACATTTTTACGTCATATTTGTAAATAGGCCTACACTCTGATGATCTTAGAAGACGGACTGGGACGATGATTGCACGCCGACAAGAGAGACTTTTTGTCGCATCAAGTAGGCAATTGAATTGACCGGTGCTTTACTCGTTTGTTAACTGTCTCATTGAGGTTAAACGATGCTGACGGGTGATTTATCGTCGTCGGATTGACTTAACGTAGGTTTAGTTGCTCTAGGTCAAGTTTTGTTGACTATTTTAAAGTATCTACAGGTGAATCAGAGCTAATTTTATTGTTTAAAAATGTTTACCTAACCTATCGATAACGCAGTCACTTCGCCATGCTTATATTTTGTTAGCAAGTAATTTCGAACGTATTTGGTTGGCTGAAAATGAATATGATGTTTGATTTGCTGTATCACGTCAGTTTTATTTCTATCCATAGAAAAAATTATTTTCAGCAGTTGCGTAGCGTCAAAGGTGCCTGGGTGGGCACAAAAGTAGACACAGAAGTCTACCTAGATGCCGGACTACTACGATGTATTTTAACTTGCTAAAAACAAAGATGTCAGATTTTATCCCCGTCTATAACTTTCATAAACACAAAAGTTCTGCCTATTAATTGTACACGGCATTCCTGAAGTATTAATAAGATGAAGAGCTCTACAGAAAGGTCTACACATTAAAAAACATTTTCAGCTAAATCCAGAAAACCTGTTGTTGGTAAATATGTGTTCAGAAAATAAATTGCATATTTTGTTGAACTATTCCGAGAGTATTTTTTTACCTGATTCCGAATATCTTTAAAGTAAATCTCTATTTTTTTCCGTTTTCGAGTAAAATGTTCTTGAAATTTTTTTTTTTCGTTTTTCAAGTGCTTGTAGAAAAATTATCATAGTACCAGGCTTCAATTAGAGAGGGGTCCTTAATCTTTAAAATGGTACAAGAAAACCTTAACACAATGTTTAGTGGTAAATTTGATAACAGTTTTAAAATACCTCTAAAACCACGTTTTATGCAAACTACATTTGTCTTTGGTACATAGTGTTTTTGCCGAATTTTGCCGAGTTTGCTCGGTTTTTGTATAACTTTCGATTTTTGACAGTAATTTCGAATTATTGTAGTATGATAGACGTTCTGTTTTTGAGATTTTTAGGGGTAAAATTCGCTGCTAACATAATGACACTATGTTATCAGCGGTATCTTAAAACTGGTTTTAAATTTACCACTAAACATTGTGTTAAGATGTTCTTGTACGATTTTAAAGAGTAAGAACCTCGCTCTAATTGAAGCCTGGATAAAAGCTTTCAGGTACCATGACAATTTTTCTACAAGCACTTGAAAAACGAAAAAAAATGTTTTCAACAGCATTTGTCTCGAAAACGGAAAAATATAGACATTTACTTTAAAGATATTCGGAATCAGGTAAAAAGATACTATCGGGATCGTTCAACAAAATATGCAATTTATTTTCAGAATTATTCTGCAGAAGATTATTTACCATTATTTACCAAAAACAAAGGTTCTGGATTTAGCTGAAAATGGTTCTGTAATGTGTAGACCTTCTGCTACCATGATCCATAACCAGATTTTTCTGTAGAGCTACTTTATCTCATTAATCCTTCAGGAATGCCGTGTGTAAAAAATTTATATTAACTATGGATAGAAAAAAATCCAACATACGACGTAACGCGACGAAGCAAAATATCGGTTACGTCTTCAACGAGTAAAATGCGACGAAAAAAAAAACTCGGGTCTTCTTTTTCTTCTTCTTCTTCTGTGTTTTCTCTTTTTTATTTTATTCTTCTTCTTCTTCTTAAAAAAAAAAAAGTATGTTGTTTGGTATTAAATAAGAAAAATAATCCAAGCGTGGGGGCTAGGAAGTTTACTTCAACGAGACCAAAATAAATACTGAGATGATCTTCAAAGAAGGTAGTAAAGAATTTATGTTTTTATTAATTTAGAGCTAATTTGGTCTAGCATGCGTGATATAATATAGTTAGCTTTAATAACAACGCCCAAAAAACAAGTAATTCTTCTTAGGTGGTCCATCTGGTGTAATTTTGGATTAAACTACATCTTAATTGCAATTACGGTCTTGTTTTGATACATTAACTCAACATTACAGACATAAATTGATCCAGTTTATTATAATCCTGCATTCCTTTGCGTCTATACTTAATATCTATCGCACAACTAGATAATATTTTAATGCTATTACCAAGAATTTGTTTTACATAACAAATCCATTACAAAATGTTATTTTTTTATTATTGCACTGTAATATATTAAAGTATTAATGTAAGTTTATTATGAGGCGTATTATGAAAACCGAATAATAGAATAATAAATTAATTATATTATTGCAATTAATTTTATTGTATTTTTATGGTAATAAGAAAGTTAAAACCTAATTTAGATGACGGCTAAGTATAGTACAAATCAATGGATTTAAACTCCATTTCACGACTATTTCAATGCTTAAAACGTTAGGGTACAAGCTTTCTGTAATGATCAATCACCGCTTAAATGTTGGCATGCCAGTTACTGATCACCCTGTATAATAGATATAGATTGTAAAGTGAAGATAATTTCAAGGATTTTTAAGATAATATTAAAGAAACAATGAACTTACCTTATAATTAAATCTAAAAGCATGAAAATTATATATACTCGT
>OY294044.1:44956238-45147778 GCA_958510825.1 Brachypterus glaber
GGTATAAAAAACATACTGTTTAGATTCAATTAAAGAAAATTCGAGAAGATTTTAATGTTCCATGGTCAGCCATTAAAGAAGAACAGAATTTATTATTATTTATTTGCAAAACAAAGTGATTTTACACTTTTGAACGGGATGAGCTATCGACTTGAAACTTGAAATATAAGCTAATTGTATATATTTTATATCGGATAGTTTAAGCGTAGAAAAATACTAGCCGTGAAGTACAAATATTTTTTTATTTTTGTTTCCTTAATAAATTTTCATCGAATTAACTTAAAATTTGAAATATACGCTTATGGTTACTATTTAAAGATGACACATACACAAATATTCCAAAAAATGCTAGCCTTGCAGTTCAAAACAAGCACATCATGATGATTTCCTTTTGTTTTCTTAATATCTTTTGATCGGATTGATACATAGACTTGAAATTTGAAATATAAGCTTATGGTGTATATTTAAACAGAATTTAATCAAAAAATACTAGCCGTGAAGTTCACGCGAGCGCAGCAAGCCGTCATTTTTAAGAAAAAATGCTTATTCTTATAAATTTTGATTGGATTATCGTAGTGATTTGAAGATTGGTATGTAGGGACATAATGACAATTGAAAATCAACGAAACCAAAAAACAAGATGATCGACCTGTCAAAGTGACTTGAATTTTACAAATCTGACTTCGGATACGTGATCAGTGACCTTAAAAACCCTAACAAGTCAAATTTGGCGCAAATCGGTTTATTTTTGAAAATAACGTTCGCCTTGTTGGATCCGCCATATTGAATTTCACAAATCTGATTTCGGATACGTGATCAGTGACCCCAAAAACCCCCACATACCTAATTTTGCGTGAATCGGTTCATTTTGGAAAATCTCATCGGCCATATTGGATCCGCCATCTTGAATTTTACAAATCTGATTTCGGATACGTGATGAGTGACCCCAAAAACCCCCACATACCAAATTTTGCGTGAATCGGTTCATTTTGGAAAATCTCATCGGCCATATTGGATTCGCCATCTTGAATTTTACAAATCTGATTTCGGATACGTGATCAGTGACCCCAAAAACCTCCACATACCAAATTTTGCGTGAATCGGTTCATTTTGGAAAATCTCATCGGCCATATTGGATCCGCCATCTTGAATTTTAAAAATTTGACTTTGGATTTATTATCAGCGACCCCAAAAATCCCCACATACCTACAAAGACATCAATAAGAGTCAAACAGTTTATTTGTTTGATGTTTTGACGTAAAAACGCCAAAGCCATATGGTTTTGGAGGCCATATTGGATTTTACGTGAACAAAAAAAAATTTACCACACAGCTTTCGAAAGCAAAGTTCAAGAACTTTCATTTTGGTCCTTTTTGGCCTCAATCGGATTCATGCGAGTGGTTTTATAGTCGTTTAAGTAATAAAAGTGGTGGAGGTCACGTGGTTCTAGCGGCCATATTGGATCTCCTATAGTGATTTAGTGTAAGGGCCACTAAGATTTAGAAAGTAGATTTCAAGACCTTTTATTTGAGCCATTATAGACCTCAAATGGACCTCACCAATTTTGGCTGTGGGGGTCGCTCGTTCAGAAAGAATGCCTCATATATATATACATTTTCATGCTTTTAGATTTAATTTTAAGGTATGTTCATTGATTCTTTAATATTATCTTAAAAATCCTAGAAATTATCTTCACTTTCAACATTTGGTGATCAGGGTGATCAGTAACTGGCATGCCAACCTTTAAGCGGTGATTCTACACTAAATGTTGGTCCGAAAATGAGCCCTAAGGAAGCTACGGCCCTTCAATATTGTACTAAAAATAAGCGACCAGTGTTTGCATGTATACTAGCTTTAAAAAGGGCAATTATTTTATGTTAATACATTTTTTATTTATCCTAGTACCTAAACGGACAAAATGTGTAAGGCTTAACACATTTTTGCCCCAAACTTTTTTATTTGTATTTTTTTTTGTGAAAAATATAGATTTTTTGAGTAAAAATACACAAAAAATGTCATATAGTGTAACACTATATGAGCAACCGTTTAAAAAAATGCAATTAAGAAGTAACATTATGTGCCACCAAAAATCTAGGTTTGGACTTTTAAGTTTGGGTGTTTCGGTGAGACAGGGCCGTAACGAAGAAGATTTTTATAGCCTAGAAATACAACTTTTTTCCCTTAAAAATACAACATTTTTCCTCCAGAAAGAATCTTTAAAATCCAATAAAAAGTTTTGTCCCCGACAGTTTTTAACCCTAATCAAAATATTGATAAATTAAAAAAAGGTCCTCATCTCAAAAAAAAAGCATTGTACGTGTCCTAACCTTATTGGTAAAATACAATATACAACTTTTGTATTTTAAAATCCCTGCAATATACGACTTTTATCTGAATACCTGCAATAATTTTTTTTTGTGAAATATACAACTTTTATATTTTGAATCCATAAAATATACAAATTATTTTGTTTGGATCAATAAAATATACAACTTTTTAAGACGACTGAGGGGGACGCTGTCCCCCACCCCCATAGCTACGGCCTTGGGTGAAGAATACTTTTTAGCTTAGTTTTAAATGAAGAATCACCCTGCAGCATTAAAATTTTATCGGTGATTTTTTTGTTCTCTATTCAATATGTCCATCTTTGAAGGGCCGTACTTTCCTTAGGCTCATTTTTGGATCAACCTTTAGGTTAAATCTCTTAAAATCTTGGTATGCCAGTTACTGATCAGCCTGTATAATGTAGATATTTTTTTTCTAAAATAAATGAAAAAGTTAGGTTATCCTATACTGTGTAGTTTTATTAAATCTCCCGAGAACAAAGAAAAATATCAAAAAAAAAAATATATATAAAAGAGAAAATTTTGATTTTTTGAGGCATTAAATTACCCCTTTTTTACGTCTTGACTGTGGGGACCAGGAGAATTTTTTTTAAAAGGAAATATAACTGTCATGCGTCTCTGTTTATAAGTAATTTGATAGTTTATGTTTTTTATTACGAAAATTACATATTTTAAGAAGGGAAAATACCGACATGTCAGCTTAAATATCTCGAGAACGAAGAAAAATATCCAAATTCTGAAAAAGAGGTTAATTTTATTTATTGACGAGAAAATTTTTGGCCTTAAAAATACCCCTCTCTGACTGGGGAACCTGGAGCAATTATATTAAAATAGGGGAATAGCCATTGTTAAACATTGTTAGAAAGCTCCTTTTATAAGGAGTTTGGTAATACACTGTAAAAAATGGGGGTAAAATAATAGAGTAATATTAAGATTAAATTGTAAAATTCATATGATTTAAACCGAATTTTTCACCGTTTTATGAAAAATTTACATCCCATATTACCCTTAATCATAGGGGTGCCGATCAGCAATTGTTACCTCCAGAAGGGGTATGCCACCAAATTCCGTAAAAAAAGATATTATCCTGTTTATTTAATTCTGTGGCTTGGTTCTAAAAGGGCCAATGTCGTTTTATCAGTAGCAGAGTTTTCAATTCAACTCTGATGTAATATTTTAAAAACGCTGCTGTTGACAAAGTGCCATTGGCCCTTTTAGAACCAAGCCACAGAATTGTTTTTTGATAAATCCTACAAGGCTTTTTAATAGGTAACCTTAATGACATAATCATTTTTCAATAACTGGAAAGCCTAGTATAGGCAATCTACGTTCTAAAAGAAAAATGTATGCAATTTTGCAACGTAAAAATAAATACGTTATTAAACTAATCGGGAATGGGAAAGATATTGGAAAAGTAAACTGAATAAACGTTTTATGCATCCATATTGTACCCATAGTAAATATACAGTTTCAGTAATATTGATCTGCTGGAGGCTCGGGGGAGCAATACAAGACGTTCACCGACGAAAATATTACTGCAATGCGTGTTTTTCATACTCATTTGTGTACGTCTGGGAGAAAGGGGCTCAGTACTATCGAGGTAACCAAAAAGAATTAGTATATTCTATAACTAGTATGGAATGATTATTCCATACGTGTTGTAGACTATACTTTTTCTTCGACTGCAAATATAATAATAATAATAATAATAATAATAATAATAATATGTCTTTATAATATAAAACACTATATGGCTTTAAACTGCGGACAAGGTTAAAAACAATGTTTTTTGTGACTCGACATTGTAAATGCAACGAAACACATATTTTTAAATAAAGCAATTAATGTTATTTAATAATTTTATCAAATTAGTACTTAAAAAAGATTTTTATTTAATTTTAGCACATATTTACAAATTATAATGCAAAAATTGAATGTTATGTCAGATTGTTGTGACAGATAGCAGGTTTAAATATTTAACAATAGATGGAGCAGTTTTAATTTTTTTAACTAAATTGATAAAAAACTGGTTAAATATTAAGAAAAAATAAAAAACTTTATGTAATTTTAACGCAAAACTTTAAATTGCATTAAATTATTCAATGTTTCATGGTAAAATATATATATTTTTGCTAATTTTGCTACAGTATTCTTTACTTTTATAAACAAGAGATGGCACTACATGTGCTCATTCTTGCACTTGATACGGAATATTCATACCGTATCTAGAGCTAGAATGGATTCATTCTGTATTTGAAAAGTGTGTGTATTTGCTTACATTCTAAAGCAGTCGTAGAAAATAGTATATTACGCACCAAATGCGGGAATCTAGTTTTAGTGCACAAGAGTGCTTATTTCTTTACGAGGCGCAGCCAAGTTAAAAAAGTACTTAAAGGGCACTGTAATAGGTTTGCATCCAAAAAAACGTAAAAATTGTTTTAAAATTTGTCAGTTTGACGTTTACTTATTCTCTGACAGCCGATATGAAAATCAGCTGATTGTCACTTTCCGACCGTTGCAACGCGTTGTCATGCAAAGGGTGGAAAACGAGCACTAACTACCAACTAGATCGTAGGAAATAGTATATTTCTAACCTAATAAGAAAATGAAACATTTGCAAAGGCCAAATTAGCATCTAGAGAGTTAAAATTTTCATTTTCGTATGAGATTAGTACAATTTTTTATTCACAATCATAAAAAAGCATACAATTTTACGAAAATAATTACATTTAATTAAATGTTTGATTATGTTGCTATCAATGATAATCATAGCGCGCCATGTCTGAGGTAAAATCTAAAGCCAAAACAGGTTAGAAAAGAACTTTATTCACAAGTATACAGAAAAACGTCCTTATACATTATAAAAAGTTGCAAAATTTTATCATTTTTGATTGTCTTTTAAAGTTAAAAAAGCTTTTCTTTTTTAACCAAGGTTAGAAGTGAATTCGTTTCTAACCTATTTCGGCTTTTGGTTATATCTCATAGAGGGCGAAACAATCGCCTCGTCTGTAGACAGCTGTGGTTTGCGAATAAAATAAAAACGTAAAAAGTCCAAATATTTTTTTGTCATTTAATTTAATTAAACAATAATTTAGTTAATATAAGTTATTAAATATTTTAATAATGCTGTACCTAATTATAGCAATTTTATTACTTTATATTCGATAACAACCTTTCATTAATTTCTGGACATGTCTGCCAAATGCTTATTGGGTTTGGCTTGATCTGGTACCTAACTTTTTGTATACCTTCAATATTTTGTACTTTTTTATACTACTTTTTGTGTAGCATAAAAAACAATATGTAATCCACTCCGAAAAAGTAGTTTTCTGGGTCTCGAGAAGTGGTCAGGTTCGACAGGTCTCACCTGTACATATCTTCTCTCGATCCAGAACACAATCACTTTTCCGTCTAGGATTACAATATACTATTTTTTGCCTTTGGTTAGAAAAAATGTAACTTTAAAGAGAAATACAAGCACTTTGTCATTATTAGTTTCGTTATTACAGAATATTCCATTTTCATTTTGATTTATTTTTGTTATTCTAGTTAGAGACACACACTGGGCCCTTATCACCTGAATATAATCATATATTCTGTAATATCTTTAAAAACATATTGCTATAAAATTTACCCTTTTATTGAGCCTTTTTCTTTTTATGCAAATTTAAATGAAAAATTGTTTTTATTCGAGTTTTAGATGTAATAAGCATTTGTAACGTTTTATGGTAAATTTAGTTTTACTCTGTAATATTGTAAATAATTTAATAATAATTATGTCTTAAATGAAACTCAATTTCTAATTAAATTATAAATGCTTTTTAAAAAGTGTTCTCCTCTAAAGCCTTAACTAGTTAACCATTTTAACCAATGACGCGTCAAAAGATTCTTCTGATCATTTGAGTGACTGCATCAGGGTTATGAACGGCTAATCTCATTTTCGTGAATGACATGTCAATTTTTTTACTGTCCATTTTAATGTTTAGAATAGAAGAAAATGGCGGACGGGAAACGTTATTTTCACAGAAAATTTTCAAGTTTCTTAATGATCGTGAAAACATGATTTCCATAAGTCATATTCATAAAGTGATGATGAAATCTATAAATGCCCATAATTTTCTCATTTTGTCTCGTAATTTCCTATGTGGTCGTTTTTTTTACGGCATATCTGTAAAAATTTATGTAAAATAAAATTTTACAGAAAATATTCTGTAAAAATCGCATAACGTTGGAAATATTCTTACCTACGTTATGTTCAGTGAATAAAGCCAGCCAAAAAATATATAACCTATAATTTGAAAATACATAATATATTATGTAAAACTTAAAAATATAGTAATAAGTTATGTGAAGATACATAATATATTATGTATATCTTAAAAATACAGCAATATGTTATGTGAAATGTTACATAACTTATTGTGTGATTTTTTATCTGTGCAAAGGAGTATTATAGGTTTACTTAAAACGTTTTTTTGTACCAAACAACTTTTAAAAATGTCCGTTTGTCTGTCCGTCCGTATGTCACGTTTTCTTGGCCGCACGATGACTCAAGAAAGAATAATCAAATCGAGTTTAAATTTTCAGGAAAAAACACTCTTTTTAAACAGTATTTTACTGATACACTAAAAAACCATTTATTTCGTATAAGCAAAAAATGTCAATTTATAAAGCTAATGTGCTAGTGTAAATCGACCTTTCAGTAGTGCAGAGTAAAGTAGAACTCAGGATGGCCAATTTATTGGTACAAGTTCAGTAAGTTATAGTACACGATCCGGTGCATATTTATTCGGACTCAGCCAGGCATAAAAACGAGAAATAACCAACGTAATTACTTTATTTCCTTTCGACGAAAAAAATTGATACATATTTTTTGCGATTTTGTCTTTCTTCCCGAGTACTTTATATTCCTTTCTTATTTCCAGTTCATCCTAAGTACGCTTGGTTAGGTTAAGGCACATCCAGAGGCTCGCATAAGAAGCATAATACATAACATACGATGCCGTGATTGGCTAGATGTGCCGTCATGTCTCTTGTGCGCAGGCTTATAACGTTCGCATAAGAGCCTCTGTATGTGCCCTTAATAAACTCAATTTTTTCGAGGCATAGTGAAAACAACTTGTCCAACTTATTTAAACCCTTGTTTTTCAACCTCTTTGTATACCCTATGCATATCATTAGGAATTCCAGGTTTCGCAATCCCGATCCCGAAATCCCGAAAATTTCAAAAAGTTCGGGATCCCGATCACGGTTCCGATCCCGAAATTAAAAAATGTCTAATTTCATTATAAATTAATTATCAATACTAAATAAATAAAATTACATAATTTAAACTAAAAACTTCTTATAAAAGAACGAGTATTAATATTTGAAGGGTCCAGTGGAAAAACGATGAGGTTCCATTTTCGAAATCGAAATTTTAGCGGCGTTTTTTAGCTTGTAACATGAAGTTCAACATACAAAACATTATAGGGGACAATGAGATTCCACTAAAAACTGCGGTTGAAAATTTGAATTTGAATTTTTACATCTTTGAAATTATCTATTTATTTATTTATTTATTTATTGATTGATTGAGCTTAACACATAGTCATGAATAAAAATTTTGCGTATACATGATGTTTTTATTCGTGCCTGGATTTAACTTGGGGTTCCTCAGAAAGAACTCTTAATGTCATTAAAATTATTGGTTCAAACATTAAAATAAAAACTATTTGGTCAGTAGTTGCGAAACTTTAAATGTCGTTTTTCACAATTGTTTAAAAAATGGAACCTCATCGTTTTTGCGCTGGATCCCTCATTTTATTTAAATTGATATTTTAATAAAATAAAAAAAAAATTAGTTTTTGTATAAAAAAGTTTTAATAAATAAACATTACCGTCAACTTAGGTGACTTCGGACGGTGTAGGTGACTTCAGACACTTCATCCCAAAATCTTCTGAACCAAAGCACGTGTGCACAAGCTGGAATTGAACCTCACAACTTGTGCACACGTGCTTTGGTTCAGATGGTTTTGCGAAAAAGTGTACGAAGTCACCTACGCCGTCCGAAGTCACCTCGGTCGACGGTACCTCCTTAATTTTAAAATAAACACTATAAAAAATAAAATAAACTTTAATAAAAGCAAGATTTTTTTATACAATTAACATTGTGTATATTGTTTCACGGAAACAGTTCTTCGAAAATGCTCAGCCCGTTTTTCAAGAAATTGTTTTGTTAGGTCTATGACCCCAGCCTGGAGTCTCCAGGGGTGCTTTTTTACCATCCTAAACAAAAAATATTACGCGCAAATCACAATTACACCTCAAGTTAAATAAATAAATTCGTTAAATTTTTTTCGGGATTTTCGTGATTTTTTTTTGGGACTTTTGAGACTTTTCGGGAAAAAGTAAAGAAAATTGAAGTTTGGTTCTGAAAACTTGAAAGTATCTTTTATAATATGTTTTTATTGTTTTTTGATGATTTTTTTTATGCGAGGAACTTGAAAAAAAAAAGGTAAAAATTACGTTTTTAGGACTTCTTGCTTGACTTGGGATAACATTGCAAATAATGGATAGACTAAGGATATTTTTGTTCTTTTTTTCAACATCAGAGTATCCTAAAAGCTGCGATGTTTTTTTTATTGTGGTGCGAATTAATTAAAGGATCAATTTTTTTCATTCATTTTTTGAGGATGAATTATGTTTTTATTAATAACTCTGCTCAACACTCAAAAATTTGCCGACACCATTTTAGTTGCATCTGGCTATATTTGATGCGCTGATTAGGAACCTTTTGTCGCCTTTCTAGATGAGCTCGTTTTTTTAAGATATAACGCACAGTGGTTTTTTTGCTTATAGCTGTAGAGAAAAAAATAATTTAGGTTCAATTAATTTTTTTTTTCTGTTGTGGATGGGTTCTCTTTTAATAGGGCTCTTAGCAAAAAAAAAGCGGATTTCAAATATCTTTATTCGTTTGTTTTTTAGGCTTCTAAATTCAAAAAAAATAAATTTTTTCGTATTTTTTCGCTATATTTTCATGAAAAATTTTTATAAATACTAATGGTATGGCTCTGATTTTAATAGCAACACCAACACACATGTGAGATTTGTAAAAATAAAAAAAGTTTTAGATTGAATCCAGTAACAATTTTACGGGGAGTTATTGAAAGCAGAACAACAATATTTTTAATACCCTCTGTAAAATCTCCGTCACTGGATTAAATCTAAAACTTTTTTTATTTTTATAAACCGCACATTAATGTTAGCATTGCGTATTAAAATTAGAGTTGTCTCTTTAGTATTTATATAAAAATTTTATCAAAATATATCGAAAAAATGCGAAAAAAACTAATTTTTTGAATTTAGAAGCCCATTAAAAACAAACGAATAAAGATAATTTAAATTCGCTTTTTTGGCTTAGAGTCTCACTAAAAGAGAACGAATTCAAGAAAAAAAAATCAGACCTAATTTTTTTTCTACAACTATAGGCAAAAAAAAAACAATGTGCGCTATATCTCAAAAAAACGAGCTGATCGAGAAAAACGGAAACAGATTCCGAAATCAACGCATCAAATATAGACAGAAGCGAATAAAAGCTCCCCGGCAAATAAAAAAAACTTTTTTTGTAGAGCAGTGTAATCCAATAAAAAAATAAAAAAAAAATCAAAAAAAAATCATTTTTTTATTTTAGGTTTTAAGTAGCGTAGTAAAACCCACTACTTAAAACCTAAAAATTTCGTTAATTTTTGTTAATGGTAAAAAGTTCAGAATAATAAGAGCCCTATTATAGGGCAACTATTTAATATAAATTCCATAAAAGGTAATAAATCTTATGCAAAGTTTGCGCAACATATCTTAAAATGCTTAGAGTCGTTAATTCAGAAACTTTGAAACGAAATTGTTTAAGTGATCATTTAGAAACAAAAGTAGTATACATATATCATACGATCGTGTAATGCAACGTTTTAACTTTATGTGAAACTGGTTTTATAGAAAAATTTTAATCTTCAGAATATCTACAATACAATACACTGAAATAAAACTACTTTGTCTACCGATAAATTTCATAAAGAATTTACTTACATTAGACCGGCACTCAAAAACTTATTTTAGTGAACTTAATTATAATAAATACTGCTGCTAACAAAATAATACTTTCTCCTATAGGCCTAGGTTCATTAAAATCAGAAACAAAACAAAAAATAATAAAAAAATGTTTTCAACAACAATTTTTTTTTTCGAAAAAGTTTCTTTTTTCGTAAAAAGAAAAATAAATTAAAAAAATAATTTTGTTGAAAAAAATAGTTTTACCCCCTTACCCCAATCCGATTTTTACCAAAAACAATCACAGCCTAGAATTATGGGTAATCAACATATGGTCCAAAATTTAAGTCTTTAGCCCGAAGCGTTCTTGAGTTATCGTGGTTACAAATTTCTCGGACACATAGACCGACAGACCAACCGACCGACAGACAGAATTTTTTTTTGACGGAAATCATATTTTTTGGATATAAAACGCCGAGAAACGTAAAAAAACAATAAAAATTTTTCGAAATTTTTTTACTAACGTAAGACTTTCCTTGGGGAAAGGATTAAGAGAAATAATATTTATTCTTTCCCGATTAATTATTTCTCTAAATCCACTTCAATGTAAAGGAAAACGTTACTTTTTCGATATCTACAATAATACAATAATAAATATTCTATTTTACCTCAAAATACTGTTTTTACAAGCATTATCTTGTATTTTGAATTTATCTTTGAAAGGAAATTGCATTTGATGTTTGTTTTTCTGAAAACAGGCCAGAAAAAACATCAAATGTAGGGCTCGAAGGAATAAGAGACATAAGCCACATTTATCTTATTTTAAGAAAATCTCCTTTAAAAGTTTCTCCAAAACAATTTTATTCATATGTACTTAAAGGTGCTGAATCCGAATTTGAAGTAAAATACCACCTCATACAATTAGTTATCGAGATAACCTCAAAAAATGTTATACTCGTTATATGTAAACCTCAAAAACTAATTGATAACGTGCTATTTGGCCTCAAATTCGGGTTCAGAGCCTCAAAATACATAGGAATACAATGGTCTCAAAAAAAAATCTTGTCCTTTTTATGTGGCTACATGTGGGGCCACAGAAACCCTAAAAACGTTATTTTTGAACTCAAAAATGACGTTTTTTGAGGTTTTCTCGAAAACTAATCGTGAGGTGCTATTCTGACCTCAAGTTCGAATTCAGCACCTCAAAATACATACAATGGTTTCAAAAAGGGTATTTTATATTTTTTTATAACTTTTTCAACGAATTTCTCAAAAAAAATATTTTCTTAATTTAATGTAAAATTGTAGCAGCTACAATTTTACGTTAAATTAAGAAAATATTTTTATGAGTTTAACTCTAGTTAAACTCATTCGCAACTTACAAAAACTCGCTTTGGATAATTTTCTACCTTTTTAAAATGTATTTTTAAGGATACTATAAAATACTAAATTTTAAATTAAAATCAGTTTTACCCTCGGTTTTACCTAAAAAAAAATTAAGACAGTTATCCTTTTCCCCAAATATTCTTACCAAAGAAAAACGCCACTTTTTTCATATTGGCAATCGAATAAAGATTCTATTTTACTTCAAAATACAAAATACAAATATTTCGTGCATTTTTTGTTTTTTTATTTTTTTGAAAAAAAAACAAAATATATACTCAATATAGGTTTTGGTAAACGATTAAAAAATTCAGTAAAAAAATTTCAAAAAAACGAGTCATGACTTTTTTAGTTTAGGGGTGACCGGGGCTAATTGTCGCACTTTTCATTCAAAGTCAGTTTTTTCCTTTATTTTTTTATTTTTTTTTAATTGAACGAATGGTAATTTTAGCTGCATGTTTCAGTAACATTATTTAAAGAAAAAACATGGAAAAATTTATAGGGTATTAGAGTTATGTTTTTTTTGTGAAGTCTTGAAAATTGTGCCAAAATTTCCAACTTTATAATTAAATAATATTTTTTTGATTTTTTTTTTAATTTAATATAATTTAATAAACGAATTTATTTGCTATTCGACAAAGTTTCACTTTTTTAGACAGTTTTGAATAAAAAAATGCCAAAAAGGAAATGTTATACCATGAACATATCTCCAGATCATGCGACAACTAGCCCCAAACCAAAGGCGACACTAGCCCCAGTGGTCAATTTTACGTTATGTATCAAGTACTTTCTAATTGACGGATAAACACTCCTAAATGACAATATCAACAAATAATATACACCTTAAACTATTATTATACATAAAATTTTCTTATCTTAATGCTTTAAATCAGTAACAATAAGAAAAAATATTTACCACAAAAAAATTACTGGGCTCTTTAATTTTTACATTTTTAGGTTTATTTGGATGTTCTTTTAATTTATTGCATTTAAGTTTACAAATGATAAATGGCACTGTTGTAACGCAGCGGTTAATCTTGGTTTGGCGCAGAAAAATATTTTACTTTTTAAGATATAAGCACTTCGACAACTTACCCCTGCGACAACTAGCCCCGGTCACCCCTAATGTAAGATTATAATCTAAATCTGAATCTAGAGGGCATAAGGGCATAAGCCTACCATATTGAATTTTGTCTGGTTAGCGCCTTTGTCAAATAAACTAAATATTTAAATTGGGAAAAGGAACATGTAGGCACATTTTATTGCGGCGATTTTGGAAAAGTTATCTCCATATTTTTGAAATTTGACTTATGTCCCTTATTCCCCCGGGTGCTTCAAATTTCGGATAAATTTATTCTAATTCGCATATTTAAATATTCATTTTTCTTCTCGTATTTACATACATATGGGTCTAAATGATATTCCGCATTTACTTTGAATTTTAAATTTCAAATGTAATCATATTTGAAATTAAATCAGTTCATTTTGAAACTCCAAAGTCAATTCACTCGCAACTTTCATGATAAGATTGGAAAGTTTTCTTGTTTTCTATTTTTTGTTTGTTTTCATTTACAATATAGGTACACTGTAAAAGCTGGTGTTATAATTACATAAACTGATATAAGGACAATGGGCTTTTTGGGCCCAACCTCAAGAGCAATGAATTATATGTCACTAAAAAGGTTTTTTATGTAGATTAACTATTTTAATTTAAAAACATGCCTTAGGCAGCAAAGTTCCGAGTGATAACTTACTTACTTATAACTCCATACAATATTTTGATGTGTAAATAGTATATACTAAATACACTTAATATAATATTATTAATAATACTTAAATATATTTTTTATATTTTTAATGTATTTTAATGTAATTGCAACAAATGAATAGTAATTATATACCAAGGTAGAGAAGACATTTTTTAACAGTGCGAGGCTATAATAGTCTTCTCTACCGTGGTTTATATATTAGTTTTTTCACTACTAACACTATTTAACTATTTTTATTCAAATAATAAAGTAAATTATTAACAGAAATTATATTTCTTGAAATTTTCATAAAAATCAAGTAGCCTTGATGAATGACATTTGCTCAAAAAAAAAACTTTGAATTGACGTTTAAAAATGTAGTTTTTAAATTTTTTTAATAATATTTAGCTAATTATTGATTATATCAATTGGTAATAATTATAATTAATTATATTTAATAAATAGAAAGTTATTTAAAACTGTTTTCTTGGGTTTAATTAGTAAAAATTGCACAAAGAACTGAAACATCTAAAGTGACAGAAATCTATTGTTTATAAAATTTACTCCTACTAGGAGAGAAACTATTATTATTATTATTACTATAGGTGAAGAAAATTGATTTCACAGTCTGAAAACATGATAAAAAATATAAAGAACTTTCACTTTCGGGTTTAGACCGTGTTAATGGATTTTCACTTTCCGACGTTTCGTCTCTTACTACTAGAGACATCTTCAGGGATTAATCTGAAACTAAGTTTCGAATCAACTTGTGTCACTATTTATGACGAGTTGTGGTTATTCACCCGTGACGAGGTTTTTCCTATCAAAGACTTCCATATTGCAGGTAAGTGGTAACCAGTGTCCCGATTGATATTGTTAGGATGCTTGATGATTTCTATCGATTCCCGTATCTTCCTTGGCATTTTTCTGTTTTCTGTTAATATTTGTTTTGTTTCAGACAAATTGATTTTATGACCTGTTTCATGTAAGTAAGTAAGTAAGTAAGTAAGTAATTTATTTGTGATACAATGTTTTCACACGTCAAATAATAAATAAATGTTACATTAACATAATTAAAATAGGTTAATTTAAATCAAAATTCAAAATACAAAATTTCACGGCACAATTTAGTACAGCCAAACATATATTCAAAATTTGTAATTTAAAAAATCACTCGTACTATACAGGGCCTTTTCAATCAAAAACTCCTTCAATTTAATTTTAAATTGCCTTGTTGGAAGATTGCGCATATTTAATGGCAAATGATTAAAAAAAGTAGGTCCATAGAAGTTAAAGCCAAGTTTACTGCTCTGAAGTCTAAAATTGGGCAATCTAATATTATGAGAGAATCGAGTATTTCTCTCATGGATATCTAATTGTTGAGAAAAATCAGAAAAATTTTCTTTAACATAACAGGCAGTAACATAAATAAACAAAGATGGTACAGTTAAAATCTTAAGTTCAACAAATTTATGCTTTATATCAGCCCTATAACCCATATTGCATAAAACCCTTATTAAACGCCTTTGAATCCCAAAAATTCTATCCAACCCTGAAGCACTCCCCCAGGCCACAAGGCCATAACTTACCCTAGACTCAAATAATGCATGGTATGCTGTTTTTAAAACGTCAGGAGAGACCATCCTAACAAGGGAGCGGAAAACAAAAACACTTTTTGACAGAGAGCCCGCCACAGCATTTACATGAGAATTCCAATTTAGGTCCGGGTCAAGGAGTAAACCAAGATATTTTACATTCGTAGGGTTATTAAAAGTATATAGTGGTCGATGAGTAAAGAATATATGAACAGTTTTATTAATATTTAACGAAAGCCTATTTGTTGAAAACAAATTTTTTGCACATGCTAGTCCCTCACCCATAAGCTCAATAGTTGATCTCAAGTTAAATTTACTAGAAATAATGTTCGAGTCATCCGCAAATAGAAGATTTTCCCAAAAGGGAAGGGCAACTTTCAGATCATTAATAAAAATAAGGAAGAGTAGCGGACCCAGGACAGAGCCTTGAGGAACGCCACTCTTTATCTTTTTAAAATTTGAGCCTTTACCATTTAAAAAAGTATATTGACATCTATTGCTAAGATAAGAGGACACGAGTTGAATACTAAGAGAATCAAAACCATAAAATTTTAATTTATCTATTAGCTCTGGGTGAGGAACGCAGTCAAAAGCTTTTTGTAAGTCGCAAAGAGTAACACCTACATACTCGCCCTTTTCTTGCTTTTCAACTATCAGATCCAATAATTTAATAAATGCATTTTTGGTTGACATCCCTGGCCTGAACCCAAATTGGTTCTCATAAAATAACTTTTTTTCCTCAAAGTATTCTAAAATTTGTCTTTTCAAGATAACTTCAAAAATTTTTGAAAAAGTTGGGACTAATGATATTGGTCTAAAATTGTTAGGTATTGTAGGACCACCCTTATGTATCGGTATGACTTTGGAAATCTTTAAAGACTCCGGAAAAACACCTTGTAGAATACTCATATTTATAAGTTTAGTTAATGGTATGATAATATGATTTTTAATGTTTTTAATTAAATAAGAAGACATATTATAGTGGTCCATACACCTTTTGTTTTTTAGTTCATTTATAGCTTCTCTGACTTGATTAAAACTAACTTCTTTAAAGGAAAAACTATTAGAATCGTTATTATTTTTGTTAAGAAAAGAATGAACACATGAATTTGCTTTTGGCAGGTTCTCTGCCAATTTGTCAGGGATAGTGACAAAAAAATCATTTAGCACGTCAATGTCCATATCATGACATTGACTCTGTTTTTTCCCTTTTCTATTCAGATTAATAATTTCCCAGTAGGTTTTAGCATTTTTACCTTTTTCTTGAATATATTTTTGGTAATAATTATTTTTTGCCTTAGTAAGCTCTGTTTTATATTCAATTTTTAACTTAGTGACTAGGTTTTTTATGTTTTCTATAGGAAAATTTTGATAAAACTCAGAAAAAAACCTTAAATTTTCTCTTAACCTCGCAAGATGTATGTTGTACCATCTGCATTTTTTGGTCTTTCTTATAATAATTTTCTTTTCTTTAAGGGGAAAAACAGAGTCAATGGCACTATTTAGAGTGGACATAAATGTGTCAAATTTTGAATTAAGGCTAGTTTCAGGGTTACTTACGAAAGCCCAGTCTATCCCCTCCAAGTGTTGGTGTAAATGAAACATACCCTCCTCTGTTATGCTCCTTTGCAGGATGATCTCCTCTGAAGTCAGCTTTTTATCTAGGTCAAGTTTTATTTCCACAGCTTTGTGGTCCGATAAACCTGGATGAGACACAACTACCTTGTAAGGAAGATCAAAATTAATAAGAATGTTGTCCAAGCAGTTTTTGAAGCGAGTCTTTTCATAAACAGTAGCCCTGTAACAGAACGATTTAAAAAGGTCCTTAAAATCTAAATATTGAGTCTCACAGCTGTTAAACCTAACATTAAAATCGCCATTTATGATGACATTTGTGTTTACGTTTTTTAATTTATTGAATAATTTATCCATTACCTGTATAAATATTTTAAAATCCCCTGTTTTTATTTTTGACTTTTTATCAACATTTTCAGGCGGCCTGTATACAGTAATTATAATCAAATTTAATTGTTTCGATTCTACAGCTACAAGCTCAATATATCTTTCCACACTTAAACTATCAACAATATCACAACGTCTAAAATCAGAACTCCTTTTTCCCAGGATCATAGCACCACCACGTGTGGCGTCATTCCTACAAAATTCTGACAAAACATTATATTCGGCAACAACAAAACTATCCATTTCATCCTGTGTTAGATGATGCTCTGTTATGCACACCACATCATAGTTATTGTCAAGAAAATGTTCAAATTCTATAAGTTTATTGCGAATTGATTGAATATTCAAGTGAACAACACAAAAGTTAAAATTATTGGTTTCTTTTCTGCCAGCGAAACCTAGGTTTATTCTTGAAGTCGAAGTTCGAGACTTCAATTCCCTCTGGCCAAACATCAGAAACTAAAACATTGGTGTTTTCTTCAGCTGCGACTTTGAAAGAGTTGTAGCTTCCCCAAGAGTTTAGTTGTTTAACAAAAAAGTCTTTGCCTGGAAACTTTTCCTTCAAAAATTTGTTTAGATCCTCGGCAGTGTAGGTGTTATGATATTTTGAAACATAATAGTAATTCATTTTCTTAGCTGCTACAGCTTTTACAGAGCTGTTTGTTCCAATGATTTTATTTTTAGGCTTGTTAGTTGCCGTATTTGTTAAGTTTCGATTGCTGTCTGTTTCTTCAGCTATTTCAATTGCCCTAGCTACCTGTTGTTTAGTAATTTTTGTTGATGGTTTTGAATTATTTTCACTTTTACCAGCATTTTCTTTTGTTTTTGAAGATACTAAAGTCTCTTTGTTTTTATTTTGTGTTTTGTTAGTTTTGACAGCTGCTAGCGTCTCTGGTGAATTTCCCTGGTTGCAGTCGTTACATGAAGATGGCAGCACGAGTCTGCTTTGGTTAGGAATTTGTACTCGTAATGAAGGGTCACCTGCAACAGGGCCCTGTAATGATATACAGTGATTTTGCATTTTTATAACCTCTTTTAATGATGCAATATTATCCTTAAGGTTATTTATTACGCAGTTTTTTTCCTGTACCAGTTGTTTTAGATAAAATACTTCAATTTTTAGGCCTTCCATCCCGGTTTCCTCTGTGACTGTTTGCAATAAATCGCCATTTTCTGGTGCCTCTTTAGTGGAACCATCACAACATTTTATTGTATTTTCGTCAATAAATTCCACTTTTTTGTTTGAAATTAATATTTTGGAACACGCATTATGCATAATTAAATTACAAACGTTACACTTTGGTCCCGATTTAGCTATACTTTTACATTTTTTGCATTTATTCCCGGAGCAATCTTTCAGCACTGTTTCACTGCCGGCCATCTTGAACCTACATGTACATGTTCGGCTACTGCCGATAAGGAAATTTGTTTCTTTCTTATATTGCGCTCATGCTCTTGAAGTCTTGTAGAAATTTTTCTCTTAGTTTCACCTATGTAAACCGTACCACAGGAGCAGGGTATTTTATATACGCCTTCTGAACTCAGGGGTATTTTTTTTTTGTTGAAGTCAAACATTGACCTAATTTTTGGTTGGACCGAAATATAGGCTTAATATTTGACTTCTTCAAAAGTTTACCTATTTTATCCGTGATACCGCTTACATAGGGAAGTATAACTTGTGTCTGTCTGTCATTGTCACTATTAACAGAAAACAGAAAAATGCCAAGGAAGATACGGGAATCGATAGAAATCATCAAGCATCCTAACAATATCAATCGGGACACTGGTTACCACTTACCTGCAATATGGAAGTCTTTGATAGGAAAAACCTCGTCACGGGTGAATAACCACAACTCGTCATAAATAGTGACACAAGTTGATTCGAAACTTAGTTTCAGATTAATCCCTGAAGATGTCTCTAGTAGTAAGAGACGAAACGTCGGAAAGTGAAAATCCATTAACACGGTCTAAACCCGAAAGTGAAAGTTCTTTATATCTTAATGGCCGTGAAAGCTTAAAATCTAAAATGATAAAAAATAATGGTATGTTCTAAAGCTAGTAGTATAACTTAAGTTATAACTTAAAATGCCTATAAGTCGGAACTCCGGTGCCTAAGGTATGTTTTTTTTTTAATTATTAATCTACATAAAAAAGTCTTTCTATTTCTATGTTTCGTAAATGACTTACCTTATTTCATCAAAGAAAAATTAATTATGTTCGCTGACGACACCACAGCTATAGTTAAAGCAAAAACACTTAATGAATTAATTTTTAAAGTAAATCAGGTACTATAGGCATTTCAGGAGTGGTGTTATAATAACTGTATGATTATTAATTCAGAAAAAACAGTAATTATTCAATTTTGTCCTCCCAAAGGGGTAAAAAATGATTTACAATTTATTTTAAATAATCATAGCATCAATGTATCTCAATCAACTAAATTTTTAGGCTCAATAATCGATTTCAAAATACAATTCAATAAACAGATTGATCTTGTTTGTAATAAACTTTCCAAGAGTTATTTCGCAATACTAACTTTAAAAAGAAGTATTACAAAAGATTCACTAATTGACGTCTACTATGCCCTCGTGTATTCAATAATTTCTTATAACGTTTTATTATGGGGTCAAGCTACCGAAATAAATAGGGTATTTATTTTACAAAAAAAGATTTTAAGGTGCATTTTCAACTTGACTACTGTGGAATCTTGTAGAAATATATTTGTTAAGAATAATTTTTAACAGTTACCTGTATTTATTTTTATAAATTATTGTCATTTGTACATCTGAATAAAAGTAAGTTTACAACCCATAATCAAATACACAATTATTCTACTAGAAATAGGGGTAACATATGTTTACCTAAAGTAAACCTAGCTCATACAAAATCTGCTCCTTTTTATGCTGGTGGATTCTTTTACAATCTGTTAGCTCAAAATCTTAAAAATATGGATTGCACCACAAAAAATACTGAAAACAAATTTAAATCTAGACTTAAAAAGTTTTTAATTCATAACTGTTTCTACACCCTTGATCTACAGGGTGTATTTGAAATACCGTAGGAAATTTTAACAGGTGATTCTACATGATAAAATATGACAAAAAGTTCCTATAAACATATGTCTAAAAATGCGTCATAAGCGAGCTACGCCCCTTTGAAATTGGCTAAAAAAATCGGTTTTTATTTAATAACTCATTTGAGATATGTTAACGAGGTTTTGCACGTGAATTAATCCTAATAAGGCCCATCTATGTATGTCATTTTCACGTACTTATTTAAAACAGGGGTGTGCGAAACGGGGGGGCTTAACAGATTTTTGTCCCAAACTTTTTTCTGCGTAACTTTTTTGCAATTTTATTTTTGAAATATGATTCCTCAAGTCAAAATACATTAAAAAGGTTGTAATACTGTAGGATTAACCGTTTTCGAGAAAAGTTCATTTGAAGGTGAAATTTCACGGTTCAAGGACGAAAAATTAAATACTAAAATGTCGAAAACCAAAATTTTAATGATGCAATGTTATTCTACATCAAAAACTAAGAAAAAAAGTTTCCATACATGTAGGTCGAAAAAACGCTTTTAAAGCTACCATAGCCCTTTAAAAATGGTGCTTATTTAGGAGACCATAGCTCCATTAGGATTGATTTTCGGAAGTACCTGTATATGAGGTTTTTTTCTTAGTTTTTAATGTACATTCGCCCTGCATCATTAAAATTTTGGTTTTCAACATTTTAGTATTTAATTTTTCGTCCTCGAACCGTGGAATTTCACCTTCAAATGAAATTTTCTCGAAAACGGTTAATCCTACAGTATTACAACAAGAGTACCTTTTTTATGTTTTTTGACCTGAGGAATCATATTTCAAAAATAAAATTGCAAAAAAGTTACACAAAAAAAAGTTTGGGACAAAAAACTGATAAGCCCCCCCCGTTTCGCACACCCCTGGTTGAAATAAGTACATGAAAATAACACATAAAAACGGGCCTTGTTAGGATTAGTTGACGTGCAAAACCTCGTTGATATATTTCAAAGAGTTCCTGAGTTATTAAATAAAAACCGATTTTTTTAGCCACTTTCAAAGGGGCGTAGCTCCCTTATGACGCATTTTTAGATATATGTTTATAGGAACTTTTTGTCATATTTTATGATGTAGAATCATCTGTTAAAATTTCCGACGCTATTTTAAACACACCGTGTATAGCATCTAGTCCCAACTTTAATTTTATTACTTAGTTTAGTTAATTTATTATGTGTATTTTATTATTATTTATTATTATTTAATCTTAATATAACTTGTAGTTACTCTGACTTACCTAATGTACAAATTGTACCAACATAGGTCAATAAATTGAATTAAATTGAATAATGGCATATAATTAATTGCTGTTGTTGGTCCAAAACCCTTATAAAAATTCCCATTTTCCTTAAAAGTATTTTAAATTCAGATTAATTTTAAAAGAATTAGTCTCTTTAGGACCTTAAAATTACAATAAAAGAAAACAAAAGTACTTTTAGACCTACATTAAGAGTAGGTATTGCAGCTAATTTTACAAATGCAATTTGAAACTTACCTAAATCAATAGGTACAGCTATCTGAAACAAAAAAAATTGTTACATGTTTAAAGGAAAATTACACGATTACATCAAATTTTATTTCATAATTTGTTAAAATATTCTATGAATATGATGTTTTTTTTTTCTTTTTTTATAACTTTTTGTTAGTTGTGGGTTCTCCTTGTGGGCTTGACCCGTTTTTACCCCCAAAGTGTATAAATAAAATTAATAGAATTTTTACAAAAAAATAAAATATTGAACAAAAACCAACATGGTTTTAGGTCGAGTAAAAATACAACAACGGCTATAAAGGAGTTTCTTTCCAATATTGTAAAAGCAATCGAAGACGGCACTTTACCGGCAGGGCTGTTTTGTGATCTAAGTAGGGCCTTCGATTGTGTGGATCCTAAAGCCCTTTTGAATATTTTGTACAAGTACGGAATCCGGAATGAATCGCACAATTTGTTTAGGTCTTACTTAGGAAATCGCTCTCAATTTGTTGAAATAAATTTTAAAACTGATGGAAATATTTTTACCAAAGTAAGCTCTGAGAAATTAAACATTAACGTAGAGGACCTCAGGGCTCAATTCTGGGCCAAATCCTAGTTTTGCTTTTCATAAATGAAATGCCAAACGAACTTTTTCACTATCTAATTACACTCTACGCTGACGATAGCTCTCTTCTAATAGCGCATAAGGATATTAGTCTATTAGAGGGTCTTATCCTGACCGCATTAAAAGACATACATTCATTTTTTAACAACATCAAACTCTACCTAAACATAAGTAAAACAAATTTTGTTATATTTCATACCAAACCAAAAAAGATCTAAACATAAATATTAATGAAGTTCAACGATGCAATACAGTCAAATTTTTAGGAGTTAGGCTAGATGAAACCTTGAGTTGGGGGCCTCATTGTAGTGACGTCATCTCCAAAATAAATAGCTGTACATACCTAATTAAAAATCTTAGGCAAGTACTTACTATAAATCAATTAATATCCTTTTACTATGCGAATATTCATTCAAGAATATTATACGGACTTATATTTTGGGGCGCTTCATCACACTCAGGAAAAGTATTTATTTCGCAAAAAAGGATTGTCAGAAGTTTTGAAGGTTTCTTTAACATTGAATCCTGCAAACCACTCTTTAAAAGGTATAAAATTTTGCCTCTACCGAGTCAATTTATCTTTGAACTCTCAATACATGCCTTTAAGAACAATGAAAAATGTATGAAAAATAAAGATATTCACTGCTACGAAACTCGATCTTATCGTAATTTTCATTTAGATTTCCATAGATTGGAGATTGGTAAAAAATTGCCTGACTGTTTTGCACAAAAAGTCTTTAATCACCTGTCATTAAAACTTAAGAGTAGCAAAAAGTTAAATATTTTTAAAACAAAGTTAAAAGAATTTTTATTTAATAAATGTTTTTATAGTGAGTTTTTCGAAACACCGCCCACACAGTAACTTTTAACACAAAACTTAGTGCTTTATATGGGCTCTAAGTATATTTTTAGTTTTTTTTTCTCTTTGTTTTTGTTTCTACTTGTTTTATATTAATGCGAATAAAATACTAAATCTAGTCATCTAATTTTAATTAAATATGTTATATTCATAATATACTATTTATTGTTATTTAATATTTAAGTTACACTTTATAATTTCTAATTAACAAACGAAGTGTCCCATATTGTAAAATCTAGTTGGACAATAAAAGATCTATCTATCTAAAATAAGTGGCTATTTGCACGTCCGACGTCCACGCAGCTATTTCCACGTTCAGTATTTTTTTGGCCGATTTTTAGGGTTTTTAAAGCTTTTAAGGTATATTTTTAGTCAGAATTATATTCTCCTCGTTTAAATAGGAGGGCTAGCCCCCCCCCCCCATTAGCAAAGTCCAAACCAAATAATTAGGTCGTTGGACGTGAGAATAGCGAGTTCACACAGAACAGGCTATTTGGACGTCCGACGTCCACGAAGCTATTTCCACGTCCAGTATTTTTTTTTGCCGATTTTTAGGGTTTTCAAAGCTTTTAAAGTATAATATAAAGAACACCAAACAAACGAACAACCAAAAAAAACCAAAGAGTTAGGTCATATGGTGTCGGACGTCAACGTAACCACTTCGTAAAATAAAACTGTGGATATAGTGGAATTATACCTCCAAGTCCTATTTTTTTTTCATAATTCCAAACAGCTGGAAATCTAAGTTAAAAAATTACAACTTTTTTTAGCCTAAAAATACAACTTTTTTCCTTGAAAAAAAAAGTTCATGACTAAAAGATCCAAATGAAATAAACAACTTTTCAAGGTGGGTGGGGATGGAGTTATACATATTCAAAAATTAAGAAACTTTAAAACATAAAAAAGAAAGGCGATGGCCGAAACACATGGTATCTGTAAGATATGTAATAAAAACCAAAAACCCATACAAGCAATACGTATTACGATTTCCTTCTTGGTAATAATTATTTTTACATTTAAGCGTGACGCAATTCGACTTTCAGCGCCCTCTGTAACCGTACCAAAATACCTATGAAAATTTATAATATATGAACATAATAGAGAATTTTAAGAGCTACAAGTTTGTTCATAACCACTTTTATTCTCCGATAAATAGTTCGGCTAAAAAAACACAAATTTCACCTACGACATGGTAATTTTTGAATATTTATAACTCGATTGTTATTATTATAATAAAAAAATGATCCAATCAAAAATTGTTGGAATTTTACCTGTATCTTCTTTGTGTGATTAGATAGAGACATGCTTCTTTCAGCAAAGTTTTATCTAAGAACATATTCTACCTGTTGGTGTAATTTTTTGACTACTGGCACTTCCGGAATCAACCCTAGATTTGTTTTTCTAAATGGGACCACCTGTATATTTTAAGATTGTTTAACTAAGGACACAATTTGAAGAAAAAACTCAAATACATTTACTACTTTAAAATTAATAGTTTTGAATATATTTAAGAAAGTAATATAAGTTTCTCCAACATGTGTTTTTGTCAATAATACCCCTCTAACTTTTTTATTTGTGAAGGGAAGCAAATGATTCTTTGATATAAAGTCCAACCTCTACCACTTCCGGTTTTGATGGAAAAAACTATAACTTTGAAATTTTAAATAGAATTGCCCATTTTCTTATGCTTTTAAATAAAATTATATATAATACATTTACTACTTTAAAATTAATAGTTTTGAATATATTTAAGAAAGTAATATAAGTTTCTCCAACATGTGTTTTTGTCAATAATACCCCTCTAACTTTTTTATTTGTGAAGGGAAGCAAATGATTCTTTGATATAAAGTCCAACCTCTACCACTTCCGGTTTTGATGGAAAAAACTATAACTTTGAAATTTTAAATAGAATTGCCCATTTTCTTATGCTTTTAAATAAAGAATATAAATATAAAAATAAAGTTAAATGTAACCATCATTTTAAAATTAATAGTTTTTGAGTTAATTACAAAAACCTTTATTGTAAATTTTATATTTAGGAGGCCATGGCTTAAATCTTTATTTTATCTTATCGTATAATTCATATGAAACAAATATGCTTGGTTAAAAGATTAACGGGTTCATCCTAACCAGGTGTAATTTGGTGTAATCCATCCATCCACTGCTACCCTTTAAAATATCAGCCCGTGTGCAGTTTTTGAAATTTCAACACAGGAATTCCTGTTTATTTGACTGGACTAATGTAGCACAAAAAAGTTTTAAAAAAATGCAAAATTGGCAAAGGTGCCAATATTGAAAACTGCCCCCGGGCTTAAATATGAGCTTGTCGCTTGAAGACCAGGCCTTATGGCTAGTTTAAATATAAAGGGCACGTGGAAGTGCAAAATGGACACCATTTATATACTGTAGTGTGTACTGTTTAATATTAATAGCACTATAAATGAAAAAAAGCATTTGTATTGTAAATTTATTATGTGAATTTGCGAAATAAATTTAAAACAAAAAATTTATTTTTAAGATAAATAATTATTCCAGATGAAATATAGAGAAAAAACATTGTCATATCGTTGGAAAAATATAGCATAAAACGTAAATAAATTTTATTTTATGAAGCAAGTATGAAAATAAAAATGAAACAAGAAAAAGCAAATAAAAAGTGCGCGCATATAAATTACTTTTTAATATCGCAGTATCATGAATCATTGCAGAAAAGCGCTGAATTTTCCACGGCGGAAATTTAACAAATTTAATACATCACTCATTTTAAAAATTTTAATTGCAAATGCAAAGCCAAGGTACTTTCTTAACAAAAAGTCACACCAAAGAAAAATGTAGACATTCGAATATTTTAAAGGCGAATAACTTATTTTGCTTCCCATTTTGAAAATTTTTAAAATTTCGGAAAGCCTTGCATTCGTGAAAATATTTCCAAACTTTTTTGCATATATTTGCGTTTTATGGCGTTTTATGTCGATATAAATCAATTTCGAGCAAAAAAACTTCAGTCGATCTGTCTGGGAAATATTGTGTGCACGATAACTTACAAACGCTTTGATAAATTTTTTCTAACTCCACCCCCTCGGGGGTAAATATATTTAAATATTTTCGTCAAAATTGGTATATAGGGGTTTTGGGGTGCACGAATCTGAATCTGATAGAAAAGTTTTATTATCAGATAAGAAACTTTTCTAATTTCACCCCTGAGGGGCGGAGGGTAGTTTTTGTGAAAATTGGTATATTGGGGTGTTCGAGGTTGATGAAAGTGAATCTGATAATAAAAAATCAATTTCACGCGCGGAGGTAAAAATGGGAAAGCCTTTTTACTGGGCAGTGTATTTATTTTAACATCGGTTCTACTAAATGTCTCATCTTTTTTAAGAACAGTCGTAAATTTAAAGGGCGTTGAGCGTCCTTTAAGGGTTTTATAAAGGACAAACGACAAAAGTAAAAAGTATAGAATAAAGGACTGTCCTTTGAACACTGATAGAAATATTAGAAGGATTAAGGTACTTGTGTGTATGTGTATGAGGGTATTTCAAAAAACACGTGCCCTTGAAAAATATATAAAACAAAAATTCGTGTTTTTTGAAATACCAAAATGTATATTCGACGGAAATAAAATGTTATTTCCATATACGCTTAGATATTTAGATTCGTGGGCAAGATTTAATAAAGTATGCTCAGTATGAGTTTCAGGTGAGTTTCAGTCCATGGACACCCCCTAAAATGGATTTGTTTTCAATCCGATCAAATCAGTTTTTTTTGTTTTGTAGATATATTTCTTCTAAGGAAATTTAATTTTTTTAAATGACATCCCCTGTATATCTTTGCATTTTTGAATTCAGAAAACTATTTTACATAAAAAAAAACATATAATTAAATTTTTTATATATTAAAAAAAACCTTAAGGGGTCGTCTATAAAATACGTCACGCAAATTGACCAAAATTCATACACTTTATACCCGGTTTCTCGCGTTATTAAAGGATGTACAGATTTAATATTTTGGCTCCCTCCTCCCCAATAGGGGGGTACACTTCATACCCTGTTTCTCCTAATAGGGGGGGTGTTAGGGGGGTAGTCGAAATATAAAATCTCTACAGCCTTTTATAACGCGAGAAACGGGGTATGAAGTATATGAATTTTGGTCAATTTGCGTGACGTATTTTATAGACGACCCCTAATTTAGGAAAAAACGCAAGTTAAAGAAAAAAAAATAAGCCATTTTGTAACCCTTGCATTAGCGCACCAAAAAGCCATTTGAAAAAAACAAGTTATGAAGGAAAAACCGTTTTAAAAAATTTAAAGTACAAATAAATTACCAAATTTTGGTTTTGTATTTTTCCCTTATTTAACAAATAAATTAGATTTTATTTATAAAAAAATATATCTTGTGTGTTAATAAAATAAATTTAAAAAAAAAACGTAGTAAAAAAATAAAAAGTTTTTAAATGATTTTTTATTAATGTAAATTTGTTTTCTGGATACCGAAAAAATCGGTAGTGCAAAAAAATTATTTTGTATTTTGTAGCCATTGTTGCGAAATATAAGCTATAAAAAAATTACTTTTTCGGATTGAAAACAACCTAATTTTAGGGGGTGTCCATGGTATGAAACTTACCCGGTATATTTAAAGACTTATTTTATAAGATTTCGATGTTTTATATTGTCCAAAAAACTGTTTTCTTGTCACAAATGTTCTTGTTATTAAGATGTTTTTTTTTCTTCAATTTTTCCGCCTAATTGACTGTGCTACTTTATACACAACCTCGGAAACAAAGATTTCTGTTATTCCGATTCGCCTTTAAATTACACCATTATCCATAACTCAATTCAGATATCTAGAAGGCAAAAATGAATTATCAAACCTAAACCTATTAATCATAAACAACAAAACTTGACATTCATAACTGAAATTTTCGAAGCATCAAGGTATTTGTGTGTATGTGTATTCGACGGAAATCGAATGCCATTTCCGTAGATATTTGATTTAGATTTCTGGGCAAAGATCCAATAGATTATGCTCCGAATATAATTTAAAAATTTATTGTATTAGATTGCGATGTTTTATATTGTCCATCTTTTTTGATAGAGAAAGAGTTTGATAGACAATAAAATACCCACCTAAAATGTCAGACCTCGGAATAAATAAGTCATTAGTCGTATATAACTGGACTTAAAATAATTGGAATTTTATCTATGTTTATTGTATTATGTATTTTGAGGCGCTAAATCCAAAACAGTACTTTATCCGATTAGTTTTGGAGATAAACTCGAAAAACTTTCCTTTCATTTTCTCGAAAATAGCGTTTTTTTAGGTTATTTCCGAATTTAATCGAATCAGGTGCTATTATGACCTCGAATTCGAATTCAGCGCATCAAAACACATATTAATACCGTGATATCCGAAAAAAAATCTTGACCTTTTTTTTGTGTGACTGGCCACTGGCCACAAAAAGAAAAAAAAAATCAAGATTTTTTTCGGAGACCATTGCATTTCTCTGTATTTTAAGGCACTGAATCTGAATTTGAGATCAAAATAGCACCTTATCCGATTAGTTTTCAAGATAACCTCAAAAACAAGGTTTTTTGAGGGAATCTCCAAAACTAATCAGATGAGTTGCTATTATGACCTCAAATTTGCATCCAGCGCCTCAAAATACATAGGAATACAATGGTCTCCTAAAAAATTCCGGACCTTTTTTTCTTTTTGTGTGGCTGTGTAATCAATTATTTCAGTAAACTTAAACATAAAAAACAACAATTACCGATGAAGTAAAAAAGCATTCTTAAATATTTAAAATGTTGAAACAAGAAATAATTAAAATCAAGTCGTTAATCAAGTTATGACGTTAACATGCAACAAAATAATTAACTTCAAATGGCGCCTATGGGAAGGGTTAAAAGAGATTTTTTTATTGTATAACCTTTTAACACTATAAATAGGTATTTTATTTGCTCTTGTGTACTTTTCACTCAAAAATAAAGCGACTAAAACTGAAATCGGTAATCAAATTTTTTGTCTGATAATTCTGCGGAAGGTAAGAAATTAACCCACTTATCCCTGGCAGGACTCATGAGTCATTTCTTCCTTGTGCATAATATGATGCATAATATTATTAATATCGCACTTGTCTCACTAGTTATGTAAATAACAATTATTATTCTATATAAACATTTTTCGGATAGAAAATTAAGAAAATATACAGAGTTATTCTTTTAAATAATATACCCCCCGTAACTTTTGAACGGAATGAGATATAAACTTCAAACTTGGAATGTGCATATCACACAATAAAAGTTATCATTTGCCATATTTTTCAATTTTTTATTAGGTAAGGCGGCGCTCTGGGGCCAATGGTGGTCAATATTTTAAATGACACTTCGGTCTTAAAATTTTCTATTTAACTGTGCAACTATTTATTTTTTAATATTTTTTTTTCTTCCTAATTATTCAAATTTTTAATATTTGTTTCGCGCATAAATATTAAAAATTTTACATAAAAATGATAAATAATTAGTCTTTACATAATAATACACCATGTATTAACTATTTTCACTTTTTTTCGCACACTTTCCAAAATTATTTTTTTAAAAATCTTCAAAATTTAATGAAAAAAAAAAACTTCAAAAAAACTCTTAAAAAATAAATAGTTACATTGTTAAATAGAGAATTTTAAGCTCTTTAAAATGACGTATCACAAGACCTAGAGTGTGGGCGTGGGAGGGATAATGTAGCATTGCGCAACGCTCTTTAATATTTTTAAAGAAATAAAAACGGTTTGTTTTTTACCCAAACACTTATTGGGGCAGGTTTTGGCTGCTAACGTTACGTATTTATAGAGGGGGTCTCACTGTTACCAAGCATTACACTTGGCGTTACATGGTCTGACCCCTAAGCTAAAGATCATCTTTATTTTGTCAAAAAATAAAAGGTCTCTAGAATTCTATAATAAGACCATCCTGTTTTTAATTAATGTAATTGTATATTGTACAACACAAATTACTTATTGAATAATTACAATCTCAAAAAAAAACATTATATATTTGTAAAACATGCAATACCAGTTAATAAATCATTATATGTCATATAAATTATTATTAATTAATAACAACAATATCGTTAATGTTCTGAAGAATAAAAAAACTACGCCTATTTTAAATAGAAAAACAGTTAAGCCAAGATTTATAGTGACAGAAAAATAGAAAACGCCGTAAAATATCAAGTTTCGTTTCATTTCATTTAAATGGCCCATTTATTCTTATTTATTTACACTTTTATTATTATTATATAATAGAATGTTTTACAATAAATAATTAATTTTATAATATATTTTATAAGTAGGAAGATAATATATTTTTTTTTTGTTTGTTTAAACTAAGTATTTTTTAATAGCAGAATAATAAAAAAATCTCAAACCATCAAATATCCAACTGGAAAATTCATGTAATATCCGGTATAAAGGACTATGGAAAATTATGCTCGAAGGACCATGTACACGCAGAAAAATGTTTCTTAAATCAAGGATATGTTGATTTGTATATAACGAAGAGAATATATTCTCCATTGATGCATACCATATCCTTATCCTTTCATATTTAAAGCAATATTTACTTTAAATAAGAATATGAATACTATACAGGGTTATTCAGAAATAAGTTCGAGAAATTTAAGAGATGGACATATTAAACAAAAAAAAAAGCACCAATAAAATTTTAATGCTGCAGGACAATTCTTCACTTAAAACTAAGCAAAAAAGTATTCTTCACCAAAACACCTAAATTTAATATTAAAGGAGTTATAGCCTTTCAAAAAGTAACATTTTTAGTGAACCAAAATGTTACTTCCTCTTAATTATGTCACACAAAAAATAAATTAACATTAACTTATTGCCCTTATTGATACTAGTATACACGCAAAAGCTCGTCGCTATAGCTTAAAGGGTACAAGAGTTATTAATTAAAAACCTTATTTTTATTACAATTTTAAAGAACCGCTTCATTAGGACTCATTTCCGGACCAACCTTTGTAGGAACTTTTATTCATATTTTTTAACGTAGAATCACCTCTTAAATTTCTCAAACTTATTTTTGAATAACCCTGTATAAGAGTAAGTACCATGTAGAAAAGACACACTGTTTCTGATACAGGAAGAATAAACTGGCGTGGTCAATAATTTTTAAATGAAACTGAAAGAGTTAAAGAGGGACAATATATTTTGTTAAGTTATTGCAGTTTTTGTTCATTTTATTGGACACTGAAATTTATGGATAGTAATGGAAAATTTCAGGAGATAGCATTTAAAAGAATTTTAAAGTTTTAAAGTGAATATATAAGCAGTCAAGCATTTACATAAGAATGTGTTTTTCGGGAATTTTCCACAACACAAAAGTTTCTATTTAGGTTAAGGTGATGTGATATGTGTCCTGCATATATCACATTAGGGTGAACCTTATTATACTATTCACAGCGCCTGCGCTAGAATAGTATAATACGGTACTCTCGAATTTCCCAAAATCGCCAAAAAGCGTGATAGACAAAAAATTCTTGGATACAAATGTTTTTCATGAAAAAATAAGAAACTTTGAGAATAACCGTCTGTCCCGTCCGTCTGTCCGATGTCACGTTTTTTGTAGACACGATAACTCAAGAACGAATAATCCGATCGACGAAATTTTCAGGACAAAATCAAATTCTATAAGGGGGAAGTTCCCTATTGTTTTTAAAAGTAATATCCCCAAAAATAAAAAAGTTATGGGGGGTTAAACTTTTATTTTTAATGCCCCAATTTTTTTTGGCGTTTCGCAAAAAAAAAATAAAAAAATAAATAATTTTTGATTTTTTTTTTTCAATTTTTTTTTAATTTTTTTTGTTTCTCGTTTTCGTAAAAAAAAATTAAAAAAAAAATTGAAAAGTATTTGGAAAAATGCAATTTACCATTTAATGTGAACTCATCTCTCCGATTTTGCTGAAATTTTGCATGTCCCCATAACTTAGTGTTTATATACCCCCATTAATGGCGTTTTGCGAAAAAATCGTTGGTTGCCGAGATATTAGGGTGGGTCATTTTTTGCCGTTTTCAAAATCGGAAAACAACCATGTAATAAATTCGTAATAACTCAACTTCTATTGAAGATAGAGACTTTATTCGTATGGATTTAACAAGGGAATTAAATTATGATCTATAAAAAAAAATTTACTCATCCTGACATTTCCAAACTGGCGGACCGCCATACCAGTTCGGGGAAGTTTATATTTTGTATCCCCAAAATAGCTTACCTTCATTTTTTTTTTATTTTTTTACTATTTACTCGTATTTAGTGGTGGAATATCTCTATAAAATATTTTTTCACTTTTTTTATATTTTTATAAAATTTAATTGTACTGTTAATAATGTTAATTTGTTTATACGAAATATATATACTATATTCACATATTTATGGGAGATATGACACATAATGTGCGACCAGACCCTATTTTTTTTTTCATTTTCAACTACAAAAAATGAGCTCTGTGAGGAATGTAATGGAGAAACCCACTCCATTGCACAATATTATTATTCTATTACTTATTTAATGAAAACGTTTTCTAATTACAATATACAGGGTGTACCAAAAATATAGAATATATATTTTTAGTTTAGTTTACTAAACGTAATTTTTTGGTTTATTCTAAAACATATTTAGGTATTGTCCATTTTGAAGTTTTGTTTTTATTTTGGACAATACTAGAACCAGGGAGGGTAAGTGGCGCTTAACCCTTAACACAAAATCGTAATTTGCAGCATGGCTGCTGCTGCTGACTATTAATGAAATGCAAAAAAAAAATATTAACATAAAACTAAAACAATAAAAGTAATAAAAATCTATCCTTTTTTTTTTAATGTAATTTCCAGGTGATTTATTGCGATATGTCCTGTAAAAAATAAAAATAATTACTTATTTGTTCACCACGAGCATATTTTGATCTTCATTAAAACGTAAGAAAACCGTAAATACTCTTTTTTTAATAATTACTTTAATATTAACAAGCCTGGTATAAATTTATCTGTTTGCTAGTTCTGTGTTATTTTTTCCCAATTTATACATGATGTTGTCAATGTCAACATTTCAATGGCTATAGATTTTAGCCTATAATGTCCCGCATTTTAATGTTAGGACTTTTTCATGTGATGGATTCGTAAAAAAACGAGTTTTGTGTTTATCGTTAAAATACTTATTTCTATTTAATTTTTTGCTTCGTTACGTTTTTTTATTCTTCCGAGTTGACAAAATCTCTTACTTTTGGTATAAGTTAAAACAAAACTCCATAAATCAGAAAAAAATACTTCTTTAGGCACAAAATAAAAATATTTGCAGGTTTTAGCAGATAAAAATGTTTGGTTTGGATATATAAACAAACAAATGATTTGAATTTGGGTAAATATGAGGCATTGATCTTATGCCAGCTGTTTTTGGTGCATCGTTAAATCTATGGCTATATATTTCATATTTTTTATTTTATTAATTCAACATTTATTTATTCAATATGAATTATTATTAAAATATTTTTTTGCCCAATCATAAAACTTAATTGGAGTAGAAATTGACTCTTCTTTTACTTTATGCAAGCTTTCCTTTTGCAGCTAGTCTTTTAATTTTACCCCAAGCCATCTCAAGTACCCATGCCATGGCTTGTGGCAAAATAATTCCACTGATTATAATCCAATTGAAATAAAGTTTAGTGCCTTATAGACGAAAACTATATAAATCTATAAAGAAATTTTGCAATACTTTACTTCAGAGTTTTTCACAATAAATGAGAAAATACCTAACCAAAAAAGCTTACCATACAAAATGGTATAGCTGATTTTTCACCCTTATTTTCCTTCATCAATGGCATATATTGGTTTGGTGGCTTTTACATCGGTGGTCAAAAAGTCATTCTTACTAAATCAAAATACTGTATTGCGATGACAAGCGGAATTATTTTGCCACAAGGCATGCCAAGGATGCTCGCGATGGCTTGGGGGGAGTGATAATTAAAAGACTAGCTGCAATACAAAGGAAAGCTTGCATAGAGTAAAAGAAAAGCTCATTTTCACTCCAATTCAGTTTTATAATCGGACAAAAAACAAGTTTAAAAATAGTAATCATATTGAATACCTAAATTCTGAAAGGATAAAAAAAAATGAAATATATAGCGATAGATTTAACGATGCATAAGATGAATGCATAATATTTAAGCAAATTCAAATAATGTTGGTTGTTTAAAAAAATATTTATCTGGCGAAACCTGTTAATATTTTTATTTTGGACCCAAAAAAGTATTTTTTTCTGATTTATTATTTTTTTTTTAACCAATAACAAAAGTAAGAGTATTTGTTAACTGGGCAAAATAAAAAACACGTAACGAAGCAAAAAATTAAATAAAAATAAGTATTTTAACATAAGATAAACACAAAACTTTTTTTTTACGAATCCATCACAAGAGTAAGTCCTAAAAATTAAAATGCACGATAGCCATTGCAATGTTGACATGTCAACAAAGAAACTGACAACAACAGGTATAAATTGGCGAAAAGAACGCAGAACTATGGTCTGTTTTTTCAAGCAAGATAGTAAATTAAAAATCACACAGTGAATATTTTCAAAACAGATTCGAATATTGGATGTGCGAATATACTGCTTGAAAAAACTGACCATAGCAAACAGATGAATTTACAGGTTTGTTATGTTAATGTCAATATTAAAGTAATTCATAGAAAAGAGTATTAACGTTTTTCTTACGTTTTAATGAAGATAAAAACATGATCGTAGTGAGCAGATAAGTAATTATTTTATAATATTTTTTTTACAGAGTACATCGTAATGAATGAAAATTACATTAAAAGAAGAAAATTAGAATAGACTTTTATATTATTTTTTATTTATTACTTTTATTGTTTTGGTGTTGTGTTAATAACATTTTTTGTTGCATTTCGTTAATAGTCAGTAGCAGCAGCCATGTTGCAAATTATGATTATGTGTTAAGGGTTAAGCGCTCCTTACCCTCCCTGGTTCTTATATTGTCCAAAAAAATAAAAAAAATCAAAATGGACAATACCTAAATATATTTCAGAATAAACCAAAAATATATGTTTAGTAAATATAACCAAAAATATAAGGTGTTTCTATAATATATTATATTCTGTATATTGTTATTAGAGAACGTTTTCATTAAATAAGTAATATAATTAACAATATTGTGCAAGTTGGTTTCTCCATTAAATTTCTCACAGAGCTCATTGTTTTAGCTGAAAATGAAAAAAAAATAGGGTCTTCTCCCATAAATACGTCAATAGAGTCAAAATATTTTATAGGGATATTCTACCACTAAATACGAGTAAATGGTAAAAAAAAATAAAAAAAATCGAAGATAAGCTATTTTGTGGTCGAGGGACCAGTTGACGTGGAATTAGTCATACACTCACCGGCACAAAATTCGGAGCTCCTAAGAAATTGCCATTTTTTAAATTCTAATATTTTGAAAACTACTCAATGGTTCTGACTGAATCTTTTTCTGTTTTAAAGCTTAAATATTCTCTACTTTAGTTTTTATTAAGAATGCTTAAAAAAAGTATTTTTGTATTATGGGAGGATTGGTGTACTGGTCTACCGCATCTGTACATGATAAGTCTACTAGCCAACTAGCGTGAGTTCGATTCTCACTGGCGCCGATTCGCCTTTTTCAGTTAATTAATAACAGAAATTTGGAGAAGGCGTAAGTAAAGCGGACACTCTCTATAAAAACTGGTTCGAAAGTCAGTATAAGCCGGTGGTTTCCTCTACTACTAACCCACCAAGTCCTGGACTTAGGGGATGCTTATCTAAGTAGAATAGTACGAGGTCAAACAAAAATGTAATGTAATGTAATTAACAGCAACAAAAAGTGTACAACTATGTTTTTTTGCCCCATCTTCTAGAACTTGCAGGTACGCCACTGCAACTGTTTATCAAATTCTTATTGCCGCAGTTTTAATGAATATTTTCTTTTTTATTTTTTTATATTTTCACTTCTGGTTTAGGAGATATTTAGGGATTTTCCTGAAAGTTGTCATTTTTTCACTTAACTCAAAAAGTATCACATGAATTTGAATAATGCTGTGCTTTAAATTTTAAGCTTAACCGAGTTACGTTTTTTTTCTAAGTTTATGAAAAACATAAAATGGGTTTGATAAACTTGAGCAGAAGAAAAAATAGGGTCACTCCATTTTTTTTAATCATTCTTAATAAAAACAAAAGTAGAGAATATTTAAGCTTTAAAACAAAAAAATAATCAGTCGAATCCATTAAGTAGTTTTCCAAATATTAGAATTTAAAAAATGGCTATTTTTTAGGTGCTCCGAATTTCGTGCCGGTGAGTGTATAATGGATGCGCAGAATTACATACCTTCACGGCTTTTTTATTGTTTTAAAATTTTCATTTTGGTGTAACTAGAAAATCCTGAAAATATGAGGTTGATCAAACTTCTCTACACAGAAAAAAAGGTTATCTTGGCAGAAGATAATAAATTATCTTGGATTTATATTATCTTAAATCTAGGTAATAATCTTCTTTTAAGATCATGTATCCTCGGTTTAAGATTATCTGCGACTTTGGTTTCCTTTAATTGTTCTCTTGGTAGAAAAATCCTTGTGTCAAGGATCGTTTCCTTAAATGCATGATATTTAAAATAGTAATAGAGAATCAAGAGTTATTATCTTGACTCAAAGCCCCTGTTGTCTTACGGTAAAGAGTTTGCCGTCTGGCTGGCAAACAATTTGCGCAGTATGTCAAGATATGCGCTGGAGAGAAATTAGGTTTGTTTTTTTTTTGCCGTCAGTTGTCTTTAAAGGTGTATCATTGTTTTCATCTGCTTTAAAATGGACGAATTTGTATCTGTTACCCTTAAACTATGGGGATTTTCAAATATACTTAAAAAATTCACGGGTAAGTAGCATTAAATAATTTATACCTATAAGCGCCATTTTGCAATGGCGTTGCAACAAGTTTTTCTTCAAAAACAAGTGCTTTTTCCTACGACCACCTATGAAACCAAATTTCACACGATTAACAGAGTAAGAAAGTATCATATTTCATAGGCGTGCGAAATAATATTATTCATGTGTGGGAAATTTTTTCAAAATATTTACCATTCTATTAACCCTGGAACCTGACTGTGAGGTCAGTATGATCTTGAATCAAGAGAATCATAATCTTAAATTAAGATTATAATTCTCTTTATTCAAGATTATATTATCTTAAACCAAGACTTGGTGCAAGATAATATGATCTTAAATCAAGATAATTACATACTTGGTTTAAGATAATATGATCTTAAATAAATGGTTTAAGTGGCTTTGATTTAAGGAAATGTCCTTAAATCTAGGACCTCAAATGCCAAGATCCGGCGGACTTGATCCAAGACAGTCATGGCGTTGAACATATCGAAAGCCCTGGCGGCCTTGGTTCAAGATCGTTTTGCTTTGATTCAAGATATCCTTTTTTTCTGTGTAAGAGTCCCAATTGGACCCCTAAAAATTACACAAAAATCGTATTTTTTTTTTTGAACATGGACTTTACTTTTTGTATCATTGGAAAATTTAAAAGCCTTAAAATCTCATTTTTTCCTTTTGAGTGTACAAAATTATGTGCCAAATTTTAAAATAATCAGAACATTTTATCAGGTGCCGCCAAAGTTTCCCCTAAAACACTGAATATGACGAATTTCCACCATAAATGTAAACCAAATTTATTATTGTAACTGCTGATATAAGTTAAACAAAAAATCTTGTAAAAAATGTTATTATAATCAAGAAAATTTGAGATCAGGGGGGTTTCTTAGAACATAAAGGTAAAATTTTGACATAAGACCTTCGACTTTGAGTACCGATATGCCATGCTACAGCGAATAATTTCAGTTTTGAGCAGATGTCTATGGATTTCAGACATTCAGGATCTGATTCTTTTTGGAAGAACTAAACTTTGAACAAAAAAGTTTTGTTAAGGCTGCTCCGTAGAGTAGTACTGGCTTGAGAGTTGGATTATAGAGAAGTTTTAATTATGGTTAGATGACTTTTCTGATCTAGTAGGTGTATAATTTGAAGAGACAATCGTTAGGTGTTTGGAGGGTGTGCTGATCACACGTAAGTTTTTTGGATAAGCTAATGCCTAAATATTAACACAGATTTGGTAATTTATCTGCACGGGAAGAGTATACAGTAAAATAATGGAGCACTTTTACACCTCCACAGCTTATTTATAACTAATAAATTATAAGTTAATACATTATGGTGATTAAAAAGAGGTGGGTGTGGCTCAGAAGAATTCATCTGTTATTATAAATTATCAATTGTTTTGTTAAATAATAATAATAAAAAACGACAATCAAGATACTAATAACATCTATTTACCGTGTGAAAATATTATTTTGAGATCTCAATTACTGATATCATTCATGTATAAACTTGTTTGAGACTTAATGGACAGTATCCATATGAAAATTAAAGGGTTTATAGGCGATATCGCGTTACAAAGATTAATTAAATGTACTGTAAATAATTTATTATTTTTAAATATTTTTTATAAAAAAAAGATTCAGCGTAAAATCAATAACATGAAATCAAATTCTATTCAAAACAATTTTATTCATCTAGGAAGTATTATTAGTAATAATTGCTAGTAGTATCTCTTATAATAACGTATTACTAAAAACTGAAAACTATTAGAAAGGTTTTTTTTAACGTATAACATTATTGCCGGGGAGACCCACCGAAGTTTCGGCGCATGTTGGATCTTTATATTAACCTTGTTTTAGGTAATTAGTAGCGATACCTAGTAACCAAGGGGGACCGACGGCTTTATGCCCTCTGATGCACGTTGAAAATTTTATTCGAACATTTTTTTCTCTGACCGAGGATCGGACCTCTTGGTTACAAGACCAGACACGGTGGGCTTTAAGCTTACGGAGATGAAAAAATCGAACCCAAAAAAATTTCAAATAAAAAAGTTTGGAGGTCTCACCCCTTAAATTTGTTTGGACAGGCCTGTCACTAAAAACCGAATTTATCTCTCAAAACTGTTAAAAAATGTATATATTATTTTTTCTGGATACCCTGTATATCCGATAAAAAATATATAGTTGTTTTTATGTGAGGAAATATTGGGCTACACGCACAATGTTTAAAGACAATGAAAAACATTTTTTTGTGCCTGTAATTAGACCTAAAATCAAGCAATGTAGTGAATTTTAAAACTTTAAAGGGCACAGCTCCGCCATTTTGAAAGAAAAATTCAGATTTTTTTTGAGGTTAGCAATTTAATATCTCTTTATACCGTTTCGTGTTAAAAATATTTAAATAAAAAGTTCTTGGGCCTTAAAAAAAAATAAAAAAAAACTAAGCAAACATATTTTTTGAAAAATGGCTGTGAGCGACCTCTAGTTTTTTTCAAAAATTTTGAAAAAAATTGGGGATGAAACTCTTACCTCAATAAACAAATTTAAGGGGTGAGACCTCCAAACTTTTTAATTTGAAATTTTTTTGGGTCACATATTTACTAATATACTAATTTTTGATGGAATAAAAAACGGCTACATCTACGATTTTGTTCTCAACGAACATGTAATTCTGAAAGCATTAGAAACAATATCCCGTTGTCAGCTATCGGGTGTTCGATTTTTTCATCTCCGTAAGCTTAAAGCCCACCGTGCAGAGTCTTCTCGACTGAATTACCACCATTCCCGTTTTTTAGGCAGGTTAATATTTAGGCTAGTTACATATAAACAGTGTAGAGTTAAAAAATACAATTTTACAAAAACAGGTAAGTTTGCGAATTAAAAATTTACATTTAAATTTAACAAACAGGTTGTAAAATACACTGTAAGAAGTAAACTGAATATTCAGTTACGAAGGATAGGAAGTTATGATACTACACAAATGTACTTTAACGTATATAGTTTTTTAAGAAATAAAGGACAATAAAGCTGAATTATTATGATATATTTTACTTAAACACCTTTAGTTTCAGTACTTTATACAGGGTGTTCCAAAAGTGGACTATCAAATGAGGTGATAAAGAAGATCATATTCAATCAAAATTAATATACTGATGAATCAAAAGTTATTTTAATTTTTGTATTTTTTCTTAAAATCGCCTAATATATAAGTTGTTTAAAGCAGTGCAGATTTCCTTACATCTAGTAGACACTGCCTACTCTTGACCTATATATTCTTATTTTTAGAAAGCAATCACATTTCCGTATAAATAAAATATGAGACAATATCTGTTTTATTTTTTAGATAAAAAAAACTGTATTACTTTACAGATTATAAAGGATCTTGACTCATTTACCAAAATCTAGGAAATAGGGAAAAATAAAAACAAAAGTATTTTAAAAGTGCAATTTAAGAGGTTTGCGTTGATGTGCGTAGGTATACTATTTTTCCTACGACAATCTTTTTTTAAATTAATCAGTTTGAAGTTTTGTGTTTGACGTTCACTCATTTTCTGATAGCAGATATCTAAAATCAGCTAATCGTCCCTTTCCGACCGCTGTCAACGGGTGGAAAATTAGCACTAACTAGTAATTAGGTCGTAACGAGTAAGCGACTTTAATCCTTAGTGCACGAGAATAAAGATTTTTTGATGACGCGAAGCGAAGCCAAAAAATCATTCGAGTACACTAAGGACTTGTCGCAAACGAGTTGCGAACAACATTTTTCGTTCCATCTACAGTCTAGACTCTTTAAAAATGTATATTTTAAAGAATTACCTGTGTTTAATTTTGATATTTCAATATTTTATAAACGTCAAATGACTTTTGTCAAAATGAAAGTTATGTGTAATAGTTTGGATAAATGAGTGTGCATAGTTGTCATTTCATTCAAATATGCACTATGTACTCGTGCGATAGAATATAGTGAACATGCATTTTTCTTTATTTCGTGTACACTAGGTTGTAGGAAAACACCCTTATATTGTCCCAAATAAATTGGTAATGCAACGGAAATGAATTAATTCAAGTATAAATTCCAGGCTTTAATAAAATCGATTTACAATTATTTATTTTAATAATAACACAAGAATGGGTGAGTTTTACTTATGTCCAACCACAAAATTAAAATTAATCTTTATTCGATAAAAAGAAACTTGGGTGATTTATATAATTTTACATTGGCTATAAAATGGCGGATTTAATTTTTTTGTTTCACTTCCGGTTTCACCGGACGTGGTTTGAATATGATATGATTTTTTTTTAATGGAACATTACATTTTTGAATTCAGCCTAAAATTCTATGTATAAAAAACTGATTGTCTTTACTTTTTTTTTCGTTTTCGTTTTTATCATATAAAAACGAGATACACATAATTTATCTTCTTTTTACTTATTTAATCTTCAAAGAAAATTCATAAATTTTGATAAAAAAAAGCGAAAAAATAAAGTTCAGATGGGGACATCAAAAAATAGGAGTTCAGCGAAAAATAACTTTTTTTAGCTTTAATTCGCTGTCACTGATCAAATTTTTATTTTAATAATTGTTTTATATTTTTTTACGCTTAGGTAAAAACAAGGTAAATTATGTATATCTCGTTTTTATACGATAAGAAATAAAACGAAAAAAAAAGTAAAAAAAACATATTTATACCACTTCGGCGAAACCCGAAGTGAAACAAAAAAAATTAAATCCGCCATTTTATAGGTAATGTAAAATTATATAAATCACCTAAGTTTCGTTTTTATCAAATGAAGATTAATTTTGGGGGTGGACATAAATAAAACTCACCCGGTATTTATGTTGGGATAATGAAAAACTTCTAGGTTGAAAACATTTCCTTCCTATTTGTTCTTATTTTTAGAAAGAAATTACGTTTCGGTATAAATGAAATATGAGACAGGAATTTTCTTTTATCTTTTCGATTACGGAGCCCGTTGTAATACTTATGAATATGTAATAAAACTTATTAAGCTCCAAATAACGCACCCATAAAGATAAAACAACTTCGAAACTTTCACGATAAATCTGCAACTTTATAAATTAAGCTGCGTAAATGAGACTTTAGTAAAGTCAGATTAATGATCAAAATAAATGTAAATAAGACGTAAATATGTATATATTGCTTCGCATTCCACAGTCTACTATGGACACTATATACTAGTAAAGTTTATTTTTTTAAGGTATAGTTATTTTAAATTTGCCGCTAAATACTCCACAAAGTCCGATTTACACTGAAGCATGTGGCTTGTTTTGAATGTCAACATAACCAAAATTTATAATTTTTGTTTACTTACTTTGTTTTTATGATGTTTTGATGTAATAAAAGAGAATTGATAAAGCTGTTGCTAAAAACACTTTAGTATTCCTGTAGAAAAAAAAATTGCTTATAAAATCGCTTTTATTCCAATAATTTAGAGGAATAAACCATTGTTTTGTTCTCGTTAATGGCACGTCAACGTTTTACGGTTGTGTAAATTGGGCCTAGTCATTTCACTTACGACGCATGCGTATCTTACGTTGCTATGGTAATTTCGAGATTGTTTACAAGCGGGAAGGTTTAAAATAACTATATCCTAAAAAAATAAACTTTAGTATACTCTACGTAATATATTAATTGCATTTTCCCAAAAAAATTATTAAACTCAGTTAACACAAAAAATAAATAAACGTGTCATTTGATTTCATTATTTGAAAATACGTTATTTGAGCTTAACAGTTTGCATTTTGTAGTTTGAAAGTAGATGCGACAAAAGTACGATGTAATGTTTGCATTTTGGAGAGCTTATACGACATTTTGCTTTGACATAGTGACAGAAAAGAGTCTTATTTCGTTGCCCGTCCAAAAACCTAAAAAACCACAAAACTGTAAATAAGACTTGTATGTCTAAGAAGGCAGTATAATGGCATTTTCTCGTCGAGTTGAATCCGAATAACTTTTTAGTTTTTGAATGGATTTTTTCAAAATTAGGATTGATCCTTGTAATAAAAATAATTTTTCCTGGAAAAATTACTTTAATCCGATCTTTCCTTAAACTTTCTTCGTTTTTTTTAAACCCCCTATGATTTTTTTGTTTTTGGAGAAATTATTTTTAAAAACATCAGATATCTTCTTTATGTAGAACTTGTTTTTTCCTCAAAATTCTATAGGATAATTCGTTCTTGAATTATCGTGTTAACAAAAAACGTCACATCAGACGGACGGACGGACGTACAGACGGACTTTTTAAAAGTTACTTATTATATTATTCACAGCGCCTGCGCTAGAATAATATTATACGGTAGTTTCGAATTTTCAAAAAAAAAAAGAAATCGTCCTAGACAAAAAAATCTTGAATATATTTTTTTTTTCATGAAAAAAAAGCAACTTTTTTTAAGGGATCATTCTGGTTTATAATTTTCAAAAAATCAATTTTTTTACATTTTGTAGACTTTTTCATAATTTTTCATTTAAAAAAACTTTAAACGCGTTTTTCTCGGTCGGCGGCGGTGATTTCTCCGGAATCACTGGACCGATCCTTATGAAATTTTAACCACATATTCTACATATGAATAGCTTCAGCGCATTCCATAACCATATTAAAATTTGAATTTTTACTATTTTTTTTGCCAAAAACCGTGAAAAAAAACTTATTATTGTTTTTTTTTAATCTCGGCCATTTTATTATTTATCAATAAATATTAATATCCATAGAATACGCAAGTCACAGTCATACTGAATCTAAATATTTTTTATTTTTTCGTTTTAGATGAGCCGTTATCAAGATATCAACGCCGCCAGCGACATATATGTAGATATATCTACTTTTCGAGGAGTTACGTTTGCCTGTTATTTTTGTGCATAAAAAGTGTTTAATATAAAAAAAAATTGTTTTATGTATTTCGAGAGTGTATTAATTAAGCACAACAAATTTTATATTAATATTTATAATAAAACATTCTTAAAAAAATTAACAAAAATAGCCGTTTTTTTTGGAGCATCTAAACCAAAATGATCCCTTAAATGTCCGTCTATGCGATGTCACGTTTTTTGTTAACGCGATAGTTCAAGAACAAATTATCCGATCGAATTTTCAGAAAAAATCAAGTTCTACGAGAAAAATTATTCCCCTCCCAAAAAATAAATTACCGTATAATACTCTTCTAGCGCTTACGCGCAGCGAAGTGTATAATAAGACGGTAAGGAGAATATAAAATACTGCCCTAATAAATTTTCAGCATTTTTTGTGGCTTCAGTTACTTTTTTTTTTCAAACTTTGTTATCCTTAAATGTGACAAAATTTAAATCACTTATTCAGAGATTATAACTTTTTTAATGGTCCTTTGGGCATTAAATATAGTCAGTTTACAAAAATCTATAGCGAAATCTAGGTCATATCTCTTAAATTTAATAAGGCACGATCAAAAAGAAAGTTAAAAAGTTACTTATTATATTATTCACAGCGCCTGCGCTAGAATAATATTATATGGTAGTTTTGAATTTCCCAAAATCGCCAAAAAACGTCCTAGACAAAAAATTCTTAGATACAAATGTTTTTCATGAAAAAATAAGAAACTTTGTATTTTTTTTATAGAAGCTTCCTTAAGCTTACTTACATTTGTGGGCATTTGAGAATAAAAACTTTATGTTATAGTTTTTGATGTAAAATCACCCTTCAGCATAAAATTTTTTATTGGCGCATTTTTTAATTTATATTTTTGATCCTCAGAACGTGAAAGATGTTTATATTACAATTTTCTCGAAAACCGTTGGCCTTACATAAATAGTATATATTTTATGTATTTTTAAGCAAGGAAACATATTTTATTGAAAAAATTTCAAAAAGCTAATAACAAAAAGTTTGCGGCAAAAAGAGGCAAAGCCTCCCAATTTTGCGCGCCTCTGGTCAAAGTTACCAAATCAAAATTACATAGGATGTTTGTACAAGCCCTTACTAATAAAGACAAACATTCTAGGTAATTTTAATTTGGTAACTTTAACCAGGGGCGTGCAAAATGGGGGCTTTGACTCTTTTTGCCCAAACTTTTTAATTTTTAGCTTTTTTGGCATTTTTTCAATGAAATATGTTTCCTTGCTTAAAAATACATAAAAATGTACTATTTATGTAACACCGTAGGGCCCACGGTTTCCGAGAAAATTACAATTTAAACATCTTTCACATTCTGAGTATCAAAAATATAAAGGAGGGTGATTCTACGTCAAAAACTATTACATAAAGTTTTTATTCACAAATGCCCACAAATGTAAGTGACCTTAAGGAAGCTTCTATAAAAAACATTAAAAACCCTTAAAGTATGCAACCCGCTGTATTCTTTATTTTTAATCATATATAAAAAAAAATGTTATTTCAATAGTTTTCCACTGATATGCTATACAAGGGGATTTTAATAAGTTTTTAATGTAAAAAAATAATTAACATTTTAGGTGCATCTACCAAAAATCCAAAAACCTACGTTTTTCGGTATTACTCAAAATTTCTTCCATCGATTTTTTTAATTTCTAGTTTCTTTTACACGTATTCGATGTCTTAACAATAACTGACATCAATTTTGGATGGAGGTTAAAATTTAAAAACATGTTTTGGACCCGCCGTGATTTGTATCTTTTAAAGCATTTTCTGACTTAACCCATCGGAAAAGCTCCCATTAAATACACGATTTCTTGTTTAGAATCACTCACTGATCAATCAATTGCAATCCTATTGATGCATCGAACATCGAAATATTCGCTGCTTGAGAAAAATGGTACCAACAGAATTCACTGCCTCCTGGACTACAATCGAAATTTATTTGCTAAATAGCAATATTGCGAGCTAGAAATTCGGTATTTTTTGAACTGTTAATGGAAATAACCACAGCGCTAAAAGTAAAACGGAGCAATTAAAAAAATGGTGTTTTGTTGTTATTTGTTTTTGTTTTGTTGTTATTAGTTATTAACAAAAAAAAGCTTTACACGAACTTTTAAGGACTTTTCGAAAAATATCTTCTGGTTCTGGTTCAACCAAGTCGTTTCGCAAAATTTGCCTAAAGATAGTTATATCGACTAGCATAAGAAGTATACAGATTATTCATCGATTTAGAATACACTTGAAAGTATAATTAGTATCCCCTGCTCACCTTTGCATACCTTTTACTCAAACTAATTACAAGTCGTGGCTGGCGTCCTAAACGCAGATCGACTGATCCCGAGTTTATCCGAGAGGATACAAATTCTACTCTGACCAGAATTTTTTTGTTTTATTTTTTTTTTGTTTTTAAACCGACCATATGTTAATTTTACTTGCATGTTTCAGCTATATTATTTTTAAAACGAAAAAATATGAAAAAAAAAAATATTTACTTCGGAGCACTTTGTTGCGGTACTAAGGGTGTATTTCACTAGCGGATTGTTATCTAATTTTGCACTCCAAAATTGTCAACTTTATGAAGTATTATTCATAAATAATATTTCTCCTTTTTTTTTTATTTTTATTTTATGAACGAATTTATTTTGCTATCATGCAAAGTTTTAAAAAACATTTCTAAACCAAGTTTAGAACAAGGAAATGTGAAAAAGAAAATATTATACCATGATAACTAGTCCCAAACAAAATGCGACAACAGGCCCAGTGGTCAATTTTACCCTGCCCTGAAATGACACCATCAACAAATAAATTATTTACACCTTAAACTATTATTATACATAACATTTTATCTTAATGCCTTTTCGAATTGCTAATATATTGGTTCAAATACATCCGAATGTGTTGGTTACACTGACAGTTACTATAGTAAACATAACCTATAAGTAGTGTATTTTGTTTGTTCTGTGAAGATAAATAGTGGATATACTTTTATTTGGTCAAAATACAAGAATTTTGTTTAAATTTGTAAATAAAAATGTTAAGATGTAAAAAACAGTCATTTATACTGCGGATGTTTACAATACTTTACATATAAGAAAGCAAGAAGATATTAGAAAAAGATGTAATAATGATCAAATGCTATAACCGCTCTCAAAGCAAGGTTACAGATTTTACTACCAATTGGTTTAACCGCAGTGTGTTTGGATGTTTTGATTTCGAAATGCCAAACGTATGACCAAACCTTTGGTAACAAACGAAAAGCCTTAATAAGAAAAAATATTTACTACAAAAAAGTTACTGGATGTTTTAATTTTAACATTTTTTGGTTTACCTTTTAAATTGTTGCTTTTAGGTTTAGAAATGATAAATTGTACTTTTGTAACGCAGCGGTTAATCTAGATTTAGTGCAGAAAACTATTGTAATTTTCGATATATAAGCTATTCGACAACTTACCCCAGTGACAACCAGCCCCGGTAGAGGCATAAATATAAATTATTTTAGAGCAACCTTGTGTACCTTGATTATTCACAAAAAATATATATTAACGCTTTAACTTAAAGAAAACTGAGCTGAATCTAGTCTAGTCTATTTAATTTTAGACAGAAAAACATGTTGTACCGTGTGTTTTGTATTGCTTTAAAAGGTTTACTTCCTTCTTAAATAAATTGTTTTAAATTATTTCCAGACAATTTAATAAATTTTGACGCTCGAATATTTGATTAAGTAACTTTTAAGCCAATGGGTGTGTCCCGGTAAACTTACCCCATATTGAAAAAATTCATTATTATTATTAATTATAATTATAATTATAATAATTATTTTTATTAATAAAAAATTATGTTAGTAAAAATAATCTATCAAAATTATTTATTTTATTTTACATAAATTTTAATTTCAGTCTAAAAAACAAGGAAATAATAAATATAAATTTTTACTTTCGAGCGATCTCGGAGAGAACAAACTATTATAATGGCGAAGATTTTCATATATAATTACACAAGAGGCTGGTAATTATGCCGGGAAAATTCGCTTTTTTCCTGAAAATTTGCTGCCTGGAAATAATTACGAAATAATAATGGAAATTTGTCAAATTTAGTGTTTTAGAGGCGGAGTTTGGGCAGCTGATCTTTTGATCATTTCATCGCATAATTTTGTACACTCAAAAGGAACAAGCTTTTAAATTTTTCACTGATACAAAAAGTACAGCCCATTTTCAACGACTTTTCACGATTTTTGCGCAATTTCACGATTTTAGGGGTCCAATTGGGACCCTTATAGATGTTTGAATACCCTCATATTTTCAGGATGTTCCAGATACATCAGAATAAAAATTTTAAACCATTAAAAACAATAAGGTTTACCCTAGTGTAACATACATCCTTGTATTAAACCATAGTCTGTCCAATTATGCAAGATAATTAATTAAAAATTCCACAACATATAAAATATTGTGACATTTTTTGTCTATGACAATGATTGACGGTTGTTAAAGCTAATAAAAGAAGAGAAAGTTACATAAAAAAAATGGTTATACTTAATGTTATTTTGTATCGTATTGAAAAAGGTACTTTTTTGGTTTATTCTTCATACACTCAAACTAAATTAGCATATTCTACATATTGTACAAACGTAAATTATATTGAACACAAGGAAAACGTCAAATTTTTAGGTTACAATTACAACTTAAGGCCTATCCAGAGGCTCGCATAACAACCATTACAATATACAGGAAGACACATCAAGCCAATCCCGGCATCGCATTCTTATGTACTATGCTTGTTATGCGAGTCTTTGGATAGGCCCTTTCCAGGAAAACAGTACCGACATCTGTTAAATTTTTGATACACTACGATTTATGCATAATTATGCTATTTATGCGCTCTGGTGTAAAACGGGCCGCGTCCCTTACTATCTTGCATAACTGGACGGAGTATACATAAATAAATATTCTATTCTTAAAACTCTACCCAAAATTATGGACATCCCCCAATGCCATTCGCATTAAAATTGCCATTTCGCTTACAATCATCCTCCGGATTCAATTTTAATTAATCCCGATCGATTTATTCTTCGGAGCATATAAATACTATTATTAAATTTAATTTAAATTACTACCAGTTATAATATAAAATTTATTACAAGCCCTGGCAATGAATTCAATTATGAGTCAATTTCGAAATATTGCATTGTTCATATAAGTTATCTTTAACTAAAAGGCTTTCAAAGAGGTAAATTAAGTATCTATAAATAAATTTAGGTGAAACCATATATCATACATCTTTTTGTAAAAATTTACTACATTTTTATTTTAGACAGCAAATTATCAAGTATCAAATTTTTTGGAAAACGAAAATTTTTTAAAAATACAAAAACCAAAAAAAAAAAATTAAAAAAATATTTTTTTTTTAAGATCTTTTGAAATTCGAAAAATAAAAAAAATCAAAATATTTTAAGTCATTAAACTTTTTTTTAAACTAAAACAAACCATCAAATTAGTAAATATTTTCGCCTGCGCCGCTATACCTCATTTTTGTGAAATTTTAAATTTTAAAACATTTTCAAAATTAAAATGGACCATCAAATTTGGAAAAATGTTGGCCTGTAGCGATAGAGCTGTCTTCCGTTTCCCTGTAAAAAAGGACCTATAGAGACCTATAAAGACCTGTGTAGGTTTTTATAGGGATTCATAGGTACCACAGGTTTGAATAGGAGCCGGCACCTGTGAAATGAAGGTTATTATAGGATTTTTAGGAATAGGGGTGACCGGGGCTAGTTGTCGCAGGGGTAAGTTGTCAAAGTGCTTATATCTTAAAAAGTAAAATATTTTTCTGAGCCAAACCAAGATAAACCGCTGCGTTAAAACAGTGCCATTTATCATTTGGAAACATAAATGCAACAAATTAAAAGAACATCCAGATAAACCAAAAAATGTAAAAATTAAAGAGCCCAGTAATTTTTTTGTGGTAAATATTTTTTCTTATTTTTACTGATTTATAGCATTAAGATAAGATAATTTTATGAATAATAATAGTTTAAGGTGTACATTATTTGTTGATATTGTCATTTAGGAGTGTTTATTCGTTAATTAAAAAGTACTTGATACATAACGTAAAATTGACCACTGGGGCTAGTTGTCGCATTTGGTTTGGGGCTAGTTGTCGCATGATCTGGAGATATGTTCATGGTATAACATTTCCTTTTTGGCATTTTTTTATTCAAAACTGTCTAAAAAAGTGAAATAGCAAATAAATTCGTTTATTAAATTATATTAAATTAAAAAAAAATCAAAAAAATATTATTTAATTATAAAGTTGGAAATTTTGGCACAAAAGTAAAAAGTTATATAACAATCAGCTTGTGGAGAGGCACATGTCTTATTAGTTATTTATAATTTTTATAAATGCCTTTATATTTCTTCAAAAAAATATACTCGAAGTGCCGCGACAACGTGCCCCGTGATGGGGCACGTTGTCGCAATTTTCAAGACTTCACAAAAAAAAAATAACTAATAACCTATAAATTTTTCCATGTTTATTCTTTAAATAATGTTACTGAAACATGCAGCTAAAATTACCATTAGGTCAATAAAAAAATACAAAAATAAAGGAAAAAACTGATTTTGAATGAAAAATGCGACAATTAGCCCCGGTCACCCCTATCTATGATGGCTTTGACAGATATATTTCTATAAAAACCTATAGAGACCTATTGTAAATTTCCTATTAAACCCTACGACTTTCTGAGAAAATCCCTATTAAAACCTATTCTGAGAATTACCGTAGTAAATACTAAACGTTTGGACTTTTGGAACCACACGAATGTTTAGTAAACAGTAATTTTTAGGTTTGTTATAGTTTTGGTAACTGTAAAAACCAGGGAATGTTTACTGAACTTTTGTGGGGCCCATATATGCAAAAACGTTTAGTATTTACTACGGTAACGAATTCTTAGTGTATACCTACACGTTTCATAGGAAATTCCCCACTTAAACCTATGAAAAATTTATAGGATCCCAAAGGGATAAATAGGACATTTTCTATGAAAGTCTCTGTAGGTCCCTATAGGAAAATCCTTGTCCAAAAACATATGTAAACCTCTAGATACACGTTTCATAAGGATCTGTCTACTTAAACATATTAAATCATTTTATAGGTTTCCATAGGAATTGATAGGGATTTTCCAATAGGTCCTCTTTTACAGAAATCTGTCAAATTTTAAATCTTAAAAATGTTTTAAAACTAAAATAGACCTCAAAGGCTCCCAAAGTTTGGGATCGTTCAAGTTTTACGTAACGCAAAATTTGGCCATTTTCGGTTTTTAACCGGTTATTGCTTCCGTGTTTTAACCCAAAACCGGTCTGATGTAATTTCCGAAACCGGTTGACCGAAAACCGGTTATTGGCTATGGTTTTCCATCTCTAATTTTTTTTGTTTAGAGGATTTAGTTTACTGTTAACCACGTCGTGTGAAATAAAATTTGCAAGGAATCCATCTCTTTAAGCCTAGATTATTGTTAAAAACGTGATCCAATAAACATTTTTTAAGTTTATAATTTTTTAAGTGTTATGTAACATTTTTACTGACACCCACCCCCCCTCTGTAACGCGGCGTAACGATTTCGAGACCCCCCACCCCCCTAGGGCATTTGTAAAAAAAAAATTCGCTTGCGGCACTAGGAAATGATAAAAATTTGCGTTACGTAATACTTGAACGTTCCCTATGCAGATCTATTTTTATATTATCTTGGACAAATTCGTATTTGAGCAAAATCGGTTGGGGCAAGGGGGGTCAAAGGGGGATTAAACTTTTGTTTAAGTCGTAATTTATTATGCACAATAGAAGAAAAATTGACAAACCACATAAGACGTTAAATAAAACTACATAAAAAAATGTTATAATCATTTTTTTCCAGTCCCCCCTCTCTCCCAAAATGTAAAAAATTGTTTATAGACATAACTTTATTATTATTATTATTCCCAATAGAAGAAAAATTTAAAATCCAGGATTTGCTTGCCCTACTAGCAAAGGAAGAAGGCCCTTTGGGCTTTTTCATGTTTGTATTTTTATTTTTTCTAAGATTTTAAAATTTAATCAGGAAATAAGTTTTAAAAAAATGCTCACGGCTCTATAATATATCGTTTATAGACCTTTCTACATTATAGAAAGGTCTATAGACCGTTTTTGCATGTTGGTGAAATTTTAACTTGCAAAACAATTAAAAATATACTATAACATTTTTAATTTTTTCATTTACTTTGTTGTTTGAAATTGTAAAACTTAAAACTTTTGCATGTCTGCCTGCCTGCCTTTTAAATTTTAAAACTGTTTTAAAATTAAAATTAAGTTTCAAATTTTTATTCCGCATTTTCACTATTTTCATTTGGTATTTTTAACAGCCATGCCCCTCAAAAAAATTGCTTAAATCCACCCCCTAGGGGGTGGAGTTAGATTTTTAATCAGATTTATTTTTAACGACCTTAAAAACCACTATAATTATATAAATTTTCACAATATTGTAAAATTTGTATTTAATTTACCCTTGGGGTGAAGTTAGAAAAAAAATATTACCAGATTCAATTTTAGCAACCTCAAAAACCCCCGACTAGCAACTTTCAAATTTTTGTGTAAAAATATTGTATTTTTCCCATTTGTCCCCCTTGCCCCATCCAATGTTTACCAAAAACAATCCTGAGCAAGAACTTTTGGTAATATACCGGTATGCCAAATTTCAATTCTCTAGTTCAAAGCGTTCTTAATGGACCGACCGATCGATAACTTTTTTTGCTCGTAATTTATTTTTATCTACATAAAACGCAGGAATACGCAAAAAAATTGAAAATTTGTGCACGAATACAATGAAATTTGTTAAAATGTGAAACCAAACAAATTTGAAAATGTTTATTATTAGTAACCGTAGCTATCCAACCAGGGACACTAATAAAACTGCTTTAAAAAACGGGATATAAAAAGATTACAAAAAGAGTTCACAATAAATTTAAGATTTTACAGAGGATTTCAAATAGAAATAAAAAGGATGATTTCAAAAAGTTCACGATGATCTTAAAGAGTTCAAGAAGTATGTTAATAATTACATGATTACAAACGAATTTATTAATAATTATATAGGAATAAGGGATCTCAAACATTACAAAGGACCTATACACAAGTACACGGGAGGTTAACCCCTCGAGTTGATCCTATTGCCTAACTAGAGACAGGGCCTTTCAAAAAATTTAAAATACCTAGTGCAAAAATTTCATTTATCTTAAATTTATTATCAAGAATATGTTGTACTTAAGAATCATAAATGGTCAAATACAAATAACCTTAGTGAAAGTAAGTAATAATTATAAAAAAAATTAAAATTTTCCTGATTTTTCACTATTTCCTGTTTTTCCTGACAATTTCTCAATTTACTAACTAATCCCTGTTTCCCTGACCATTGACAAACCTGCTTTAAAACCGAATTACATAGATTTCGCAACAAAATCGAACATCCTTAAAAATACAAACAAGAAACAAAATCAAAGAAAATTTAAAATTATAATGCACTTTAGCAGTGTTTGAAAAACAAAATGTATTTATGAAGTCGATAAGAAGTATATAATTCTGAATAAATGAAAATCGGAGAACAAATGAATACGGAATTCAAAAATTTCATGAATTTGTTCTGTATAGTAGGGGGAGATCACTATAAATGGGCAACTTCTTTTTAAGCGGTTGCTTATATTTTATTTTTAATCTTAAATACGTGTAGTATTTATTTTTTACTTATCATATTTAGAATTGATTGATTACAAAGAGAAACAATAGGGTTCGTACCTAAAACACTGCAGCCCCCTACGGACCTATTGTGTTGTCCTTGAATCTCTTACTAGTCGAACAGCTTAGTTTCCTTAATCAGGCTTACTAGACTGTTTAGGTTTGCGGTGCCTCCAGTCAAGAAGTACATGAGAGGCTGTTTCCACCTCCTCATTACATAGCCTGCATATTGCCTCGTCTATACACAGGGATGGTATGCATGAAGTTTCCTCAGGGGCAGTAACCAGTTATTATCACCTTCCTGAGGTGGTCCCTACTTAGATGCAGTAAGTTCTTAGTTAATGGACCAGCGGTTGACACCGCCAAGTATTAACTTACTTTACCTAAGCCCCGGTGCCTGAGCCCACAGTAAATTTTTCTGGAATTATATCCAGTTGTATATCTAGCTTTTTACAGCGGTTTCGTTTACATTAAGCGCAAATTGCGCCCAATGTAAATATAAGTGTAATGTAAATATAAGTGTGATTCAAACTAAATTGGATATTGTAGAGGTAATTAGGCAATATAGACTTAAAACCAAATTCGAGGATACAAATAAAATTCTTTTATCGGTATACTGTACGCAATACAAATTTCTACATACCGTAGGCTATGGCAGTGAGAATACACCACAGCACTTAAAAGTTTTTATGGCACAATTAAGGTGTACAAATGATTTATTCTGTTACTTCTACTTGAATCGCACACCATATTCTTGGAAACAAACTGATATATGTAGGATTTGTAATAAGGGTACCCTAGAAAACCTACAACATATTTTATTTAAATGCTCTGTATATGAGTCAATGAGACAGGAGCTGCTTGCATTGTCTCTTTTAGAGGATTTTCACGAAATGCTATCAGGAAATGCAAATTGCATTAAGATTCTCTACAAGTCAATGTCCAACATACTTAAGCTTAGAGTATTCATATTAAATGAGTAAATTTGATCAGTTTCAATACGTACTCGTCTGCATGTTTTTGCGCCAATATTAATTGTGAGTTTATGTAATTGTAGATACAATTATTGTATTTTGTTTTAGTCTTATATACCCTTATACTACGCATACGCTAATGTTAGGCTAAGTTATATTATTAATTACTACTTTTTTAGCGGGTATTACCTATCTTTAATCTCTCTATATTTATATTTATTTGTATATGTGTATATTATTTTATTGTAGCATATGGTATGTACCTATTTATAATTACTTATAATACTTTACATTTTTGTATTACTTATGTTGAACTATATTTTATATTGTATTATTATTGTATATTTAAAGCAACCATTGTTATAGAATTGTCATATTCTTTTAAACAATAAATTATTCTTATTCTTCTTATTCAGTGGTTTGGTTATGCCGATAGGCGGATCAGGTCTAATGCCTTTGTGTTGCGGCATCCACCCACCCTCAAGTTACTTTATTGTGGTTGGATTAGGTTATCAGGCTGTCTCGACAGTCCCAAGCCTGTTTAGATTTGGTTTCAAAGTTGGAAATGGCTTTGAGTGCCGATTCACTAACAGAGGGTATGAGGCTTTTCCTATTACTATAGTTCCACCTCAAGTTTTCCTGAATACAGCTATTAATAGCGTACACTTCTGCTTGAAATGCAGTGGCATGCCTCCCAAGGCCCACATGTCAGTTTCCCCATGTATTCCAGCACCAGTTCCACCATCCGTATACGACTAGGCCATGTGCCCACAGTCATCTGTGGATCTCCAAGTACCTGCATTATTTATCCTCTAAGCAGCCAATCTCGCCTCGGCATTAATGATTATTTTAAGGTAGGGAAGGCCTAATAGTATTTCCATAGCCAAGGTTGGGGTTGTACTCTTAGCTCCGGTTATACACAGACAGGCCAGTTTCTGGCTCTTTGGGCCACCAGACTACGGAGCAATAGCCAGTTCTGGGTCTTACCACAGCTGTGTACAGCCAGCGTACAATGCCGTGGTTTAAAACCCCAAATTTTGCCTACCGCTGTTTTCGTTGTCATAATAGCGATTTTACTTTCTAATGTAACATTCTGCATGTGTGTATTCCAGGTTAATTTGTCATCCAGAGTAACTCCCAAATATTTAATCTCCCGGGACAGCTGCAGTTGTTTATTAAAGAGTCTGGGCAGGACGAGGCCTGTCAGTTTTTCTTTCCTGGTGAAGTTAACAAGTGCTGTTTTGTCAGGGTTTACACTAAGAGTTACCCTGTTACACCATTATTCAACTAGTCTTAGCGTTCTTTGCATTAAAGCAGAGACCATATTCGAATACTTCCCTAGGATAATTATGAGGATGTCGTCTGCATATCCCTAGGCATTGAATCCGTTGCTTTCCCCTCCCTTTTGCAATTAATGGTTTGATGGTTTCATTAAACAATGTTTAATAATATGTTTAATAAACGTACTATCTTCTGTCTGCCTACCTCGCAACATACAGCCAAGCTACCTGCGTAAGGTGTATAACTCGTCGCTCAACTGCAGCCAGCAAGGCTCCAACGACATATAGAAAGGCCATTTCTTTTTTGTCCAGTGAGCTCTCCATCTTGCGCACAAGGTGGTGCAATGCGGACTCACAAGATTTTCCTGGTTCATATGCATGTTGATACGGCCTCTCTCGTAGAGTGGTTTCCCGTATAAACCTCTCAACCCGCTTTTCTAATGTCTTTAAAGAAAATAAGTTATTCAAAGATAGAATGATTTGTCTATATGACTTAGCCTGGAAGGAGTCCCTACTAGGCTTAGAAATAAAGACCACCTTGGAAAGATTCCAGGCGTTTGAGATGTATTCAGAGCCAGGCTTGCTCTAAACAGTTTGCATATCACCGGTATAAGGTCGCATTTACCCTGCTGTAGTAGTGCAGGTATAATTCCGTCCGTACTTGGTGATTTGTAAGCACTGAATAAGTTAACAGCCCCTTCGTTTTTTTTTTGTAGGTGACGACTTAACGTGCACCCGCCATTCCTGCCTAGTTGCCCTTGCACGGTTTCCAGGAAGTCGCTGGGGTTGATTGTCATCGACAATTACAGAGCCTGGAAACTAAGTTTGAAGCAGAAGCTCCATTGCCTCCTTCCCGGACGTAGTGAATTCCTCGTTAGGTTTTTGTAGTGCCTCGACAAGTGTAGGCTCCTTGGTCAGAATCTTATGAAGGCGTGGTCCTTCCGAGGTGTTGTCAACCTCGGTACAGAACTCACTCCAGGAACTTCTTCTGCTCTTGCAGATTTTCCTATTATATTCGGTGAGAGTTCGCGAGTATTCCTGCCACTCTCGCTTGCTGCTCGGAATATTAAATAGCTTGCAAGTCTTTGTCCTTAAGTCCAGGAGAGAGTTATTTAACCAGTTTTTGGTATTTGCTGTCTTACACTTAAATAAAAAACTTGGATTCCATTCCTTACATAAATGCAGGATCTTGTAGATTCTGCACTGTTCATATGATAATATAACTTACCATGAGATTTCCTAATCTGCAAGTTCTTTCCCCAGTGGTTCAGGCTCTTGAATTAGGTCTACATTCCTGGAGTCCAGGAGTTTGCATAGGAAAGCCGTAGCTGCCTTACAGTGCTGCAGGTTTATCTGAATTAACCGCAGCATCCCCTTTTCTTCAGTCGCTGTTCCTGAAGGATATTTGCTGAAGCACGATATAAGCAACGCCATTTCGAGTTTGCAGCGCCTTCGATGATTCTTCATCCAAGCGAAGGACAAGGGTTACTCATGTTTCTTACAAACAGTGACGTAGTCGTAAAATTAGCAGAGGAAAAGTGAAAGAGAAAATATTTTAATCAGAAATCTTAAAAAAAACACTTAAAATAAAATAATAATCCAACAAACATTTTAGATTGTCTAAAAAGCGCATACAAAAGAACAAACGGCTTTTCCTTATCAAAAACCAGAGAGGATACCGCTCTCTGCCCTCCCCCAAGACTACACCACTGCTTTAAAATCAAAGAATGTTAAATTACATCTTCGTAATAGTTATTATGTACCAATATCTGGCTAATGCACCATTTACATACGTCAAAATTACACGTTACAAAAGAAATATATTAACCGAACTAGACTTTTCTTATGTGTTTTTGTGCACTAAAAACGAATTTAACAGTAAAAAGCTAGCCGACCCCATAGTTTATTCACAAAACTGCAAAAAAGAATCTTGTACGAGTGCACCGTATTTTCGAGATTTTCAAAGTGCTCTAGCACCTAAACAAGTTATTTTTGGGAGTGCCGCTGTACATTTTTGATAAGAACGTCGAGAATTATAAAATTACAAAACTCAGCCAAATCTGACTAAAACCAGTTTTACATAAAAAAGGAGCGAGATTCTTTGGGGTCAGCGAGCCTTTTCACTTTTAAATTAGTTTTCAGCGCTCAAAAATATGTAAGGAAAGTATAGTAAAGAGTAATTCTCATTTTTTTTTGTGGAATTAATATGCCAGATGCTATATGACATTAAATCTGTGGTTTGGTTCTTAAAGTCGCCCTTTTTTCGTATTTTGAGTTATACCACCGAAGTAATTTATTTCAGATCTATATAACCTAAAACAGCCAACGTCAGTGCTTGTGATATAAATGTAGACTTTAATGTGTTTTCAATAAACATTTCTGTTAAACTACTAAAACGGCCAATGATTGACTTAGTGTATCCGTTCAAAATGTTTGACATTGGCCCATTTAGAACCATCCACAGAAATGTATTTATTATATTATTCACAGCGCCAGCGTTAGAATAATATACAGTAGTTTCGAATTTTAAAAAAATTTCAAAATCATTCCAGACAAAAAATTCTTGTATATAAATTTGTTTCATGAAAAAAAATAAGCAAACATTTTTGTTAAAATGTCCGTCAGTCCGTCCGTCCGTCTGTCGGATGTCACGATTTTTGTAGACACGACAACGCGAGAACGAATAATCCGATCGTATTGAAATTTTCAGAAAAAATCAAGTTCTATGAGGGGAAGATCCCTATTGTTTTTGAAAGTAATCTCCCCAAAAACAAAAAAGTTATGGAGGGTTAAACTTTTAAAAAAATCAAAAAATGCTGAAAGAAAATTCCGATTAACGTATTTTTTTCAAAAAAAAAAATACTTTTATTATAAGGATCAATTCTCAAAAAAAAATAATAAATAAATAAAAAATAAAAAAAATGAAAATTTTTGAATTTTCTTAGAACTTATTTTTTAGTTTTTTTTGAAAACTTTTTTTTAAATTTTTTTTTTCATAATTTTTTTTTTTCAAAAAAGCTCTTTAAAAAATGTATTTTTTTATTTTTTTTAAATATATTTTTTTAAGTATTTGGGAAGTGCAACATACCATTTACTGTGAATAATATATAATGGAATGCGTAGCATTACATATCTTCACGGCTTGTTTATTTGGTAATTTTACCTGGCTTTTAACGTCAAAATTGCAATTTGTAATTGATTTATTCAAAGTTAACAGAGACTTTATCCTTGGAGAATTTTGTAAACATGTAACCAGAATTATTTAAATTCAAAAACTAGTTTACCCATGGATATAAATATTTTTTTTTGTTTATTAATTTGTAACAAAACAATTGTTTTTAACTTTTATAGTTAGATAATAAATAAACTAACCTAGCATATAAAATTATTGCATAGTTGGATAGTCGAAAAACCTAATGTTCTGGATGATCCACACTATATATTTTCCAATGATGTTTTATAAATGAATTTATTTTTGGCTCAAATTTATGCATTAATAAAAAAATCTATTTAAAAAATACTCGTTGTCAGGATTAATTTATATTCATGAAAAAAGAATTTCCACGTGAAACAATGTAATGCGTTTTAAATTTATTTTATTTTGAATTAAAAAAATATAATCCAATTTTCCATAAGCAAATTTAATTAGTTTATATTAAAATTCCAACGACGAACTAGACATTTAATAATTAGTTTTCTCTGAAACGAATTTCAATTAATTCCTTACCAAAATTACGAACTAATGTGTATATGCAGTATAGGAAACTATGCTAATATCAAACAAAAATTAAATTTTGTTTTACAATTACAATATTCGGTTATAATGTTAGCTAGTAAGCGTAAACTTGTAGGTTAGTACATTCTAGGTACAGTCTGTTCAACAAGAGCGTGTCTTCTGTATTTTTTTTTATGAAAGATAATTATTTATTTATTTTTTTACATTAAAGTAGATAAAAATGCTATTTCCCTCCTACTAAGTCCACCGTGAAATCTCCGTTGTTACCCAGAAGAGCTTGAAACCTCTTTGGCATACTTTCTGCGTATTTTACTGTAAACGACCTCCATTTATCACGAATGGCTGCTGCGAGCTGCTTTTGTTCCTTCAAGTTTGGACTTCAAAAGCCCCAGAACTTTTCGATAAGATTTTAATCCGGTGGTTGTGAAGTCCAAAGTAACGTCGTGATGCCGTTTTTCTGCTTCCAGTCGGTGCAGAGTTGACTGCGGCGTTTTGGATCATTGTCCTCTTGCAATATCCAATCTTTGTTTTTGGATCTAAACATCCTTTTTACTGACTTTATAAGTCCACGCTGGTAAATTTTCAAAATTTTCTGAGCGTTCCAATTCTCAGTAAACAACTTTGGGCAACGAAATCCACGTTCTGAAAAGCATCCCCGAACATGAATTTTTACGGGATGCCTAACTGTGCACTGGACCAAATCCATTTCACAGTAAGACCAAGCATTTAGACTTTTTAATCACTTTTTTGATGCATTGGCGACCTTTAATTTAGGCACTCGCGGATGCAGGCACAAAAAGACCGCTTCAAATCTCTTGGCGTAAACCGAACTGATTTTCTGTAACGTGTGCTCGTCACGACAATTTGACTACTACGGTAAAAAAAAAACAGTGCTACAGAAATAGTACAGAGATAGGAGATTTATGCTGTAAAATATGGCGGAGATACCTTTTGAATTTTTTGAATAATTAAAGACACGCTCTTGTTGAACAGACTATATATTATTTAGACGATTCTTTTAATTTTAGTTTGATGTGTAGTTTATATGTTTATTAATTAATGAAAAATATGTAGGAAGATCAGTTACATATACACTGATAAAAAGGATTCATTTGGATATGGGCAATTAAATTATTTGGTTTTGAAAAAACAAATTTTATTTGAGTCAAATAAATATTTAGTTCATGTAAACAAATATTTTTATTTCAAAATTATTTATTAATTTATTAATTAATCAGTGTATCCAATGTTTTCGTTAGATCCAAAAATATGTAATTTTTCAAGTCAATGGTATAAAATAACTTTGTACTATGTAATAACTTGCATTCTCTAAATAGCCAAGATCAGTTATGTCATTAAATCCAAGAATATGCCATTTTTTGAGTCAAAGCTATAAAATAAGTTTGCGTTATGTAATAAATTTTATTCTGCACTGCTTGGTGATGGCAAATGCCTTCGTTAGATTCAAGAATATGTTATTTTAAGACCAAGTAGGTCTGAAATAACTTTGTAAAATGTAATAAATATACTGTATACATGTAAAGTCAAGATCGGCCATGTCAAATGAATTCGTTAGATTCAAGAAAATAAATTCCTAATCCTGGTTATAATCAAAAATTATCAAGATAAAAATTATACCAATAATATCTGATAGGTTGATGATAATAAAGGTCCTTACCCCCAAAGTTTTTTTTTTGCTATAATAAAAACCTTTGGGAGAAAAGGACCTTTATTATTATCATCCACCAATACCATTAACTTCCACATTAAGATAAAATTCATTCAACATTCATTTAAAAATATACCAAAATAATATAAGAATTTGTAAGAGATGCATTTTCGATTAATCCGTTAGTTGATTCTGGTTAATTTCTGGTTACAATTAAAACCGATTATATAGTGTTCGTAATTTTTAATGACTGCGAATGTTTATTTTAATCCGTGATGTTCTGTAACGCAGAAAATGGCGCACGGGGAAAGCTATTTGTAACTTTAATTGAAAATTGATTGTGCTAGATTAGTTGCTAATGAAATGACAGTTTCAAGCTATATAGTTAAATTACTGCAGCAAATTTCCTAAGGAAAATTGAAAACTCTTTAAATAAGCTATAATTACATATTATTACATTACATTACATTACATGTTTGTTTAACCTCGTACTATTCTACTTAATTAAGCATCCCCTAAGTCCAGGACTTGTGTGGGCTAGTAGTAGAGGGAACCACCGGCTTATACTGACTTTCGAACCAGTTTTTCTAGGGAGCGTCCGCTTCACTTATCGCCTTCGCCAAATTTCAATTATTAATTAACTGAAAAAGGCAAATCGGCGCCAGTGAGAATCGAACTCACGCCAGCTTGGCTAGTTTGCTTGTCATGTAGACGCGGTAGCCAACTAACCAAACCCTCCCCTGATTATCATTTCTTTTGTAGATTTACCTCAAAATCGAAAGCTTTTATCTACTAAGCGCATATGGTACCATAAGTTATGACTCATTTGATTATTATTTTGTTTATTACTGTAACATAAGTATGATTTCTAAAACCTTAGAAACTGACGTTCCTTTAAAAAGAAAAAGTATAATATAAACTTAAATTACATTATTTTAGAAACTTGTTCCTAAATGAATGTTTTAATTAAAAGAGTATTAAAAAGTCAGGTTTTCATAAGGTTTGTACACTGAGATTCTACGTGTACAGTCCGAAGATTTGTTACAGTAATTAATACTAAATGATTTTTCATATATGGAAAGGATTACTCAAAACAAGTAAGTATTATTCAGATCAAGTGGCACAAAAGTTTGGATATCCGCAAGCATGTTGAGTACTTAAGTGCAATGTTTTGCTTTATTGAAATTCATACATACTCGGGTTATCATGGTAATAGACCGTCCGACAGATATTTTTTAATATGGTCCCAAAAGTCTTAAAATTTTTGAAAAAACGTAGAAAAAAGTGAAACAATTGGAAAAAAATTGAAAAAAAAAAGTGTACTTCTATACTTTTGTACAGGGTTATTCAGAAATAAGTTCGAGAAATTTAAGAGGTGATTCTACGTTAAAAAATATGAAAAAAAGTTCCTATAAAGGCTGGTCCTAAGGGTACATCTAAAAGGTAATTTTTATTTTGTCATCGTAGTTCATATCGTGTTTTTAATGCTTATTTACTACATAATAGTGTACTTTATGCCTGTGCGGGCATAAAGTGCATTTTATGGCCCGCGCGGGTATAAAGACACAAGAAACAGTTTTTTTATTATTACACAGCAAAAAAAAGTTCTCTACTTTTATGGCGACATAGTGGATTCGATAGTTTACAACAATACAAACATGAATCAGACATTTTAAGGGCCTTTCCACACCCAAAATTTTTCGGTAGGCTGTCAGAAATGTAAAAAATGGCAAAAATAGGGTAGATATATGAACCTAGGTTGAATTCAGTAGAATTTTTTTCCAGTTTACTGACTTGATACGATGTAGAACCGACTCATTAAGACTGTCAACTGTCAGTCAGCTGTCACCAGCTGTCAATGTACTGTCAAAAAGCCGTTTTTTTTGCTTTTTTGTTGGAAAAACATGGATAGAACTTTGGACTTCAATGAGATGGTCTGTTTCGTCACTAACTCAAGATCTGATATGAGAATACGTGTGATTTTGATTGTCAACTGTGAAGTAGCTGTCAACAAACTGCCAAAAAACCTTTTTTTTTGCTTTTTTGTTGGAAAAAATACAGATGATGCTTCAAATTTGCATGAGATGGTTTTTGTGGTTGGTAATTAAGTCAATGCATGCTAGTGTTCGTTATCTCGTATGGCAACTGTCGACTAGCTGTCAATAAACTGCCAATATACTACAGATCTCAGAGAATGCTTTTATTCCAGTTCAACTTCATTAGGTCAACGGTAATTCAGCTCTTACTTTTCAAAGATGAGATGGCGATTGACAACTGTCGAGCATCTGCCAGAGAACTTACAAATAGTACTTTATGTCGCCTATATTTTTATATAAATCTCTCACAGTGTGCCTTAAACAATGTTAAATTGAAAGTCAAACCATCCCGGATTTTTTAATTTTAGGTTGATTTTGTCCAAAATGTACGGTCGTCTTATTTTGGACATTAACAAAGTAGGCGTGTGAATGGTCGTGTTTTTAATGAGTATCATGGGTAGTACCTATGCTACAGGTTGTGTCATAGAAAAAACTCCGTTTTGGGATGTCAGGAAAAATTTGAAGAAGAAGAAGAATGACTTTATTTAAAAACGGCTTCGTGAGCAATTTCAGTTTTTGTCAAAAACTGTTTGGAAATGTCCCAAAAACAACCTAAAATAAAAAAATCCGGGGTGGTTTGACTTTCCATTTAACTTTTTTTCTCATGCAAATTTAATGCATAATCTGTATTTTTTCCATCAAAAAGGCAAAAAAAAAGGTTTTGACTGTTTGCTGATAGCTAGTTGACAGTTGACAATCAAAATCACACGTATTCTCGTATCAGATCTTGAGTAAGTGACAAATCAAACCATCTCATTGAAATCCAAAGTTCCAGCCATATTTTTCCATCAGAAAAGCAAAAACGACTTTTTGGCAGTATATTGAAAACTGGTGACAACCGACTAACAGCTGACAGTCTTGATGATTCGGTTCTACATTAAGTATCAAGAAAAAAAAATTCTACCGGGTTCAACCTGGGTTCATATATCTACCCTATACTGCCATTTTTGACATTTCTGACAGCTCTACCGAAAAATTTTGGGGGTCTACAGGGGCATTACAGTTTACACTATGTTTAAAATTCTAAGAACAAATATTACAGTCATCTCTTCTTTTTTCACTGCGATTAACCAGTCCACAATTTTAACACGGTAAAAAATAACCCAACACACAAAATTTTGTAAAAAATTCAGCTTTAAATCGACATTGACATTTGCACGGCAAACGTCAAGAGATAGGCTTTTGTATGTTGCCAACCCAACAGAAAAAAAAGTAGAGACCTCTTATGGGCCTATAACAACACGCAAAATGCGTGTGATTATGAGCTTATAAGAGTCGCAAAATTGAAAAACAAATTATATATGAACGTATTCCTTATGATGTGCTCTTCAAAATGAGTTTGCTCAATTTAGATAATTTTTTTTTAGGTGTAATTTTATAGTAAAAATTAAGGGAAAAATGGGTATGGCTTCTCCAAACAGTTTAGTTAAGGTTATTTATGTATTTTTATGGTTATTGCTTTCCCATTTTATTTGTTTTTAATTTTTTGAAAGCTTTCTATTCGTGCAATTTTTTTTTTGCGCATTTTTGCGTTTTATGACGTTTTATGCCGATTAAAATTAATTTTGAACTAAAAAAAATTGACGTTGGCTCGGCCGGTCGGTCAGTGAGTGTGTACGGGAAATCTTGTACGCACAATAACTTAAGAACGCTTTAATCTAGAGACTTGAAATTTGGCATACAGGTATGTGACCAAAAGTTCTCGCTCGGGATTGTTTTTGGTACATTTGGGCGGTGCAAGGGGAGCTAAATATTTTTTTTACCTAAATTTTAAACTTGGTATATGGGGGTTTTTAAGATTGGATTCGATTTTAGCGGTGTTGCAAACCCCTAAATACCAATTTTTATGTTTATTTGACAAAAATCAGACTATGCCAAAAAATCTGATCCCCTGGCCCATAGTGCATTCTTCCATTTTATATAAAAAATGTTACGCTTATTATTTTGATGTCAATGTTTGAAAGTTGATTAACTTATTAATACAGCATTTCCCTAGCAACGATAGCGTTAAAATCAAATTTCGGATTTTTTTAAATATTTAAATTGTGGATGCAATAACGATCTATAGTCTGTTTTTTCAAGCAAAATAGTAAATTAAAAATTGCACAGTACATATCTTTACAGGTTTAAATAGTATATGTTTGTGTATAGAATACTACGCAGTATATTTGCACATCCAATATTCGAATCTGTTTTGAAAATATTCACTGTGCGATTTTTAATTTACTATCTTGCTTGAAAAAACAGACCATAGTATGACATAAAAGTTTGTATGCACCGCGGGCATTAATAGATGTTTATGCCCTTGGTACATAAATAACTATAATATTTCTGGAACCCTATAAACCATACACTAAAAAAAAAGTTTATTTGCGTCAACTAAATATTTGGTTGGATATGGACAAATAAATATTTGGCTGTGACAAATAAATTTTATATCTGTCAAATAAATTTTATTTCTGTCAAATAAAACATTTTGTTCCCATTAATAAATCATTTTGAAATTAAAATTATTTGTTTACATAAACTAAATATATATTTGACCCAAATAAAATTTATTTGACACAACCATGTATTTATTTGTCCATATCCAACCAAATATTTAGTTGACGCAAAAAAACTTTATTTTCAGTGTAGTAACGAATTTTTGCACATGCATACATAAAAAAGGTACTCTTTATGTAACACTGTAGGGCCAACCGTTTTCGAAGAAAATTGCAGTTTCACGTTCTGAGCATCAAAAATAGGAACTAAAAAATGCACCAATAAAAATTTCATTATTGTGCAGAGAGATTTTACATTAACAACCACGAAAAAAACTTCCCATACACAAATATACAAAAATCGATTTGTAGCTACGTAGCTACGAAGTTACTCTTAAAACTGATTTTCGAACCTAGATATCTAGATGTGTGCGAGATTTTTTTCGCAGTTCTTAATGTAGAATCACCCTGGCTTTATTTACTCTAAAAACTTTTTTTTATTTAACTTTTGCGTGCGCCCGGCAAATGAATATTTCGATCCGACCAGGGGTTCAAAATATACCAAATCTTTTCACGGAGCACTTTATACGCAGGTTTGGTGCTATGCAATTTTGTTGCAAGAATGATTCTGTCACTGCTCATGCCTTCAGGCAACTTTGATGCTATTTTCGAGCCATCAAATTATTAGAACAAGTTCTATTTTTCGACGATTTTCACGCAAGATTTATAGTTATTTTCGTTGTACCAACCTGGAAACATGTCAAAATTGCCTGGTTGGCAGCACTGTTTAACTTGCAATATACAGCGTAAAACTTGCGCACAACTTGTTCCGTGAAAAGGCAAATGAATGTACAATTGTCATCATGCTATATCTGGCAGCAAACTTGCATAGCATCAAACTTACGTACAAATTGCTCCGTGAAAAGGCGCCTTTAGTATTTAATAGGCGTAACAAACTCACTTTAAAAAAGCATGTTGTGAACTTTAACCTCAATATGTTAGTATTTTCGTGTCATATTAAAATTTTCATAATACCCAAAAGGCTATATAAGAACGTTTAATATAACATATTCATGAAATATGCCGAAGTATTTTAATAAAACCGAAATTTTTAAATGACAACGAATAACCAAACGAATATTTTTTTACAAACGATAAAATATTTCTTGAGGAATTTCATTACGAACACTAAAAATACTACATTGCTTTATTCAGGGGCGGATCGAAACAACCAAAACAAGAGCCTAGCGAGATTTTCTAACAAAAAGCACACTTTTATTAATCATGTCATATCTCCAGACAATATTAATAGATGTAACAGGTTTTTACAATAATATCACGTATTTACAGTAATATCAAGTTTTGATACCACACTCTCCCTTATGACTACTATTATCACAACTACTCTACTACAAATAGTGGTACAGTTTTGAAGAAAAAAAAAATGTTTTTCAGAGTTTATTATGGGTAGTTTAAAGAAGCTAGCATCAGAAGTGGCATCAACTGACATTATTTAGTTTTATTCCTGTATATAGTAGATTTTGATAGTCCCTTATGAGGACAAATATAAGGTTTCGTGCGTATGACGTACTAGCTGGCTTCAAGAGTTCGCAAAATAACACGGTCCGGACAATACGTTAAATTTTTCAGGAGCGCGATACTCACGCCACTATCGCTTCCAAAGAACAAAAATAACAATAGTTATTCGTAATGAATCACGCTATGGAAAATACATCCAATAAATAACATTTCGCGCAGAACGAGTTGCAAATAGGGCTTATGCCATTTCTCCAAGGAAACATCATCTTGGGCCCAAGTACAAGAAGACACCTGGAACAATACAAGTAAGTCCCTTTTGCCTCACGCCACAAAGGTCCTTCGATAAAACACCCCAGCGATTAACAGACATGTTTAAAGGAACATTTTTGAAATTTTAATTTAGCGATTTTTTTGCAAAATATTATCCAGTCTGAAACAATCTGCTCCTGGCTCCATTCCTAATTTTCCATCCTTTATATTATAAGTAGGCCATTTATTTTTTTTTTTCGTAAACTGTCGTAAAAATTACATTTTTATTATGTGATATTACTTTCATTTTATATTCAGATTTAAAGTCCCAAGACAATTTAATATTTTATAAAATATTTGTCGATGATTTTGGTTTATACTTTTTTATGCGTATAATTTTTATAAGAAGTTAAACGTCACTTATATTGTATTGTATTGTAAGCAAAAAAGTATCCTTCACCAAAGCGCCTAAACTTAATATTAAAGAAGTTAGTCCTTTAAAAAGTAACATTTTTGGTGGCACAAAATGTATTTTTTTTTAAAATCAGTTGCTCCTACAGTATTACACTAAGTATATGACATGTTTTATTTATTTTTACTCAAGGACTCCATAGTTTTTACAAAAAAAATTAAAAAAAAACACAAATAAAGTTTGGGGCAAAAATATGTTAGGCCACACACATTTTGTTCGTCTACGCACGCCTCTGGGTAGATTAAATTAATTCTAGTATATAAGCAAAACCTCGTCGCGCTGATGTAGAAATATCCCCTTTATTTTTCGCCAAAAGACTGCAAACACCGTGCATACTGGGTGAGTTTTAATTATGTCCACCCCTAAAATTAAGATTAATTTAGATTCGACAAAAACGAAACTTGGCGATTTATATCATTTTAGATTGGCTATAAAATGAGTTTATTTTTTTTTTGTTTTACTTGCGGTTTCGCCGAATTACCTCAACTTTAGATTTTTAAACGGAACACACTGTATATTTTTACAAGTTGTGATTCAAAATTAAATACAATCATGTATCATTTGTCAATTCTTGACAAAACATCTTATAGCCAATGTAAAATTATATAAGTTACCAATGTTTCGTTTTTATCGAATAAAAATTAATCTTAATTTTAAGTGTGGACATAAATAAAACCCGCTATGCATATACAGGGTGATCAGTAACTGGCATGCAAAAATTTAGAAGCTGATTTTACATCCAAAAATATGAAAAAAAGTTCCTATAAAGGAAAATAAGTCCTAAGGGAGCTACGGCCCTTCGAAGATGAACATATTGAAAGGAGAACAAAGAAAGCACCAATAAAATTGTGATGCTTCAAGATGACTCTTTATTATTAACTAAGCAAAAAAGTATTCTTTACCAAAACACCTAAATTTAATAATAATAATAATAATAATAATAATAATAATAATAGTAATAGTAGGCCATTTATTTTTTTTTTCGTAAACTGTCCTAAATTTAATAATAATAATAATAATAATAAAAATAATAATAATAATAATAATAATAATAATAGTAATAGTAATAGGCTTTTAAAAAGTAACATTTTGGGTGGTGTAAAATGTTACTTCCTCTTCATTGAGTTTTTTTTTTTTGAAAACGGTTGCTTCTAAAGTGTTACACTATATGACATTTTTTATTTTTTATGTATTTTTACTCAAGGAATCTATATTTTTTACAAAAAATCCAAAAAGATACAGATAAAAAGGTTTGGGGCAAAAATGTGTCAAGCCTCGTATCTCACTTAGGGCTTATTTCCGGACCAACCTTTATAAGAACTTTTTTTAATATTTTTGTATGTAGAATCACCTCTTAAATTTTGGCATGCCAGTTATTGATCACCCTGTATAAGAAAAAAGTAATAATGGGACAAAGATGCGATAAACTCCATTAACAAAAGTTCGTTATGATACTTTTCAGTCTAGAATTTTTGGGGTCACTGAATACAAATTCAGTGTAAAAATTAAAAAATTCAAAATGGCCGATTTAATATGACAGAGGTAATTTCAAAAATTGGAACAATTTTTACAAAAATTAGTACTGGGGGATTTTTGGGATCACTGAAACTAAATTTTAAAAATTAATGAAATTGTAAAATTCAAAATGGCAAATTCAATTTGGTAGCCTTAATTTCAAAAATTATAACTATTTTCGATAACACTCCTATTAATAATTGTATAAAAATAATATAGGCCCAGGAAAAATAAAGCTTTTTCAAATATAGAAGGCCCTTTTTATTTTCAAGATAATGAAGCAGTTATTAAAAATTATTTTTTTAGGCCTCCCTGTTTTATAATTTCCTGCAATATTTTCGTTATTTTCATAATTTGAGTCAAGTGTGAGTCATTCCTATTACCGATTTAAAACAAAAAAACATATAGTCAAAAATGGTTTATGCCCATAGTCCAGTCAAATAACGGAAAATTCCTATGTTATGCAATAAATGCACACGGGCTGATATTTTAAAGGGTAGTAGTAAATAACAAACTGAACACTTCTGTTAGTTTTTCACCGAGTGATTTGCCTAAGAGGTGTCCGCTATCTTGAATTTTAAGGGTCAGTGCCATTATCTCGCATCTTAGGATAAAAATTTTGTTAACGAAAAAATTTCCAACAATTTTTGTGTGAATAATTTTTTTAATATATTAATAAAAATCGAGTTATAAATATTCAAAAATAATCATGTCGAGGGTGAAATTGTTTTTTTTTTTCGATTTTTTAGTATAAGTAAATTTGTAGCTCTTAAAATTTTATTTATATTTTCATAGGTATTTTGTTACGGTTACAGTGGGTGCTGAAAGTCGAGTTGCGCCCTCTGTAACCGTACCAAGGTACCTATGAAAATTTATAATATATGAAACTTATAGAGAATTTCAAGACCTACAAGTTTGCACATAACCAGTTTTATCGTCCGATGAATAATTTGGCTGGAAAATGGGAAAAAACAATTTCACCTCCAACATAGCTATTTTTGAATTAACTCGATTGCTATTACTATATTAAAAAAATGATCCAAACAAAAATTGTTGGAAATTTCCTCCTTAACAAAATTGGTTATATACATTTTTATCGTAAGATGCATATTAAGCAACTTACCCCTAAAATTCAAGATAGCGGACACCCCTTACGCAAATCACCCGGTGAAAAACTAACAGCAGTGTCCTGTCACCATTCACTACTACCCTTTAAAATATCAGCCCGTGTACATTTTTTGCAATTTACATTTATTATTTGACTGGACTGTTATGAAAGTTATAGGTACTCTTCATTTTTGTATAAATACAAAAATTTATACACTCATGTATATTTTACCATATCTTATAAAAAATTGAATCAGACAAGAAATGTGACTGAAAGGAATTTGAATTTATCTGGGAAAAAGATGGAAATAACGTTCAAACTGGCTTATCGAAAAACATATTTACGTACAATGTATTTATGTGCTATTGATTCTATTTAAATTATTTGAACAAACTCCGCAGAAATGTATGTATCGTTTGGTGAAAAGTGAATGCATTAACTGAAAGTTTTATTCTGAAAGAAATCGGTGCAAAACAGATATTTCAGTCGAACAAAACACAAAAATTGCATTTAGAAAATGCTGCAAAAGAAAAATAATAGTTTCCCTAATGGATTAGTAAAGAACAAAAAAAAATGTTGGATATTGTCACTTTTGAGTTTAGTATGATTAAATCTTATACCAGCGAAAAACAAATATTAATTTATCCTTATAATTACGTGTCGATCTCCGATGTCCGGTGTCCTATGTCCGATTTCGGATGTTCAGGACTCTGTATGTTAAAAACTGTAAGGCCTATAGGCCTTGTCTCTGAGAGTTTATACCCCTCGCCACAACTTTGGTAACTAAAAAAAGTCATCGCCTACACTTCCTACGAGAATTAATTTTTTTATTTTGATGAGTCAAGTCAAATTTTCTTACCACTAAATTACCTACTAGCATAATATTTTTTGCCGGATCGGATCGGATCGTCCTTGATTCTTCCACATCGACAGCAATTCTCCTCAGCATTTTGGAAACGTCTAACCTTAAATGTGCGTGCGACCGGTACTCATATTCCAGAAATATTCAGTTATTTAGTATTGCGCAAAATCTTTTAGCGTATAAAAAAAATTGTTTACAAAAAGTATAAACGACCTCTGTAAATATCACGAAAACTAGAAGGCTTAGGAAGCTAAATTTTCTCAGGGTCCTGTTTAGGCCAGGCACTGAAGTCATAAAAGGGGGCTTTCCCTGCAAAGGTACAGGAGAGTTATAATTTGGTAGATTTTTAAAGTTGGTGTCCTCATTAATATTCCGAGTTTTCGACCTTGAGCGACCGCCGCTCGCGCCGTCAAATTGAAAAAATGGTACCGAAAACCAGTTTTTCGAGAATATCTTCTCTCCAGGGTTTTACTATATGACATTTGTTATATATTTTTACTCAAGGAATCTATATTTTTTACAAAAAATTAAAAAAATACGTATAAAAAAGTTTGGCGCAAAAATGTGTTAAAATGTTGTCTTAACCCTTAAATGCGTTTTGTCCGCCTAGGCACGCCTCTGGATAAATTTAAAAAAAAATAAATTAACATAAACTAATTGCCCTTATTAATACTAATATAATACTAATACTAATATACAGGCAAAAACTCGTCGCTCTAGCGACTGGACTCGAGTAAAAACCTTATTTTTAGTACAATTTTAAAGGGTCGTAGCTCCCTTAAGGTTCATTTCCGGATCAACCTTTATAGGAACATTTTTTGATATTTTTGGATGTAGAATCACCTCTTAAATTTTGGCTTTGCAGGCTTGGCTACTGATTACCCTGTATGTAGCGATTTTGAGAATTGTAGAAATTTGCTGAGCTTGACTCCGCTGTAACTCGTGGACTATTCATCTGATTGAAAAATGGTTCCTACAAAAGTTGCAGGAATAGTATATTCTATAACTAGTATGGAATAGACAATATTCCGCGCGAGCGGAAAGTTTGTCATACGAGCCGGCAGGTGAGTATGACGGTCCCGCGAGCTCGGAATGACTATTCCATACGTGTTGTAAACTATACTTTTTCTTCGACTGCAAATATGAAACACTGTATGGCTTTAATCTGCGGACAAGGTTAAAAACAATTGTTTTTGTGACTCGACATTGTAAATGTAACAAAACACATATTTTTAAATAAAGCAATTAATGTTATTTAATAATTTTATCAAATCGGTACTAAAAAAGTTTTTTATTTAATTTTAGCACATATTTACAAATTATAATGCAAAAATTGAAGGTAATGTCAGATTGTTGTGAAAGATATCAGGTTTAAATATTTAACAATAGATGGAGCAGTTTTAATTTATTAAACTAAATTGATAAAAAACTGGTCAAATATTAAGAAAAACTAATATACTTTATGTAACTTTAACGCAAAACTTTAAATTGCATTAAATTATTGAATATTTCATGGTAAAATAAATATATTTTTGCTAATTTTGCGTTTTCTTTACTTTTATAAACAAGAGATGGCACTAAATGTGTTCATTTTAACACTTGATACGGAATATTCATACCATATCTAGAGCTAGAATGGATTCATTCTGTGTTTGAAAAGTGTGTTTATTTGCTTACATTCTAAAGCAGTAGTAGAAAAATATCATTCTCTATAATTTTTAACCTAGGTGGCGCTGGAGAGAAGATATTCTCGAAAAACTGGTTTTCGGTACCATTTTTCCAAGATGGTGGCCAAAGCAGCGAGCGCTCAAGGTCGAAAACTCGAAATGTTAATGACAAAGAACTTTTACCTCAAGAAGGAACATGATGAAATCTACCGTATGCTTTGTTTGAAGCGTGAACCAACTACGGTGAGGGGCTGGTGGGGAGTGACTATTGTTTAAACTTAGTACGCGTAAAGAGACAGAAAAAATGTGTAAACTCACAGTCTAATGTCGTAAACTTTGTCAAGCAATACAGTGTTGCCGGTTGCAACACCTGCATTAGATATTTTATTGTAAATTATAAGAAATATTAGTTTTATTTGAGTTTTATATGAACTAGTAGTTTAATTTTAATAAATTTAATTATATTACATTATCAAACATAATTATAGTGTCGTAGTTTAGTTAGTTTTTAAAATTTTAATGTAGGTATAAAGATTTATCATAATGATAAAGTGAAAATTAAGCAACATCGCTCTGGTCACCAGAAGGTCAAAACTAGCGATACTTATGTTTACACCAGAAGAAGTATCGCGTACGTTTATGTAAACAAACAAACAAAAAGATGACACCTTCATAAACATTGGTCTGAAATAACTTCTTGAGGTAAAAGTTCTTTGGTTAATGAGGACACCAAACTGTACAAATCTACCAAATTAGAACTCTGTGCCTTTTGCAAGTTAGAACCTACCCACCGCCTGGACTAGTTATTGTCCTAAAAATAACTAATGATGCAGTCTAAAAATAATGAAAAAAGAAACTGTAATATGCTTGACAATAGCAATTACAATATAACGCATAAATTTCAAAAAGTTTTAAGAACGTTTTTTTTTTTTAATTGAAGCAGTACAAGAAAACGGTTTTAGCCGAAAACGGTGTTAAGTTTCTTTTATATGTGTATATTTCACGGATTGTAATAGTACCTATATCATAGAAATAATGAATAATTTTCGCAATATATGCCCAGTCATATAAATGGGACCATATTCGTGTGATAAAATATATTCCGTCTGTTTGAATCAGACTTTCGTTTTATTTTCATTTCGAGCTCATTTTTCTCGTATTCCTTTTTACATTCAGACAAAGATTTATAATGCTTGTCAGCCTGAACCTTTTATATTAGGATATAATATTTTTTCATCTTCTACTTTTTTTGCTAGACACCTTTAACTTTATTAAGATTTAGTAATGTTTTTTATCGTGCTTTTCAAATTAAATCTGCGAAATTGATTTATTACAAGTTCCTTTTACTTGAATATTTTTGGTATAATTAATTTATGTTTTTTTTTAAGTAAAATTGACCCATATATCGTCATAATATTAAATTTGTGATTTATGACTTTGTAATTATTATTCAACCCATTAAAAATCTCTCAGAGAAATTCCAAAGTTATCATTAACTGCATACATTAATTTAAATAATATCAAAAGGCCTTTAAAACCCTTCGTCTATAGGATAGCTTTATATGATTGTAAAACTTAGACATACAGGGCTGTAGAAAGACACTATTTTCACAAAACTCTGGGACACGCATTTTTATGAAATTTTATCGACTTTTCGGTCTTTTTCTGCCTCTTTGTTATATATTTTTTTAATTTTTCCTACGACTTAGTAGTTTTCAGCTGATTTTACATATCTGCTGTCAGAAAATTAGTAAACGTCAAACACATAACCTCAAATTGACAAACTAATTTTAAGAAAATTTATGCTTTTTTTGCATGTTTAGGTTTTAGGTCGTAGAAAAAATAGTATACGCACCTCGACGCAAACTATTTCTGTGCACTAAAAACTAGGTTCGCGTACTCGGTGCGTAATATACTATTGTGCGTTAAGTTCTCAATAAAGTACATACAACTTATATGGGGAGATTATTAAAAACAAAGTTTTTCAGCTTATTAGTCAAACTGACAGCTATGTCAAAATATTTTTTAAACTTTATTTTTAACTGATATTTGGAGTTACTAGCTTTAGGTAGTAGAAAAAATAGTATATGCACCACGTATGCTAACTGTCTTCAGTGTTTTCGACTGATTTTTTGTCTCGACTCCGTCTCAGCAAGACTTAGTTCGCATACTATTATTTTATCAAACTTTAATACAGCAATCTTGTTGGAAATCAATTTTTTTTTGTCCATCGTTCACCAAAGATCGAGGAAAATTTGATTAAAAAACTATAAATTATAGTTATAGTTATAATTAAATTTAGATGCAAATATTGTAAAATATTTCAAATTAATGATTAATCAATCGATTGGAATGATTAGAAGTTTCCTTTTCTGGGCTTTTTCTAAGTGAAAAAAAAAGTGTTTCCCGTTTATTCACCATAGTTAATTTCTTATTTAAGAGTACTGTAGTACTGTTACATAAAAATGTATGTAAACTTTTAATTAAAATGTGGTTTGTACTATTATAGCTATAATAGGAGAATGAATAAAATGTCAGTTTAAATAAAGATATTTAACATAATAGGCTAGGATATGATGGGGTGGAGGGCTGACTTAAACCAGTCTTGGGATGGTTAACTTGATAATGATCAATAAAACTACAGCTCTCTTGTGATAAAATTCCATTTTTGGCCGTCACTGTTAAAGTCCCCGAGGACTAAACCACCTATAAAACAATCAAATCCACCTTTAGTACCAAGTAACTCAAAGTGAGAGCAATGCAATATGATATACATTCTCGAATAATTTAAAAAGAATCAATACCTCATAAATACACTGTAACACATACAGATTAAAGCTTGCTCTGAACACCTGGCTCGACGTATTCTATCAACTTCATCTTCTGGTGCTATTAAAAAGTTTCCACCATTGCGTTCGACCGGTTCACATCGTCTTTTGCACTTTCTTGGCTATCAAACTGAAAACAACAAGTGTACGTACGGTACGATTTAAATTAATATTCGTGTACGTCCAAAAGAAAAAGAGACTATTTGCAATAAAATGTTAACCAACAATGTGAAATGACTGTAGGTTGTTAAACATTTTACTTAATATCTTTTAAACCCAATTAAAGATTAAAATTTTTGTACATATTATGAATTGTAGCAAAAGCTCAATTTTAAATGTTTTAGTCAAAACTTTTAAAAGATATTAGGAGAAAAGTTTACAGTTTACTGTCATCTCACCATGCGGTATTATTTCACAACATAATCCATTTATGGTTCTGAAATAAAAACGTGGAAATTTAAAAGGGGGTTTAAGTGTCAAAAGCTAAAAATTTCAGAAAATACCTTGTTGTTTAAGGAATCTATGTTCCAACGCCAATAACATTACGAAAGTTGTTGCCTGCTTAATTTAAGCAAATTATAGTAATATATTACTAATAATTACCTTAAACTCTCTGATTTTCGCACTTAAATCCTTGTGAATTTCAACTTAATTATTCTCAGAAGCATATGGTTAAGGTTTATGTAGGTATATATATTAAGGTTTATGTAGGTATATATACAAATGAAATAGGCATTTTTTGATGTTTAAACACTCAAATGTAATTTTAATACTAAATTTTATTTGTGAATACATATTTGTTATTTATATCGCCACCATTGGTATTTAATATTTTACTTGTGATATTAAATAGTGCAACCTGTGTATTGTATACAAATTCTTGTCATACTGACATAGAGACCGTGCTGGTACATTTGAATCCCCACGCAACATGTGTTTATTAATACTAGCATATTATAGTAAAAATTACTGTAACATTTGGTAAAGCATATCACACTTATAGTATGGTATACTTTGAGTTGTTGTTAAGCTGTATTACTGATCTAATTTAAAGTATGTTACAGTATTCAGAAAAATTAACAATCGGTAAATAATACCAAAATTTTGATTAGTAATAATATAAAGATTGCACCACACACAATTACACACCGATAAAATAATCGATCCTTTTTTTATTTTTATCTGTATTATTACTAATCAAAATTTTGGTATTATTTACGGATTGTTATTTTACTAAATACTGTAACATACTTTAAACCAGATCAAGATGTGATATAATTTACCAAATGTTACAGTAATAATAAGCACATGTTTCGTGGGGATCCAAATGTCTCATAACAGCACGGTCTCAATGTTAGTATGACAACATTTTGTATACAATTAAAGTATTAAATACCAATGGTGGGGATATAAATAAAAAATATGTATTAACAAACAACATTCAGTATTAAAAATGCAAGGAAATTTTCTGAGTGAAGTTTAAGGTTTAAGTCAATATGCTTGAATCAGCAATCTTGATACTTAAAAGTTTCTACCACTAAATTTGATCGGTGAACATCTATTTTCAGTTTGGTTTTCTGGGATATCATAATGGGAACAATAAATGTACGTACAGTACCATTTAAATTAATATTAATGAAGTTCTAAAAGAAAATAAATGCTCAATATTTTATTTTCTTGATTGAATAATTTTTTATAAAATAGGTCAATATATGGCTGTTTCAAATCTTAAGATATTTCTTTATAAGAATTTATATGAAAAACATATATATTAATACATATGCAATATATTGCAGCAAATATGCTATTATGTTCAATGAATTGGTACGCTAAGCTGAAATTAAATATCTTCAAGATAAAAACGGTCTCAGTCCCAGTCTAGATGCATAGGTAAGCGTGTCTGTTACAAAGGAAGATATCGCATTTTGGGCTAAATTACCTGCAACGATAAGACTTTACATGCTTATAGATACATAAAAAATTAGCTAAAATTTCAGCCCTTTTTACATCCCGGAACATACTTATATTAATTATTTTAATTACGAATTTTGACATATGTCAGTGCACGATTTGGCAACATTGCACCTAACGAAACTTCAAGTGTTATGTCGTCAAAATAAAAATAACTTTGCACATTGACTACTGCAGTGGGGCCAAAGGAAAGGGTCTGTGTTGTTCATTGCTCTTGACTATAAAATTAAAATTTTTTGTTGTGTTTTATTAGTTTTTACGGATTTAACATCCTGTAACTCAATGTGTAATTAGGCGGGACTGTTGTGACTAGTTTCTTAAGTTTCAGTACGATTATGAAGTTATTTTTGAGTTATTTACACTATAATAACATTGTAAGCAAATCAGCAGCTTCAACGATAACTCAAAGCATGCAGTTTCATGGGACAGTGTTGCCCCAGGCGAAGTAATTTAATGTGGCTTTGAACGTGTTAAATAAGTTTATTTCTATGGTATGATTTAAACCTAGATTATGTAAAAGTTACACATAGACTTTTAACTTAAATAAATATATTTAATTAATATTGTACAGTGTTTTTATTATATATTCTGCCAAAATGTTATTAGGTATGTTGGTTTTTAGATAAACAAAAAATATTACTTTTTTTCAGTATGATAAAGAGTCACATTTAGCGCAAGAATAATGCGTTGTTGTCGGGTTTACGATAAAAAATAATTCCTGACGAATTTTTATTTTTTTTTTCATTTTGTCCTTTATTAACAAATAAACTTGGTACGCAGTTTTTTTATCATTTCTTTTCATCATTTTGCACTTTTTTTAAACAAAAACATGTTTTTCTCGTTTAGCCCAAAACTCTCATTTAAAAAGATATCCTTCTTTTTTAAATGTGGAGGATAGACTTACATTAGTTGCGAAAAATGTTGCACCTGGTGTTAACAAAAACTAAAACTTTTTCGTAACTTCAATGTCTAGTTCCTTTTTTTATTTCTTTTTTTAATTAGTAAATAAGTAAATTAAGGTAAAATTTTATTTTTGTCTTTAAAACCGGGCCAAATGCTTATCGTGACATGTAACTATGTAACTTTTTTTTTAGTTAGTTTCATGGTGTCTTTTCTTATGTACATGTATGTTTGGTTTATCGCTGATTATACATAGGCGTGAAACAAGCATAACTCTCGGCATATTTTTTTGTAATAAGATTAATTATATATTTTATTTTTTATTGTTTGTTTACTTGGTAGGACATTTAATTAAAAAAATTTCTGTCTAACACTGCCATCAAATTTACATGATTAATTATATTTTTTATTGTTTGTTTACTTGGTAGGACATTTAATTAAAAAAATTTCTGTCTAACACTGCCATCCGAGGGGCTGACCGCGTCTGAAATTTGTACAAAAGAGTACCTTTTTGCAAAGAGTTCCTCGGAGTTCCTCCGGAGTTCCTCCAGAGTTCGTTGGGAGTTCCTCCTGTGTTCCTTAAGAGTTCCTCTCTGGAAGGGGTAATTTTGGCAAATAAGCCGTAGAAATTACTGCTGTGCAAGCACTACTGCCAATAAGGCACCCTCAAAAAAAAGCTTTGTCCCTGACAGTTTCTACCAAACTTGGCGCCTCTTCAACACAAAAATTGGCGCCCCAAGATTACCTTCAGGAAGAAAAGCTTTGTCGCTGACGATTTCTACTACCAAACTTGGCGCCCCTTCAAAACAAAAATTTGCGCCCCAAGATTACCTTCACGAAAAACAGCTTTGTTCCTGACGGTTTCTACCAAACTTGGCGCCCCTTCAGAAAAAAAATGGCGCCCAAAGGTAGGATGTTTTGTAAAGTGTTTGTAACGGCTCATCTAGTTTGAACATAAGAACGTTCTACATGGGGAATAAATGATAATTGTTTCTGACCGCGTCTGAAATTTGTACAAAAGAATTCCTTTTTGCAAAGAGTTCCTCCATTTTGCAAAGAGTTCCTCCATTTTGCAAAAAGTTCCTCCATTTTACAAAGAGTTCCTCCAGAGTTCCTCCTTTTTGCAAAGAGTTCCTCGGAGTTCCTCCAGATTCCTCGGAGTTCCTCCTGAGTTCCTCCAGAGTTCCTCCTGAGTTCCTTTGGCTTGTACAAAAGATTTCCTCGCGGTCAGCCCCTCGCTGCCATCAAATTTACATGTAAACTGTATACAGGAAACAGTGGAAAGTACTTTACATTTAAAAAGCACAAAGTAAACTTAGTACCATACAAATTATTCAGTTGGGTACCAATCTTAACATTTCCTTGTATACTACGTTGCAGTGAATTTCAACTTATTTTACAATGGGTGTTAAAATTCAATAAAAATCGTTTTTAAGTATTTATTTAATAAAATAATATAATAGTATTAATTGTTTTATTTAAAAATATGTGTTGTAAATATAGAAATTATTGTATTTACAATGTACACTGACAATGAATATTTTAAATTAATCTAAGGTCTCATATCTGCAGTCGAAGAAAAAGTATAGTCTATAACAGGTGCGAAATAGTCAGTCCGAGCCCGTGGAAACTTTATTCTCGACCGACGACTCGTATACCAAACTTTCCACATGCACGAAACACTGTCTATTTCATACTATCTATAGAATATACTATTTTCTACGATTGCTTTTGAATGTAAGCAAATACACACACTTTTCAAACACAGAATTAATCCATTCTAGCTCTAGATTCCGTATCAAGTGTTAGAATGATCACATGTAGTGCCATCTCTTGTTTATAAAAGTAAAGAAAACTATAGCAAAATTAGCAAAAATATATATATTTTACCATGAAACATTGAATAATTTAATGCAGTTTAAAGTTTTGTGTTAAAATTACACAGTTTATTAGTTTTTCTTAATATTTAACCAGTTTTTTATCAATTTAGTTCAAAATAATTAAAACTGCTCCATCTATTGTTAAATATTTAAACCTGATATCTGTCACAACAATCTGACATAACCTTCAATTTTTGCATTATAATTTGTAAATATGTGCTAAAATTAAATAAAAATATGTTTTAAGTACTGATTTGATAAAATGATTAAATAACATTAATTGCTTTATTTAAAAATATGTGTTTTGTTGCATTTACAATGTCGAGTCACAAAAAACATATTTGCAGTCGAAGAAAAAGTATAGTCTACAACACGTATGGAATAGTCATTCCGCGCTCGCGAGACCGTCATACTCGCCTGCCGGCTCGTATGACAAACTTTCCGCTCGCGCGGAATATTGTCTATTCGGTACTAGTTATAGAATATACTATTCTCATACTGATACAAACATCTTTGCCGTAGTTACTCCAACCGTGTTTTGCTAAACCAAAAAGCTATTATATAATTCTAGGGCGCTTCTGAAATAACTTTTACAAAAGCTCTTTAGCTGTTATTCCCCTGAACAACTTATTTATAGCAACCAGATATCTTTGCTATTGTAAATAACAGTGTTTCCTTAAAGCTAAACAAATATAAATTAGTATTTACCATTCCATCTCCCCATATTCCCCATTCTTTTATCCTTCTATCCTTCCCATTCAACATTGAAAAGGATTACGGAAAGACATAAAAGGATCAAATATATTTAAAAAGTTGATGGGTTTTTTTATTTGATTTTTAGTTCTGATTGAGACTATTCTGTTTCAATGAAATTTTTTTTAAGTTTTATCGTTATAATTAAATTTATTTTCAAATCTTGTTCAAATATAATTTACTGGAAAATAATTAGTATTACTACTACTATATAAATAATAGTTTGTAATATACCGTGTAATTCGTAATGATCATGTTCCTAAAACATATCGCACTTTTTAATTTTTAAATCGTATTCGGCATTTGATGGAACTCTGCAGAAGTAGAATTATAATTAGGTTAAGAATTGTCTCAAGAAGAATTAACGCTAAATCATTCCTGACGTAAGTGGTCCCGGATCTTAGAAATCGTTTTAACTAATGAACTCGATTCCCATGTCGGAATTTAGCGATATTTATTCAATTTATTTTAAATTTATATTAAAAATAAATAGAACTTGGGTATTAACACCAAACTTCCTTTACTCAAAAACCACTTTTATAGCACTTTAAGTGGATTTTGTAAATTATTTTTGCTCGTGCCACGATTCCAACTCGTACATCATCTGCAGTTCGCCGTTGCTTAGCAGCCCAATTGAAAATGGCGTTATAACAATTTTTTTTAAAGGGCGCCGGACTTTACAGCGAAAAAACAACCGCTAAGACTATTACCGCGCAGTCCATTGCCGCGATCGCCATTACCGGGTCAAGCTATTACCGCGCATGTCCTTTAGCGCGAAGACCATTACCGCGCAGTTTGGTTTGGTTAGTTTTGGTTTTGGTTTGGATTTTTACTTTTATATTTTAGAATTCTAAAATTAAAAGTATTGAAATACACATTTTTATAAAGAACTTTCACTTTCGGGTTTAGACCGTGTTAATGGATTTTCACTTTCCGACGTTTCGTCTCTTACTACTAGAGACATCTTCAGGGATTAATCTGAAACGTTTCAGATTAATCCCTGAAGATGTCTCTAGTAGTAAGAGACGAAACGTCGGAAAGTGAAAATCCATTAACACATTTTTATTGATAAAGTGGAACGTTTACTAAATGTACCCATATATATGTGTTTGGGTTTTTTATGTTTTTTTTTAACTTATATCGACTGATTTGTATAAATCGCTGATTAAGAATCAGTTTAATACGAATCGTCATGTCGATCGAAATAATGAAAAGTGCTAGGGGCAAAGACTTCGCTGTATATAAAAATTTCATTTATATCTATAGAAAAAAAAGACTGTTAAAAATAAAAAGGGGGTAAATTACGACGTCCTTTGTTGCAAGGGGCGTTTGCATACTTCGGACGGAAATGTTTTAAAGGAAAATAATAATGGCCACAACCCTGACCCAGCAGCTATATCAGTTAGAACTATTTGATTGTCTCCTGCAAATATTTATTTATTTTTTTATTTAATCAAAAAAAAAAAATTAAAATAATTAAAGTAAAGTCCTTCGCTATTATTTTCTTCGCGGTAAAGTCTAGGCGCGGTAAAGTCCATGCGCGGTAACGATTTCGCGGTAATGGACTGCGCTGTAAAGACCCCTACCCGTCCTAAAAACATCCGGTTGTGTGATATTAGCCAACTTTTTTGAGTAACCAAAGTCAGGGCATTATGTATTTCGGTCTATAATATTATTATTTTGGGTTATTTCGCATTAGTACAAATATCTTAGAAAAATAATGTTTTTAATTAATAGTCGAAAGAAAATTCCTTTAGGGGACGTCATTGATTTTGCGTAAATTGATTTAAAATTAATTTATAAAAAGAGATCTACTTTAATTCTGTGTCTTGGCCAATGTCAATTAGTTAATAGCAACGTTTTCACGTCAACCCTGATGTAATATTTTGAAAACGCTGCTATTGACAAATTGACATTCACTTTTAGAACCAAATCACATATTTAAATGTTTCATCACCAGTAGTCGGCGTAAACTCAGTTATGACTCATCAACGTTGTAAATAAACACAGAAACATAGGCTTACGGAATAATTTTGTCGAATTATTAGGAAATTTTTATAAAGTTCACTGAATTAAAACATTTGACGACTAATTTGTTACACACAACAATATTGACTATACATATTAACTATACATATGTATTTTAGATTTTAAGCTTTCACGGCCATTAAGATATAAAGAACTTTCACTTTCGGGTTTAGACCGTGTTAATGGATTTTCACTTTCCGACGTTTCGTCTCTTACTACTAGAGACATCTTCAGGGATTAATCCCTGAGGATGTCTCTAGTAGTAAGAGACGAAACGTCGGAAAGTGAAAATCCATTAACACGGTCTAAACCCGAAAGTGAAAGTTCTTTATATACATATGTATATATAACGGTGTTTTTCGCAGAAAAAAACAATATTCGATTTTTATCTTTTAAGAATACGAAAGTTTTTAACTTTTATTTATAGATAACTTTTTTTCCACCTTACTCGTTTAAATGGAATCATTAAAAAAAATCAAGATAAAAAGAAAAAAAAAATATAAATATTTAAAACCTCGCGTCAACGCTAGAGTCGACGTGGCGCCTATGCGAGTAGTGAAAATTCGCCGAGTACTGGAAATTCGCCGAGTACTGATCATCAACAATTATGAATAAATATTAAAAAAATGAGAAACAACGATATAAAAATAATTTTTTATTTATAAAGAAGCAGAAATATAAAGTGGGACAAACTCAAAATATTTACTACTATAGATTTACTTTTATATGTTTTGATGTATTTTGAGGTTGTCCCACTTTTTGTTTCTGCTTTTGTATATGGAATTCTAATTCTCGTTTTTTATTTTTCTTTTTTTTAAACATAATCGAACATAATATTATTTTTTTCATAATCTCAACATAATCGAACATAATATTATTTTTTTTCTGAACCACTTAGTGTATTATTCCATTTCGACAAACGTGACCGTTATCTAAAAGAAATCTACATATACTCGTGTAGTTGAACTGCGCAGCATGTACATCTGTGAAGCATAAAAAGTTTAGAAAGATTTTAAGTTGTTTAAGTTGTTTTGAACAGAAACATTTTTGAATAACAAAATTTCGCTACAATTTTCCTACAAAATATTTTAAAAGTGTACCATAAATTATAACTTTTAAATGAGAAATGCTTAATGCTTTTTCATGAAATAGAATGATTTATTTTTTAATTACTCACGGTGCGCCTGACCAAGTTTTTTTCGACTTTTTAATACCTACCAATTTTTTTCTTTTATAGTTTGTTTAGGTGAGCCGTAATGATTATTTAAAAACCAAATTAAAAAAATCAACAGTAGTTATTGCTTTAATATGCGCTAAAAAGAATTTGACAGTAAGAAATCTCGCTGACGTCCAAACTATTTAAAAAAACTGAAAAAAAATAGCTCGAAAGTTTTCTAGCGGCTAAACTTTTAAATTTGTGTCCCAAGACATTTAAAATGTAAAAATTTTTTAATCAGAATGTCGAGAACTATAAAAAAAAATATTAAATCCAGCCAAATCTCCATTTATGAAGGACTTTTTACTTTCCCCAAGGAAAGTCTTGCGTTAGTAAAAAAAATTCGAAAAAAAAATATTGCTTTTTTTACGTTTCTGGACGTTTTATATCCAAAAAATATGATTTCTGTCAAAAAAAAAATTCTGTCTGTCGGTCGGTCTGTCGGTCTGTGTGTCCGGGAAATTTGTGACCACGATAAATCAAGAACGCTTCGGGCTAAAAACTTCAAATTTGGACTACAGGTTGATTATCTAAAGTTCTAGACTGGGATTGTTTTTCGTAAAAATCGAGTTGGGGTAAGGGGGTTGAATGGGGTAAAAACAGTTTTTTTTTCAAAAACATATTTTTTCCAATTTATTTTTTGTTTGGCGAAAAAATAAACTTTTTTTTTATTATTTTTTTTTTGAAAAACGAAAAATTTCTTTAATTTTTTTTTAATTTTATTTTTGTTTTTGATTTTAATGAATCTAGGCCTATATGGAAAAGTATTATTTTGTTGGCAGCAGTGTTTTATTGTCACATTCTCAAATTCATTTTCAGCTCTCAAAAATACAGTCTTTTTAAGAGTAATTTACACTTTTTTTTGAGGGCTGATATTAGAAAGTGAAAAAAGCTTGGTTTGAGCTCACCGTGTAATGTTTTTGTATAAAACAGAATGATTTATTTCTTAATTACTACTAAGCTTACTTTATTTATATACTTCCCTTTTGTTATTCTCTGTTTCCCAACCAAATATGAATTTTGCATAGTAAAATTAAAATTAATTTTAATACGAATTTTGATATTGTGTACTTTTATTATTTAAATATTTATAAAAAAAGTAATCCTTTGGATGTTTATACAGAGCTTTAATAGCCAGAATAGTATATTTTCTACGACTGCTTTAGAATACAAGCAAATACACACACTTTTCAAAGACATAATCCATTCTAGCTTTAGATACGGTATGAATATTCCGTATCAAGTGTTAGAATGAGCACATGTAGTGCCATCTCTTGTTTATAAAAGTAAAGAAAACTGTAGCAAAATTAGCAAAAATATATTTATTTTACCATGAAATATTGAATAATTTAATGCAATTTAAAGATTTGCGTTAAAATTACATAAAGTTTATTAGTTTTTCTTAATATTTGATCAGTTTTATATCAATTTAGTTCAAAAAATTAAAACTGCTCCATCTATTGTTAAATATTTAAACCTGATATCTGTCACAACAATCTGACATAACCTTCAATTTTTGCATTAAAATTTGTAAATATGGGCTAAAATTAAATAAAAATCTTTTTTAAGTACTGATTTGATAAAATTATTAAATAACATTAATTGCTTTATTTAAAAATATATGTTTTGTTGCATTTACAATGTCGAGTCACAAAAAACATTGTTTTTAACCTTGTCCGCAGTTTAAAGCCATACAGTGTTTCATATTTGCAGTCGAAGAAAAAGTATAATCTACAACACGTATGGAATAGTCATTGTGCGCTCGCGGGACCGTCATACTCGCCTACCGGCTCGTATGACAAACTTTGTCTATTCCATAGTAGTTATAGAATATACTATTCTGTACCTAGTATGCTAAGTTAATGAAAAACTTTTGTTTTTAGTTAAAATTTATTCCAACCATGCAATGACGATTGACGCGGTCAATATCAAGTTAGAAAACTAAATACGTGCTTTTAAAGATCATTTGCTAGATGGCACTACAAATTTTAATTATTTTTTAAAATGTTGGTATTTAATATGATTGTGAATAAAAATCTGTTGTAACCTCGTAAGACAAAGACATTTCAAACACTCGAGATGTTGCACCTCGGCCAAATAGCATCTCTCGAGTTGGAAATGTCTAATGTCCTTACAAGTTTAAAAATATAGGTTTATTTTTTAAGTTATCGTAGCTTAAAAATGCATGACTCTTTGCCCCTTTGGCCCCCCTCTTATTCAACCTGATACACTTCTTTATAGTTTTCATTACAAGTTTATTTTAAGTTTGTCATCCATAATTTTTTTAAGCTAATAATGAGGATCTTTAGTTATGGATTTTTGTGGAATTCATAGAGTTGACTTGCCCATTAAGGGTGGCGTAGTTTTTTCTTTTTCGTCCTATATCTCCGAGAGCTGAAAATTGCAGCTGATTTCCCTGATCTGGGGATTTAAAAGAGAAGGGCAAAATATATTTAATATTGTAGAAATTTTTATAGTAAAAATGTATGAATAAAAACAAATGTATAATTAAATAAAAATTCAAATGCTTATATTTTAAATGGATTAGGTTTGCAAATATCGCGCGGCAAACGACGTTAAATAAACAAAGAAAGCCGTGCTTTTAAATTAAATTCACCAAAATTTATTCCAAAACTTACATAATAATGACAATATTTAAAATAAATTATTAATGAAAATTAAATATTTATTTTTTTAATGAAGGTAAATTTAATTATGCCGTGTTTATGCAAATTACACGCAGAAAATTAAATTTTGTTATTTTGCAGTGATTGCTAAAATAAACCACAGAATATCAATATCAACTCCAATATGAGTATGGATCACGAATTTCTTAATTTAAATTATTATCGTTTGGACTTTTAAAATACCGCTTAGGGTTTCCAAAATACCACTTTTGGTTTTCCAAAATACCGCTTCTGGTTTCCACAATATCACTTTCGGTTTCAAACACACCACTTCTGGTTTCCAAAATACCAGTTCCAGTTAAAAAAAATACCATTTTTGATTTTCCAAAATACCCTGCCCTTTAACTTTTGAACGGCCTAAGGTATCAACTTGAAGTTTGGAAAAAGTAAATAACATAATCCAAATAATTTTATAATAGATATGATATATTAAGAATGCACAGTGGAGGCAGGGGGAAAACAGGATTTTGTTTTCAATTAGGTTAAAAGAAACGAACTAACAACTCTTCTCTCTAGAATACGCATGCCGTTAATATAAAGTATCGCCAACATCTCGGTTTGTTTGTAAACAAATAGTAGGTATATTCAGGCCTAAACAATAACAATTACCAGTAACTGTTATTTTTGTCTCTGTTAAAACAAAGCTGTGTGAGTAAGACAGACAAATGTATATGTTGGATACGTTTTTTTCAGTTTTTACAAATGAAATACCTATTCTAGAGAGAAGAGTTATTAGTTCGTTGGTTAAAAGTATAATTTAAGTTTTTGTATCATGAAATTAATCATTAAACAAAAATTGTTTGATTTTTTCATTTTCAACATTGTTTTACCCTCCTTAAAAAAATTTTTGACAAATAAAAAAATATATGTAATAGAGAATTTTATGAACTTTAACTGATGCATCACACGACTCTACATTAAAAACATTTTCTCCCTTTGCACCCCGCCTTCATTGTACTTCTTAAAAATATCAAATATCTTCTAAATGGAACAAAAAATTATTTGGGTTATGATATATAAGTGTTTTAAATTTAATGCCTTAATCAGTTCAAAACTTGAATGGGGCGGACTTTAGAGCCACACTGTATAATATATCTTTAATGTTTTATTCTTTGAAGTAACGTGTATACACGTAACATTGTTTGATATGCAAAGTTTTATAGAATAATAAAAGGGGATGAAAATTACATATTAAAGCAATATATCTCATGTAATGTTTCATTTATGGCATTTATTCGAACAGATATGACTGCTTTGATTCTTTATTAATGCAATTCAGATCTATAAAAGATACATTAATGTTTATTTGATTTCAGAATTCTTTACCCATCGGCGAAATTTTGTTAGCTCCTAAACAGTTACTTTAGTTTTATTTTTATATCAATCGATTCACTGTTGTTTAAAAAGTTACAAGCCGTGAAGATACGTAATTCTACTTAAAACAACAAAATAAAATTATGTTGCCAACAAAAGAATACTTCCTCTGTAGGCGGCCTATTGTAAAAGTAGGCCTAGGTTCATTAAATCAAAAATCAAGTTCTTTTCGAGAGAAGAAAAAAAAAAAATAAAAAATTAAAAAAAAATCTTTTTTTCGAAAAACGAAAAAAAAATTGAAAAAGATAATTTTCTTTTGAAGTTTAACCCTCCATATCTTTTTTATTTTTAGGGGGATTAATTAAAAAAAAAACAATAACGATATTCCCCTCATAAAACTGTATTTCTCCTGAAAATTTTAAGTCGATCGGATTATTCATTTTTTTTAATTATTTGGTCTGTCTAAAGCCAAAGTGAACTAAGCGCCAATTTTTTTTACTATTGGTGAAGATTTTTATATTTTACACTCTGCAATAAAAACCAAATTATTTGAAAAAGTGGCGCTTAGTTCACTTTGGCTTTAGGCCGACCATTTATTAAATTCATATAGATTAATAATAAAATTTATATGAAAAAAAATATATACTTATTTTAATTAATATTGTATATTGCTGTTAAGAGGTCTTAATACGTACATAGATAATATGTTTTTATTTAGGGTGAAAATTTTATGATTAAAAAAAAGCATACATAATTAAGAGGTGCATGTTATGTACCTCTTAATAGGGTTCTCCACTAAGTCTTGTTTTTAATATTTGAACACTGATTTACAAAGTACTTTATAATAGTAAGGTAAATGTAAAGTAATTTTCCTTTTTGATAACGCTAACTATTTTAAAAATCGATTTAAAGTTTAAATTTTTTCGTCGCGCCTTATTTTCTACGTCACAGATAGAGACTGCGCAGAAACGACATTTTATTTCTTAGTGTGGCTAAACTGCTAGCGTAGACATTACCTCACTTTTTATCTGTCAGTGGAGAGTTCCGTGTTAAATTTCGGAATCGGTTTGTTTTTAAAGTTATTTTATTTGTTTTTGCTTTAATTATGGCTACTGTGGATTTTTTTTGTGAAAGCAAGTAGCGAAAATTTACTACACGTTAATTACGTGATGGTTAAAGAATTTTTCGCAAAAAACTTGGACTATTTTAGTGTGGAGTTCCGAAGGTTTAAAAATGTATGGTCAGTATACACTCTTTATTTTAATTTTAGTTTTTACTGAGTTTTTTGTTCTATTCATGTGGATAAACTATTTTTTTGAGTAATTTGTGAAAAATGTGGAGGATATTTTAAAACATATTGTATATTTGCAGGTTATGGAGAAAGATGTTATTGGATATGTGCAACTCAATCAGGACAAGATCACTAGTATTTGCACAGTAAAAGGACGTGTTGTCCTTGAGCACAAAGTTCATGATCGCAGCAGAAATTGATGAAAATAATAGTCATTCTTAGTTGCAAAGTTGTACAGCTTCTGAAGGTAAATTATTTTAGTTATTTTGGTCTGTGGAATTCTGGGGTTCTATTTTAAATACCTTATAAAAAGTCAACTGTTGTGGGGCAATCCCCTAAGCAACAGGAGCCTCAGCCGAGTATATATCTGTGGCTTGGTTATAAAAGGGCCAATGTCAAAAATTTTAAACAGAAACACTAAGCCAAACAAAACATTGGCTGTTTTAGCAGTTTAACAGACATGTTTATTAAAAACACCCTTATCACTTAAAATCTACATTTATCTCACAAGCACTGACGTTGGCTTTTTTAGGTTATAAAGATCTAAGAAAAAGTTAGTTCTGCAGTATAACTTATAATAAGGATATAGTGACATTGGCCCTTTTAGAACCAAGCCATGATATACAACCAATTTTTTTCCTGCTAACTACCCCCCCCCCCCGCTCCGAATAAGATTTAACACTTTCTTGATATTGAGGGCTTTATAACGTAGAGAGGTACCTTCAGTTTTTGGTTTCCGTTCCATGTTATGAAGCCTTCGATATAATCATAGCAAAAGTAAAAAGCATTTTTAATTGTTCTAGGTGGATATAAGCATGCAATTGCAGAGGTTAAGTGCTACTAGCAAAAACCAGCATTAGCACAAGTGGACCACAAAATGAAATACATCAAGCCCTCTGAATTAAAAATTGGGGGACCCTCTATGTTCTTTGAATCTTCAAATATATCTATAGGAAATTACTTTAGGATCAGAATTTTAGATGAGGCCAGAACACAACAAAGTTTTCCTCAAATCCACAAAAAAATAAGTTAGGGTGGGGTAATAAAATTCAAAAAAAGTATTGAAAAACAAACATTTATTTAAATATAAATGTATATTATGTATATGAAAATATGTATATGTATGTATATTATATTATGTATATGAAAATTACTTATCTTGGGATTTAATGTAGACATAATTTATTATACAGTGCGGTCCAAAAGTCACCCCCCCCCTTTTAACTTTTGAACGAGTTGAGATATCGACTTCAAATTTAATACTCTTAAATAAGACAACTTAAACTATCTTTTAGCATATATTTGATATTTTCAGCTCTTAAAATGTGGGCAGGGGGGCATGGAGGGACATTTTTTTAAATAGAAAGTGGGGTCGTGTGATACATCATTTTAAAGCTTATAAAATTCTCTATTTAAACTAACATTTTTAAATTTTTTAAAAATATTTTTTAAGGTTTAGATTTTTCAATTTTTTGTGTTTTTTTTTATAATTTTTTATTTATGTTAACTAAAATTAGTTTAAAAGTACAATTAACATTTTTTATGATGAAATTAGGCATTTTTAAAAAATTATTTGTTTTTTTTTTTAGAGGCATTTTGACATTAATACCCATTTTCAACCCCATTTTAAACCCAATTTTTTTTTAATTTAAAAATATGGAGTTAAATGGAGAATTTTATAAGCTTTAAATTATGTATTACAGGACACCCCTTTCCATTTAAAAAAATGTGCTCCCATGCCCCCTGCCCACATTTTAAGAGCTGAAAGTATTAAATATATGCTAAAAGATAGTTTAAGTTGTCTTATTTAAAAGTTCCAAATTTGAAGTTGATATCTCAACTGGTTCAAAAGTTAAGGGGGGGTGACTTTTGGACTGCTCTGTATAATCAATGATTGTACAAATAAATAAACTTAACACAAGATACAAGTCCCTTACTCATTTTTAATTATAACTTTAAATTTAATTTGAAGTTCTTACCCGTATAAATCAATTGTTTTTGGGTGTCGGGCTTTTAAACAACCATAAAACTTGTTTTTTTAATTTATTATTTGGACGTTTAGATTCTTGTTTGAATCGTTTTCAACAATAAACTACAAAATAATACAAAATAAAATAAATAAATAAATGTGTACAATAGACATTAAGTTTGTTTCAGGCCTTCTATGTCCATTTTTCTATTAATTGTGTTTGCTTCTTTTTTTATATATATCATCTCTGCCACTTCTCGTTTTTTCTTATGTTTTTCTTTATGAAGTATTTCTGTATGTTCAAAATCAAGAAAAACATAAGAAAAAACGAGAAGTGGCAGAGATGATATCGACACTCCCAAGCAACAAGGACGTAACTCAAGTTAGACCTATTTTGAGTTATACTCATAGGTAAACGCCTTGAAAAAAGACACACATAGTGGTAACACTCAGATTTCTCCACAGGTCATTTTAACCAAAAGTTTACCTATAAACACTAAAGTAAAAAAAATTAAACTTGAATATTATGAGATACAAACAATAAATAAACAATTAATACTTATACAGTTAAATAGAGAATTATATAAGCTTTCAAATGACGTATCGCATGGCTTCCTTTTCCACTCCAATCAGTTGCCCACCCTTAAATAACAAAAAAAAATATTTTAGAAATTTAGCTGTCGTGAAAAATGACAATATATGAGTTACGGCTTTGTTGCTTGGGGGTATCGATATATATAAAAAAAGAAGCAAACACAATTAATAGAAAAATGGACATAGAAGGCCTGAATGGCATATATTACAACATCATAAATATATAACAACAAACTGGCCCTTTGACCCTACGGACGGCCCAGTAAAATGAAAGAAGAAGAAGAAGGTTAAAATTAAATGACGTCTCTATTTTTGCAATTATTCGACTGATGTATTCTTATGTATAAAACCACTACAAACACTGAAAATGCTATGGCATAATCAAAATTTGACTGAAACCAAAACTTAACAATTTATTGTAAGTAAATTAAAAACTAACCTAAAAACATATAAAAAAAAGAAACAAACTTAATGTCTATTGTACACATTTATTTATTTATTTTATTTTGTAGTTTATTGTTTATAACTTTAAATATTAGTGCTAGTACATGTTCCCTGCAGGTTGGCACCGAAATTTAAAATCCAAATTCGCTGACTTTTCCCTAACCAAATTTGTTTATTTCAGAAAGTATTTTACAAAATTTCCTGACTTTTCCTGATCATCTGCAACAAAATAAGTACTGTTAGTATTAATTTACATACAAAAATATTTATTAGTGATAGATAACACCCTCCAAATTTCAAGGTTTTATCTTAATGTATTCTTAAGTTTGTTACTCAGTTTATTGTATTTCCGGAATAAAGTTTGCCATACAAAAACGGTTATTTTTTTTTTTTGAAAATTCTTTCATAATATACATAATATATGTATAGTGAGTGGGAAGCAAACATGCATAACTAGCTAAAATATTGTAAAATATAACATTATTCCTTACTCCTACGATGGTTTTTTTACCCCTCTTTTCTCTAATCTGAAATCGTGCTTATTGTTTGCTTTTTAATTTATAAAATATAATTTATCTGTTGATTAATACGTTATAATTAAGAGGTATGTGTATTAAATATAAATTATATTCTCTCTCTAAATATCAATTCATGATACTAGGTTAGGTACCGGTGCTTTTTTTTCAAATTTTACTCATATTAATCCCAATTTTTTGGAAAATTCAACTCTAGCTAAAGCAGTCGTTGCATTTTCATCATTGGGATTAATATTCGTAAAATTTATCTAAAAACCACCAAGGGAACGTTCAAGTATTACGTAACGCAAATTTTGATCATTTTGGTTTGGACTCATCTATCACCCCTTAAAATGTTTCTATCAATGTACCATACACCCTGTATATAATTTTAAACTTACTTCAAAATGGTCCTTACAGCAGAACTATCCACCTATAGATTTCTTTGGTGCCACTGGTTGTTGAAAAACAGATAACTATGATTTCCTTACAGCCTCTGGTTTTTGGTACAGTAAAAAAAACTTCTTAGCAGTTTTTTGATGAATTTTTGCAACTCGGAAAATAACAGTTATTGAAATCCATGCCTAAAATTTAAACACGAGTATATAATTTGGTTTTATAAATAAAAACTAAACATTATTCTTGAAATATATTATGTAATACTTAAAGTATGTCCCCGGATGCAGAAATTTTCTGCACATAGAGAAACTTACATTATAGTCTGTAAAGCTGCAAGTCCTTTGAAAATAAACTATATTTCAAGAATGCTTTGACATAGATATGAAATTTAAACCAAAAATTTTCTATATGGTAAAAATATCTTGGGTCCAAATATTAAGGCCTCAAACCTTTTAGTGTTTCGCAAAAGACTTGCAGCTATGCTAACGCTTTGCTTACCTTTTTAAAATGCACTATACACTGTCTTGAAATATAAAAAGTCCAGTAAATACACATCAAATAAAACTTAAACTGAATAAAACCGAAAAATAGGAAAATATAACCTCACATCAACGCTTCATGACAGTCACATCTATTTAATAACAATCAGAGTAGCCAACATACAAAATCAAAACTGATTTAAACATACAAAATCAAAACTGATTTGAACTGCGCAAACGTTACGTTTTCAGTGGAGCGGGAAAAAATATTTCAAATTTTATAATTTTTTTTCTCCTGTTTAAGTAAACTAAAAAATAAATAAATAGCATATATATTATAATTAGAATCCCTAGTTTTTAAAAATAATTAAAACCAAAAATCGAAGAAGACCCTATTGTGTATGTTTTTTTTAAACCATAACATTTTCACCCTAAATAAAAACAGAATTTTTAATATTTTTTGGTTTTATATATATATATATATAATACATATAATATATTTTATTTTTCGTCTTCGATACGTGAAATTTCACGTTGAAATAAATATTTCTCGAAAACGGTTAATCCTATGTTATTACAACGAGAGAACCTTTTTTGTATATCTTTACTTGAGGAATACTATTCTGATAATAAATCCACAAAAAAGTTACTTAAAAAATAGTTTGAGGCAAAAAGCGATTAAAATTATTGTAACTCTTTTTGAAGGGGTGTAGCTCCCTTACGAGTCGTATTAGGACATATGTTTATAGAAACTTTTTTTCCTATTTTTGGGAATTACGCCTTAAGGTTACGTACCAAACTTAGTAAACACCCTGTATACCCCTGTACACCACTAGTTTAAGTCACGGAAGGGTGTACATCTGTTATGAACATAAAAACTCCTATTGAAATATAAAAAATGATATTGTTGAAATAAAATAGGGTGATATGCAAAAAAATATAACTACACTGAAAAAATGAAAAACAAAAAAAATCGCTTATGACGTGAGCAATCGATTAATACTAGTTTCCCGAAGGGCCATTTTTTTTCGCTATTTCACAAAAAAATCACACCGACGTTTTTTGGCGAATTTGGCAAATTCGAAACTACCCTATAATACTATTCTAGCGCTTACGCGTTGTGAATAGTATAATAATGATGGTTAAGAACCGGGTAAAATGTATTCAAATTGGTGCACTGTAACGTTTTTGTTGTCCATAAGCGCAACGTGAAAAACACTACAGTAAACCATAAAAAAACACAAATGAATACATGTTTGCAAAATCTTGATGATGCATAAAAAACATAGTTTTGCATAATTAAAGCTAAACATTTTTAGACCTACTAAGTTTTATGAGATTTCTCAATGATATTTTGGAGAGCGAGCTTAAAGTTGGTATGGTATAATGGAATAATATTCACAAATAATTTTTCTGGCGATAGGGTAAGATGGACAACTGCCTCAAACCAGTCTTAGGACTGATAACTTAATGATAATGTCCTTCAATCAATAAATTTTGTAAAGAAAGGCTTTCTTTACAAACGTTTTCTTTAAATTTAAATATTTGGTATTATAAAAAACTATTTTTTTTTGTCAGGTGTGTATTAATTAAATAAAAGAAAATTAAAAATTCAATTATATTCTTTATTAATAATTGTTTATTATATTTATTAGTGTTTGGACATAAATAATTAAAATTAATTTCGAATTTTACAGACGTATTAAAATTGGTATTTAATTAAAATAAATATTTGTTTCACGTATTTAATAAAATAATAATTATAATGATTGTACTATGGCCCTAGGGGAGAGTAATAAACATTGCCCGTAATCGCTAGGAGACATGACGTTACTAGGCCCTAGCTAGCGTTCCGTCAGACGCACACAGCCGGAATTTTCTAAATTCATGGCCAAAACCCTCGAAAGCTAAATTGCTTCAAATAGTTGCCTCTATCGTTTTTTATCTTCTCTATGAACTGTACCAATAGATGGTGCCAAAGTCGTTTTTCTATCAAAACAAATGAACCAAAAATGTCAGTTCAAAAATCGAATTTCAAGAAACTAATTTTGTAACGTTATTTTTCCCGAAAAATCAAGTTTTTTTAATATAAATATCAAAGTTGTTGCTTTTGTTAAGCAGTTTTTAAAAATTAAAATTTAAATTCCGTAGGTATGTACCTATTTAATTTTTACAAAAAAGTATTGTTTTTGATTATTGAGTATAAAAGGGGAAGTCATAAGTTTAAGTCTGTAAATTTGGTTGCTTTTTTTATAACTAGTATTACGACTTGGCAAAAAGTTTCAGATTAATTAGCATTAAGCAACTTTTTACATTTGGCTGAGAAGATTAATTTGTTTGCTAACTATTAAAACAAGAATTTGCTGCTAATATCGCCCGCCCCTCCCACCCCAAACCTAAAAAATGTATAAGACAGGATTTAGTTTTAGGTATTTTTGCAGTAAAAAAAATACTACTGCCAACAAAATAATACTTTCCCCTGTAGGTCTAGGTTTATTAATAAACTAATAAAAAAAATTGAAAAACCAAAAAAATTTCAAAAAATATTTCAATTTTTTTTTTTTTCGAAAAAAATTTGTTTTTGAAAAACGAAAAGAAAAAATTAAAAAAAAATGTTAAAAAAAAAATATTTTTATCACATTTTACCCCCTTACCCCACCTCGATATTCACCATCTGCAAATTTTGATACAGGAAGCAGCCATATTGCATCCGCTATTTTGTAAAAATTATTATAAGTATTACATTCGTAATCTGCGACCTCAAAAACCCCTGTACAATGGTTTTTAGTAAAAAATCTGCAAATTTTGATATAGGCGGCAGCCATATTGGATCCGCCATTTTGTAAAAATTCATTTTAATGTTAAATTTGTATTCAGTAGCACCAAAAACCCCTAAATACAAACTTTGGTTAAATTGGAGCCTATTAAGGGCCATGAATTTAGAAAATTCCGCCTGTGAGACGGGACAAACTTATTTTCAAGATTTTTTTAAAGTGTCATAATTGCTGTTGAAGGATTAAAATTTACATATTTAATATGTAAAGTTATAAATTAATCCTCATAACACAGGTCCTTGCTAACCTCAAAAAAGTGATGAAATGTTTCAACTTTCATCACTTTTTTGAGGTTAGCAATGGAATGCCACCTGACCAAGTTAAACCAACCCCAGATTCGGATTCAGTGACCCCAGAAACGTATAGAAAAATTCATCTGATCTGGGGAAACACACCTTTTTTTTGGTGTGCATGTGCACAAATACCTACACGAAAAAAAGTCTTGTTCACCAGACGAGACAAATATTTCGATACGTTTTTGGAGTTGCTGAATATGAATTTGATACTTTTTAAAGTGTCAATAATTTGACAAGTTTACTATTGAAGGAGTAAATATGGAAAGATAAATAAATCCTCATAACACAGGCACCCAAAAAAAGGTATGTTTCCCCAGACAAGACAATCATTTCCATGTGTTTTTGGGTTCGCTGAATCCGAATCTGGGGTTGGTCGCAATTCGTTCCTAACCTCAAAAAAGTGACGAAATGTGTTACAACTTTTATCATTTTTGAGGTTAGCAACGAAATGCGACCTTTCGTCTTTTCCGGCCGTGACTGAACAATAAAAACTTTTTATTTAGCCTAAGTAAAATGTTCTCAGTTTCTTTATATTAAAGATATAAAAGTTACTTGATAAAAATGCTAGTTGGAATTTTCTGTTAGATTCCTAACTTATATTAAGTACACTTTTATTAAACTTTGTTTAGCTTAAACTCAATTAAACTCAACATGGATTTAAGCAACTTAAATCAAGTACTAAAATTTTAGAATATCGATACTGGATATAGGAAACACTAACCATAACTTATGGTCCATAAGTAATTAAAAATCTTAATTGGAGATTGTATCTAATTAGCATTAAGGTTGGCTTTGTAGTAAATCTAGTGGATTATAGAATTCAAATTAGGGTCCCCATATTTACTAAATTGAAATTGGTTTATTTTGCTCCAATAAATGCGAGGAGATACAAACGAGTTATTATCATACCCCCAGTCCAATTTACAACATTATAAAGCTTCATTCGACAACATAATTCACTCTAATGTTGCAAAAGGAGACACGATAATGAACACTAAATTAATATATATCACAAGTTATAATTTATAACACCGTCTTACCAAACATTGTCAGCTTTTTGCTCTTTCCGTGTCAGTATTTTCTGTCCTTTTTGCCTTCCTGTACTTACAAGGATAACCAAGAAACTTAGCGATTTTAAAACTAATTTTATATACAGGGTGTCTCAAAGAAGCCGACTCGGTCCATATATAGTAAAGTATCCACTTTAATGGAAAAAGTTGTACACGGAAAGAAATTAGTGGGCTCTGCGCTATACATTATAAGATATTTGGTAACAGTGGCAAATTATAGTGATTTAAGCTATAGATTATAAGGGACACAATAACTAATAATGTTAAAAATAAATTGGAAACGATTATATATATTACAGACACGATTATATTTATTACAGGCACTATTACAAATTTACAGAAATTTTATTATATTATAAAAATTATTAGCACGGACAATAATTAAATCTATTTAAGCTATAAATGCCATACTATTTGTTATATTTTATTATTCACTAAACAATTAAAGTATTTCATATAAATTTTTACACTGACTGCCATAATTGTAAGAGAAAGCCATGTATTTATATAATAAGCGATTATAATTTGCTTGGTATGTGTGTTATAGCGCTCCTAGCTATAATTTTTTTTTCCGTGTATGGTTTTTAAAAAGGCAGATTTTAAAAATATTTTTAAATATAAAGGCCTCTTAGGGTGGGTAACATCTAACTTATTTTTTTTTAATGGAATGGTATATTTTTTTAATGCCATATTATTTCTTAATTAAATGCTTTTATTCTGATACCATATTGTATGGGTCTGTTATTTATAGTTTTTGAGATATATATATATTTTTTTTTTTTGAGAAACATTCATTTTTAGTGATAAGATAAAACCTTCTCCAATTTCTTTATTTTTTGTCAAAAATTAATAAAATTTTGCAAGCTTACCTTAATGCTGTGTATCTAATTACTTTATGTGAAAAATATATACAGGGCGTTCAAAATATATATTCAAACTTTTGGATTTTCAAACATAAAAAACTCCATTTTTTTAAATAGAATGCTATATTTTTTATTTCTTCGTTAAATGGAGAATGAAATTCTGCGGAAAATTATACAAGATACTTTATAGATCCCTTTAGCGGTTTTTAAAATAATTTAGTTTAAAAAAATAAAGTTGTCAATTTTAAGAATTTTATTTATTTTTTTTAATAATAAGACCGTGGATTTTTTTTAAATAATTTTTACACTGGGATAATAATTTTGTTAAAATAATTTATACAAAAAAATAACTAACTTGTACTCAACGCTCACGAAAACCATCTCTAAAACTCGAGTCCGTTAATGAGTTGACTCCATGATGTATTAGTTTTGGCGCTATCCACAGGTTCGCATAACCATAAGATATAGCTTAGTGCATATCCACAGGCTCGCATAACAAGTATAGTATATAAAAATACGATACTTTTTTCCGAAATGGAAATCAACACACCGCTTCTGTCAATGGATTTAAATTCTCTGAACAAAATTTATATAGAATAAGCTAAAACAGTATAAAATGAAGAACTATTGTCGACTGTAGTAATTTCTGATAAAAAACTATTATCTTCCGAAACCGAGCACCTCAGATTTAACAGTCCGAGCACCTCAGATTAACTGTCAATTATTTTATAATCTGTAGCCTTTCTACTAACAGGGCTAACTATTGGTTTGCGTTGGAAAGTGACTAGAACTTAATTTGCATTCAAGATTAGCGTGTAATACACTCAGAAAATGTCATTGTAATTTTAATACTAAATTTTATTTGTAAATACATATTTGTTATTTATATTGCCACCATTGGTATTTAGTACTTTACTTGTGATATTAAATACTACATGTGTGTATTGTATACAAAATATTGTCATACTAACATAGAGACTGTGCTGGTACATTTGGATTCCCACGCAACATGTGTTTATTAATACTAGCATGTTATAGTAAAAATTACTGTAACATTTGATAAAGCATATCACACTTATAGTATGGTATACTTTGAGTTGTTGTTAAGTTGTACAGATCTTGTTTATAGTTTGTTACAGTATTCAGAAAAATTAACAAACGGTAAATAATATCAAAATTTTGATAAGTAATAATATAAACATTGCAACCACACACAATTACACCCTGATAAAATAATCGATCCTTTTTTTTCTTTTCTCTGTATTATTACTAATCAAAATTTTGGTATTATTTACCGATTGTTATTTTACTAAATACTGTAAAATACTTTAAACTAGATCAATAACACAACAACTACAACTTAAAGTTTACCAAACTATAAATGTGATATAAATTACCAAATGTTACAGTATTAATAAACACATGTTGCGTGAGAATCCAAATGTACCAGCACGGTCTCTATGTTAGTATGGCAACATTTTGTATACAATACACACATTTCAGTATTTAATATCACAAGTAAAGTATTAAATACCAATGGTGGCGATATAAATAAAAAATATGTATTAACAACCAACTTTCAGTATTAAAAATATAACGTAATTTTCTGAGTGTATAAAGTCTATTCACCTTCTCGAACACAGTTGCCTAAGGGTCATTTCGCGTCAACTGCTACCACACGTAAACATGCAAAAATTTCAATTTGATTTTTAATTTACTATCTTGCTTGAAAAAACAGACCATGGTAGCTGTTTTTTAAGGTCAAGTTGAGCCTAAACTATTGAAAGAACAATATAAGTTTACAAAGATACGTTTTCAGTTTATTAAATTCTTCCAAAATATTGCCCGTTTTCTGTTTCTCCTCTGATAAAAAAAGTTCTTATACTAAGGATTGTAGGATTATCAAGAGTATTACCAAAAGAGGCTTATTTTTATCCAGGTAAACTATATTTTTTATTAAAAAATTGGTTACTTCGTTAACTGAAAAAAGAAAATGAAAGAAAACAAGCTGTGATTAGTATATTATATACTATTCACAGTTTCAGGCATAGTTTATTTCTTAAAAAATATTACATACGCATGGAGAACCCCAAATAAGCTGTTGGCTTGTGATAGGGGCTCTCCATTAGTTTGAAAGAAAAAGGATATTCAAATTCTGACCTTTCATATTTTACACATAACAATTTCAAATTCCTTCTTCCAACTGGCCAAGCTCCTCCTCCATATCCACAACAAGAAACTACAAGATGAATTAATCGAGCTACTCAAAATAGCCTTAGAACAGAATTTTTGTCAGTTTCAAGGACAACATTATAAATTAGAATCAGGGTTACCAATGGGATCTCCTTTATCCCCTCTACTTGCCGAATTTTTTATGGACTTTTTGGAACAGATACTTTTTAAATCGAATAAATCGTTAATTAATTACATTTTTAAGTATTTCCGATACGTAGACGATATTTTTATCATTTTTACAGGTGGGTTGGACTTATTATATGTACTTATTGAGCTTCTTAACAGTTTACATCAAAGTATAGAATTTACTGTGGAAATAGGCCACAACAAAATCAATTTTTTAGATCTCACATTAACTTTAAATAATAACAAATTACTCTTTGATATTTACCGTAAAGAAACACAAACATTGTCTGTAATTCATAATAAGTCCAATCACCCTAATAATCACAAATATGCTGCTTTTTATTCTCACATTCATAGGTTAGTAAATTTACCTATTAGTAGGTCCTCTTTTAATAAAGAATTAAAAATTTTAAAATATATTGCGGTAAAAAATGGCTACGAAGAAAATTTAATTGACAGAATTTTACATAAAAAATTGGTTAAAAGTCACTGTCAAAGTTTAGAACCAATTGACAATGAAGAGTCAAAATTTAGATTTTCTTTGCCTTTTTACAGTAATATTTGTTATCAAGTAGCAAAATGTTTTGAGAAAAACGATATTTCTCTTATATTTAAAGCTAACAACTGTTTACGCTCATTTTTTGTCAATTGTAAAGACAGTGTCCCACTGTTGGAGAAGAATGGAGTTTACAAACTGACTTGTAACTCTTGTCCAGCCTTTTATATAGGGAGAACATGTCGTGGCCTTGGGGTGAGATTACAAGAGCATTTACGAAATTATGGAGAAAAGAGTAGATTTGGGAACCATCTCCAACATAATTTTCACCAGTTTGACGAAAAGAAAAATGTGAGACTTCTTCATAACGCTAAAGATACCAAATTAGAATTTTTAGAAATATACGAAATCTCAAAGAATAAAAAGTTAGGTCAAGGCACCTGTTTAAATGCCCAAATTGAGTCAAATCTACCCTATTTTCCAATTTTCAAAAATTTTATCTAGTTACCCAATGAATTTTATTTCATGGGTTAATCGCGAAAATTTGCCTGTATGAATTTTGGCCTTGTATAAATTTTGGTTCTTAACCTACAAATTAATTGACAAGACCATGTTAAATACGGTCTTAAATTCTTTTTTATTAAATATTGTAATTGTTAATTGTTTTAAATTCTTTTTTATTAAATATTGTAATTGTTTATTGTTTTTTCAAAATATTTAGTAAGCTTAATTAGTGTTTATTCATAGTTAATGGTAACTGATAATGATTAAAAAATTTTTATTCACCTCTGTAATGACGAGTAAGTAAATTTGTAGCTCCTAAGGGAAAATAGCTTTAAGTTTGTATTCAGACGATTTATCCTATTATTATCTATCTTTTAGTAACTCCTGATGATGCCTAGTGAGGCGAAACATGTCGAGTAGATTATAAAAATTAAAATTATATCCAGTAAGTACTAAAAAATCCTTTTATTTCTTGATTTATGAAATTAAAAAATCTTTAAATTAGAATAGTTAAACTCTCATATCTTTTTTCTGCGCTCATTTGTTTTCTAGTTATAGGCTGTCAAAATTTACTTAATTAATTTTTTAACCATCGCAGATATTAAAATAGATTCAAATGTGTTACTTTTTAAAGAAATACATATTTATTTTATTAAAAATAGTTAAATAAATATAAGGCACAAATCGAATTAATAAAATGCATTCCTGCATTTTACAAATTAATTCAGTTTGTAAATAATGGATAATAAGAGTTGTGATGGTACTTAGGACCTTTTTTAAATTGTTTGCTTATTAAAATTAATTAGTATTTATAAAGCTAAAATTAACGCATTTGAAGCTATTTTAATATCTGCAATGGCTAAAAAATTAGGAACAATTAATTAAGTGACAGCCCATAACTAAAAAACAAATGAGCGCAGAAAAAAAAAACATGAAACTAAACTATTCTAATTTAAAGATCTTTTAATTTCATAAATAAAAAAATCTTTTACCATGGAGAAAAATGTAGAGGTCGCCACAGAGCCAACGAGTATTCCTATGAAAGCGTCATTCGGTATTAAACTTGTAGTATAGGTGAGACTATAAAACACGGTTTATGATTTTTATATCATTACCATTCTCGAGGAAACGTCGAGGGCGGGAATTCTGGATCACCCTGTACAACATTTATTAATGCTGATCCGTACCCATTGGTAAAACAGAAAAAAGTTAAATTAAGTATGTTCCATGGAACATACAGTATATTACGATACAAAAAAAAACGTCATCCGGTAAATTTTGGACATAACCTCAAAAAACATTATTTTCATACTTTAAAAAATGGGATGAAGTGCTATTTTGGCCTCAAATTCGGACTCAGCGCCTCAACTTACATATGAATACAACGGTCTCCAAAAAAGTTATTGACATTTTTTTGTGCGTGGCGTGTTATCTTTTTCCTGAACGAAATATTTAGATCACTGTATTTTTTCTTTCTCTTTTTATGCAAAAATTACGCTAAATGCAGCCATTTAATAAAAAAAATCTGTACGACATCTACTGGACAAAACCCAAGTGAACCCATCTTATCGCGATAGTTAAACTTCGACTCATGGCCGTGCTGTAAATTAAGCAAAGGCAGGTCTTTGATTCTATCGGACTAGCTGATTTTTCAAATTTCTGTTTACACGAAAAACATTAAATTAATTTAACATAAACCGTTTAATTATTTACCAATTATTTTTTACGGCTCTCTAATTAAAATCTGGATAAAGTTAATACCTGCAACAATTTTTATTAATATTACTATTAGTCCAGTCAACTAACGAGAAATGCCCGTGTTAAATTGCATTAAATGTACACGGGCTGATATTTTAAAGGGTAGTAGTGCATAGTAACAGAATACTCCTGTTAGTTTTTCACCGGGTGATTTGCTTAAGGGGTATCCGCTATCTTGAATTTTAGGGGTTGGGTCGCTAAATATGCATCTTACGATAAAAATGTGCATAACCAATTTTTTTAAGGAAAAATTTTCCAACAATTTTTGTTTAGATCATTTTTTTAATATATTAATGACAATCGAGTTATACATATTCAAAAATGGCCATGTTGGGGATAAAGTTGTTTTTTTCGTTTTTTTTCAGCCAAATTATCCATCGAGGATAAAAGTGGCTATAAGCATACTTGTAGTTCTTAAAATTCTCCATAAGTTTTATATATTATGCATTTTCACAAGTATTTTGTTACGGTCAGCGTGGGCGCTGAAAGTCGAGTTGCGCCCTCTGTAACCGTACCAAAGTACCTATGAAAATTTAAAATATATAAAACCTATAGAGAATTTCTAATTCCTCTTACCTTATATTCCAGAATTACTGCCGTCACGTCCTTTGTTCCCAAGCTGTGGTAGTGGTGCCACGCTTAGATCCTTCGAAGCAAGGATGCAGGTTCTGGCCTCGTATTCCTTCCTTATTGAAGCCGGGTGCGCCTAATCCCCTGATATTGTTCCTAAAAATATACGGTTCTTGAACCAAAACGATCTCTCCCGCTTTACCAGCAAGGGCGTGCACCAGTTCTCCGGTTGCGTTCTTGCAATGGTGCAGGTTGATCTGACTTACCCGCAGCTTGTCCATGGTGGGGTCATGCATGGTGCGGTGTCGGCCTAATTGGTTTGCCTAGAGCTTCCGGCTCCAGGAGGCCCGTTGGACCGCTTCACTAAAAGAGGTGACCCTCCTTACAGAAAGAATCACAAGCTTAAAGTAGAGCAGCCACCCCGCACTCTCCAGTCGCCGGATTTCATCCTGGCTGACCATGTAGGTCAAAAACACATATCCTGGCCCTCCCGTGGTGTTCACGTATTTCCACTCCTCTACTCTGAGAGAGCGGTTTTGGAGGGCTAGCATTCTTTTGGTGTAATCTAGATCGACATCTGTTTTCTGATAGAAGCCGACCTTCTCTGGTCATGGTGCGTCACTAGCCTTCATTTTGGTGAAGGTAACGCCGTCCACATCCTGAGGGGTCCAGCCTTCTAAGAGCCAGGTCAACGTGGTTTCGTCCTTAGCATTTTGGTGAAGGTAACGCCGCCCACATCCTGAGGGGTCCAGCCTTCTAAAAGCCAGGTCAAGGTGGTTTCGTCCTTAGCCTAAATCAAGAACCGGCCTGGGTCGAACAGGCTCGAGTTCAGGAAGTGTTGTTCTGGGTCGGCGAGCCCTTCTGCAGCGCCCGTCATTCGCTTGAGCATCGTTCCAACCAGGTTCTGCCTTATGGCTTCGGCTTCTGCTGGTTCTATTTTACCGTCCTGCCTATCTCATGTTACTACTGCCCGGAGCCCCTTGTCGTCGGGATCTCTGGCAGCAGCTGGTCTGACCGGAAGAGTTGCCTTGCGTTGAGGTGGCGCGCCCGTCTTCCTCAGAAGAGGAGAGACGTGCGGACGACTGCCCTCGTACGCGGGCCGCTTCTTCCTGTAGTCAGGAGGGGTATCGATCTCCGCCCTTCCCCTTTTGCCAGTCTTTAGTTTGGCACCGGACGGCCCTGGTAGGGCCCGCTGCCTCACCTCTGGCTGGCGCTGGGGCATCTGGTAGATAAAAGATTTTGCGCTCCTGTCTCTTGGCCAACCGTTTGGCCGTTTTGGCCGACGTCCCTCTCTGGGAGTGTTGGCCACCGGCTGGCTACTCAGTCCTGAGCATTCCGCTTTCGACTCTGGTGTCGGGGAGAAAATACCTTGTCCAGTGGGAGCGGCGGCGCTGGTCTGAGGTTTATCCTCCTTCCGCGCCGCCGGCCATCTCTTGGCCAACTTCTCCCTTTCTCTCTTGGCATGCCTTAGTCTTCTTTCCCTTTTCTTAAGACCTGCTAGCTGTAGAGCAGTCCTCGCAGCCTCGTCGTCTGGCTTTAATTCGGTTTTGGCAGTATTAAAGCTCTGAGTCAGATGACGCTGTCGGAGTCTTATAAAAAAATTTATGTACGTGTCCCAAAAAAATTGTTTAAATAAGGCGGATTTTGAATTTTAAATTTACATATATTTTATTTTCGGATGGACAAAAAGTTACACACAAAGCACCATGAGGCAATAAATTTTACGTATTTATAAACCTTATAAGTAGTTTCCTCTAAATGTTTTTATTGATTTCTTTTGCGATAATTTAGAGAATTTAAGAGGCACATGTCATATATAATATTTTTTACTCGGGTCTCTATTCTAGGGCCGCCACTCATACAAATGTATAATATACATTATTATGCATATTCTTTGGCCGCACGCAAACAAAAAAAAATAAAACGAGATTAAATTACAATTTCAGAGACATAACTTTTAATTTTAATAAAGTAGATCATACCTTTTGCTAAATTTAATTAAAAAAAAAAAGTTTTTGTGTAAATTATACTGTATAATATTATATGTTTACATAAAAGTATTATATAAAAAAAATCAAAATAAATTGATTACAATATTCTTCTACAAATCTCTAAAATTTTACCTGTGTGCGACGCGACGTTGATATGATAAGCCGCATCGCGAGTCTGATTGTTTACTTTTTTATTTATGTTCATGTTTTTTTTTTTAGAATTCTTTGTGTTATTTTTCGTAATGTTTTGGACTTACATTGCAATTATCGGGTAACATTGCCGTGTACATAAAACAAAATCTAATTGATATATTAAAAAAAAATCTATCTCAACAAAAAAAAAACATAAGCACAGCCCTATTTAGAAATCACAATTTCAATATCCGACAAGAATGTATTTATTTCTATTTATCGTTTGCTTATTATACAGGTTAGGAGTTACAAACAAACTCCTAGCGAAGCCTAATTTAACATAGCAAAGACAAGCATTATATATTAATACAGCTTGAGAAATATTAAACGAATATAAGATATTATCTTGACAAAAAAATTGTTTCTCTGTGTAGGTAAGTATAAAATATCCGAAGTAAAATTGGAAGATAAAAAGTTTAATTATCCAAATTAACATTATTAAAATAAAGTAGTTTAATTAAAAAACAGAAAAAAAGTTATAAAAGTTACTTTTTAAGAATAGCAAAACAGTTAAAACTCTTTTTAAGAGATAACTTACAAATTAAAATTAGATTCATTTCCCAGTAAAACTTTAAAATAAATGAGATGTCCAACTTTCAGCGAGAAAAGGGGAATTAGAGAAAGTTCAGAAATAATAAGAATTTTTGAATAAAAACAGTTAATTAAGAAATTTGTTTTAAGTTTTAGACATATTGCGACTTAATAGGTTTTCCTAAACAAATTACATCGACTTAATGAAATCCATTCAACTGATATTGCGTTAAATATTAGACAAACAGTTGAATTTAAATTAATTATGGCAAACAAATACAGCCTGCTGTAGATATAATCATTTTCCTTTAAATCAAATCAGTCAACACCATTTTTATTTACGAAAACAAGTCATAACTAAAAAACAATAGACGCTAAAAAAACTTGTGTTTTCAGTAGGTAAGCATCATTAATCGGAATAAATTCAGTTATGACTCATCAACGTTGAAAATAAACACAGAAACATAGGCTTATGGAATAATTTTGCCGAATTATGAGGGAAATTTTTATAAAGGTCACTAAATCGAAACATTTGACGACTATTTTGTTACACACAACAATATTGAATATACATATTAACTATAAATATGTAAATATATCGGTGTTTTTCGAAGAAAATAAAAATGTAAATATTTAAAACCTCGCGTCAACGATAGAATCGACGCGGCGCCTATGCGAGCACTGGAAATTCGCCGATGACTGGTAAGCATACACTGATAATTCGTTACCGTAGTAAATACTGAGCGTTTTTGCATATATGGAACCTCACGAAAGTTTAGTAAACATTCACAGGTTGTTACAGTAAATTACTGTCAGTAATACCTAACTTTGTCTCCTAACTATAAGGACCAGTTGACTAAACTTTCGTGGGGTTCCATATAGTGGGTAAATTAAGTCTGGAATCACCCGATTAATTTTGCTTTCCCATTTTGAAAATTTTCAAAATTTCAGAGAGCCTTGTATTCGTGAAAAAATTTTCAATTTTTTATTTTGCGTATTTTAACGTTTTATGTCGATATAAATCAATTTCGAGCAAAAAAAAATTGTCAAACGGTTTGTCCGGGAAATTTTGTGTGCACGATTACTTAAGAACGCTTAAAGCTAGAGACTTGAAATTTGGCATACAGGTATGTTACCAAAAGTTCTCGCTCGGGATTGTTTTTGGTGAACATTGGGGTGCAGCCCCCTTGCTGCTCCCTTGGCAAATGGAGAAAACAACATTTTTTTTTTTTAATTTGAAAATTGCTATATAGGGGTTTTTCAGGTTGCTGAAATTGAATATAATAATAAAATTTTTCTCCACCCCCGAGGGAAGGAGGGGGTAAATATTTTTAAATATTTTCTTCAAAATTGGTATATAGGGGTTTTTGGGGTCGACGAGGGCAGGGGGTAGTTTTCTTAAAAATTTATATATTGGGGTATTCGAGGTCGCTAAAACTGAATCTTATAATAAAATTTTTCCTATTTCACCCCTAGAGGGGTGGGGGGTAGTTTTTGTGAAAATTGGTACCTATATTGGGGTTTTTAAGGTTGCTGAAAAAGAATCTGATAATAAAAAAATTCCACCACGTAAGGGACAGGGGGTAGTTTGCGAGAAAATTTGTATATATTTAAGCTCGCTAAAAGTGAATCTGATAATAAAAAATCCATTTCACGCGCGGAGGTGAAAAATGGGAAATCTCTTTTACTGGGCAGTGTATTTTAGTTACAAGTTTTTAAATAAAATTAAATAAAAACAAGTTTTTAAAGATACAGAAAATTACTGTCAGTAATAGCTAACTTTGTATCGTAACTCTAAGGACCAGTTTGCTAAACTTTCGTGGGGTTCCATACAGTGGGTAAATTAAATCTGGAATCACCCGATTAAAAAAAGTTAAAACCCTTCTTAATTAAGTACATATTACGTACCTATAACTAAAAAGTAGAAAACAAGAAATTTATACAAATTTAAAAATACGAGATTTTTAAAAGAAGTGTTTTGGAATTGTTAATTTTTTGATTTTCGGCTACATTTCCAAATCCCTTCTTTTAAAAATCTCGTATTTGTAAATTTGTATAAAGTCCGTCAAAAAGCTAAAGCGAATTGACGGTTATTTCAGGAGTGTGCCCTGTTGCCGGATTTATTTCGTGTAAACATAACCTAAAAACGTCAATTAAATATGGATAATAAAAATTGTTTTTGCATTTTAAATTAATGATTTAGAAAAAAATAGTTTTGAGTATAAATTTAGTGATAAAACACCCCCCAGCCACACCTTAATTGTGTAAATCTACTTTCCAAATAGGAAAATTATCAGCTAGGGTAAAAGTTGGGAAATTTGTTTAGGTGTTGAGCTGTTTTTTTCATCAAATGTAGTAGTAAAAAATAGAGTGTGGTACATACAGTTGGGAAATTGGTAGTATCAGTTGGAAAAATCAGAGACAAGTATCTTATGATCTTTTTTTTTTAGTCGTAAAAAATTTCTGCCAGGGGCAAAGCTATTTTAGATTTGGGAAATTTTTCAATCTTTAGTTGAGAAATGTTTGTCCTGCCCTCCCCTCCAAAAAAAAATACCTCAAGAGCCCCCTGATAACATCACATCATATACAGAATGTGAATTGATACCATACCTACGGACTTTTCATGACAAAACTATGGACTCTTTTAGCCATGTATGTTGGAAGGGCCAGATGCAGGGGGGAAATTTCCCCAGGGCCCAGCATCAGAGGTGAGGACCTTTTTTTATTAAAATTTTCTGCTATGGGTAAGGTTTTTTTTCAGCTGGGTCAGTCCAGCCCTTTATGCCAGCATACATATTAATTTTAGTGCCAACCAGTTGCCACACAACAAATAAAAATATATAAATTTTGAAAATGTTTATTAATTTTATTATTGAACATTTTAAAATGTTAATTAACATATTTAACAATTTGTAGAAAAGAGGAATTTTGGTAATAAGACAAAAAAAAACTTGTTTTAGTTTATCTCTCAACATTAAAACAAAATATATCTTGTAAATCTACAGTGCATGTCTGCTCCTCCTTTAACTTTTAAACGACTTAAGATATCAACTTGAAATTTGGAATACTTAAATAACATAGCCCAAGTAATTTTTTGGTATATATTTTATGTTTAGGGGCACAATAAAGGTAGGGGGACAAGGAGAAAAAATTTTAAATAAAAAGAAGGGCCATGTGATACGTCATTTTAAATTTTATTAAATTCTGTTTTTGACCATATCATTTTCAACTTTATATTTTTTTTTGAAGGTGATTTTCATTTATTTTTTTTTTTGTTGAAAAATACGGGTTTCTTGTTTTTTTTTTTAAATTTATTTAAAAGTATAATTTACGTTTTTGTGTCATAAAATTAATCATTAAACAATTTTTTTTTTTGATATTTGTAAAGAAATTTTAAATAAAATTACCATTTTCAACACATTCTTAATCCCCTAAAAAAATGTAAAAAAAGGTATATGGTCGAATGAAGAATTTTATGATGTACGAGCACACAAACCTCCTTTCCATAAAAAAAATCCGCTTTTTGTGCCCCCAAACATATAAAATTAATACCAAAAAACTATTTGGGTTATGTTATTAAGGTTTTCCAAATTTAAAGTTGATATATTATCAAAAACTGCATTACTTATTATTCTTCTTCGTCTTCACTATCTATACTCTGTTAAATGACAAGGGGAGCAACATAAATATTTTTGTTCTCCAACCATTTCTGAATTTGTGGGATTTTCCGGTTAGTTGTTGGATTTTTTTCCACAAATACATTATGATAAGAAGCATTGTCTAATACTATTACAAAAGGCTCCTCCAGGTTGGCAATTAGTTGGTTCTCAAACCAATTAAAAAAATTATCCTGGTTCATTTCACGTCGTAATCCTGTTTTTTGTCTTTTGATGAAAATATTAGTTCTGCTCCACGTATAAATCCCCCTGCATTTCCAGCATTAAGAATTATATACCTAAAAAAACAAAAGGGTTTCAAAATCAAATATCAATTTGATATCAGAGGCAGATCCAGGGGGGGGGATGGGGGCAACTGCCTCCCCCAATAGTCAAGCAATTTTTTTTTGTTTAGAACAAGTTTTGTGAAAGATAGGTAAAATCGGACAGAAATTGCCTCCCCCAGAGCAAAATCCTGGATCCGCCCCTATTTGATTTACTAATATTCTCTTGGGGGGCTGTTCAACAATGGTTTCACTGACCTGGGGGAGTCTAGCTGAAATTAACACCCTATATAAAATGTTCCAATTAAACGTGGCGAAATGTTACGGAGGCAAGGGGGTCTAAAAGAAAAAATTTACATAACGCCCAAAATATCCTTTTTTTACTTTTTAAGCCAAATTCGATGCCATGCAAATTCCTGTTTTTTTTATTTACTGCAATGAAATTCCAGGTTTTTATAAGACATTTAAGATTTTTACAGGAAAATAAAAATCATAAAAAATGAGTTGCATACCTGCATAGTTCTGACGCTTCTTTTGTCACTATATTGCCACAAATGACCTAGAGTGCCATTTTGAAAAATCCATGTTTCATCAAGAAAGACAAATTAATAGAATTTTTTTTTAATTTTTGTATACTCCCTTAAAAATTGTATACGTTTAAGGGCTATGTAGGGAATTTCCATAAGTCCTCTCCTAGGATTATCCTTGGACCATTTAAATCCAATATTTAATAAAACAAGCCTGAGAGACTCATGGCTTCCTTAAAAAAATTCAGCTTCTTGCAGTTTCGAATATAAGAGGGACAATGTTAAATGCTTTTCTGTAAATAAAAAAATAGAATCATTGGTGTTTTAGAATTTTAGTGTTATTATCAATAAGAATTCCCGCCTGCAGCGATTTTTTATGCGTCAAAAGATTTTTAAAAATTATTTTTTATTTTGGTGAATGCGCCCAACAATTTTCAATTACCCCATATCTTGACTCATTTTTCTAATGCCCCAGTAAATTGATCTTGGACAATTGTCTTGACCAGAGCACTTGACAAAGTTCTTTGTAAAGAATTGGACAATTCTTGAGAGAATTAATCAAGATTCTGTATCCAGACTTGGACAAGACTTTAGCAAGATTCTGGAAGCAGAGCATTTAGCAATTTTCAATTTTCAATTTCAATTTTTTTCAATTTCAATTTATTTTTCATTATTTTTTTTTTACAAACATACAAATTTAATAAACAATGGTGATTTGCCTAAACTTGCGTTTGTGCGCGGTGTCTAATATAAAACTATTGTAAAATAAAATATACATACCTACTAGGTTTCTATTTTAACTTAAAACTTTGAGTTTTAATTTTGAATTATAATTTTGAAGAAGAAGAAGAAGAAGAAGAGGGAAGAGAGTGACGTGATGTGAAATATACTTTTTCTTTTGTTTGGTGTAACTAAAGTAAGCATAATATGTTATTTAAATTTTTCTAGATTGTTTAAGATAAAAGTTTTTATTTCATTTTTAAATTTGAATTTATTTTTTATTGTCTTTATATTTTCCGGAATTATATTATAATATTTGGGACCGTAATAAAATAGAAATTTCTGAGTATTAGATTTTTTTAAAAGGGGTAATTCTAAGGTATATTTTAATTTACTTTTTGTTGGGTACGAATATGTAGTCGTTGAGAATTTTTCAAGATTATGATGAGTCCATAGAACTAGGTGATAAATATACAACTGCCTTATGTTAAATAATTCAGCCTCTATATACAAGTTTTTGGTGGAATATCTGCGATTTTTTTTAAAAGTATTTTTAATAAACTGTTTTGGGTAATTTGTAAACAATGAAGTGTGTTATCCAGTGTATTACCCCATATGCAGATACAGTATCTAAGTATTGATTCAGCCAAGGCATTGTACACAGCTATGAGTAACTTTTTACTTAGTACATCTCGTAACTGGTAGAATTTATGGATCAGCCTTCTCAGTCTCATATTTAAACTTTCAGTGCGATAGTTCCATTTTAAGTTGTTATCTATTATTACACCAAGATATTTCATTTTATCACTACGTTCAATAACAACACAGGTGCAGTTTTGATAATTTTTACAGTTATGGTTATGAATTTTTATTGTGTTTTTTGTAGGTTGACCAGCAGTTGTAAAGGAGAAAGTTAAAAACTTAGTTTTTTCTACATTGAGACTGAGAAGGCTGGAGTCCAACCATTCTTTTACCATTTTAAGACAATTTTCAGCTTTGATATAGACCTCATCCCAAGATGTTCCTATAATAATTATTGCTGTGTCGTCGGCATTCGAGAAAATTTCCCCTCCAAAGTTTTTCAAATTGTAAATGGAATTAATATATATTAAAAACAATATCGGACCCAAGATAGTCCCTTGAGGTACTCCTCGTGTGACTAGCTGTGGGTCAGATAGAATATTATTTATTTTTATTTTTTGATATCTTTGCGAAAGATAGTTTTTGAAAAGAGATAGCGTTATTCCTCGTATGCCGATGTTTTCAAGTCTTTTTAATAATAAAACATGATCAACTGTGTCAAATGCCTTGGCTAAATCAAGAAAAATAGACATACATTTTTTATTTGAATCCATTCCATTGACAATATCTCTGATAAATTCAATTACCGCTTTTTCTGTGCCTATATTTTTCCTAAATCCAAATTGTCTAATGCTTAATGTTTTATTTCTATCTAAGTAATCTATAAGGCGTTTTTTAATACATTTTTCCATGATTTTACCAAAATTATTGACAACGGAGATGGGTCTATAATTAGTTGGTAAACTCTTGTTACCAGATTTATATATGGGCGTTATGATGGTATCTTTCATTGATTTGGGTATTAAACCTGTTAAAAAAATTGTATTTATTATATGAGATAATGGTTTTGTAATATATGTATGAATAGACTTTATTAATTTTGCAGATATTCCATCTGGACCTGAGGCTGAGTTTGAGTTGAGATCAGATATATGTTCAACTATTTCTTTTTCTGTTGTAGGATTAAAAAATAAAGAATGAGCTAGTGCATTATTTGAGTTTTCCCTTGTATGTTTACTATTTTTGTATGGATTATTTTTAATCATATTTTCCCCAACATTACTAAAAAAACTGTTAAAATGGTTTGCTTTATTTTTGTCTCCCACCAACTTCTTTCCTTCATTATTTACAATATCAAATTTTTCCTCCACCCTATTTATAGTTTTGTTAGAAATCTGGTTAACTATTTTCCACGTTTTTTTAGTATCTGTATTTGCTTTTGCTAGCTCACTTTTATAAAAAATATTTTTTGTGTTCTTAATTATTTTATTTAAAGTATTACGGTATTTTTTATATTGAAAATTAAGTTCAGGTGAGTAATTTCTAATTAGTTGTTTTTTTAATAAATCTCTGTGTTTTATTGAATTTATGATTCCAATAGAGATCCATGGTTTTAGTTTGTTATATTTGTTATTTTTTACATGAATAGTTTTTTTATGTTTGTTAATATATTCCTGAAGTGTATTAAGAAAGGCATTATAACAAATTATTGGGTCATCGTTTTCGAAAACAGTTAACCATTTTTCTTTTTTAATGTCTTTTTCTAAATTTTGCTGACTTATTGTAGTAATATATTTATTTTTATTTTCCTTATGGTAATTTTTACTTTTTTTACAGTGAATTGATAAAAAAATGGTATCGTGATCTGTTATATCGGTTTTAAATAAAAAAGGGTTTGTTTTTTAATACTTGCATTTTTTAATCCTACAAAAAAGTGGTCTATTATGCTGGGTTGTTGGTTAGCTTGCGTTCTTGTGGGAACAGTAATATAAGGAAACATTTCGTGTTCATTTAAGGCACTTGTATACTCACCAACCTCTCTATTTTTAACATCTAGAAGATTAATATTGATATCTCCTGAAAAAATCTCAACATCACATTTTTCTAACTCTTGGTAATAATTGTCTAAATCCTCAATAAATCTTGTGGTGTTAGAACCATATGGTCTGTAACACGCTGTTATCCCGAACATAAAATTATTTAATTTAAACTTAATTCGTAATAAATTGATTTCAAATATTTTTTTAATTTTAACATGTGCATTTAAGTCATCACGGACATAGACAACTGTACCATCATTCTGATTAAATTTTGACTGATTATAGTATATTGTAAAATTTTCTATATTAAAATTTTCCTGGTTTAATACTTCCCTTGTTTCTGATAAAATAATAATATCCAGATTAGCGTGGGACAAAAAATTTAAATATGTTATTAACTCATCAAAGTTTTTACTAAGAGATCTAATATTAAAATGAATTATATTTAGCAATCTATCAGATTTAATCACCTCCGCACAATTTTGGATATCATTAATAACATTGGTTACTTACTTTGTCAAGTCTGTTTGTCAAGTTTGTAGCAAGCAATTTGACAAGATTCTTGTTCAAGAATCTTGACCTACTATAACAAGTACAATTTGATCATGATAGAGATTGCTTTTCGATTTCTTGTCAATTTTTCTTGCTACATTCTTGCTAAAGACTTGTCCAAGTATCTTGACAAAGTATCTGTAGCAATTCTTTGACAATTCTTGAACAAGAATCTGTAACGCGGCGAAACGTTTTGGAGACCCCCACCCCCCCCCTTCTAGCGCGTTATGTAATACTTGAACACTCCCATACTTACTTTATGGGAGGCATAGCGTAGTGGCTAGCGCATATGCATAGCAAGTCTACTATCGTGAGTTCGATTCTCACTGGCGCCGATTTGCCTTTTTCAGTTAATTAATAATTGAAATTTGTCGAAGGCGATAAGTGAAACGGAGACTCCCTAGAAACTGGTTCGAAAGTCAGTATAAGCCGGTGGTTCCCTCTACTACTAGCCCACACAAGTTCTGGACTTAGGGGATGCTTAATTAAGTAGAATAGTACGAGGTTAAACAAACAAACAAACAAACAAACTTCTTTCATATGCAGTGTATATCGTATTCTTGATGGCATTTTCAGTAAACCCATCAATACCAGTAGCAGGCCTCTTAATGGTTTTATTTTTGACTGGTGGTTCCATTGCTATACCACTGTTTTGAAGTGCAGAAATTCTGTGTACAGTTCCTATGCTTGCTTATACCAAGAGCCATACTAACCTGCTAAAAATTAATTTTAAAGTTAATTTAAATATTTATATACAAAAATGTATTGCTTACCTCTCTCACATTGTTTAGAGGGATAAATGGACCATTATTGTCTCGTTCCTCCTCAAAAAAAGAACGTTTTAAAGAAGCCACTAACTCTTTGACCTCCACACTTAATGTTTTGGCATTTTAAAAATTGCAAAACAAACAAGAGTAAAAACACAACAAAATTCAAAAACTTAAAACAAACTTTAAACAAATATAAAAACAGAACAAAAAACACAACAGAAAAAACTGCTTTGAAAAAAGCAGTTTTAGTCTCAAAAACACAGATTTGTATTTGGTTATTAAAAAATAACACAAAATCAAAAAAGAAATAGAAATTAGGAAAATTATTAAAATAAATCGAAAAATATAAACTTTAACCTCAAAACACTTGTCAAAGTTGATAGTCAAACGCCCAAAAGTCACCAAAAGTTACCCGGCAACGTTGCACAGGGTATGTTGCCGAGTCTAATTTAGAATCGCAAACTTCCTGTATCTTTCATAGCTTAAATTTTAATATATTTCAAAAATATACTTTTTAAAATTAAAATACTGTTATTCCAAGTTATGTTCAATTATAAAAATTTAACAACATAATAAATTTTAGATTTTTATATCATATGAATAAAACTTTTATATAAAATTAATTCAATAAATATTTAATCTGGCAACAAGGCACACTCCTAAAAAAAACGGTCAATTCGCTTTAGCTATTTGAATCAGTATAAATATCTTGTTTTCTTCTTTTTAGTTATAGGTACGTAATATGTACTTAATTAAGAAGGCTTTTAACTTTAAAAACTTGTCTTTATTTAATTTTATTTAAAAACTTGCAACTAAAAAATTAATCGTGTGATTCCAGACTTAATTTACCCACTGTATGGAACCCCACGAAAGTTTAGCAAACTGGTCCTTAGAGTTACGAGACAAAGTTAGGTATTACTGACAGTAATTTACTGTATCAACCAGTGAATGTTTACTAAACTGTCGTGGGCATCCATATATGCAAAAACGTTCAGTATTTACTAAGGTAACGAATTCTCAGTGTATGTTACCTACAGAAAACACAAGGTTTTTTAGCGTCTATTTTTTTTTAGTTATGACTTGTTTTCGTAAATAAAAATGGCGTTGACTGATTTTGATTTCAAGGAAAATGATTATATCTAAAGCAGGCTGTATTTTTTTGCCATAATTAATTTAAATTTAACAATTTTATATAAAATTGTATTGTCAACCGAGTTAAGCATGTGTACCAAATTTTAGCTTTCTAAGTGTATCCTAAGTGGTTAAAACAGAGAGAGACTTATACGCGTATGGTGGGTGATGGGGAGACGAGGGGGACGTAAACTTAATTACAAAATTTTATTATCGCTAAATGAGTTTATAAACTAACTTTAGTTGTAAATTATTTCATGTGGGGGGTAAATTTTATATTCATATGTGTTGTCAACCGAGTTAAGCATGTGTACCAAATTTTAGCTTTCTTTCTTTCTTTCTTTCTTTATATTCTAAGTGGGTGAAAAGGCTTTGGCAGATTTGAGGACAAATATATATATATATATATATATATATATGTAAGAGAAGTAAAGTTAAAAAAACGCGCGGGCAGGTCGATTTTTAATTTTAACTTTGCAAATGTTGGTGTAAAACAGTTATCAATATTTTTTTTTTTCAAATAGCAACCTAACCCTTGTGACATATCGTTGGAAAGCTTATTTAATAAGCTTTCTAACGGTGTATGATAAAGCCTAATTTGACAACGGGCTTATAAAAAAATGGGTGGCTATTTGAAAAAAAATAAATGGGATGGGTGGATGCAAGGGAGTGACAAATTGATAACATTTGGTTGAAGCCAAAATTTGCAAAATAAAAATCGACCTGTCCGAGAGCTTTTTTAAACTTGTAACTGGGAAGTTATTCGGGTGATTCCAGACTTAATTTACGCAATGTATATGCAAAAATATTCAGTATTTACTAATGAAACATTAATTAACTCACTGGCTGTTTTCAAACTTACAATAACTTTGTAATAATAATAATTATAATTAAATCTGTTATTTTCTATTACAAAATGATACCTGCAACATATGGCACTCTTCAATTACCTTAGCGAATTATACAATTTCTAAAAACTAAGTAAATAATGCGTATAGGCTATTAGTTTACTCGTACCTACTTATAAAGAATTTCTGATTTATTCGATTCTTGGCATATAGAATCTTCGAAAAGCATCTCATTACAAAGATTGTAAAGTCGAAAATCACGCAGAAAAACCAATGATTTAGAGGAAAAATTGGCCTTCTGCGCATATAAGGTTTCACCCAGATGTCAGCCATTATCCTTTTTCTTACTCACACTCATAATATTGTCTCTGTCACATGTGCCATTTTTAAATCGTAAAACCGTTAACATTAGAAATTTTTTGTTAAAGTTGGAAACATATCCAATCCCAATCTGGCCGTTTAAATTTCGGGCAAAAAATAGGACTCTAAATTGATACCAACTATATTACACAGAAAAAAATATTTTCTTAAATCAAGAATGTGTGATTTCGATATAACGAAGAGAATATATTCTCCTTTAAAACAAAATTGTGTTTTAAATATGAAAGGATAAGAATATGGTATGCTTGAAAGAGGAATATATTCTCTTCTCTCTCTATATACAAATCACCATATTCTTGATTTAAGACAATATTTTTCTGCGTGTAGTTACTCGCGCGTGATTAAAGCCTTATCCTAGTGTCTAAATCGCCGAGAAAAATAAATAGTATCTGGTATAAAACCATCCCATTTCTAACGTTGGGAATTGCGATGACAAGTACACTCCGATCTTCTTGTCTGGACAGATATCGTAAATTTTCAATATTTGAAAAGTATTTTGTGTTATTTTTAATAACAACAAATCTATTCGTTTTTGTTACAAAATGATGCAGCTTATGGCATTACCTCAAATAATTATATTATTCCTAAAAATTCAACGAATTATGTGGAATGCGTTGGTATATTATTTTACTCGTACTTATTTATAAAGACTTCCCGATTTTTTTAAAAACCTTCTTCTTGGTATATCGAATCTCCGAAAAGCATCTCATTACAAAGATTGTTAAGCCGTAAATCACGCAGAAAAGCACAGAAATCTTTCTTACTATCGTATTGTTTAATTACTAATCGAGGAAAGACCGGATTTTCATGCGAGTTTTAAACATTACAGCTAAAAAATTAATAAAGATAAAACTCTACAACTACAACTCTTAGAGACTAAACTGCATGGCTATATCTTTTTAAAGTTAAAACTATACTTTTAGTCAAGTCAAAAAATAAATGTAAATTGCAATAAATATACAAGGCCTGATATTTTAAAGGGTAGTAGTGGATTGGTGTCCGCTATCCTGAATTTTAGAGGTGAGTTGCTTAATATGCATCTTACGATAAAAATGCATATAACCAATTTTGTTAAGGAGGAAATTTCCAACAATTTTTGTTGGGATCATTTCCTTAAAATATTTACTAATTTATTTAATTCAAAAATAGGTATATTGGAGGTGAAATTGTTTTTTTTTCCATTTTTCAGCCAAATTATTCATCGGACGATATGAGCAAACTAGCTCTTAAAATTCTCTATGTTTCATATATTATAAATTTTCATAGGTACTTTAATACGGTTACATAGGGCACAACTCAGCGCCCACTGCAACCGTAACAAAAATGCATAATATACAGAGCGGTCCAAAAGTCACCCCCCCCTCTTAACTTTTGAACGAGTTTAGATATCAACTTAAAATTTAGAACTCTTAAAAAAGACAACTTAAACTATCTTTAAGCATATATTTGATACTTTTAGCTCTTAAAATGTGGGCAGGGGGCAAGGGGCGACATTTTTTTAAATGGAAAGGTGGGTCGTGTGATACATCATTTTAAAGCTTATAAAATTCTCCATTTAACTGTATATTTTTTATTTTTTTTTAAACATTTTTTTTGGGTTTAAAATAGAGTTGAAAATGGGTATTTTTGTAAAAATTTCTTTAAAAAATCCAAACAATTTTTTAAAAATGCCTAATTTCATAATGAAAAAATGTAAATTATACTTTTAAACTAATTTTAGTTGACATAAATAAAAATTAACAAAAAAAAAACTTAAAAATTTATTTTTTTAGCACAAAAAACTGATAAATCAAAACCTTAAAAAACATGTTTAAAAAATTTAAAAATGTATGGTTATATAGAGAATTTTAAAGGTTTTAAAATGATGTATCACACGACCCCCCTTTCCATTTAAAAAATTTTCCCCCCATGCCCCCCTGCCCACATTTTAAGAGATAAAAGTATCAAATATATACTTAAAGATAGTTTAAGTTATCTTATTTAAGAGTTCTAAATTTGAAATCGATAACTCAACTCGTTCAAAAGTTAAGAGGGGGGGGGGTGACTTTTGGACCACACTGTATAAAACTTATAGAGAATTTCAAGAGCTTCAAGTTTGCTTATAACCACTTTTATACCCAGATGAATAATTTGGCTGAAAAATCGAAAAACCAATGGCCATTTTTGAATATTTATAACTCGATTGTTATTAACATATTAAAAAAATAATCCAAACAAAAATTGTTGAAAATTTTCTCCTTAACAAAATTGGTTATATGCATTTTTATGGTGAGATGCATATTTAGCGAGATAGCCGTACCCGTACCCCTAAAATTCAAGATAGAGGACACCCCTTACGCAAATCACCCGGTGAAAAACTAACAGGAGTGTTCTGTTACTATCCACTACTACCCTTTAAAATATCAGCCCGTGCACATTTATTGCAATTTAATTATGTAGAGAACGTATAAATAAATAAAAAATAAATAACTATTTATAATCTTAAACTAAAAAACATATCAAATTTATTTATAATGTAAAATTTACATTTAATGTAAATGGTTTTTATAAACTTCGAAGTTTAATCCTATGGTAGATACCTTTTTGATTTTATTGAACTTCATCGGCTCTACATAAACTAAAAATGATAATAAATGACATTATTAAAAAAATCTGAATAGGACAATGATGCCCTTTTATTGTCCTATTATAATATTAAAATGATTTAACTGAAACAAAACGAGCTAAGCGCCAAATAAGGGCTCCTCAAATTGGCTTACTTAGGAGCTCTTATTTGGCGCTTAGCTCGTTTTGTTTTAGTTAATACATTTTAATATTATAAATATAAGAATGCATTAAATAAAAATAAATTCAATCCGGTTTGATACATTTTTAAAATGTTTGTTTATCGGGTGCTTCACATTTATGGTAGAAATTCTAAAGTTTAGTGGCAACTGACGGATTTTCGGTACGGGTTAAAATCTTTTGATCATTTTGAAAGTTGGCACATAATTTTGTATGCTCAAAAGGAAAAAAGTAAAATTTCAAGCCTCTTAAATGTTTCACTTATACAGATATTACAGACGATTTTTTAGGATTTATGGATAACGTTAAGAATTTTAGGGGCCCAATTAGGACCCTTATAGAAGTTTGAACACTCTAATATTTTCATAATTTATAGTAATACCTAAATGAAAATTTTAAGATAATACAAAAATATAAGGTCCAACCTACACACAGAAAAATATTATCTTAAATCAAGAATGTGTGATTTGGATATAACAAAGAGAATATATTCCTCTTTAAAGCAAAATTTTGCTTTAAATATGAAAGGATAAGAATATGGTACGTTTAAAAAAAGAATATATTCTCAAATATGAAAGGATATGCTTAAAAGAAAAATGTATTCTCTTCGTTATATCCAAATCACACATTCTTGATTTAAGATAATATTTTTCTATATTTAGGTAGTATACTAAACATTGTATAGCCCTTTTGGACAGATCAATCCCCTACATGTATACATATTACGTATTTTGCGTTTTTTTACATTTTCTCTGTTCGAAACTAGAAACCGATTACGTTGAAAATAATTGTAATTTTAAACCAAGCCGGAGATCGTGAGGACTGAATACATACTAAGACTTGGCTTTTTACGAAACAGTTAGTTATAAGGGCGAAAAGGTAAAGTTTTTGATTAAGTAGGTTTTTAGAAACCGAGGGCCTCCGGCCCGAGGGTAAAAATTCAACTTTTCGCCCGTGTATTACACAATATTTTTTATTCGATTGTTACTAATTATAATAAATTATTAAAATTATATATATTTATAAAAGTATATCATTATTACAACAAATATTACAATTATTCTCAATTTTGTGGCCTCTAATAATGCGCACTCAATAAGCGACTATACTCGATATAGTCTAAATACTTTTTTATAATTTTTATTAAGAAAAAAATATCTTTAAAGCATTTTTATTGCATATTGGGGGGTCCGTAAAAGTGATAATCGAGTTCAACCAATTAACGTTACCGATCATGGCTGTTTTGCTTAGTTTAACTTAGAAGATATCATCTAGAAACTCTCTGCTATTAAAAAGATTATAGTGTGCCCTGCAATTGCTTTGGCTTTATCTCTTCTGTACGACTTAAGTCTTAGTTTAATCAAGCAAACCGTGCAAACAGGCACACAGGCAACATTTCCCGAAAACATGGCAAAAAGCCTAATATTAAAAATGTTGCCTAAAAACAAGCATGGTAATGTACTTTTCTACGACTTGTTTAGAATGTAGGCAAATAATTCAATTCAATTCATGACTATATCATATCAAGTGTTATAATGAGCACATGTGGTGCAACTTCTTGTCTATAAACATAAAGAAAATTGTATTGAAATTAATTAATTGTATAGAATAGACATTCCACGCTCGCCGAAACGTCATCCTGACCTGACGGCTCGTATGCCAAACTTACCTCTCGCGCGGAATATTATCCATTGCATACTAGAATATACCATTTTAGTAAAAATATAAAAAATTTTAATTGAAACCAGCTATTTCGACTAAGTGTAAATATTTTAATTTCAACAAAAATGTGTCTAGAATAGAACAATAACTCCAATTTCAATTGCGCCTACGACCTATAGGACCTGATAATAATATTAACATGTTAATATTAACATATGTTTCTTATAAATTTTGATTTAGCCGATCAACAAAAACATGGCGTTTAAGCGACCGAATTTGTATTCAGTATCCAAAATGTAGAAGAATAAAAAGGATTTTATATCCCTACAAGAAATCTTAGACAAAGTTTTCCAACATTTAATATACCTTTTCATAGAACTAACTACGGATCTCATACACCTTTGGATAGAGCTATGCTGTTGGCTAATAACAATAACAATTATTTAATTTGTCTTTAAATTCTTTTAAAACTTCTTTAAATAACCTCAATTTTTGATATTATTGATATCAAAAATTTATATACTTATGCATTTATAATTATACCATATTTTGTACTTCTTATGTATTGGGGTTTTCCCGTTAACAAATAAATAAATAAATGAATAAATAAAAGTAGTATGGAATGATACCTTATTATTGTCGATTATTACAAACTCGCCTTTAAGTCTGTTTTTCAAGAAGAAAGCTCATATTAAGTTTTCAATGGTTCGCCAAATTTGGAATTGTTTTTTTTTCAAACTACATTAAAAAAGTTTCTTATCAGCAATGCATGAAAAGTTTCAGATTTCCAGCTGTTTGCCATGATTTCAAGAAAGTTTGCCTGTGTGTGCTGTGCGTAATTGTATGAAAATAGACGATCCAAGTTGCGTACTTACACGTATATTGTTTAATGTTTATTGGTGGCTGATGTTTAAACTGTTTATTGTTTGATTAAAATAGGCCATGTACCATGTAAATACATGTTTATACATGAATGGTTTCTAGTTTAATAGATAATCTAGACATAATACAGGGTCATTCCTCATAAGGGGTTATAATGCATAAAAAATATTGAAAAAAAGTCCTTGAAACATATGTCCAAAAAAGGGTCGTAAGGCAGCTACGTCCGGAAGAGTCCCTTCAAAAGAGGCTTCGGTTTTTATTTAATTACTCAGGACCCCTTTGAGCAATAGGAATAAAACTTTGCATGTAAAGTAACTTTAATAAGGCCTATCATCCTATGTTATTTTTATGTAGTTATTTTAACCAGAAGCGTGAAAAACGGGGAAACTTTAACACTTTTTGACAAACTTTTTGTAGTTTTAGTATTAAAATATAATTCCTTAGTTAAGAATTCATAAAAAAGGTACTCTTGTTAACCATTTTCGAGAAAAATTCATTTAAAGGGAAAATTAACCGTTAAGAGGACCAAAACTTTAATTTTAAAACTCAATTTCAATTGTGCAGGGTGAGTGCACATTAGAAACTAAGAAAAACTATACAGATACTTCCAAAAATCTTGATATTTTTCTATGACTACACGGAAAAAAAAATTATAGCTAGGAGCGCTATAACACACATACCAAGCAAATTATAATCGCTTATTACATAAATACAAGGCTTTCTCTTACAATTATGGCAGTCAGTGTAAAAATTTATATGAAATACTTTAATTGTTTAGTGAATAATAAAATATAACAAATAGTATGGCATTTATAGCTTAAATAGATTTAATTATTGTCCGTGCTAATAATTTTTATAATATAATAAAATTTCTGTAAATTTATAATAGTGCCTGTAATAAATATAATCGTGTCTGTAATATATATAATCGTTTCCAATTTATTTTTAACATTATTAGTTATTGTGTCCCTTATAATCTATAGCTTAAATCACTATAATTTGCCACTGTTACCAAATATCTTATAATGTATAGCGCAGAGCCCACTAATTTCTTTCCGTGTACTCAATATTTTCACTACTTAATTAATTCTAATTAGAATTACTAAATCTAGAGTCACTTCAATTAGTCTTACTTTGTTTTTTCGTTCCTCGTCTTGCTTTTTTGGACACACATAAACCAGAGCAAAAAAAAAACGGACCAAGTACATATAAAAAATTAAGCCCAGAAGTGACCGTAACTAAATCTGGAGGTTATGTAGAAATTCTTTAAAACACGAGCCAGTTGCGGCGAGTTTTTTAATAGGCAAGTGCGCCAATATATAGTATAATTAAAGTATAGTATACTATTTTACTTTCCCCGAGAAAAGTCTTGCGTTAGTAAAAAAAATTCGAAAAATTTAAATTGCTTTTAAGAATGCTTCGAGCTAACGACTTTTTGGACAAATTTGGACCATAGGTTAAATATCCAAAGTTCTAGGCTGCAATTGTTTTTGGTAAAAATCGAATTGGGGTAAGGGGGTAAAATGGCATGAAAACAATTTTTTTCAAAAACTATTTTTTTTTCAATTTATTTCTCTTTTTAGGAAAAAAGAAACTTTTTTTGAAAAAAAAATTTTAATTTTTTAATTTTTTTGAAAAACTAAATTTTAAAATTTTCGTTCGGTCGGTCTGTCGGTCCGTGTCTGGGTAACACTTCGGGCTAAAGACTTCAACTTTGAACCATAGGTTGATTATCCAAAGTTCTAGGCTGGGATTGTTTTCGGTAAAAATCGGATTGATGTAAGGGGGTAAAATGGGGTAAAAACAATTTTTTTCAAAAACATTTTTTTTTTCAATTAATTTTTCTTTTTAGAAAAAAGATACGTTTTTAAAAAAAAAAATTAATTTTTTTTAATTTTTTTTGAAAAAGTAAATTTTAAAATTTTTGGTCGATCGGTCTGTCGGTCCGTGTCTGGGTAACGCTTCGGGCTAAAGACTTCAAATTTGGACCATAGGTTGATTATCCAAAATTCCAGGCTGGAATTGTTTTTGGTAAAAATCGAATTGGGGTAAGGAGGTAAAATAGGGTAAAACCAATTTTTTTCAAAAACATTTTTTTTTCAATTTATTTTTCTTTTTAGGAAAAAAGAAACTTTTAAAAAAAAAAAAAAAATTGTTTTTTTTTCGTTTTTGATTTTAATGAACCTATTATTTTGTTGGCAGCAGTATTTTATATTTGAGTGGTTTAAAAAAAAAAAATAAAAAATATGTATTTGCGTAATTTTTGATTTTTTGTAAAAATACTACTGCCAACAAAATAATACATTCCCCTATAGATCTAGGTTCGTTAAAATCAAAAACGAAAAAAAAAAGTTTTTCAATTTTTTTTAAGTTTGTTTTTTCGTAAAACAAAAAATAAATTGTAAAAAAAAATGTTTTTGAAAAAAATTGTTTTTACCCCATTTGACCCCCTTACATCAATCCGATTTTTAGCGAAAACAATCTCAGTATGAAACTTTGGATAATCAACCTATGGTCCAAATTTGAAGTCTTTAGCCCGAAGCGTTTCCCAGATACAGACCGACCGACTGAGGTCTGAGACAGAATTTTTTTTGACGTAAGTCATAATTTTTGGATATAAAACGTCCAGAAACGTAAAAAAAGCAATAAAAACTTTTCGAAATTTTTTTACTAACGCAAAACTTTCCTTCGAGAAGGTGGCTCAACTGAAATAAAGGGGTATTTTTTCAGTTCTTGGCATATAATTATTAGTTCCGAAAACAATTAGTTATGTTCGTTTGTCCTGTGGCCATTTATCAAGAGCATCACTCAGTTTCCACTGCGCCACAAAGGCTTTATATTCAGTGAAATATAGTTTTTAAGAAACTACAAATTATTTTATTATTATTTTTTTTTAATAACATTATTATGAAAGTTAGACTTTTATACACGTCATTTTAATGTATTTTTTTTATTTTATACACGGTGTCCCACGGTAGACAAATCAGTCAAATTGTGGCGTTATTATCAAAGCAATTAAAATATATTTTTTACCAGTCAACATAGACCTAGTTACCTTCAATTTACGCCAGAAAAAAGTGTTGTACTTTTTTCTGTTTTTATGCTAGAGCAACAAACAGAATTTTTTTTTAGCATAATAACATTTTTTAACGCCAAAATTTAAAAAAATAATATCATTTCTTTATCATATGATAGTTTTTTTTACTAAAAACAATAGTTTTCTATTTAAATTTTTAATTTTAGAAAACGGTAAAAAATCACACGGGGTTAAATCGGATGATCTTGCTGGCTAGGCAATTTGACCACCACGACCTATCCATGTATTATAAGTCTCATCCAAAAAAGTCCTCACCTCATGAAAAAAATGAGCAGGAGCCCCATCCTGCATAAAAATTATGCCATTTCGCAAATTTAGTGGTACGTCTTCTAAAAGTTCCGGTAATTCACCACGCAAAAAATTTAGGTACATATTCCCATTTAGATGCCCATTAAAAAAGTAAGGTCCAATAACCGAATCCCCCAGTACCCCTCCCCAAACATTTAAAGACCAAATCCGCTGGTTGTCAACATGCCTAACCCAATGCGGATTTTCAACAGACCAATAATGCATGTTATGCCTGTTGACAATTCCATTGCTTTTAAATGTAGATTCGTCACTAAACAAAATTTTGGTTGAAAAGTCCTCGTCATCCCTTGTTAATTCCAAAAGTTCATCACAAAATCGAACCCTATTTTCAAAATCCCTCCCATGTAACTCTTGATTAAGACATAATTTATACGGATGTAATTTAGAATTTTTAATAACCCTACTAACTGATGTGCGTGATAAATGATGTTCCCTTGCGATTATCCTTGTAGACGTGTGTGTTCATTGATAACTGCTTCTTGAATTATAGTTATAGTTTCAGGATCTTTGGTTACTGGAATTTCGCAAACTTTTTGTTAATTTTTTGTTTATAATGTAAAATCAAATTTGACATTTATTGTCATCATATACGACTTATTTAAAAAATTTAATTTCAAGGCATGCTACTCTTTTGCCATAGCGGGGTCATTCCATTATGCAATTGCCCTTTTTTAAGGTTTTATAAAATTAAGAATTTAAATCGAAAATTATTGTTTTTAGTGAAAAAAACTATCATATGATAAAGAAAAATTGTTACTTTGTTTAATTTTGGCATTTGAAAGTATTGTTATGCTTTTAAAAGTGCATGTGTGGAGCTCTAGCTCAAAACCAAAAAAGAGTAGAAAACTTTTGTTTTGGGTCAATTGAAGATAATTAGGTCCATATTGACTGGTAAAAGTTTCATGTTGATATCTTTGTTAATAACGCCACAGTTTGACTGATTTGTCTACCGTGGGACACCGTGTATATTATTAAGAAAATTTGACCGTTATTTTTCTTTTTTTTATATTGTAGTCGCGCCTTCGCCATATTTCGAAAGATTTTCTTAATTTTTACCTTTATTTTAACGAAAAAAATATAATTTTATTACGAGTCACGGCGGGTCCAAAACCGGTTTTATTAAAAATTTCACCTCCATCCAAAACTGATGTCAATTCTTGTTAAGGGATCGAATACGAGTGGAATAAACCAAAAATTAAAAAAATCGTAGGAAGAAATTTTGAGTAATATCGATAAACGTCTGTTTTTGGATACTTTACAGCTGTTAAATTATTCTCTTGCCTTTTGAAGTACTGAAAATTAATTAAAACCCCTTGTATGTCATACTACTGGAAAGCTATTAAAATGAGCTTTCTTTTGATATATAACATAATAACAAAGAAAAACGCGGGTTGCCTACTCTAGACCTTTTAATAAGTTTTCATAAAAAAATAGTTATATTGCAAAACTTAACAGGTTGTTTTAAAAACAGAAATACTAAATTAAGAGGAGATTCTACACCGAAAAATGTAAAAAAAAAATCCTATAAAGATTTGTCTGTAGATGTGTCCTAGGGAGTTACGGCCCTCCGAAGTGTCCGTCCGTCCGTAGGGTTTTTATTAATTATCTCTGAAACCCTATAAACTACACCAACGAAATTTTGTACATACCCTTATATAATAAAGGCAATCATCCTATGTAATTTTGATTTTATAATTTTAACCAGAGGCGTGCAAAATAGGGGACGCTTTTGCCCCAAACTTTTTTTATTGCTTTTTTTGAAATTTTTCCAATTAAATATGTTTCCTTACTTTAAAACACATAAGAAAGGTACTCTTTATGTAATACCAAACACGGCGCAAGGTGGGTCCAAAACTAGTTTTTATAACAATTATTATTCGATTATTATTATGTTGATTTATATTAGATTACGTAAAACTAAAAACTTTTTATGCGACAGTTTTATAACTTAAATGACACTTCAATTTGATTACTTGGTTGATAGGCAACGATCACTAGGTACGTAAAAACAATAGCTAATAAAACTCGAAAAAATAAACAAATTGGAAGTAAAATCATAAAAACATCTTTTTTGTGTTCAATTTTTGAGAAAACCGATAAAATATTCAGCCCATCTAAGTTGTTTTTTTTATATTATATATCAAAAGAAATAATATAGCTTTCCACTGATATGCTGTACAAAGCGGTTTCATTAATGAAACTAATTAGTGTTCCAAAAGGCACGAGAATAATTTAATACCTACAAAAATATTTAAAAGCAAGTTTTTCGGTATTACTCAAAATTTCTTCCATCAATTTTTTTATTTTTGTTTTTTTTTTACTCGTATTCGACCCCTTAATAAGAATTAACATTAATTTTGGATAGAGGTGAAATTGTTATAAAAACTAGTTTTGGACCCACCGTGCGCCGTGTTTGGTATTACAAATAGAGTACCTTTCTTATGTGTTTTAAAGTAAGGTAACATATTTAATTGGAAAAATTTAAAAAAAAGCAATAAAAAAAGTTTGGGGCAAAAGCGTCCCCTATTTTGCACGCCTCTGGTTAAAATTATATAATCAAAATTACATAGGATGATTGCCTTTATTATATAAGGGTATGTACAAAATTTCGTTGGTTTAGTTTATAGGGTTTCAGAGATAATTAATAAAAACCCTACGGACGGACGGACACTTCGGAGGGCCCTAACTCCCTAGGACACATCTACAGACAAATCTTTATAGGAACTTTTTTTTACATTTTTCGGTGTAGAATCTCCTCTTAATTTAGTATTTCTGTTTTTAAAACAACCTGTTAAGTTTTGCAATATAACTATTTTTTTATGAAAACTTATTAAAAGGTCTAGAGTAGGCAACCCGCGTTGCTCTGTTATTATGTTATATATCAAAAGAAAGCTCATTTTAATAGCTTTCCAGTAGTATGACATACAAGGGGTTTTAATTAATTTTCAGTACTTCAAAAGGCAAGAGAATAATTTAACAGCTGTAAAGTATCCAAAATCAGACGTTTATCGATATTACTCAAAATTTCTTCCCACGATTTTTTAAATTTTTGGTTTATTCTACTCGTATTCGATCCCTTAACAAAAATTGACATCAGTTTTGGATGGAGGTGAAATTTTTAATAAAACCGGTTTTGGACCCGCCGTGGAGTATATACAGAGTTATCCAGAAATAAGTTCAATGAATTTAAGAGGTGATTCTAAGTTAAAAAATATGAAAAAAAGTTCCTATAAAGGTTGGTCCGGATATAAGCCCTAAGGGATCTGCGGCTCTTCGAAGATGGACAAATTGAATCGGGAACAAAAAAAGCACCAATAAAATTTTGATCCTGCAGAACGATTCTTCATTTAAAACTAAGCAAAAAAGTAGTCTTGACCAAAACACCTAAATTTAATATTAAAGGAGTTATAGCCTTTCAAAGAATAACATTTTTAGTGACACATATTTTTTATGTATTTTTACTGAAGGAATCTATATTTATTATTGTATCCAAAAAATATATACATAAAAAAGTTTGGGGCAAAAATGTGTTAAGCCTCACATATTTTATCCGTCTGGGAACGCCTCTGGATAAATTCAAAAAAATAAATTAACATAAACTTTTTGACCTTATTAATAACAATATACATCAAAAGCTCGTCGCTCTAGCTTAAAGGGTACAAGAGTTATTAATTAAAAACCTTATTTTTATTACAATTTTAAAGAGCCGTAGCTCCCTTAAGACTAATTTCTGAACCAACCTTTATAGGAACTTTTTTCATATTTTTTAACGTAGAATCACCTCTTAAATTTCTTGAAATTATTTCTGAATAACCCTGTATAATAGGAACAAAACTTGATGTAAAGTTTTTTATATCAGTGTATTTAAAAAAACAAAATTAAATTTTTACTATTTTTGACTTTTTCACCTATCCCTATTGAAAATGACGGGTCTGCGCGGGTATGTGGTGCACAAACCGGACTTGGGCGAGTGAATTTCATCCGCTCAAGTCCGGTTTATGCACTATTTATACCCGCACATACCCGTAATTTTCAGCAGGGATAACTCAAAAACCAGCCGTCAGATCAACTCGGGTCAATAGAAGCTTTTGAACAGAAAGATGAAATCTACTAAAAACTCATAATTTTTGACCGAAAGCCAGTTTACATACAAAACGTGCCTGTCTGTGTGCGTGTTCTTAGGGGCCCATAATCACATGAAAAATGCCTCTGATTCTGAGATTGTACTGCAACTTAAATAGAAAATAGCATATTTTAAGATAAATAAGTCAACTGGTTAACATTAAGTACAATGTTCTAAATTATTATTAATTATAATTAATTAATCTTACTCAGAGTTTAATTAAATATGTTGTTTTTCGAAACCCAAATTGAATTATTTCGTACACCGAAACTTGTAATTAGATATTTTAGAAATTTAATAATGATATGTTTCGTAATTATAACTTTGCTTTGTTACAGCCATCCGGATGCATCCCTCTGTAATAATAAAGGAGGAATTATTCCTAGGAAATTTCATTGTTTAATTAAATTAGACCGACATCCTGGTATATGATATATTTTATGGAATATATAAATACATCAAAATTTTGGAATTTAAAGTTTATGTGTTGATAGCAAATAAACCTTACTTTTATACATACAGGGTGTTCCGTGAGGAAAGGGAAATATTTAAAGGATGTGTTCTAGAGGTCAAAATAAGAAAAAAAGTTCCCATAAAGATATGTCCCAAAACCAATCGTAAGGAAACTACGCCCCTTCAAAAGGAGTTCCAAAAATTTGATTTGTAATTAATAACTTAGGAACCCTTTGTGTTATAGCAAAAAAGTTTTGCATTTGATCTATTCTTAATAAGGCCTATCAGCCAATGGTATTTGCATGCAGTTGCTTGAACCAGGGGCGTGCAAAATGAGGTGTCACTTTTTTGCCCCAAACTTTTTTCTGATTATTTTTTTTTCTGGGTTTATTATAGAATAGTATTCTTCAGGCAAAAACACATTAAAAAGATCCTCTTGCTGCAACACTTTAGGATAACTGTTCTCGAGAAAAATAAAATTGAAAGGGTCATGGTACCTTTAAAATCGATTTTTGGACCTACATGTATAAAAACTTTTTTCTTAGCTTTTGATGTAGAATCACCCTGCATCATTGAAATTTTGATTTTTTTTTAATTTCAGTGTTTTTGGTTCTAGGAAGGTGTAATTTTGCCTTTAATTGTATTTTTCTTAAAATCGGTTAATCCTACCTTTTTTATGTGTTTTTACCTTGGTAATACTATTCTATAAATAAATCTACAAAAAAGTTAAGCAGAAAAAAGTCTGGGGCAAAAAAGTGATAAGACCCCCCGTTACGTACGCCCCTGGTTGAACTAAGTACATGCATACACCATTGGCTGATATGCCTTATAAAGCATAGATCACATGCTAAACCTCGGTGCTCTAACACAAAGGGTTACTAAGTTATTAATAAAAAATCGAAATTTCGGAACCCCTTTTGAAGCGGCGTAGCTCCCTTGCGAGTCGTTTTTTAACTATCTTCATTGGAACTTTTTTGCTTATTTTGACCTCTAGAAAAAATCCTTTAAATATTTTTATTTCCTCACGGAACACCCTGTATATCGGAATTTTTATAATATACAGGGTGATTCAAAAATAAGTTACAAAAAAAACTGAACATCTTGATGATGTGAAAAATTATCTTTAAAAGTTAAAAAAAAAATTCTCGCGTACTTTTTTTTAATTAAAAAACCCCCAAGCCCACCTGGAAAACGCCGTCGATCAAAATAGAGAACAGCATTTCGACACAGAACACGATACGTCGCGGCCAATCACAGTGTTGCCGGATTTACCGTAATCCAGTTTTAAGGAAAATTATTCTAGAATAACTTTAATGTTTATTTGTGTTGTGGTTATTTATGTGTACTTGCACCAAGAAATATCAATTTAGTTTTTGGAAAACTAAGTTTTATTTAAACCAATCAAAACATAGCGTTTTTAGCTTTTAACCGGCGATTAAAATACCTACTTGGTGCAAGTCCTCATAGGGAAGAAAATCTAAAAAAAGTACTTTTAAATATCTGTAAGCTCCCTTTTAATTTACTCGTAATAAAACATTTAAAGTAATTTAAATACAACGACAAATAAATAAATACCTGTGATTCTTGATTTGTCATTGATATGCTAGATACCTGTAGCATGTTAATGGGTTATAAACACCAAACAATAATTTTATAATTATGACAAAATAACACAAACCACATATTTTATGCAGCACATCCATTATTATTTAACATAAATATACCATGTGTACTTTTATGACGTTTTTTTTAAGCGACTTTTTGCAATTCAAAAATAAAACTAAATAAACACACAGGTTATTGGTCATTTTATCAGTCAACAGTTAGGTAATGATTTTTAAAGAACAAACACTAATTTTAAATAAAATTAACACCCCTAACGCATTAAATAAAGTTTATAACAATTCTTAGAAAATATTTGTAAATTTATTCATATTAATCTTACCTTAGAATACAGCAACTTTCCTCTTATGAACCTGAAAAATAAAGAATTGTAAATAAAACCAATTCATTCAAAATAATTTTCGAGTTTTTTTTTTTAATAAAAAATCAAGCAATTACTAGGTATAATCCAAACTTTTTTAAGCACTGTATATCAGAATTTATTGAAATAACTTTGGGAAAAGTTCTGTTCAAAAAGTTATCTGTTTTTATTTGATTTTAAATTGGATTTTGCATTCTTTTCAACATTCCCTCTTTTCTCTTTTGCTTTTATCAAACTTTTATAAATATTTAATTTGATTGAAGCCTAAAACTTTATTATTAAATATTATACGAATTCACAATTTAATATTAAAGGAGAACGATTCTTCATTTAAAACTAAGCAAAAAAGTAGTCTTGACCAAAACACCTAAATTTAATATTAAAGGAGTTATAGCCTTTCAAAGAATAACATTTTTAGTGACACATATTTTTTATGTATTTTTACTGAAGGAATCTATATTTATTATTGTATCCAAAAAATATATACATAAAAAAGTTTGGGGCAAAAATGTGTTAAGCCTCACATATTTTATCCGTCTGGGAACGCCTCTGGATAAATTCAAAAAAATAAATTAACATAAACTTTTTGACCTTATTAATAACAATATACATCAAAAGCTCGTCGCTCTAGCTTAAAGGGTACAAGAGTTATTAATTAAAAACCTTATTTTTATTACAATTTTAAAGAGCCGTAGCTCCCTTAAGACTAATTTCTGAACCAACCTTTATAGGAACTTTTTTCATATTTTTTAACGTAGAATCACCTCTTAAATTTCTTGAAATTATTTCTGAATAACCCTGTATAATAGGAACAAAACTTGATGTAAAGTTTTTTATATCAGTGTATTTAAAAAAACAAAATTAAATTTTTACTATTTTTGACTTTTTCACCTATCCCTATTGAAAATGACGGGTCTGCGCGGGTATGTGGTGCACAAACCGGACTTGGGCGAGTGAATTTCATCCGCTCAAGTCCGGTTTATGCACTATTTATACCCGCACATACCCGTAATTTTCAGCAGGGATAACTCAAAAACCAGCCGTCAGATCAACTCGGGTCAATAGAAGCTTTTGAACAGAAAGATGAAATCTACTAAAAACTCATAATTTTTGACCGAAAGCCAGTTTACATACAAAACGTGCCTGTCTGTGTGCGTGTTCTTAGGGGCCCATAATCACATGAAAAATGCCTCTGATTCTGAGATTGTACTGCAACTTAAATAGAAAATAGCATATTTTAAGATAAATAAGTCAACTGGTTAACATTAAGTACAATGTTCTAAATTATTATTAATTATAATTAATTAATCTTACTCAGAGTTTAATTAAATATGTTGTTTTTCGAAACCCAAATTGAATTATTTCGTACACCGAAACTTGTAATTAGATATTTTAGAAATTTAATAATGATATGTTTCGTAATTATAACTTTGCTTTGTTACAGCCATCCGGATGCATCCCTCTGTAATAATAAAGGAGGAATTATTCCTAGGAAATTTCATTGTTTAATTAAATTAGACCGACATCCTGGTATATGATATATTTTATGGAATATATAAATACATCAAAATTTTGGAATTTAAAGTTTATGTGTTGATAGCAAATAAACCTTACTTTTATACATACAGGGTGTTCCGTGAGGAAAGGGAAATATTTAAAGGATGTGTTCTAGAGGTCAAAATAAGAAAAAAAGTTCCCATAAAGATATGTCCCAAAACCAATCGTAAGGAAACTACGCCCCTTCAAAAGGAGTTCCAAAAATTTGATTTGTAATTAATAACTTAGGAACCCTTTGTGTTATAGCAAAAAAGTTTTGCATTTGATCTATTCTTAATAAGGCCTATCAGCCAATGGTATTTGCATGCAGTTGCTTGAACCAGGGGCGTGCAAAATGAGGTGTCACTTTTTTGCCCCAAACTTTTTTCTGATTATTTTTTTTTCTGGGTTTATTATAGAATAGTATTCTTCAGGCAAAAACACATTAAAAAGATCCTCTTGCTGCAACACTTTAGGATAACTGTTCTCGAGAAAAATACAATTGAAAGGGTCATGGTACCTTTAAAATCGATTTTTGGACCTACATGTATAAAAACTTTTTTCTTAGCTTTTGATGTAGAATCACCCTGCATCATTGAAATTTTGATTTTTTTTTAATTTCAGTGTTTTTGGTTCTAGGAAGGTGTAATTTTGCCTTTAATTGTATTTTTCTTAAAATCGGTTAATCCTACCTTTTTTATGTGTTTTTACCTTGGTAATACTATTCTATAAATAAATCTACAAAAAAGTTAAGCAGAAAAAAGTCTGGGGCAAAAAAGTGATAAGACCCCCCGTTACGTACGCCCCTGGTTGAACTAAGTACATGCATACACCATTGGCTGATATGCCTTATAAAGCATAGATCACATGCTAAACCTCGGTGCTCTAACACAAAGGGTTACTAAGTTATTAATAAAAAATCGAAATTTCGGAACCCCTTTTGAAGCGGCGTAGCTCCCTTGCGAGTCGTTTTTTAACTATCTTCATTGGAACTTTTTTGCTTATTTTGACCTCTAGAAAAAATCCTTTAAATATTTTTATTTCCTCACGGAACACCCTGTATATCGGAATTTTTATAATATACAGGGTGATTCAAAAATAAGTTACAAAAAAAACTGAACATCTTGATGATGTGAAAAATTATCTTTAAAAGTTAAAAAAAAAATTCTCGCGTACTTTTTTTTAATTAAAAAACCCCCAAGCCCACCTGGAAAACGCCGTCGATCAAAATAGAGAACAGCATTTCGACACAGAACACGATACGTCGCGGCCAATCACAGTGTTGCCGGATTTACCGTAATCCAGTTTTAAGGAAAATTATTCTAGAATAACTTTAATGTTTATTTGTGTTGTGGTTATTTATGTGTACTTGCACCAAGAAATATCAATTTAGTTTTTGGAAAACTAAGTTTTATTTAAACCAATCAAAACATAGCGTTTTTAGCTTTTAACCGGCGATTAAAATACCTACTTGGTGCAAGTCCTCATAGGGAAGAAAATCTAAAAAAAGTACTTTTAAATATCTGTAAGCTCCCTTTTAATTTACTCGTAATAAAACATTTAAAGTAATTTAAATACAACGACAAATAAATAAATACCTGTGATTCTTGATTTGTCATTGATATGCTAGATACCTGTAGCATGTTAATGGGTTATAAACACCAAACAATAATTTTATAATTATGACAAAATAACACAAACCACATATTTTATGCAGCACATCCATTATTATTTAACATAAATATACCATGTGTACTTTTATGACGTTTTTTTTAAGCGACTTTTTGCAATTCAAAAATAAAACTAAATAAACACACAGGTTATTGGTCATTTTATCAGTCAACAGTTAGGTAATGATTTTTAAAGAACAAACACTAATTTTAAATAAAATTAACACCCCTAACGCATTAAATAAAGTTTATAACAATTCTTAGAAAATATTTGTAAATTTATTCATATTAATCTTACCTTAGAATACAGCAACTTTCCTCTTATGAACCTGAAAAATAAAGAATTGTAAATAAAACCAATTCATTCAAAATAATTTTCGAGTTTTTTTTTTTAATAAAAAATCAAGCAATTACTAGGTATAATCCAAACTTTTTTAAGCACTGTATATCAGAATTTATTGAAATAACTTTGGGAAAAGTTCTGTTCAAAAAGTTATCTGTTTTTATTTGATTTTAAATTGGATTTTGCATTCTTTTCAACATTCCCTCTTTTCTCTTTTGCTTTTATCAAACTTTTATAAATATTTAATTTGATTGAAGCCTAAAACTTTATTATTAAATATTATACGAATTCACAAAAACTTACAGAGTGAAGCGCTATCCACAAGCTCGCATAACCATATACATAAAGTTATAAGCCTGCTTACAAGACACATCAAGCCAATCACGACATCGTATTTTATGTATTATGGTTAGTTATGCGAGTCTCTGGAGGCGCTAGACCTAAAATATACATAGATTGTATATTATGCCCTCCTTATTTAAAACGTACTAACTAACATTTTTGTCATTTTCATATATCTAATCTCCAGTGTTCCCACCAGTCAGGTAAATCAGGGAAGTCAGGGAAATTAAAATTTAAACCTGGAAGTTAGGGAATTTGGCCATTTATTTGAAAAATGTAGGGAAAATAGCAATGTTATTTAGGACGTTTTAACTAAGAAGGGCAGTATTATAGGCAGATACTAGTCGACTATTATAGTCGTTACAGTGTCGTTTAAAGGTTTTTAAGGTATGTTTTTCATCATTGCAACAAAAACACCAAACCTGTAAAAAAACACAACGTAAATCACCGATTAAAAATAAGTTGGGTTATGTAAACACACATATGTATAGATATACAACAACGCAAAAATGTGTGTACGATTAGTCACTCTGCATATTATACAGTATAATAAAAAAATCAGGGCCATTAAAAATATGTATTTTTAATTACAGGCATAAAAGAACGGATTTGGTATCAGGATAATGAGTAAGGCGAGCAACCACAACAAACTAGTCCAGAAACTAATTGTTCGACGAATAATGAAAATTTGTATTAGTTTTGAGGTTGTTTTATATTTCGAACATAAAATTATCTGTATTTAAAACAAACTCGAAGTACTTAACCCTCTAACGCATAACTCCGCCTTGAGCCGAACTGTATTTGACAGTTAAAAATACGAGTATTTAGTGTAAAGGAGCTCCTACAGGTCAACTTAATATCACTTTCAGTCTAAAACTACACAGTTCCACAAAAAAAAGTTTTGGTTTGGTTTGGTTTGAGACCCACCTATTGTCATGTAGTTTGAGATACGAATCTAATAAAAAAAGGCAACTCATGGGCTCATTTTTATGAGAGATTCGTGTTGTTTAGCATCCCAAACTACATAAGAATAGGTGAGTCTCAACCCCAGCACAGACATTTTTTTTTTCATTGTGGGCCTTATAAAATCCACAAAAAAAGTCTGTGCTGGGATTGAGACCTACCTATTCTTATGTATTTTGGGACGCTGAACATGAAAAGCCAACTCATGGGCTCATCTTTTTGCTACACTGGTGAAAATCTTATCTGCAATTTCAGTGTAGCAAAAAAATAAGCCCATAAAGAGCATTGTTTATAACAGATTCGTGTTCAAAATCCCAAAATACATAAGAATAGGTGGGGGTCTCAACCCCAGCACAGACAACTTTTTTTTGTGGGCCGGTGATATTATTTAGTATCAGAATAAATATTTATTATCAAAGTTAGTCCACCCTGAATTCACTATATCAACAAATAATTTATGCATTAAATGGTTAATTCCTTGAAAAATGTTGGTGTGTGTTTTCTGTTATACAGGGTGTATTTGAAATAGCGTAGGAAATTTTAACAGGTGATTCTACATGATAAAATATGACCAAAAGTTCCTATAAACATATGTCTAAAAATGCATCATAAGGGAGCTACGCCCCTTTGAAATTGGCTAAAAAAATTTTATTTAATAACCTAGGAACCCTTTGAGATATATTAACGAGGTTTTGCACGTGAATTAATCCTAATAAGGCCCATCTTTGTAGGTCATTTTCACTTACTTATTTAAACCAGGGGTTTGCGAAACGGGGGGACCTTATCAGTTTTTTGTCCCAAACTTTTTTCTGTGTAACTTTTATGCAATTTTATTTTTGAAATATGATTCCTCAGGTCAAAATACATTAAAAAGGTACTCTTGTTGTAATACTGTAGGATTAACCGTTTTCGCTAAAAGTTCATTTGAAGGTGAAATTTCACCGTAGCCCTTTAAAAATGGTGCATATTTAGGAGACCATAGCTCCACTAGGATTGATTTTTGGAAGTACCTGTATATGAGGTTTATTCTTAGTTTTTAATGTACATTCGCCCTGGATCATTAAAATTTTGGTTTTCAACATTTTAGTATTTAAATTTTCGTCCTCGAACCGTGGAATTTCACCTTCAAATGAATTTTTCTCGAAAACGGTTAATCCTACAGTATTACAACGAGAGTACCTTTTTTATGTATTTTGACCTGAGGAATCATATTTCAAAAATAAAATTGCAAAAAAGTTACACAGAAAAAAGTTTGGGACAAAAAACTGATAAGGTCCCCCCGTGTCGCACACCCCTGGTTTAAATAAGTACGTGAAAATGACATACAAAGATGGGCCTTACTAGTATTAATTTACGTGCAAAACTTCGTTAATATATCTCAAAGGGTTCCTAAGTTATTAAATAAAAACCGATTTTTTTAGCCAATTTCAAAGGGGCGTAGCTCCCTTATGACGCATTTTTAGACATGTTTATAGGAACTTTTTGTCATATTTTATCATGTAGAATCACCTGTTAAAATTTCCTACCCTGTTTCAAATACACCGTGTATAGGCCGATTTTTTACTATACGGTATATTCTCGTATTTAACATCACCAGTTGTACCAACAACAATATATTCATTCACAACACCAATTTTATTCATTATAATTAATAATAATAGTTTATTTTATTCCAAATACAATAAAATAAACATAATTTTAGTTTTAAGGTGGAGCAAAACAGTTATTAATTTTAAAGCAATGTTTAACACACACTTTAGAACAACGCATTTATTGTATAAAGCAATTACCGTTCGTTTTTGAATAGAAAAAGATATAAACTTTCAAAACAATGGCTTTTGTAACTAAGACGTGTGAGTAGCAGAAAATTCACTTATAATGGAGATTTCTCCATTTAGATTAGACAGGGACAAAAGTTCTACCCAAAAAGGATAGAAGTAATATCACCAACATAAAGAAAAAAAATCTACTAGGTTTTATGTTGGCTGCACTGTCAGTAACGCCATTTTCGTTAGCCAATGTCATTGTGTGAGCTGCGTTTGATATTGTTTTGATTTCAGTTTTTTGTGCGTTTTACTAAATATTGTGTTTTTATTGACTATTATAGTACTTTTACGAATTTTGATATTTAAATATTGTTTACCAAAGGTAAGTTCTTTCTTTATACCTTAGATTTAAAGCCTAGGCGAAATTCGTTTGGACTTTTGCAACCCTTGTAAAAACATCTTGGCATTTGGTAGCTATAACAGAAATAACGCTCGTCATAAAATTAATTTCTTGAAATGTAGAAACTGGTAACGATATTAAAATATATAATAATAATATATAGTTAATAATAAATATAATAAACGTTAAATAAATTCATATTTACCTTTTCATATTTGAGGTTATGTTTTGTAAATAAATAAACAGATTAAGCAACCAACCTAAGAACAATTAATAGGATTTATATTTCATTCTTTATTTTACTATTAAATCGTCAGTTTTATTTCTTAGCAAAAAATATTCATTTCTTTAGGTTTATTTACAAAAATCAACGGTAATTGTTGATAAAAATTGAAAAAAATGCAATATTTTTTTAATTTATTTAAGTTGGTAGTGGTGTGCCGTGCACAAATGAGATAGAGATAGGGTAGACGTCTTCTGTTTCATAATTCTAGTTGTACAGACCTCTATTCAGAAGTAAAGACAAAGAGGAAAGATCCAGAAAAACTTCAGTTTATGTTTTACACTTTCAGAGTAAAGAGATGAAGAGGCTGCACACGGTGCGCTGGCAATGCCTGGTATCTTATTTTTCACTTTCTGATACCTATTTTCTTTATAATTAATTATGAGCCGTAATGATAATGTTAAGGGCAAAATAAAAAAATATATATTTTAGCCCGTTATCGAAAAAAAAAACAATTTTTGATTTGTTTTAAGAAAAGATACGATATATTAAAAAAATAAGTACGACAAAACATGAGAAAAAGTTTTTTGAACGTTTGTACTAAATTGCTTCCTAAGGGAGCTAGAACCCTTTTAAGGGACATTTTTAGAATATTTTCCACTATAAATTGCTTTAATTTATTTACATGAGATTTTCATTACAGAACTAATAAATATTTAAAGTTTTATCAAAAAATAACTGTTTAACCAGAGGCGTAACAATTAGGTGTCCCTTTATATGGCTGGAGCCATATGTAGAAACTATAAGTCTACCCCTACTTGCATGTTTATTTTTTAATATGAATGTATACTATTTATTGTTTCTATCCTACAGTAAAAATGTATGACAACCGTTTTTAAGTTATGAAATAATAAATATTCTAAAAAAAAACACTTTAAAAGGGCACTATCTTGCGTGAGAAGAGATTTAATCAAAAAGTTCAAAAAACCAAACCTTATAAATGAATATTTTAGATTAAGTGATTATATAATTTCAAGCTACAGCACTACCGCGGTATACCGGTATACCGTGCGGTCTCTCCTACTCTATGAACGCGAAGTGGCAGAGACATACATATGTATAATAACGTGACATGCTTGCATTTTTGCGAGACGTATACCTACCAGATTTTATGTCAAAATGAGAAATGTTATTTAAGTTTTTAAGAAAACAAATCCGGTTATTTTGAAATCGCACAAAATGTTGGTTCGAGACCACCGTGGAATGAACAGGCTTAAAGATGAAAAAAGTTTTTTTAAGAGTGTGCACTTTAATTTAATTTAGAGTCCAAGTAATTTTATTGTTTTGAGACAGAACAATGTCAGTTAAAAGAAACAAACAACATTCACGATATATCATATTTAAGAAAGAAAGAGGGTTACAGGGTTGGTATAAAAGTTTTATAATATAACTTAACACGTTGAGCCCCAGCATGGTCTTAGCTTGGCCCTCATTTGTTTGTTTGTTTAACCTCGTACTATTCTACTTAATTAAGCATCCCCTAAGTCCAGGACTTGTGTGGGCTAGTAGTAGAGGGGACCACCGGCTTATACTGACTTTCGAACCAGTTTCTAGGGAGTGTCCGTTTCACTTATTGCCTTTGCCAAATTTCAATTATTAATTAACTGAAAAAGGCAAATCGGCGCCAGTGAGAATCGAACCTACGCTAATAGACTTGCTATACAGACGCGCTAACCACTACGCTATGCCTCCCATGGAATATCCCTCACGACCGCGAGGTTCATGCGCTGCCCACGTAACTGGAATTGCTTTAAGGCGTTATTTATAAAAGAAAATGATTATATTTCAAATCCAAATGGATAGAAACTGTAAAATAAAGATCCGCAGAATATGTATATATTAGCGGGTTTTGAAAATCAGGCAAATATGTACAAATTTTCCATACAAAAAAGTACAATTTTTAGAATGTATTTTATTTTAAAAAACATTTCAAATACAAAAGGTTAAAGTAAATTTATATTATGTTTTTACAGATTTCTGAAGCAAATAAAAACAAGGCAAACAAGTCCAAACATTGGTTCGTTGTCCGCCCGTTGGCCAAACATTGGCATGCCAAAATATTCTACATTGGACCAATGTTGGCAAACCCACATTGGGCCTACATTGGCCGCCCAAAGGCCAACGAAAAATTTTTCAATTTTAAAGTTGGAACTTTATGATTGGCTTTAGGTGGGCCAACGTACGGTGGTTCATAAGACTGCGGCCTTAGACTGGCCAATGTACGATTTTACGATGGAATTTATCGTTGGCTTTAAAGCGGCCTTCGGGCGGCCAGTGTAGGACCAAAGCAGTTTTGCCAGCATTGGCCCGTCGTATGCTGCCTTAGGGCGGCTGATGTCTTCTCAGTATGGGGGCCCAATGTGGATTTGTCAACGGGAAGCCAAAGAAACAATGTTTGATGGGTAGAAAAGCTTGCAAAAAGAACAACTGTATATGGGCATCAGTTTTAAGCGGTTCTCCTTCCAGCATTATCTTTTATTTGCTTATAAGCTATACACGGTGTATTTAAAATAGCGTCGGAAATTTTAACAGATGATTCTACATCATAAAATATGACAAAAAGTTCCTATAAACATATGTCTAAAAATGCGTCATAAGGGAGCTACGCCCCTTTGAAAGTGGCTAAAAAAATCGTTTTTTATTTAATAACTTAGGAACCCTTTGAGATATATCAACGAGGTTTTGCACGTCAACTAATCCTATCCAGGCCCATTTGTGTGTGTTCTTTCCATGTACCTATTTCTATTAGATATAAACAGTTTAATAAAAATCAATTAATTTATTAATACTGAACAAAACCAAAATACAACCATAAAACGTTAATTATAAAATAATGAAAACTCTTCAGAACTACTATTTGACAGATTACAATGACATTAAATTAAAAATAATAAATATCATATCTTAGTAACCGTAAAAGTACCAGTTAGGCATTTGGTACTTTAGTACTATAGACTCATGTCTATGCTAACTTCCTAAAAACTCCAACACTCCCACTTTTAGGTAGTTCAGTTAGTAACCCCAATCTTCTGTCTTAAATATTCAAATTGAAGTTTGGACAGTGGTTTTGTAAATATATCAGCTAACTGCTCCTTTGACTCAATATATTTTAGTTCTATTTCACCACGTTCATATACATCTCGTACAACATGAAATCGAACATCAATATGTTTTGTTTTCCTATGATACTCTGGATTACTTGATAATTTGATTGCAGATTGATTATCAACATACATACGAACTGTATCATATTTTAAACCTAGCTCATTAATAATCCGACGAAGCCATATTGCATCTTTTGTTCCATTGGACAAGGCAATGTACTCAGCTTCAGTTGTAGAAAGTGATACTACACGTTGCCGTTCTGAAGACCAAGAGACTGCTCCTCCATTAACCAAAAAAACACTCCCGCTTGTAGATTTACGTGAGTCTATGTCACCGGCGTAATCTGCATCCGTGAACCCGCACAAGGTATTTTTGCTCCCACTGTCTCCGTAAATAATCCCGTAATCAATTGTTCCTTTCAAATACCGCATTATTTTCTTAACTGCTTGCCAATGCTCCGGTCTGTAACATGTTAAAAATTGACTGGCTTGATTAACGGCGTATTCGATATCTGGACGACTCACTTTGGCTGCGAAAAGAAGAGATCCAATAGCTTCGCGATATGGCACATTTTTTATTTCATTTTTTTTCTGGTAGACTCTGCATTTTACTCAGACGTAGGCCAGGCTCAGCAGGAACAGTTGATGTTTTAGCTTCTTCCATGTAAAACCGATTCAGTATCTTCTGGATGTATGCACTCTGACTTATTTTAATCGTGCCCTTCTCTCGAGTTCGCTCAATTTCAAGACCAATGAACCGTTTCGCAATGTCAATAGTAATTTGAAAATTCTGCTTCAAATTTTGCAGAACTTCATTAATTGCATCTTGAGAGATTGATATCAGAAGGCCATCATCAACATAAAGTCCTAAATATACAACTTCTCCATTTACATTACCAGAAAATATACATTTATCTGACTATGTTTGTTTAAAATTAAATAACTGTAAAAATTTAACAAACTTGGTATTCCAGCATCGTGGAGATTGCTTTAATCCATATAAACTTCTTTGAAGCTTACAAACTGCTTCAGGGCGGTCCTTCTCTTCAAATCCAGAAGGTTGCTGAATGTAAATTTCTTCCTTTAAGTCGCCATTGAGAAATGCCGTTTTGACATCAAATTGAGATATTTCTAAGTTATTTCTTGCAGCTAAGGATAGAAGTATTCGAACCGATTCATAACGAACTACTGGAGCAAACGTTTCAAAATAATCTATGCCCTCACGCTGTGAGAAGCCTTTCGCCACTAGCCTGGCTTTGTATCGAATAGTTCCAATAGAAGTGACCTTTTCATTAAATAGCCATCTACAGCCAATCACATGCTTACTTTCTGGAAGTTCAGAAAGCTCCCACGTTTCATTTTGATACAGTGAGTTCATTTCATCATTCATTGCATTTAACCATTTTTGAGATTTAGCCGAGGCCATAGCACCTTCAAAACAGGTTGGTACTGCACCAACTATCAAGGCATCTTCGTATAGCTGAGGTCTACGTAACAGATCTCGATTATGCAGTTGCCTACCTTGTTCCTCCACTTCTTCAAGCTCCTGAACTGCAAGTTGAAAAGCTGCTTCCTCTACATATAGAGCCTCTGCGACATATTCTTCCTGAACCTCTGGTGGCATTTCATTATCAGGCTCTTCATTACCAAAACCAAGTACTACGTTTTCGTTTGGACTTTTTGGACGATAGTTCGTTGATTCGCGTTCATAGCCAACTACAATCATTTTAGTGCTTTTGAATCAAGTTTTGTTCTAGATTCTTTAGGTACATGTAGATACGCATCACAACCAAAGATACGCATGTGCTTGATTTCTGGTTTTTCACTAAACCATCTCTCATATGAAGTCTTTTCTTCAGATTGCTTTGATATCGTTCTATTTAAAACATATGCAGCTGTCACAATTGCTTCTGCCCATAACTCATTAGAAAGGTTTCTACCTAGCAACATAGATCTTGCACTTTCACAAAGAGTACGCATTTCGCGCTCAGCTCGACCATTTTGCTCATGAACGTACGGAGTTGAAAGCTCATGCACAATTCCTTTGTTCCTCAAAAATAGTTTAAACTCATTCGACAGGTATTCCCCTCCATTATCAGAATGTAATACCTTTATATTATTCCCAGTCTGCTTTGAGACAAATGCTTCATAGTTTTTAAACTTTTCAAAAACTTCACTTTTATGGGGCATGAAAAATACTGACCGATATCCAGTGCTATCATCTTTACATAGCAAAAAATACTTGGAACCACCTGGTGATTGTACATTAACTGGACCACATACATCGGAGTGAATTTTCTCTCCAGGCTTAAAAACTTTCGTTTTTATACTTGACGGATGTGATTTACGTGTATTTTTGCCTAACGCACACGGTTCACAGAAAAATCAGATTTATCTGTAATGTTTACACCATTTGCTGCTCCAATTCTTTCGGAGTATTGATGTAACAAACATTAATATGTCCTAACCTCTCGTGCCATAACTTGAGCGAGTTAGTATCAGCAACATGACATTCTAACTCTTCTGATAGAACTTTAACCTCGAACAGCATCTTAAACAAGGATCCATGCCTTATTCCTTCTGCAGACAAAGTTCCGTCACTTTCACGAACTTCACACCAGTCACGATAACAATGAAGCGAGAAATTTTTGTCGTTAATAGCTCCTACTGAAAACAAATTTCTTTTAAGTTCTGGCACTAAAAGCACGTCTGTTAACCGCCGATCAATTTGTTCCCCACGTACTTTAACACGAATTTCTATTGTCCCGACACCTGCTACCGAAAGCACGATATCACTAGCAATTTTTACGAACTTAATATTACCTACAGGTCTAAGTTCACTAAAGAAATTACTATTGCAAGTCATGTGCATGCTAGCACCCGGGTCTGCTAACCACACGTTTCTGTCTTTATCTGTAGTTTCTGAATAAAAAGCCGAAATATCGCATACATAAGCTGATGCAGATGAATTGCTTTCCTTTTTTTCAGTCCTTGCCTCGTCAGCTTTTCGCTTTACATTCTCGCATCCAGTGACCTGTTTCGTGACAGTAGTTGCATTGACTTTTCTCTTTTAAACCTTCAATGAACTTGCTCTTTTTGTTTTTGGTATCTTGACTTTTCTGGTCTAACCTTAGCTGCAAGGCTTTCACTTGCAGCGCCAGTGATGACGACTCGTCGTTCGAAGCCGTCAATCTCCTATCCTCCCTGATTATTCTTGTCACCAAATTCTCCTTATTCTGCCCAGCTTTAGAGGTGCATTCCCATGACATGGTAAATGCAGAGAATTTGGACGGTAAACTACTCAGTAATTTTGACATGACTGCAGACTCAGGTGGCTTCTCACCCAAATCTGACAATTTCTTATAGATTGTTTCAAATCTTTCCATTTGAAAAGCAACCGATTCACTCTCTTGAATTTTGAAGTCATAGAATTGCTGCCAACATTTAATTTTTGAGTCTTCACTCACTTCTCCATACAACGACTTCAACTTGTTCCAAATATCTTTGGGAGTTACACAATTAATCAGATTTGTATGAAGAGACTTACATACTGAATTTAACAATATCATGGAAGTTTTAGATTGTTTTTTCTTCCAAATTTTCCATGCCACTAGCTGGGTATCCCTGTCAGGTTGGATGTCTGTTCCATCAATATAATCTACCAAATCTTGCGCTTCTAGCATGAACATCAAGCTGAATTTCCAAAGATTAAAATTCGTTCCATCAAACTTGGTAAGATCGTATGTTTCCCTCTCCATCATAGTGACAAATTGAAAGACTTGAACTAAGCTTACTCACTTGCGCAGTGGAAGCGTGCTGGGCCCATAAGCATTAGATATAAACAGTTTAATAAAAATCAATTAATTTATTAATACTGAACAAAACCAAAATACAACCATAAAACGTTAATTATAAAATAATGAAAACTCTTCAGAACTACTATTTGGCAGATTACAATGACATTAAATTAAAAATAATAAATATCATATCTTAGTAACCGTAAAAGTACCAGTTAGGCATTTGGTACTTTAGTACTATAGACTCATGTCTATGCTAACTTCCTAAAAACTCCAACAATTTCAACCAGGGGTGTGCGAAACGGGGAGGGCTTATCAGTTTTTTGTCCCAAACTTTTTTCTGTGTACCTTTTTTGCAATTTTATTTTTGAAATATGATTCCTCAGGTCAAAATACATAAAAAAGGTACTCTTGTTGTAATACTGTAGGATTATCCGTTTTCGAGAAAATTTCATTTGAAGGTGAAATTTCACGGTTCGAGGACGAAAAATTAAATACTAAAATGTTGAAAACCAAAATTTTAATGATGCAGGGCGAATGTACATTAAAAACTAAGAAAAAAAACTCATATACAGGTATTTCCAAAAATCAATCCTAATGGAGCTATGGTCTCCTAAATATGCACCATTTTTAAAGGGCTATGGTAGCTTTAAAAGCGTTTTTTCGACCTACATGTATGGAAACTTTTTTTCTTAGTTTTTGATGTAAAATAACATTGTATCATTATAATTTTGGTTTTCGACATTTTAGTATTTAATTTTTCGTCTTCGAACCGTGAAATTTCACCTTCAAATGAACTTTTCTCGAAAACGGTTAATCCTACAGTATTACAACAAGAGTACCTTTTTTATGTATTTTGACCTGAGGAATCATATTTCAAAAATAAAATTGCAAAAAAGTTACACAGAAAAAAGTTTGGGACAAAAAACTGATAAGGCCCCCCCGTTTCGCACACCCCTGGTTTAAATAAGTACGTGAAAATGACATACAAAGATGGGCCTTATTAGGATTAATTCACGTGCAAAACCTCGTTAACATATCTCAAAGGGTTCCTGAGTTATTAAATAAAAACCGATTTTTTTAGCCAATTTCAAAGGGGCGTAGCTCCCTTATGACGCATTTTTAGACATATGTTTATAGGAACTTTTTGTCATATTTTATCATGTAGAATCACCTGTTAAAATTTCCTACGCTATTTCAAATACACTGTATATAACACTTAGTTTAACTTACACGATAGTTAATAATAAGAAACATTGCAAATTACATGTTGCACTCAGAAAATTTCGTTTTTTTTAATACTGAGTGTTATTTGTTAATATATATATTTTATTTATATCGCCACCATTGGTATTTAATTCTTTACCTGTGATATTAAATACTGCAATATGTGGATCCCCACGCAACATGTGTTTATTAATACTGTAACACTTGGTAAACTATATCACAGTTATAGTTTGGTATACTTTAAGTTGTAGATGTTGTGTTATTGATCTAGTTTAAAGTATGTTACAATATTTAGTAAAATAACAAGCGGTAAATAATACCAAAATTTTGATAAGTAATAATACAGAGAAAAGTAAAAAAGGGGTTGATTATTTTATCAGTGTGTAATTGTGTGTGGTTGCAATATTTATATTATTACTAATCAAAATGTTGGTATTATTTACCGGTTGTTAATTTTTCTGAATAATGTAACATACTTTAAACTAGATCAGTAATACAACTTAAAAACAACTCAAAGTATACCATACTATAAGGGTGATATGCTTTACCAAATGTTACAGTTACTATAACATGCTAGTATTAATAAACACATTGCAGTATTTAATTTCACAAGTAAAGTACTAAATACTAATGGCGGCGATATAAATAACAAATATGTATTTACGAATAAAATTTAGTATTAAAATTACAATAACATTTTCTGAGTGTGTATTAGGGCATATCCATTATTTTGAAGATCGATACTTTTAATACAATTAATCGATTTTTTTTAATCGTTTTTTTTTACTTTCGATATTTTATTATAATCGACTCTTTTTCCTTTGAATCGATGGTATCGACCCAGTTTCTGTCCGAAGCATAGCAAACACCACGTGCACAGCCGATATCTGACGTTGGCGATACTAAGCTTTGTCTTTGTCTATTTCTTGATTTTTTTTGGTTTGGACTTTTATAAAATTATTAAAATTATTAAAAAAATCGATTTTTTAGTTTTTGATTTTAAATCGATTCTTAGGATCGATTATTTTGTATAAGATCGGCATTCCTGATTTTCAAATATAACTTGTCAATTGCGGCAATTAGTTCACGGAAGGTAGTAGTCCAGGACAACTTGTCCTGGACAAGTACTGTTCTTCAATTGACTTCGAAATGAATAAAGCTACAAATTTTGCTAACATTTGCTATCTTATGTATTTTCTCTCGTTCTAATTATGTAATAATTAAAATAATTCTGCGTTTAAATTATATATAAAGACAAAAATTCCCAACGTTTCACCATTTATTGGATTGGCATCTTCAGGGGATAAATATAGTAGGTATACAACAACAAAAATATTACTTAAAATACAAAAAATTAAATTAATGACATTGACATAAAACATAAAGGTTACAAATTAAAAAAAAAAAAGATTGTAGAATTGTAACCTCAAACGGGTTTAATTTGGGGACTCTTTATGATAAAATGAAGGACAGAAGGCAAACGATTTTAGATCTAATCTAATTTATAAAATAAGTTGCAAGAACTGCAGGAGTGTTTACGTTGGAGAAACCGGACAGTGGTTAAAGTCAAGAACGGCCCAGCACATGTCAAATTGTAAAAATGTTCTAAATATAAATAAAACTGCTCTTGCTACTCACCGCTTTGACAAAGGCCACTGTTTCGATTTTGATAATGTATCCATTTTAGACATAAAACCCATAAAATCTAAGCGAAAATTTTTAGAAATGGCTTATATTAACACTACTCCTAACACTATAAACTTCAAAACAGATACACAAAACCTACACAAAATGTATCACATCATTAAATAAAAAGCATATTTGACTGGGTGGCGGGTATGAATAATATTATTGGCTTACAAGATGGATATGTTCATGCATAAGTGTATGGGCATATTTGTTTCCTTTCATCTAAAGAATTTCATATACGCCACCTAGTTAAAAATTATACATTTTAACTTACGCCTTACACTTCCACAACTCAAACTTAATACTTTCCCTTAACACCTCAATTTACCTTATTTTTAATTTGTTACCTTTATTTTTCATGTCAATGTCATTAATTTAATTTTTTGTATTTTAAGTAATATTTTTGTTGTTGTATACTTACTATATTTATCCCCTGAAGATGCCAATCCAATAAATGGTGAAACGTTGGGAAATTTTGTCTTTATATATAATTTATCGCAGTTCTATAAACCGAGAATTATTTTAATTATTTGCTATCTTATCTCAAAATGGATATTTTTGGACTAGTACTGTTCTTCAACTGACTGATTAAATAAAATTAAATTTAATTAAATTTTAATTATTTGACACATTTTATTTCGTTTGTTAAATTCTTATTTAGTTTAGTGTTAATGATTGGGTAAATCAACCTTTATATCTTTATAGAATCAAATAAAATTATGATGTCCATCATAAAGAAAAAATGATGACTTTCCAGAAAAAAAAAATAGAATTGCTTATCCTTTTATGTATTTTTTATCACTTGACCGGCAATTGAGGATATAGGTCTGGATCGATTTAAGATGATCCCTTTACATTCCCCAACTGAACTTAATGCGTTTGAACGATATTAAAAGCAAAACGATGTTATTTATATTTACCTAAATTTCTTAAAAGTAACATTTAATGTTATTTCGCTTAAGATACGAGCTGGTAAATTTAATTAACTTACCAATTAAATTATTTGAATTAATCCAAAGCTTTATAAGTTACTAAATTTTGGTTAATTACGCAGGCCCACAAAAGAAAATGTTTATTAGTTTTAACCAGACTATATGTTTCTTACGTATTTTTGGGTACTAAAAAGGATCAATTCTCAAAAATTTCAATCAAAGCTCGTTGACATTCATTTTTTTTTACTGCAAAAGAATGTTTGACAAGCTAACTCAAGATATTCATGGTTTTCTAGAACTATTGAATTTCGGAAGTTGTGCCCGAAAAAACTTTTGATCAGAAAGCCGAGAATTAATACTTATAAACACTCACGGCGGGCACGGTTCACCTGGGTGATTTTAAATAAAAATTTCGTGGACCCCTACATTTTTTGGACTAAAACTTACCTGATGACATAAGAAATCAATTTCCATTTGAAAGAAAATCGTAAAAGATACACTTTTTTAGAAAAATAAAAAAAAACGTTTTTTTGAGTAATATTGTGTGTCAAAAAATTCCGATTTGCGAAATCGAAAACGCTCTCTGGCTCAAAAGTTGCTCCTTAGTAAAAAACTGACCACTCAAAAATGAGCCAAATCGAGTAATGTTTAGAGGTAGCTCAAAGTACTCAAACTTTGAAAAATATCGGTACCTGTTTTTCGGATAAAAAGTGATTGTATATAAAATTAAGGAAATTTTGGAGGGTTTCTTTGGTAATATTTAGAAACAATACTAAAACTAAAAAAAATATATTCCCCCTCCCCTTAAGTTAGAATATAAAAAAATCGCCAATTATTTGAAGATTTTGCGAAAATTTATTTAAAATGGGCATATTTAAAAGGACATAACTTCCTTAGGAATGATTTTTTGACCAAGGTGCATATAAACTTTTTCTATGTTTTTAATGTTAAATAACCACTCATTACTAAAATATTTGTTTTTTGCTTTATATTTTTTATTTTTTTTATTTTTGGTTTTTCATGCGTAAAAATTTACTTTTAAATGCATTTATCTTTAAAACGGTTAAACCTGCGATGTTAAACCACAGAAACTTTTTTGTGTTTTTTACATAAAAAAGTATTCCAACCAAAAAATCAAAAAAAAAGTACACCGAAAAAAGTTTTAGGACAAAAACAGAAAATCACCCGGTTTCTAATCGAAATTAATTTTTTTTACTCAACTTGAGGAAAAAAATTATTTTTTCTGTTTAGTCATGTAGGTTAACATGTATAGGTACTAATATATAATTTTGCAGATTTTTTATTTAAAACTATTTTTTATGCACTTTTAAAAACTTGCAAAAATAAAATTTTAGCGAAATCTTCAAATAATTGCCGATTTTTTCATGTTCTAACTTAAGGGGAGGGGGATATAATTGTTTTAGTTCTTACATTTAGTATTGTTTCTAAATATTACCAAAGAAATCCTCCAAAATTTCCTCAATTTTTATCGGTATCAGTTTTTATCCGAAAAACAGGTAACGATTTTTTTTTTAAGTTTGAGTGCTTTGAGCTACCTCTAAACATTTATCGATTTGGCTCATTTTTGAGTGGCCACTGTTTTTTACAACTTTTAAGCCAGAGAGCGTTTTTGATTTTGAAAATCGCGATTTTTTGACACTCCTTATTACTCAAAAAACGTTTTTTTATCTGTCTAAAAAAGTGTATCTTTTACGATTTTCTTTCAAATGGGAATTGATTTCTTATGTCATCAGTTATATTTTAGTCCAAAAAATGTAGGGGTCCACGAAATTTTTATTTAAAATAGACCAGGTGAACCGTGCGGGCTTGAAGGCAATTTAAATGCGAAAATTGAGAACACCTAATTTTTGTCTTTACTGTTGTCGCCCACATCCTTATGACCAATTTGAAACTAAAAAGAGCAAAATCCGTCGAGTGCTTTTTGAGAAAACTTTAAATTTGTGCAAAAACCGGCAAAAAGCCAAGGTCTCATGATACAATTTTTTGTTTTTCTTAAATGATTGCCGATTTTTCAAAATATTCCTCTCCTGGTAATTTTACATTGTAAGTAAAATTACCTTATTTTTTTATTACTAATAAGCTATTTTTGAAAAATATCTTGCTTTAATTAATATTAAATAAAAGCAACCACCCTTAAGTTAGGGGTTGGTATTTTTATTTATTTTTTTCTATATCAAAGATAGCACTTTTTAAGCTCTTTGATATAGGTTATCGCAAGAATTGGGATAAAATTAAAAATAAAACAGTTGGGGTGGCTGGTAGCTAAAGGGTAGAAGTTACAACCCCCATGAATTAGAGTGAAGTTATTTATTTTTAACTATTGAGCTATTTTTGTTAATATTTTGTACCAATTATTTTGAAATAAAATCACCCACCCTTAAGTTAAGGGTTCGTATATTTAAGTTTTTTATTAACCAAAATATTCCATTTTTTAAGTTCTTTTAAATGACGTATCACAAGATAGGGTTGCTATTTTTAATGTTGGGGTAGCTGGGGGCTAGGAGGTAAAAGTACAACCCCCAAAATAATATATTTGAATTTCCCTTTTGAAAAACCAAATTAACTACTTTTTTAGAATTTTTATACTGTGCTTAGTTTGCGAGATATTTGGGGTGGATCGTTTTTAAAAGATCACCCTGGTATATTCTTAAGTAGAAATGTTATGGTGTAGATATTTTTTGAGTAAAGGCATTCTAAAGTTAAGATATATGGAGTAGAGATATTATTATGCCCAACTAATAATTTTAATATTTTTTAATATTTTTATAACTTTAATCCAACACCTTCACAGAAACACTTGTTTTGAGCACTATTTTAAATGTCAAAAGTGAGTTTTTTTCCACTAGTGACTAAAAAATTTTTCACCCACTCTTTTACGTACAGCTTTTGATCTCACCCAAAATTACTTACATACCCTATTAATTAAGTATTATAACTATTCTATAAATAGAAGCACGTTAACTAAACCATAAAAATTAAAGAAAAAAAAATAAAGTTTTTGAATAAAATACTGTTTTTATTAAAAATTCTGTCATCACCGCGTCCATTTTGACGTTTGTAAGAAATGTAAAACTAGCAATTGTTTATTTTGAATAGGCATACTTAGGCCATGGCTACCTATTATTTTAGTATTAAGAAAACTTAATCTTAATATTTTTGACATAATTTTTCGCAAAATTATAGATTTTTATTTAAAAATAAAAGGTGTTGGATAAAATTAAATTCTCAACTCGTGTATTAAGTGATTTTATCCACTTAATACACTAGTTAAGAAAATAACTATTTTTTGTAAGCGTTACAAAAAAATCATAATAAAAAAAAACTATTGAAGATATTTTTGTTTTTTTTTTCATTAATTTACGTAGAAATGTACAACGCATCCGAAACCCCAAAAATCAGAAAATTGATTTTTTTTTCGCTAATATACGTTTTCGCTCTACCACTTACAAATACAGTTAGGCTTTAAATTTACTATAACAATTGCTGGCAATAAATCGCCTAAAATAAATGCTGGACATGTTTTTACAGTGTGCATTTATAATACTAAACAGCTTGTTATAAATTATAATAATATTGGACGTGTGTATGTGGTTTTCAATGACATTTTTATTTTAATTTCAATTAAAATAAATATTAAAAATATTTCATTATTAATTTTTTAGCCATTTTAATTAAATAAAAATAAAATAAAATTAATTTTACGTGCACACCGCATTTAATAAAACTTTATATTGAAAAAAACTAATTAACAAATGATTAATTTATAAATGAATATAACAAACCGTAGAACCGTATGACGGTTTTATTTTATTATATATTTTTTTCCGTTAGAATTATTTGACAAGCAACCATAGGGAGCAAGGACTTTCCTGCAAAAAATCTTTTTGGTCGATAAATCGCCAATGTTCTAAGTTTATTTTTCGTCCTACAATATAATTTTAGCCCAACCTGATAGAAAAATCTAAAAATAGTACAACCAAACGTTGCTGTAACAAGTTTGGGGAATACAAAACAATTTTTACGATTGTTCTAAAACATTATAACGTTATATTAAATATACTATTAAAATTGTAGATTCATATTATTTACGTTGCTGTAGTTTTTTGAGGAAGGATAATTAATTTTAAAAAAAGATCTTTTTTTGAAAAACGAAAAATAAGAAAAAAAATGAAAAAAACTAAAACTTTTTCAAAATTGTTCAAAAAATTCTGTTTAATTTTCTTTTTGCGAAAAACAAACAATTTTTGATTTTTTTTTTTTTTTTGAAAATTATAGTCTTTTTATTTATTTTTTTTAACCCTTCAAACCCCCCATAATTTTTTGTTTTTGGGGGGATTACTTTCAAGATTGGTAGAACTGATCCTTATAATAAAAGTAATTTTTCCTGAAAAAGTTACGTTAATCGGAATTTACTTTCAGCTTTTTTCGATTTTTTTTTTAAAGTTTAACCCCCCATAATTTTTTTGTTTTTGGGGGGGGGGGTACTTTCAAAAACAATAGGGACCTTCCCCTCGTAGAACTTGATTTTTCCTAAAAATTTTAAGTCGATCGAATAATTCGTTCTTGAGTTATCGTGTCTACAAAAATCGTGACATCCAGACGCGTCCGTGTACACGGACAGACGGACATTAAAAAAAAAGTTGCATATTTTTTATATATCCAAGAATTTTTTGTCTACGACGATTTTTTAAATTTTTGTAAATTTCAAAATTATATTATTCTAGCGCAGGCGCTGTTAATAAATTAATAAGACCAAAATATTTAAAAATTTATCTGCAAAATTCTGCGATAGTGCGATAAAACTGTACCTACTGTTTTCTGTTTATTTTACAAACTCTCCCAAGCTAGCTTAAGCTCTTTAAATGCAGTAAATCAAAGTTGATATTTTCCAAAAACTAAAACTGTAAATTAAACATTAGGGCAGACTAACATATCTACTCTAAATTTCTCTACTCCCTAACATCCCTACTCCATAACATCCCTACTCCACAAAAACTCTACTCCGTAACAAATCTACTCCGTAACATCTCTACTCCATAACATCTCTACTCCGTAACAACTCTACTCCACACTATATGCACTTTATTAGCCACTTAATAATAAATGAGCAGTTCAAAGAACAAAGAATCTTCTTCTTCTAGATTATTTTATTTTTTTCCTAGAAAACGTTTATCTTTAAATGTAAATCTAGAACAATCATAAATGAATTGTTCTAAAAGCAACAATGACCGCGTATTCTTAACATGCACTAATATGTAAGTAATTAATAAACTGAATTCATTTTTGACAGTGACTTAGCATGACAAATATTCTTTTAAGTTAAGACAAGTGGCTAATCGAGTGTCTATAGTGTGGAGTAGAGTTGTTACGGAGTAGAGATGTTATGGAGTAGAGATGTTACGGAGTAGAGTTGTTGTGGAGTAGGGATGTTATGGAGTAGGGATGTTAGGGAGTAGAAAAATTTAGAGTAGAGATGTTAGTCTGCCAACTTTAGCTAATAAAAGCAAGGCTAATGTCTCTCCGAGCAACTAGTACGTAGAAAATACCTATCAATCATATTATGTATAATTGAATTATTTTTTACAACTCCATCTAAAATTCTATGAATATTTATTAAACTTTTTTAATTTCCTGTCGGCCTTAAATTCATTTTTATCTAAAAAGGGTTTTAAAATGCATCAAATACATTATGCATGTATTATGCAAGATACGCCATTCTGTAGGGTATTTTTACTTTCTCATAAAGGGTAAGTTTAATTTGTGACAAAGGCCATAGCAGGATAAGTATGCGAAAAATGCCCCAACCCGATTGACCTGAAATTTGGAGTTATAGGATTTTGCTAGAAAACGACTAGTTTTGGAGATATTAGGGTGGTTCAATTTTGAAGTTTTTTAAAATTTCAAAAACATGATTTACATAAATCTAAATATCAGGCATTTTTAAATTTGACAAGTTGCCTCTAGTAGGCCGCCATATTAAAATGAAATTGGTGGTAAAATTTTTTCTTGGTCAAGATTGAAATTTAATGTTTTTTTGATATCTGGCAAAAATATCTTTTTTTCTTTTACAAGTCCCGATAGATTTATGTAAATCATGTTTTTGGAATTTTAAAAAGGTCAAAATTGAGCCACCCTAATATCTCCAAAACCAGTCGTCTTCTAGCAAAATCCTTTCGATCTAGTAATCTAGACCCTATTTGATGAGGATGTGCCAAATTTGAGCTAAATCTGAGAGATGAAGGTTGATCTGACGAAGAAAGCTTCATTAGTTAGATGTGATAAAATAGAAAAAGGTGTAGAAGTTGTTGAATTAAGTTATAATAAATATTTTTTCACAGTATTTTGCGTTTTAGCTTAGAAATTTGGTTTTTATTTTTTTTAACTATGAAGCTCCACTCAAAAAAATTATATAATATGATGTACATAAATAGTAGGTGATGTTACAGAAAAAAAATCAAATTGGTGAAAAAAAAACTGAAACTCAAAAAATTACACAAAACTTTTTTTCTTGCGCAAACGAAAATATAATATATTTAGTCCCCTACTAACAAGTATGACGAAAAATTTTTCTTTCAAAAAAAAATCGACAACCCGTTTTTAAGAAAATAATTAATTTTAATAAAATTAATTACGCCACTGCGAATTTTGGGTTAAAATTTGGTATGGTATGTTTTCATACCGAGGACATTGTAACTGCAAAATTTCAGGTCAGTCGGGTTGGGGGCACTTTTCGCATACTGCTATGGCCTTTATAATTTTATGTAATGTTGCTTACATTACATTTTGTGACATAGATTTTGACTTAAGTACATGTATCTTTAAATTTTTGTTCTATTTCAGAATATAGGTAATTTCTTTTTAAAACTAAATGTGTATTTCAAAATGTTTAAGAAAAATGGCTAAAATGTTTTAAATCTTTAACAATTTGTGAGTTATTTAATACATAAAAAAATTAAATAGATGTTGCTTACGTTACAGGAGAATTCGTCGCTTACGTTACATTAAAAGTCCCTATATTTTTTTGCATAATAAACTGACTATCTTGACAATGTATTGCAATACCGAGTGGTACATTTTCAGTTTTTTCCCAGGTATTGATTTTCCGTTTTAATGTTTTCAAAATTTTGAAAAGCCTTTCGTGCAAGAAATTTCAAAATTTTTATAGCGTACTTTTTCGTTTTATGACGTTTTATGTCGATATAAATTAATTTCGAGCAAAAAAATATCAGTCGGTGAATCGGTTGATCTTTTGGTCGACCCGTCAGTCGCTTGGTCGGTCGATTTATTTTTTTAGGTCGTTCTGCCCGAGAAATCTTGTAGGCACGATTACTTAAGAACGCCTTAAGCTAGCTAATAATATTCTGTATTTATTTAAAGCCAGCCGTATCACGATTTGCTGGAATAACCCTAAGTATTGTTATACACGGTGTATTTGAAATAGGGTCGGAAATTTTAACTGATGATTCTACATCATAAAATATGACAAAAAGTTCCTATAAACATATGTCTAAAAATGTGTCATAAGGGAGCTAAGCCCCTTTGAAAGTGGCTAAAAAAATCGGTTTTTATTTAATAACTCAGGAACCCTTTGAGATCTATCAACGAGGTTTTGCACGTCAACTAATCCTACCAAGGCCCGTTTTTATGTGTTATTTTCATGTACTTATTTCAACCAGGGGTGTGCGAAACGGGGGGGGGGGGGCTTATCAGTTTTTTGTCCCAAACTTTTTTCTGTGTAACTTTTTTGCAATTTTATTTTTGAAATATGATTCCTCAGGTTAAAATACATAAAAAAGGTACTCTTGTTGTAATACTGTAGGATTAACCGTTTTCGAGAAAAATTCATTTGAAGGTGAAATTCCACGGTTCGAGAACGAAAAATTAAATACTAAAATGTCGAAAACCTAAATTTTAATGATGCAATGTTATTCTACATCAAAAACTAAGAAAAAAAGTTTCCATACATGTAGGTCGAAAAAACGATTTTAAAGCTACCATAGCGTTTTAAAAATGGTGCATATTTAGGAGACCATAGCTCCATTAGGATTGATTTTTGAAAGTACCTGTATATGAGGTTTTTTTCTTAGTTTTTAATGTACATTCGCCCTGCATCATTAAAATTTTGGTTTTCAACATTTTAGTATTTAATTTTTCGTCCTCGAACCGTAGAATTTCACCTTCAAATTAATTTTTCTCGAAAACGGTTAATCCTACAGTATTACAACAAGAGTACCTTTTTTATGTATTTTAACCTGGGGAATCATATTTCAAAAATAAAATTGCAAAAAAGTTACACAGAAAAAAGTTTGTGACAAAAAACTGATAAGCCCTCCCCGTTTCGCACACCCCTGGTTGAAATATGTACATGAAAATAACACATAAAAACGGGCCTTGGTAGGATTAGTTGACGTGCAAAACCTCGTTGATATATCTCAAAGGGTTCCTGAGTTATTAAATAAAAACCGTTTTTTTTAGCCACTTTCAAAGGGGCGTAGCTCCCTTATGACGCATTTTTATTTTATGATGTAGAATCATCAGTTAAAATTTCCGACCCTATTTCAAATACACCGTGTAGAAAAAATTCATGTTTTTTTTTGGCCTAAATCATTTTATTTTTTTTTGAAACATCGAAAAAAATCAAAATAAGCAACAAAAAAAAATGATGGCCGTCTGTCAGTGTGTTTGCTTGTCTGTCTGTATCCACTTAAACTTAAGAACGCTTTGAGCTAGAGACTTGAAATTTGGTATGCAATGTATTTTTATATTATCTTGAACAAGTTCGTATTTGAGCGAAATCGGTTATGGGGTATGGGGTAAAATTTTTATTGATTTTTGACAAAAAATAAAGAAATTGGAGAAGGTTTTATCTTATCACTAAAAATGCATTTTTTCTCAAAAAAAAAATGTATATATCTCAAACACTATAAATAATAGACCCATATAATATGGTATCATAATAAAGGCATTTTATTGAGAAATAAGATGGCATAATAAAAATATATACCACTCCATTTACACGGAAAGAAATTAGTGGGCTCTGCGCTATACATTATAAGATATTTGGTAACAGTGGCAAATTATAGTGATTTAAGCTATAGATTATAAGGGACACAATAACTAATAATGTTAAAAATAAATTGGAAACGATTATATATATTACAGACACGATTATATTTATTACAGGCACTATTATAAATTTACAGAATTTTTATTATATTATAAAAATTATTAGCACGGACAATAATTAAATCTATTTAAGCTATAAATGCCATACTATTTGTTATATTTTATTATTCACTAAACAATTAAAGTATTTCATATAAATTTTTACACTGACTGCCATAATTGTAAGAGAAAGCCTTGTATTTATATAATAAGCGATTATAATTTGCTTGGGATGTGTGTTATAGCGCTCCTAGCTATAATTTTTTTTTTCCGTGTAAAAAAAAATAAGTCAGATGTTACCCACCCTAAGAGGACCACCCTGTATATTTAAAAATATTTTTAAAATGTACCTTTTTTAAAACCATACAACTTTTTCCATTAAAGTTTTTTGTCTAAAGTGGATACTTTACTATATATCAACCGACTCGGCTTCGTTGAGACACCCTGTATATAAAGCAAAGAATCAAAATAAAAATCTTTTATTTTTGTCCCAAAATATGTGACGCTCGCACTGAGTTTTAGGCTGGGATCATTGTTAATATCGTAAACGTCACATAAATTTAAAATTCTCGGCTGGGATTATTGAGTTCTCGGATGGGATCATTGAGTTCTCGGAGGGGATCTTTTTTAATTACATTCTACTGTACAAGTAAAGCAAAACCGTGATAACATTAATATGTGACGCTTACGATATCAATAAAGTTCTCGGATGGGATCAATGAGTTCTCGGCTGGGATCGTTGTTATGTGACACAAAAGTGTCCCAAAATTATGTGCCGCAAAAGTGTCCTAAAATTATGTGACGATCTCAGCCGACAACTTTAAATTTATGTGACGCTTACGATATTAATCCATTAGTGCATGTTTACTGGAATGAAATTATTAATTTTTATTTTTTGTTAGGCTTTATAATAAATAAGATAAACACAAAATATTGAAAAAAAATAATTTTTTATCGACATTAGGAGATATGAACCATCCGATATATCATATATTAGCCTAATATATATTATTTAATTAAAATCATCAAATAGTCTAATAGAAGCCCATCTATTAAAAATACATTGGATTTATAGCTAACTGGCAACCAGAGGTCGCGTACAAGTTGCTTGCGATGGTTTCCTAAAACCTTAAGACCATGCCTAAAACTATACCAAATTTCAAAGAATTGGCACAAGGTGCACTTTTAAACCCTAAATAAATCATGTATCAATTGTTACTTGGGACCTAAACTATTGATTTTTGCAAGTTGTGCCTACAGACACTGTTGATCAAAATATCGAGAACAATAACATATTAAAAAATTCAGTCAAATATGACCGAAAACACTTTTCCATAAGAAGGGAAAAGCCCAAAGGACCTCGATTTGGAGTTAGCGAGCTTTTTCATTGTCAAATTTTATCATCGCCAAAAATACGTAAGAGAAATAAACTCTAGTTAAGAATAATTGAATTTTATTTCTTTGTGGGCCGGTGTAATTACCAAGTTTTAATTAAATATTTTTATTGGAAACGACAGACATATTTTTTTTAGGTTATTTTAAATTTTTATAGAAATTTTGACTAAAAATTATATGAGATAGAAAGTCAGGAGTCCTAACTCAGAATGTATTTTTATATCGACCACACTTTGTCTCGAAAAATTAATAATTATTAAGTTAAAATTGAACATTTTTATGTACCTGTTGAAATTGGTAACTATCCGTAGATACCCGTTCGTTTTACATTTGGAAATGATAATTTTACATGGGACGTAAAATTATGCAAAGAAAAACAGTGTCGAGAGATGAAAAAGTAATATGCTGAATATGTGATGTCGTTCTTGGAAAAGACAGAGACGCGTCTATGGGCATCGCGGCGCTCCAGACGAAGACGCCTTGGATCGATACATCATTTGGGCTGTTACCATGGCAGCACGTGCCTCTTGCCCCCTACCACGTACCCCTACCCCCCCCCCACCTCTTTATATTAGTGCTATAGCGAGGGAAATGAATATTTTCTATTTAAGTTTGTGTATGCCTACTTTGGCACACGATGTTTTCCACTACTTGGCTAATTTTTTACAGAAAAAATATTTTTAAAAATGCTCATATACATACACTAAAGTTAATTACTTTTAGAAATGTTTTAGTTTTCAAACATTACCCTTTCATGATAAAAAATATATTTGTTTTTAAAACTTTTTGAGTTTTGAAGTTCTGAGCAATACATTTACATTATATTTTTATTTTTCTTGCGGTTTTTTAGAAAAACCTAGATGGTGTATCAAATAACACACCATAGTGCAAATTATGTTGAAACGAAAGTTTTAAAGGTAACCAATACAGTGTAATTCATTGGTACACTAAAAAAAAAGGTTCCTTGAATCAAGGACATGTGTCAGTAAATTTATTAGTTAGGAAAATTAGCAAGGACCTTTTTTAATTGGTCATAAAAATTTTCTGCCAGGGGTAAAGATCCCCATTTGAGTTGGGAAATGTCTCAACTTTCAGTTGTAAATATTTCTTCTGTACCTCCAAAAAAATGCCTTGGAGCACCCCTATTCACATCTATCTAGGTAAAACCAGCTAAACAGTTGCAAGCACCAACATCGGCACTATAGTGCCTACATAGAAAAAACGGATTCCTTGAACCAAGGACACGTGTCTTTGTATATGTTCAAAGCCATATTCTCTTGTTTCAAGGCTGGCATTTTCTTGAACGAAAGTCAATGTCCTTGAATGAAGAGCACGGGTTTTGGAATAAAAATCCGCGCTCTTTATTCAAGGACATTGACTTTGGTTCAAGAAAATGCCAGCCTTGAAACAAGAGAATATGGCTTTGAACATATCCAAAGACACGTGTCCTTGGTTTAAGGAATCCATTTTTTCTATGTATAGGCACTAATTTAAAACTTTATGATATATAATTTCTTTTTTACTTATTTTGAGTCAGAAAGGTCTAAAACGTCAAGAAATGTAAAAAAAACAAAGATTTTGACTTTTCGGCGAAGATTTCAATACATCGGCACTCTTAGTAGCACTAAGTGTCGATGTAAAAAATAATAAGATGTACCAAAAATGCCACCCAGTACTTAAAAGCATTACATTTTTTTGTTAATTTTAAATCATTGTAATTTAAATTAAAAAAATAGAGTACTTTTTTATTCTTATTTTTGTATAACATATTGGCAAAAAATAAAACAAATCTGTTCAGTTCAGTCATGACTTGATGATTAATAAATTAATAAAATTCCTTATTTACTATTAACTATAAGCTTAATTTTACCTCGGTTGACAAGAATCAATATCAGATATTGTTTTAATCAATATTTAAAATGCATGCAATAAATACCATATAATTTTTGGTATGATATTATCACAGTCAAAACCACGTTTATTCACCTATCGGAAAATATTAAAGAGTTATTAAACAGATATCTCTTTAAATTAAGGCAATGCGCTATCTATTATAAAGCAGAAAAAATATAAAACAAGGTGGAACTAGGACTAGGTACACAAAGGGTTAAGGAGTCATACTTAAAATACGTAACGTACCCAACAGGAAGGGGGCAGTGTATTCCACACCGTTTCTGTCACTTTTGAGAACGGAATCGTGTTCAGCGTGAGAAAATCTATAAAGATATATTTTTTTACGACTGGCATCGTTAGCTCCGAATTTACTTAATTTTACCTTTTTAAGAAAAAGAAAACAGTTTTCTGTAATTCTAAAGGCCGGTATCGTGCTCAGCACGCTAATATCTATAGGAATTGATATATTTCATGTTTTACGAATGGGCCAAAATCGGCCTATTTTTAACATGTTCTTTGTTGTCCAAAGTCGGGAGACTGTCGTCTTGTTAGTAAATTCTTTGTGCAAGTTGGAAAATTTTTTGAAAAATATTTTTTTAGTCATCAAAATTTCTGTTGGGCCCATAGGGGTAAAGCTTACCCCCTCAATGATGTCGCTTTAGTACACCCCTGCCATCAGTGTGCGCTGGTCACATAAACATACTATATGGGGTTGATTCACAAAGGTTTATTTTGTTTATTTTTTTTTTTTTTTTTGAATTGAAAGAAACTATTGGGAATTTAATGAGAACGTTAATTTTTAAATTTCACAGCTTAATTTTAACGCGTTTTTACATCAAAATTTAGAGTCGCCGCGGCGCGTCAACAGAGATCTTTTCCAAAAATAATTTTTTATTTTTTACGTAAAATAGATTATTTATTGCAATAAAATTATTTTAACTCGTCCCAGGCTTTCCTATCTTTCTAAAATATAGTTAGTCAAACTTAAAGAATTATGCTTCGATTTCTCATAACCAAGCTGACTTTGTAAAGCTTGCAATACCAACTTTCCAACCGGGATGAAAAAGACTATTGTCCTTCGGACCTTTTTTACAAGCCTAATTCCGTGGTCCGGGTTTAAACTTAGTTTACACAATAGTCCTTAAGGGATACGGGTCATGGCACCGTTTAAGTTTTAACAAATAATATCCCTAACTTTGCCGACTGTCTACGCCAAAGTATCTCTTAATTGTCTTAAATGGCCTTAGATGGGACCCTTTAATTGTTTTTAGATTGAGATTGAACTGATTTTTCGTTCTGACCTAACCTAACTTGTTAAGTTAACTTTTAACAATTCGGATTTTATGTTAACTTTCAACCCTATTGATTTATATTTAGTTGCTGATAAATTTTAACAATTCGAATTTTAGATTAACTTTTAACAATACGAATTAATATTCATGTGCTCTAAAATAAAACTTATTTATTAATTTTCAAAAATAAATTAAACTGTACCTCTATTTTTTTAAATAAACCTATATTACTTATTTTAAAATTTCAATCTAATTTGTGGGGACGCGCTGCGGCGGTTGGACGCTGCAGTTCTGATAAACCAAAAACAAAAATGTGATTTCTATAAAAACTGCTAAAAAGATTTTGTTCGTAATTACAGAGTTAAAATATCATTATAATATACTTTATTAACCTTTTCGGGTCTATCGCCGTATTTATAGTCTGTAATAAAAGTGCGTATTTGGGTTAAAATCAGAAAAGTACTTCTTTTCAAGTCAGAAAAAAAGGTCAAAATTACAACTTACTAAGGAAAAAATTATACATGTGAAGTATTTATTAGGCAATAAGAAACACAATTTTAATAAACTAAATTAAATTGTTTGATATTTACAAATTTAAAAATCTATATAAAACATTTTACTATTCCTTAAAACGACTTTTGTTTGATTAACGCAGTCGTCCCTCCGAAGTGACTGATCGATTTCGTGCTTTTTAGCACTCTTCAGAGCCACATATCGGTAGTAGGGACAACTACGAAAATCAAATCCTTTCCATATATCTCTATATGGAGTTTAAAAATCGTTGTAAGGAAAAGCAAAAACAGCTAGCGACATCTACTGCTAAAAGCAGAGACTGGATAAACCTATCGACAGTCCAAAAAAGGAAGCAGTTATTGGTTTCAAGAACCTATTGCACGCTGTCGATAGGGGGCAGATTAATCAATGCCACGGTGGACATTGCCGCCAATTGAATCCTAAACGCTAGGAGGTCACCTTTTACAGTGGTATCTGAATTAATAAACTAAATTAAATTGTTTGATATTTACAAATTTAAAAATCTATATAAAAAATTTTACTATTCCTTAAAACGACTTTTGTTTGATTAAAGCAGTCGTCCCTCCGAAGTGACTGATCGATTTCGTGCTTTTTAGCACTCTTCAGAGCCACATATCGGTAGTAGGGACAACTACGAAAATCAAATCCTTTCCATATATCTCTATATGGAGTTTAAAAATCGTTGTAAGGAAAAGCAAAAACAGCTAGCGACATCTACTGCTAAAAGCAGAGACTGGATAAACCTATCGACAGTCCAAAAAAGGAAGCAGTTATTGGTTTCAAGAACCTATTGCACGCTGTCGATAGGGGGCAGATTAATCAATGCCACGGTGGACATTGCCGCCAATTGAATCCTAAACGCTAGGAGGTCACCTTTTACAGTGGTATCTGAATTAATAAACTAAATTAAATTGTTTGATATTTACAAATTTAAAAATCTATATAAAACATTTTACTATTCCTTAAAACGACTTTGGTTTGATTAACGCAGTCGTCCCTCCGAAGTGACTGATCGATTTCGTGCTTTTTAGCACTCTTCAGAGCCACATATCGGTAGTAGGGACAACTACGAAAATCAAATCCTTTCCATATATCTCTATATGGAGTTTAAAAATCGTAATGTCCACCGTGGCATTGATTAATCTGCCCCCTATCGACAGCGTGCAATAGGTTCTTGAAACCAATAACTGCTTCCTTTTTTGGACTGTCGATAGGTTTATCCAGTCTCTGCTTTTAGCAGTAGATGTCGCTAGCTGTTTTTGCTTTTCCTTACAACGATTTTTAAACTTCATATAGAGATATATGGAAAGGATTTGATTTTCGTAGTTGTCCCTACTACCGATATGTGGCTCTGAAGAGTGCTAAAAAGCACGAAATCGATCAGTCACTTCGGAGGGACGACTGCGTTAATCAAACAAAAGTCGTTTTAAGGAATAGTAAAATGTTTTATACAATTTTAATAGTAGGCGCAAACTTTACCCACTTTTGCGCACTGTGGTGCGCACTTGGCTAGATATAAGTTAAAAATTTCAAAAAAATTATTTGAATATCAAAATTAAACAAAACTTCTTAACATAGGGTTTTTGGGGTCAAAAAATTTGAATCTGATGTCAAAAATTGAAAATTTAAAATGGCGAATCCAATATGGCGACCGAACCTTTTAAACAAAAAAAAATAATGTATTTATGGGTTTTTGTGGTCGGTATATCCAAATTTGATGTCAAAAATTTTAATTTAGATATATAAAATTATCATATTACTTTTTTAGTGATTATCAGGTCCGGTTTAAGGGCCGTTACCTCTAGGGCCTAGGCGTAAGTTTGAAAATAAAATTTGATTCCTGGCTCTTTCCTTAAATAGGAAAAGCAAAAATTAAAAAATTTCAACGACAAATTTTTTTTTATCGCACTTTTTTGTTTCGAGTATTATAAAATAGATACACGCTGATTTATAATTTTCCCAATTCACCAATATTTGCTACAGTTTACTTTTTTCTGCTTAAACTTTTTACCTGTAACTCAAAAATTAAATTTTAAATAATAATAAATAAATAGGACCCCCGTGGGGGGCCTTAAAGAGGACGAAAGCCTAAATTTTTAAATTTTCCTGGGTTTATCTTGTATGCTCTATTTATATACCAATATAAGCTATTCTAGTAGTATATTAAATATTTTTTTTTAATAAGGGGGTTTGGGGGGCCTCGAGCCAATTTTCAGATTTTTTTTTAGAATTTTAATGTACAAAAAATATTATAATATAAATATTTTCTAGATATTGTAAAAGAGTGTTTAAAAGGTCGGTTTGGGGGTTAATTATTATATAATATATTATTATTATTATCATATATTATTATAAAAAATATATATAATAATAATATTATTATGTACGCGTACGTGCCAAATTTGGTTTATATTTCTCCTGAAAGTTGTTAAAGAAGTCTCTTATAAGAGACTTACTATATCTAATAATTATACATACATAATTATGTACATAAAATTTCTATAATACATTATGCCTAAAACTTTAAGATCTCTACTCTCTATTATGTTTATTTACCCAGCTTTAAAAAAATATATTTTTGCTTTTTTTTGTACTTTTATATTTCAATTTTGTTTAATACAAAATATAATTTCCACTTATTACTTTATTTGCTTTTAATTTATTGCCTTTCCTTTGGAATTAAAAAATCCCTTCAAACCTTTCAAAAAAAATTGATTGGTAAAGTAAGTTTTAAAATATTTTTTCTTTTTCTTCCGATCGTCTGATATCTCTTCTTTAAGCCGAAAGTAGAGATTTTAAAGTTTTAGGCATAATGTATTATAGAAATATTATGTACATAATTATGTATGTATAATTATTAGATAAAGTAAGTCTCTTATAAGAGATTTCTTTAACAACTTTCAGGAAAATATAAACCAAATTTGGCACGTACGCGTATATAATAATATTATTATTATATATGTTTTTTATATTAATATATAATAATAATAATAATAACAATATATAATATAATATATAATAATATATATTATATAATAATTTTCCCCCAAACCGACATTTTAAACACTCTTATAATATTATAATATTTTTTGTACATTAAAATTCTAAAAAAAAATCTGAAAATTAGCTCGAGACCCCCCAAACCCTCCTATTTAAAAAAAATATTTAATATACTACTAGAATAGCTTATATTGGTATATAAATAGAGCATACAAGATAAACAAAGGAAAATTTAAAAATTTAGGCTTTCGTCCTCTTTAAGGCCCCCCGGGGGTCCAATTTGTTAGATATTATTTAAAATTTAATTTTTGAGTTACAGGTAAAAAGTTTAAGCAGAAAAAAGTAAACTGTAGCGAATATTGGTGAATTGGGAAAATTATAAATCAGTGTGTATCTATTCTATAATACTCAAAACAAAAAAGTGCGATAAAAAAAATTTTGTCGTTGAAATTTTTTAATTTTTGCTTTTTCTATTTAAGGAAAGGGCCAGGAATCAAATTTTATTTTCAAAGTTCTTGGGCAATTTTTTATTTTATTTGACCTTTTTTGCGAACCGTGCGCACGGTATATGGTCGAATAGAGAATTTTATGAGCTTTAAAATTATATACAACAAGGTACCCTTTAAAAAATCCCTTTGCCCCCATGCCATGTGCTCCCCAAAAATATAAAATATATACCAAAAATTAATTTGGGTTATGTAACTGACACATAACTTCTTATTTACGTTGTCCAAACTTCAAGTTAATATTTTAAACAGTTTAAAAGTTAAAGAGGACTTTTGAACGCGCGGTATATTATGTACCAAAGAGTTCCTGAAAAATAGAATGTTGTTTTACTTTCCCAAATTGATTTAAACATTTCTTATTCATAAAGTGTGATTCTATAAAAAATTCAGTGCAACTCCATTATTAACTCCATAAAAATTTCATCCTCAATCTGTGGACGAGGAAAGCCAAAATTGGATTTTAAAATCAACATGAATTTTTTAACGACATATTGTTATACACCTTTGTTTTTTTTTAATTAATACGTATTGTAATTGCATTTTATATACCAATCTGTACAAAATTGACTTTTTACACTAGTGCGAATGACCTATGAACTTTAACCTCAAATTTGTAGTCAAAAAGATAAATTTATTAAGATAAATATCTTAATAAATAAATTTGTAATATTAAAATAGAATAAAAAATAGTGTATGTTAAGCGGGCGAAAACAAAAACTGTTTTACCCGAGCTCGGAGTGCGAGTATCATAATTTAGAGTTCCCACGGTATTTTCCAAACAAAATTCCAGGATAATTCCAGGACAGTTTAAGGACATTATAATCTTTTCCAGGTATATTTAAAGTTAAAATAGGATGATAAATATTCTTTTGATAGTAAGTTCCAGTAGTTAATAATAAACTATATAAGGAAAACACGAATAAACTGAGAATAAAAAACTGCTGCCAACTAAATAATACGTTCCCCTATAGGCATAGGTTCATTAAAATCAAAAAAGAATTTTTTTTTTTTAAATCAAAAAATTGCTTTTACCCCGTTTTACCCCCTTAACCCAATACGATTTTTAACAAAAACAATCTCAGCCTAGAACTTTGGATTTTAAGTCTTTAGCCTGGAGCGTTCTTGAGTTATCGTGGTCACAAATTTCCCGGACATACAGACAGACCGACCGACAGACAATTTTTTTTGACCGAAATCATAATTTTTGGATAAACGTCCAGAAACGTAAAAAAGCAAAAAAAAATCGAATTTTTTTTACTAACGCAAGACTTTCCTTGGGGAAAGCAAAATAAGTATAAAGTTTTTGGTATATTGCACATGTAATAAAACCCAGGTGTAATGTAATACTTTTAAATAAAAACATTGTCAAATTGAAATCTGAAATAAAATAAACATAAATACATAAACATACTAACTTAAAAAAAAAAAAACTATTTTTGAGATCAAAAATATGATTAACACAAAAAAAAACAGAACGTAAATTTTTAAACAGCTTAATTTTATAAAAGTCAGTAAAACTCGAGGAAAAAAAACAAAAATCCAGGACAAATTGAGAATAAAAGGCAAATTCAAGGACAACTCCAGTACTGGAACACATTTTGAAAAAGTCTAGGTTTTCCAGGACGCGTAGGAACCCTGAAACTTTATTTTTAATTATTTTTAATTTATTTTCTTAACATAGTTTTTGTAAGTATTTTAATAACATTATTTTTGACCAGTTAGAAATGAATTTATCAGTTGTTAAAAAACTCAATTTTAACAATAAACTTTTGAAATAATAGTAGTAGTAGTAAAGGTGGGAAGGCTACAACGCCATACCAATAGCCCAATGACGCTAGAATAAAACTTTTGTAAGAAATAAAAGTTTATTAATACATAATTTGTATGAAAAATACTACTAAAATATAAAACATCCACAAAAATTTTTCTTATTGAAAGACTTCTCAAAAACTTGTATCTTGGATATTTGCTCTAATGGCTTTATTAAAAAAATATATCCAACAAATATGTTTTTCTCATTTTTCATTTTATTAAATAAATAATAAATAAATAAATATCTTTATTTCACTTAAGACTGTTATACAGATGTGAGACGTCAAAAATATACATAATAAAAAAAATACAAAAATATTACATAAAAGTATAAAAACCTGTTGTTTAAAATAACACTTTTTTGATATTTTAGGAAAAAATATCATCAAATTTATACAAACACTTACTTATTAAAAAACATTTAACTTTTCTTAAAAAAAAATTATTATCCTCTATCAGTTTAAATTCATCAGGTAAATTATTGTAAGTAGTTACGCAAGAGTAGTGTGGTGACTTTTTAAACAATGATGTTTTATGTTTGTCTAAACGAAGACATGTGTTACGTCTTGTGTTGAAATTGTGTGTGGTTGCAATCTTTGTAAAAAGTTCCTTGTGTTTTATGACATATTGTGCTGCGTTATATGTGTACATTGACGGGACTGTAAGAATTTTATTCTGAATAAAAGTAGGTGCGCAAGAGTCTAATTGTTTTAGATTAAAAATAAGTCGAATTATTCTATTTTGTAAAATAAAAACTCGAGATATGTTTGTGGCATTTCCCCATGCTAAAATGTTGTAGTTAATAACTGAGTAGGCTAATGAATAGTAAACGTTTAACAAACTTTGTTTGTCTAATATAGACTTTAACTGCGTTATAGCAAAAAACGCACTATTAAGGCGCGAGCAAACCATATCTAGATGGTCGTTCCAGGTTAAATTACAATCTATTTTAGTACCTAAAAATTTAATTGTTTTTGTTAAAATAATATTACTATTGTTTAAAAGAAAAAGAAAATTGTTTGGGACCTGTTTACGATTTGAAAAATATATAAATTCAGTTTTGTTTTCGTTTAAAAATAAAATATTTTTATCAAACCATGTTTTAAAATCTTTAAGTACTCTCAGTAATATTTCATATAAAAGTTCTTGTGTCCTTGCCGATATTATTATTGATGTATCGTCCGCATACATAACTAGTAACCCCTCCCTAATGTACTTGGATACATCGCAAACATAGAGTAGGAAAATTAAAGGGCCCAAAATCGATCCCTGGGGAACTCCTAGCTCAATATTATAGTCTTTAGAAAAAGACTTGTTCACTTTAACTCGTAATATTCTATTTGTTAGATACGATTCCAAAAATTTAAGGAAATTTCCGCGAAACCCAAGAGAGTGTAATTTTCCTAAAATAAATTTTATATCTAGCGTTTCGAAGGCGCGTGTTAAATCAAAGCACAATGCGAGCACATTTAGGCCTTTATCTATTTCTTTATAAACAAATTGAAGAAACTCACTTGTACAAGTACCTGTGGACCTGTTTTTTCTAAAACCATGCTGACTGTTTGGTAGTATGTTATATTTATTTAAAAACGAGATCATGCGGTTAAAAATTAATTTATTATTGATTTATTCTTCGAATTAGTAAATTATTAATAAAGTTTATCATGTTATGTATAAATATAGTTATTACAATTAATTATCAATTTATTACAGTTATCATTATTACAATTTCTTATAACATTCAAATCATTCGAAAGTCAATTAAAGCCGGTGGTTCCCTCTACTACTACCCCACAAAAGTCCTAGACTTAGGGGATGCTTAATTAAGTAGAATAGTACGAGGTTAAACAAAAATGTAATGTAATTATCATGATCCATTTAATTCATCAGAAAAACTTAAAACCTGAAAACTTTTGTTTTCTCCAATTTCTCATAAAACTTTATAAATTATGATAAAATTAAGAAACAAAACATTTTTATTGCTATCAGATTTAATGAATTTCGTTTGTCTCAAATTAAATTTCAGTTTGAAAATAATTAAAAAGTTTATTCACTTATCAAAGAAACGTCGTGCCGTGGTTGCAATTCAATTAAAGAGTTCAGATTGAGTGGGCTGGGTGGTTTTAACCATTGCGGGGGGCAATTTAACCCTCCTCCCTCCTTTTCTTACTTGTAACGTTCTACGTGAAGGAAACCATAAGGGGAAAACTGTGAAAATGCGATTTTATTAAACCCTGTTAAAAATTAATTTAAAATTACCAATATTCTATTGTAAATGTTACCAATAATTACATTTAAGTACATTTAAAATGGATAATTTACATTTAAATTAATATGAAATTACATAAAAATATATTATACCCTAACTAAATTCAGTTAAATAGTTCAGACTGATTAGACTGATTTTAAGCATGCTCTAAGGCCTTGCAAGGTTTAAAAATGAGATTTTATTAGAAAATAAGTTTAATTTTACATAATATGTTATACCTAATAAATAACACTGCACAACACACAAAAATTTGCCGACATCATTATTTAAGTTGATTCTAGACCTATTTGATGCGCTGTTTTCGGAACCTGGATTCGTTTTTCTCGATCAGCTCGTTTTTTTTTAAGATATAGCGCATAGTGTTTTTTTGCCTATAGTTGTAGGGAAAAATAAATATATTAAGGTCTATTTTTTTGCGGTGGATTGGTTGAAAATTTATTACTAATATTTAACATATTAAATATACACCATTTTGTGCTTCCATTAAGTTCTAATAACTTTTTTAAAACTTGTTTTGTTTTGTTACTAAAATATTTTTTAATATTCAAATCATTTTTAATTGTGCGTTTTTACCACCTTTTCGCATGTAACGTCAGTTTAACCCCGACCCCCACTGTTGAAAAATTTCAAAACTTTTCTTACTTATTTCGATCTTTTTTCTTTTAGTCAGGATAACTTTAATGGCACAACTTTGTTATGCTTAACAATGAATTTACTCAGAGTTGATTATTTAAATAACATCGCTATTTCATTATATTTAATTTTGTTTAGACAAAATTAAATTAATGAGGAAAGAGTGTACACTGTTAAAAATTATTTATATTTTTTTGTGTCAAAATTAATTCAATTTTTAGTTTTGTTTGAATAGGCGTTACACTTTTAAAAATGGTACTAGTTTTACTTCAATAAATTTATTAACTGATTTTTTAATCAACAAAAACTGAATACTTAAATTCAATGAAAACAATACTATATTTATTATTATTTAAAAGAAATGTAAATTTTGTTGTTTTGTTTTATTATTTTATTTGTTTTTACAATTATTATTAATTATATTAATTATATTGATGTCAAATCTTTGAAATTTAGTTTTAAAAATGCAGGAGATTGACTTCAAGTACAGTACCTACATCCCTAAATATTTAGTTTATTTTTTACAGTGTATTATACTCTCCACAGCGCGTTTACGCGCTAGAAGAATATGGTACACTGAACCAAAATTTTAGGTATAATAAAAATCACATTGATTTTGCACCGATGTACGTTTTTAACCCCTTCCGCTCTAGCCGGTTTTTCGAGGTATAGGTCCCTATACCAGATTAAAATTTATATGCAAAATCCCATATACGAATATCCAAAAGTGGATACAATGGAGCGGAAGGGGTTAATTTTGTTGTATCACATAGAAAAAACGCTCCTTGAACCAAGGACACGTGTCTTTGTATATGTTCAAAGCCATATTCTCTTGTTTCAAGGCTGGCATTTTCTTGAACCAAAGTAAATATCCTTGAATGCAGAGCACGGGTTTTGAAATAAGAATCCGCGCTCTTTATTCAAGGACATTGACTTTGGTTTAAGAAAATGCCAGCCTTGAAACAAGAGAATATGGCTTTGAACATATCCAAAGACACGTGTCCTTGGTTCAAGGAATTCGTTTTTTCTATGCAATGCTTAAAGTTGTTTTTCTTAATGTAAAATTTATTTAAATTATTAAATTTCTTTAATATAATGAATTTATGCATGAAAGCAGGGAATTTTAAGCATCGATAGGTATCGTTTTTTCAGTGTAATTTAGAATTTTCCAGAATCGCCAAAAAACGATTAGACAAAAAATTCTTGGATACAATGTGTTTCATGAAAAAATATAAAAAAAATAACTTTAAAAATGTCCGTACGTTCGTGCATGCGTCGGTTCGTTCGTGCGTCCGATATCACGTTTTTTGTAAGCACGATAACTCAAGAAGGAATTATCCGCTCGACTTAAAATTTTCAGAAAAAAGTTCTACCTGTGAGAGGAAGATGCCTATTGTTTTTGAAAATAATTCACATAAAAAAATATATTGAGGGTTAAAAATATTTATTTATTTTTTTTTCGTATTTCAACAAAAAAATTGTATTTTTTTTAATAAATTTAAATTTATTAAATAAATATTCTTAAAAAAAATCTAAAAAAATGTTTTTTAACTATTTTTCTTTTTTCAAAAAAAATATATACCGGGTGTTATTTAGGTACGTGCCCAAACTTCAAGGTGTGGTTCTTTGAGTGATTCTAAGACGAAAAGTTTATATAAACATAGGTCCGGTCAATACTTTTTTTTAAATCGTTTTTTCGTAAATAAAAAGTCCTAATTCTTTGTGTTCATCATAGCCTTAAACATGGAATAATTTGACCAAAGCATTGACGATTTCCATATTTTGGACTTTTCTTCAAAGTATTCCAAAAGCAATTTAACGAAAAAAATGCAATAAAAAAGCTGTATTTTGCTTAATGCGAAAAATAAAAATGGCAAAAATGTCTGTGGCTCATATTTTTTTGTCAAAAATATTGGTTCAGGTACCCTCCGGGACGCCACTGGACTTGATAATTTTAAACTAGTTACGGCTAAATTAGCCCCTTACTACCATAAATAACACTGCCAAATTACAACAAAATCGGCTACAGGATTATTAAGATATTTACGAAAAAACGATTTTTTAAAAAAAGTTTTAACACCCTGTATGTTGAAAACGAAGCATTACATATGTTTATATAAACTTTTCGTCTCAAAATCAATCAAAGAATCACCCCTTAAAATTTAGCCACGTACTTAAATAACACCCTGTACATAATTTAAAATTAATTAAAATAGGTTATTTTGCGTTTTATTTAATTTTAACTTGCGTAAATATTTGGAAAAATGCAATATACCATTCACATGCGCAATGCGTAGCATTAAATACCTTTACGACTTGTAAATTTTTGACTGTTTTTTTTACTCTTTTTATTTTATTATAATATTATCATGTAATTCATTATTTTTGTTGCTGCGTTTTTTTCGATCCTAGGGTCCAATTTTTATTTATTGCATAAATTTTTAAATCTATTTAATTACTGCTATATTTTTTTTTTAATTAACTTAATTCTTTGTTTTTTTTTAATACTTGATTTTGAGACGTACAGATTGTCAAACTTAGCATGAGACTTGAGTGGACACGCCCCCCAAACCACGCGGTTGGTTTCCCAGTTGTTAGAGGACTGCGTATCGCCTATCTTTCTTCCTCCGAATACTTTCTCTTACATTTCCACGTCTCATGCTAAGTTTGACGAGTAATATATGAGGGGTTCAAAACTAAAGTGTACCAAGTCCATAAAACCGTTATTCTAGATATTGACATTTAAAGTTTGTTTTGTTTTTACTTAATGAACTAGTTTGTTCTTAATTAATGAACTAGTGCGCTATCTACCGTCCAAAGACCTAGGTATGGACTTGGTTCGTTACAGTACTAAACAATGTGTGCTCTGAACTATCTCTTGAATTAATGCAGATCAAAAAATCGTCTTTATGGACTAGGTTCACTAGGTTCACTTTAGCTCTGAACCCCTCATATATGCGTATTTCTCGAGGGGCTAGACGCTCCGGACTTTGCTATTCACCTGTTAATTAAAGTCGCTTTACCAAAAATAATTTGTTACAAAATTCCTTTTTTTTTTAAACCCATTCTCCGGTTTACAAAAACAAAGTATAGGATAAACAAAAATTTATATTAATGATAGCGCCTTCGCCATAATTGTAAATATCATATACGATTAATAGATTTTTTACGATACGGTTATTTGGCGTATTTAACTTTACCAGTTGTACCAACATACATTCATTTATAATACCTTCTGTTTCATTCTTTATTAGTCCAGTCAAATAACGAAAAAATTTCGAGTTAAATTGCAATAAATGAACACGGGCTGATATTTTAAAGGGTAGTAGTGGATAGTAACAGAAAACTCCTGTTAGTTTTTCACCGGGTGATTTGCGTAAGTGATGTCCGCTATCTTAAATTTTAGGGGTGAGTGCGGTTATCTCGCTAAATATGCATATTACGATAAAAATGTATATAACCAATTTTGTTAAGGAACAAATTTGGATCATTTTTTTTATATTAATAATAATCGAGTTATAAATTTTCAAATATGGCCATGTTGGGGGTAAAATTGGTTTTTTCGATTTTCCAGCCAAATTATTCATCGGACGATAAAAGTTGTTATGAGCAAACTTGTAGCTCTTGTAATTATCTATAAGTTTTATATACAGGGTGAGTCAGAAGTAGATACATTAATTTGAGGAGGTGATTGCACAGGTTATTTAGAGTCTTTTGAACCCTATATTGCCTTATCCAAAAGTTATTAGTTTTGGAGATATTTGATTTTTTTAAGTTTTGGTTAAAAATCACGTCCAGGATTATATTTTTCAAATTTTCTCGAAAAGTATTAAGGATATTTAAACGATTCTTTTTTTATTAGTTAGTATACTTAGTGACACATGTCACGCAGTAATAGCTTTTCCAAAAAAGCTTTATAGGACGTCAGTACAACACTATAAAATTAATTTTTATTCGCTAATTTTGACGACATGTTAAGTTCATCATGATTTTTTTTTTAATTTTACTATACACTTTGCGTGCAAATTATTTAAAAAACTTCCTTGATTTAAAACCTTTAAAATGATGTATAATATGTCAAGAAAAACTTTTGTAAGACACATACGGGTTTCAGTTTAGGCTGGGATTAACAATTTCAGGTAATGAGTGAAATACTAGAGTGTTAAGTTAACATTTATTTATTGAAATATTTTTAACTGACTAAGATAAAGCCTACAGTAGATTCTCAAAGTATCCGCCATGATTTCTTATGCAATATGGTGCCCTTTTTTTATTTCACTGCGTGTAATTCTATTACTCAAGTTGTCCCTTAAGTGTATTGCAGCGTCTTGTATTCGTTCAATTAGCTGGTCTCTGTTGGTTATTTCAACTGCATAGACCCTGTCTTTCATGTGCCCCCACACATGGAAATCTAAAGGTATTAAATCAGGGCTCCTTGGTGGCCATAATATCGGTCCCCCTCTACCAATCCAATGATTTGGAAACCTCTCATTTAGAAACTGTCGAACAGCGAACCTATAATGGGCTGGGCATCCATCGTGTTGGAAAATCATTTCAACCCTATTTTCTAATGGAACATCATCCAATAATTTTGGCAAAAAATTATTCAAAAATGCCTCATAAGCTTCACCATTCAAATTGTCTGGTAAAAAGTGAGGACCGATCAATGTACGGCCAAGTACACCCATCCAAACATTTACACTAAATTTTCTTTGGAAACTAATTCTGCGTTGGGAATCAGCTTCCTCCAGACCCTGGACAGGTGTATAATGAAATGCATGTTGGCCTGACCGTCTAATTACACGTGCAACCTTGCTTTGTGATAAACCTAACTCAGAAGCCACTCTTCTTGTGCTGGGAGTTGGATCTTCTTCAAATCTTTCTAGAACTTCTTCATCTACATTTACATTAAGTTCAGGAGCTCCAATGCGTGGTCTTGGTATAACAATACGACGGTATGTCGTACTGAATACCCTTTCATTGGGCACGCGTCTATGTGGGAACCTTTCTTGATAAACCCGTCGAGCTCTGGTAGCGTTTCCATCACAAAATCCATATACAAACATAATATCAGCGTATTCAGCATTTGAAAAGGTTGCCATCATGAATGAATATAGAACTTTTATTTCGCCTTTATTTATACAAAATTTCTAATACCTAAAAGATTAATTTGTATAATCCCAGAACAAATTACCTGTAATTGGTTCAATATTATTTGTAATTAGTTTAATATTACCTGTAATTAGTTCAATATTACCTGTAATTGTTTATACACAAATGATACATCAACCCCTCATTATTTCACGTACTACCTGTCTGGAATTGTTAATCCTAGCGTAAACTAAAACCTGTATGTGTCTTGCAAATGTGACATTTCCTATCAAAAAAAAATAGTTTTTCTTGACATATTATACATCATTTTAAAGGTAATAAATCAAGAAAGTTTTTTAAACAATTTGCACGCAAAGTGTATAATAAAATTAAAAAATAAAATCATGATGAACTTAACATGCCGTCAAACTCATCGAATAAAAATTAATTTTATAGTGTTGTACTGACGTCCTATAAAGCTTTTTTGGAAAAGCTATTACTGCGTGACATGTGTCACTAAGTATACTAACTAATAAAAAAAGAATCGTTTAAATATCCTTAATACTTTTCGAGAAATTTTGAAAAATGTAATCCTGGACGTGATTTTTAACCAAAACTTAAAAAATCAAATATCTCCAAAACTAATAACTTTTGGATAAGGCAATATAGGGTTCAAAAGACTCTAAATAACCTGTAAAATCACCTCCTCAAATTAATGTATCTACTTCTGACTCACCCTGTATTATAAATGTTACTGTTACAGTTGCGCCCTCTGTAACCTTATCAAAGTTCCTATGAAAATTTATAATATACGAAACTTATAGAGAATTTCAAGAGCTACAAGTTTGGACTTTTTTTGTCCAAAAAATGGAAAAAACAATTTCACCTACAAACCTGGCAATTTTTAAATTAACTCGATTGTTAATAATATGTTAAAAAAAATATCTAAACAAAAATTGTTGTAAATTTCCTCCTTAACAAAATTGGTTATATGCATTTTTATCGTAAGATGCATATTAAGCAACCCACCCCTAAAATTTAACATAGCGGACACCCCTTAGGCAAATAACCCGGTGAATAACTAACCATCCACTACTACCCTTTAAAATATCAGCCCGTGTACATTTATTGCAATTTACATTTATTATTTAACTGGACTATATCCAACTATACAAAGTTTGTTGCCCATAGGATATCGGTAGCAGTAAGTGAAGTCTTTCTTATATAGAAAGAAAAAATATATCATTGTGCAATTTTGTGGGTATGTTTATTTATATTTAAAGAATACAATTTTTTTTTAGGTTTTTAAAGTGCCATTTTTCGCCATAATATTATTCAGTATTGAAGCCCTATCTTGAAGTATTTTTTTGCCAAAAAATAGGCAGACGTTTTTCTTAAAAATTATTTAAAATTATTTGAAAATCGTCCGCCATTTTATTTTTTTTAGTCGATCCAAACGGCCGAAAATCCACCGCTTCTTGACGGTTAAAAAAAAATATGGCAAAAAAATGACACTTTAAAAATCTATTTTTTTAATTCTTTAAATATAAATAAACATACCTACAAAATTTCACAATGATATCTTTTTTCTTTCTCTATAAAAAAAAATGTTTAAACATAATATTTTTAAAATTTGAAGGTAGAAAGACCCTTTAATCTTATTTTTATTTTGCCATAGCCTTGAGTACAATCGTTTATTTCGCGCTGGCAACGTCGCGTCGGTGCAACAACAACATAATAGGATAATTTAAAATGAAATAAGACATTTTTTTTTATTAAACAAAAAGTAATTATACAGTATGGAATTTTCAAAATAAATAAATTGGAAACTCTGAAAAAAAAAATTTTAGAAAAATTCTTTAAACAGGTAAATTTTTATATTAAAAGATTTTTTGATTCTGGTTTCAAAGATATCCCGCTTGTCAGAGGACTTTTTCTAAAAAATAATATTTTTAGACATTGAATTATAAAAATTCCACACTGTATTTGTATTTGTACCATAAATATAATGCCGTTCTAAGCAAGGAGGTGGTAACTTATGAGTTATGCGTCATAACTTATGACTCCAAGATGATGTAATAACCAATCGATGAATATTTTTATCATATTATTAAACGATTTAAATAAATTTTCATAATAAAATTACTCTATTAAAGTTGCCGTATTTTCTTTAAAGTTGTCAATTACTACGGCAATTACGATAAAAATGCCTTTTTATAATAATAATTAACGAGATACGTTTATTTTGCCCTAGTAACGGTAAATATCCTTAGTAATAGTTATGGAAAGCAATCGGGACTTTCGTTGAAAATTAAATTGCTTTATCCAGTGCAATCTCTTATTATTTAAAATAATTTATTTTAATAAGTATTTTTATAACAAGAGGTATGTAAAATTTTATATTATTCGCTAATAAACATTTTTTTTCTTCAATTTCTTAATTATTTTATAAGATACGTCCAATCTCATTAGTATTACAAGTTTATAATAACTTTTAAAGTGGTAACTATAAAATATTCCTATTTTACTATTTAATTATAATTAATTATCTAATATTTAATATTTTTATAAAATTAACAACTAATATAACCTCTTATCTTTCTGATTCAAATCAAATTTGAAATTTTTTTGACTTGGAATAATATTTTTAGTGACTGAGAACATCCAAAATTCAAAACTGTTAATATCTCAAAATGGGAAAAATACAAGTTACCACTTCTGTGTTTAGTACGGCAGTATAATTGAATTCTGAAATAAATTTTATTATAAATTTCGTTAATATTTTACGATGTTTTACATTATTTGTATAAATGAATTAAAACGTTCTCGTCCATCAGTAAGGTGAATTGTATGACATTCATTATTAGTTTGTATGGTCTATTTAAAAGACAGAAAGTGCGTTTGGCTCCTTTTTTATTTTGAAAGGAAAACGGGGGGTGGGGGTGGGTGGTAAGACTATCTCACCGATGTTGTAGTTGCATCGGTCATTAATTGGTGGGGATGGTAATAAATAAGAGTGGGGGGAACAAGAATGCTGTCTGACTGATGGCAAATTAGGGGGGCATTGTTACCAGCCGGGGCCCCGGCCCCGCGGGAGTTGAAATTTTTCACACTGATGGTGCGATATGAAAAGAATTTTAAATTGGAATTGGTAAATGTAAATGGCGGTCGATTTAAAATTGTTTATGAAATATAAAATTATCACATATAATTACACAATAGTCTGAGAATTATGTGGGAATAATTCACTGCCATTTCATTATTTAGAAAAATGTTTATATAATGATAAAAATATTAAAAATAGAATATTTTTTAGATTTAGTTACTAGTATTTAGTCTTATGAATAGAATCCCGTTGGAATTTTTACAGGAAACCCAAAAACTGTGAAGCCGTTTAAAAAGTGTCTTTTGGACTTCTGACTTCTGAGGTGGTCAAGATGTACTAAAAATGCAAAAAAAATATATATTTTTAATTTTTTATAAATATGTCAAAAAGGAATCAGTTCAATAAATAAAATATTCTTTTCACAAAAAAAAAGTTTTTTTTTTACAATTATGAAACGAAAAGTCCCCTTAAGGTTTAAACCGGTTTTTAACCGGTTATTGTATCCCTGTTTTAACCAAAAAACGGTCTGAGGTAAATTCCAAACGGTTAACCGAAAACCGGTTATTGCCTATAGTTTTCCATCTCTATTTTTTTAATTTAGAGCATTACACAGGTAAAAAATAAAAAAAAAAAACGGAAAAAATCATGTAGCGTTTAATATTGAATATTTATAAACCTTATAGTGTCTTCTAAATGATTTCAATACATTTTTTCAATAACGTTTGCGACCTTGCGGAAAAAATTAAATTTAAGTGGCACATTGCATATATAATATCTTACACTTAATTTTCTTTAGGGCTGTATTTTTTAAATTTTAAAATATAGCACAAATATCAAATCATAGAAACGTATTACCTCCATGTCCGGGCGTCATGATGCGTCAGGTAAAAATGGAAAATTTTGGAAAAAAATCAGATTTGATTCCTTTTGTATATTTTTAGGTTTAAAACAATGAAATAAACCTAAACAATAGAAAACTACCAACATATTCAAATTTTTCATTTTTTTTAAATGACGTGTTTTTTATTTTAGTTTTTTAACAGCCTAATTTAAAGTTGAAAAAAAACCTATCTGTTACAGTTTCTGAGATATCGACTTGTAACCGTTTAAATGGCCCGGCTGCATACCGGGGCCATTTAAATTTTATTTTTTACGTAAGGTCGCAAACATTTTCAAATATATCCAAATCATTTAGAGGACACCATAAGGTTTATAAATATTCAGCATTCGATGCTTTATGATTTTTTTCCGTTTTATTTTTGGAATTTTTACCTGTGTGCGCCGTGCGCAATAAAATTTGCAACGAATCCGTATCTTAGGCCTAGATCATTGTTAACAACGTGAATCAATAAACATTTTATAAGTTTATAATTTTTTCAGGGTTACGTAACATTTTTACTGACACCCTCTCTGTAACGCGGCGTAACGTTGTCGAGAAACTCCCCCTCCCTTAAAGCGTTACGTAATACTTGAACGTTCCCCAAGAAAGTTTTTGGTTTGGAAGTATTTATGTCAGGGGCGATTCCTCTGGAGTAATTATTTCCTTTGACAACGTGAATGAAAATTGTAAATAATTCCTGATAATTTGAAGAATCGTGTGTAATTCGGAAAATTATTTTTTAACGATTTAAATTTAATAGTAATATATTCACATTTAATTACACCAGCACACAAAAAAAAGTTTTGTTTCCCCAGGCGAGACAAGCATTTCTATACGTTTTTGGGGTCGCTGAATCCGAAACTGGAGTTGGTTTGACTCGTTCAGGCCGCACTTCGTTGCTAACCTCAAAAAGTGATGAAAGTTGAAACATTTCATAGAAATATTTGTCACGTCTGGGGAAACATCTTTATTTTTTTTGCGTACCTGTGTGACTAATTAGTTTTAGGTATAAGATTTTGTTGTAAAACAATTCTCACTTGAATGTTTTACAGTAAAAGATTCCCGATATAACTATAATATATTTGGAAAGAAATAAACTCGTGGTCAGAAATACTGTTAAATGTTTGGTTGATAAAAACGTTAAAAAATAATCTATAGAATATAAAAAAATATATAAAAAACTAGGCTCTATCTCTAAAAAAAAAACAAAAACTTCTAAAAATAACATCAATTTGGCAAAAACGCACACTACAATAAACCGTTTTTCTGGGTGGAAAGAACACAGCAGTAAAGGCGCCGCAAACGAAAAAAATTCATAAAATTGGTACTGTCAACGGGGGTGACTTCGGACACTTTTTCGAAAAAATCTCTCAGCCAAAGCACGTGTGTACAAGTTATGGGGTTATGTGCACAGGTTGTGGGGTTCAATTTCACAACTTGTGCACATAACCCCACAACTTTGGCGCACGTGCTTTGGATCAGAGAGTTTTGCAAAAAAGTGTGCGAAGTCACCCACACCGTCTGAAGTCACCCCAGTTGACGGTACTAAAAAAGTATACATACACATGTATAATTTTCATACCATGAATGCCAAACTGATGCCCTGGACAAAAAAACACATGAAGTTGCAAGAGACAGACAGGTCCTATTTCTACTGGACACCAATAAATATACATTTAAAACAATTGGATATATTTTTCGAAAACTTAAATATTTAAATTATATTGTATTTATACAAAACACCATGTTAACTAGATTTAATTAATTTATCAATATCAATAAAATTGAATATTTTATATTTAATAACGAACGTATTAAATTTAATAGTTTCATTTATTTTAATTGAAAATACCAAATTTTATAAGTTACACAGGACACCAATTATATTCTTTAATAAATTTGTAATATTTACTTGTTTAGTATATAATCACCATAAATACAAATTATCATGAATAAAAAAAAATACAAACTAACATTTTGTTAAAAACTTTTTAAGAAAAGGTAACACGTTAATGGTACAACTATTGGTTTGGTTGCTCCAACCTGAAATCTGGTAAGGGCAACAAGCAAGACTAATTTTTGTGCTAACCAGATCCTTAATATCTGTTCTGTCTTAGGTAAGGGAACGTTCAAGTATTACGTAACGCTAAATTTGATCATTTTGATCATTATTGCTAAATAAAAATTATTTATATCGGATTTCGGATTAAATATCACCTCTAGTTAATTTTTTACACGGCCACAAAGTCCAAATACATGGAGAGAATCAGCTCCTGCTCTAGTTACTAACTTTGGTGGTAAACATTACTTGGTACTTATTAAAAAATGCATGGTAGTTTAAACTTTTCGTTTACTTTCGTTTACCAATAATTTGGTACTCTGATTCTTGTTAATAATTTAATAATAGAAAATAAAATATATAATAGAATAGTCGTTAAGGTTTATGGTTAATTATCGTAAACCTTCAACTTTAGTCTGTTTAAACTTATTTAATAAAATATGATATTCACCAATGAATTGTTTAATATTTACCACAACAACTGTTAATAAAATTTAGAGAACGCATTCCCCAGGCTAGTGTATCTCACCAGCAATGACATCTACTTTTTTAATAAGTATTAAAAAACCAAATTTTAGTCATTCAGCCTTAGCGGGTACTGTGGTCAGCATGCTAATTTAGTGCACAATCACTGGATTAGTAAATGGGCTCTAGATGCCTACCATTGGGAATACACTATGTAGTCTACAGCTTTCCCCTTTAGCTCCAGGGGTTTGTTTTTGGTTCTCAAAAATCGCAAATATTGCTAAATAAAAATTATTTATATCATAAATTTCAGATTAAACATCTACTCTAGTCAATTTTTTACACGGCCACAAGGTCCAAATACATGGAGAGAATTAGTTCCTGCTCTGGTTACTAACTTTGGTGGTAAACATTAATTGGTATTTATTAAAAATTGAATGGTAGTTTAAACTTTTCGTTTAGTTTTATTTACCAATAATTTGGTACCCTGATTCTTGTTGATAACAGAAAATAAAATATATAATAGAATAGTCGTTAAGGTTTATGGTTCATTATCGTAAACCTTTAACTTTAGTCTGTTTAAACTTATTTAATAAAATATGATATTCACCAATGAATTGTTTAATATTTACCACAACAACTGGTAATAAAATTTAGAGAACGCATTCCCCATGCTTGTGTATCTCACCAGCAATGACATCTACTTTTGTAACAAGTATTAAAAAACCAAATCTTAGTCAGTCAGCCTTAGCGGGTACTCTGCTTTGCTAAGCTGAAAGGTCCTATCTGTGTATGTTAAACCCATATAGATAGGACCTTTCAGCTTAGCCCGGCAGTACTGTGGTCTGCATGCTAATTTAGTGCACAATCAATGGATTAGTAAATGGGCTCTCGATGCCTACCATTGGGAATACACTATGTAGTCTACAGCTTTCCCCTTTAACTCTATGCGAATAATTTTTCTTTTTTCGTTATTCCGCGAATAAGCTTTTTGCTGATTTTTTTTAATGTTTAGTTTGGTTCTCGAAAATTGCAGGTCGGAAATAATTATTTTTCTAAATGAGCAGATATTTTTCTCATATTTAATATTAAATATTGTATACTGTTTATGAATATCATTAAATTTAGTAATTTTTAACTGCTTCTTGGTAAGCTATTTACAACAACAACGTGGTAAACACAAACGTATTTTAGGTTAAAACTACCAAATACCGTCGTCATTACGTAAGAAAGATTATGTTAAATATTTAATTATAAATAGTAGATATTAACAGTTGTGGTAAATTCAATTTTTTGTTGGAAAATATCCTAAACTATATTTACCAGATTGTTGGTAGCTATTAACCAAAAATACTTGTGGCTCTGTATACGCCAAAACATTTGGTTATACTTAGCAACAGGTATATTGGTAGCATATTATGCTTAATAAAAATTACAAAAATTTTTTATCTCCAGTTGGGGGTTTAACGTTGCACATGTCAAAAGAAATATACCTATAATAAAACTGTTTGATACCCTTAATCAGACTGCTTTTCTCAAGGTTTGTTTTAGCGATTTAAACAAATTTGACAATAAAAGACCTCCCTGATCCCTAATTTGTTTCAAAACCACACGGTTGTTCAAAGGTCTTATTCAGCTTAAAAAAATCATTCTGATATCATTTTTTTATCTTAAAATAAATCTATTAGATTTTGTAAGACTTCTTCTGCTTAAAACTACTTGTTTCAAGAAAGCTATATATCATATTGTCAAAATATTAAAACATGTTACTGAAAGCTTTGGAAGTTGATGCTTTATACACCCCTGGGACTTTTAAACCCTTCAAAGGAGAGAGAATGATTAAATTTTAAATATCCTTTAAGAGGTTTAAGTTTTATATATATTTTTTTTCTGGATAAAATGTTAAGTACTGGGAATTTGGGGTGAAAAAAAAACAGAATAAATAAACCGATTATGGCATATTTTAGTTATTAACCAGGAAGTTTACAAGAAATAGTGCAATATTAATATCCTCAAGAAAGGTCTTGCATTAGTGAAAAAAATTAAGGCTCTTTTTACGTTTCTCGTTTTATACAGGGTGACGTAGAAAAAAAATTTTAGGGGTTGATTCTACAAAATTTAAAAAAAGTTTCCTATAAAGGTTGGTTCGGAATTGGCCCTAAGGGAGCTAATCTGCTCTAAGCAAGAAGGTTGTTTCTGACAACTTGAGTTTCCACTTCTAGTATCTTTGCACCTTATTTCGACTTTTATGCTACAAAAAAAGTCGTATATTACATGTTAAGAGACTTATTCACTTAGAAATATTGTTATATCTGCGAAGTTTGTTTGGTAATTTTTATCAGGGGCGTGTAATATGGAGGGGTTGTCACCTTTCATCCCAACCTTTTTCATTTCTAGTTTATTTTTTATTTTCTCTTTACAATATACATAAAAAAAGGTACTCTTTATGTAACATCGTAGGTTCAACCGTTTTCAAAGAAACTGCAGTTAAAGAGGAAATTTCACGTTCTGAGCATCTAAAATAGGAACTATAAAGTGCACCAATAAAAATTTTAATACTAAAGGGTGATTCTACATTAAAAACTGTCAAAAAAGTTCTCATACACAAATGTCCACAAAACACTTTTAAGGAACTACGGCGTCTTAAAAAGTGTTACTCTTTAAGTCTGTAGTACTCCTGAAACTGGATACCGCTTATCGAAAAGGAACCAAGCGACATTTTTAACGAAATTTTGTTAGGCATGGGAATAGGTTCTTTAGGCTTAGTACAACCTATTCCCATGCCTAAGAAAATTTCGTTGTTAATGTCGCTTGGTTTCTTTTCAATAAGCGATATCGAACTGATTTTCAAACCTTGGTATATAGCATTTATTTTTTATTTTTTAATGTAGAGTCACAGTAGATTGATATTTTTATTGGCGCATTTTTCGGTTTTTATCTTTTGGTGATTAGAACGTGAAATTATCTCTTTACCTGCAATTTTCTCGAAAACGGTTAGCCCTACGGTGTTACATAAGGAGAACCTTTTTTAAGTATTTTGGATCAAAAAATCCTATTTTATTAAGAAAATGTAAACAAAAAGTACAGACAAAAAAGTTGAGGCAAATAATTGACAACGCCTCCCATTTGCACGCCCCTGTATTACCAAATACAAATTACAAGGGATCAATGTTAGGACAAAATCTTGTTGCTGTAATTTGTAGTGTTTTAAAAACTTTCTCAGACATACCCTTAGAAGGGTCCTAGCTCCCTTGAGGCACATATTTGCGGACCAACCTTTGTGGATTTTTTTCATAATTTTTAATAAATCACCCCTTAAATTTTTGTAACTTCCGAAATAGAATCACCCTGTATGTTAGCCGGTCTTTCCCGAAAATCTATGACTACGATAACTCGAGAACGAGCTAAACACATTAAATTTACAACATAGGTTACTTATCTAAAGTTATTTTAAAAGACTATTTCACAAACAATATATAGGCCAATCAAAACCTTGCATTTTTAGTTTCATGAACAATCAGATCAAAATGAATCTGATAATTTTTGCACAATGCAATTATCACTTGGTTACTATGAACAAGAAACTGACAGTTATTTTTATTGATAAGCAATATAAATGCTTATTTTATTGCCAAAACATCCTAGGTATACACCCTAATTAATTTCAGATAATATATTATATTTTATGCACTTTCCATCTTAAAAGCTTTAAATCACTAATACTCATAAATTTTAATTTATTTAATTAAATCTTAGTATTAAAAACAGGCCACTAAAAACTAATTTAAACACTTTATTAAAAATATATTTGCAGTAAAGAATTACGGAAATCAAAACATCAAATGACTGCGCTGGTACCAGTACAGCGTTGCCAAAGTTTATTAGAAACCGATAGGAAATTGTTTTTTACGGGTATAAACACCCGTTATTTTATTTCTTTTCAGTTGAAAACTAAACTTTTTAAACAAAAACAGCAATGATATGTATTTAAATGTTAAAATATATGATAACAACTATGTTATTGGAATAATCTCAAGCATAAAATATCCCTCGAGCAAAGTTTAGACTTGACAACATTCACGAACAGGTGAACATCGTGGATTTAAAAAGCGCGGCGAATTTGAGATTTAAATTTTTAATTATAGTTGTTAAGTAATATTGTTGTTTAGTTCTTAAATTTTTAATTTAAATATGAAACAACATAAAACATTGTAAAATTATAAATTAGCTACTTCTTTATTTTGTTTGTGAAATAGTCTTTCAACATACCATTCGTGCATTTTGAATTATACATATTTTTTACTGTATATAAAAAATATTTTGCTTAAGAAAATTTTTTTCGTGCATTTTTCGTCAAAATTCCTTGAATATTTTTTTAATACAGTAAAAAAATTATCGATAAATCAACATCCACTTATGATATTACTACTGATAAAACTCAATTGATAGTAAACTGTGGGTTAAGAAACCAACACTATACTTTACTATAGATGTTTATTACAGTAAAGTACA
>OY294044.1:45147978-45255764 GCA_958510825.1 Brachypterus glaber
TAAAGCTATCAATCAATGTGACAGTTTGAAAAGAAAAATTGATAAAGATACTAGAAAACTTTTATTTAATAAAGTCATCAATAAAAGCATTTCAATAGTATATTATGCACCTATGGTCTATATCTTCAAGCAAGATAAAAATCGTACAGTGAATATTTTCAAAACAGATTCGAATATCGGATGTGCGAATATACTGCTTAGTTTATTTTTTAAAACATAACTATGTTCTATACACAAACATATACTATTCAACCTGTTGTAAAAATATTTACTGTGCAATTTTTAATTTACTATCTTGCTTGAAAAAATAGACCATAGTACGCGAACATCTTTAGTTTTCGAGATCTCGAGAAGTTTTTTTTTTTGCGGAGACGGAATCGAGTTGTTTTTTCGTGGGTAATATTGTTGTTGCCCCACTTGATATTAAATAACTATAATTGGTTTAATCATTTATGTCTTAATCGTTTGTTATAACAAACAGAAAGTCAAAAATAATTTAGATACTTATAAAGAATTTTTATGTTATAAAACGTGACAGGTTATTTATTACAGACCTTCTCTTATTGCTTTTTAAAGATATATACGATTCTCAAGAACTGCTTCGATATAGAAATTTATATTTATTTTTACATTTAAATTTTTATTACATACAAAAACGCAAATGTAAGACATAAATATCAATACATAAGAAAAATTATTAAATAAAGTATATCGTTGTGTAACTTTCCTAACCACGTCTCTTCAAAAAATATATCTTTGGTTCTTTGCGTTAATTAAACCTGTACATGATAACTTGAACAAACTCCAGTTAATTATTCCAATTACTTTATAAGTTACTTGCGATGGAATCATTAATTTGAGTTTGCATAAGTTATCATTTACATACATAACTGATTAGTGAAAAGAACCGAAAATATCTTTTTTTGGAGATAAGAGGTTTAGAAGTTATCACGACGATATCGTCGTATTACTTTCTTAAACCTCCACATCCACAGATTCTTAGAACAGAAAAAAATACTGCAAAAACACAAAAGAATAATTGAGGACAATCACATGTTTTTAGAATCTGTCATTACTGTATTTAGGAAAAGTTACATAACCTCAAATAATTATTTACAATTACAATTATTTACAATTACAATTATAATTGAAGGAGTATTCTATGTCAGTTCTGAGAGACAAGCTGCTTAAAATTCAAGGTAACCTAAAATTTTTCATTTTGCTTTAAGCAAGATCAAATTTTGCTTAAAGCAAACCTTTCTTCTGAAAGCAACTGCTTACTACTAACTAATACAAAAAGTTTTAATGAAATTATAAATTAAACACCATAACGCTTTATATTAATATAGTAAAAATTGTGTTAAATTTTATTAAAATATTCAGCTTATAAACTTATTTATAAATAGATGAGGTTCGTACGGTATGAAATTAGGCAAAATTTGCAGTTTTAAACTTAATAGACCAGGCGGTATCTGTTTTGGGTTGGGTGAATCGGATATATTGATATATCGATATATCGATAGTATTCTACATTTTTGGATAAATGGGTCCAGAATATTACTAGAAATGATAATTTCACTATGCGCATAAAATAAACCAAGGACTTCACTTTTTATTTAACAAAATGTTGCAAAATCGAGAAGAAATTATTTTTTTTTCCTTTTCGTTCATATATATCTGGAACTATTCATTTCAGATAAATATTGAAGAGGAAAAAAAGTTTTGTAATTGAATTTAATACATGATAATTGGTTGCAAATCTAAAAAATAATTATTATTATTGCAAAAATAGTAAAAATCACAAAGAAGGGATAAAAAATCGAGTTTTTTTGGGATTTTTTTTCGGATACTTAAAGTATACGTTGGACCTTCAAAATTGGCCCAAGAAAACTTTATGGTGTGCTGTATTATCACACCAAATTTTATCAAAATCGGTCTGATAAGTTTTACACAATAATTTTGCAATCCACATTTTGAAAAAAGTTGCAAATTGTCAAAATTATACAAAATTGAAAATAAAGCCCTCAGATCTAAAAATCCATAAAGTTATTCTAATTGTTTATAAGCGCAAAAAATCAAAAAATGTTTAAACAAGTGCATAGGCTCTCCTAATTAACGGATTTTAATTTTTCCAAAAGCATTTGAAAGTTTGAGCTCTTTTTTATATGTGATTTAATTTTCAAGTTTCTAACGGCTTTATTTTAAACTTTGCATAATTTCGAAATTTGCATTTTTTTTCAAAGTTTTTATTGCAAAATTATTACGCAAAAACTATCAAACCGCTTTTGATGTAATTTGGTGTGATGATTCAGCACACCATAAAGTTTTCTTGGGCCAATTTTGAAGGTCCTACGTATACTTTAAGTATCCGAAAAAAATACCCAAAAAACTCGCTTTTTTACCCCTTTCTGTGATTTCTACCATTTTTGCAATAATAATAATTATTTTTTCAAATTGCAACCAATTTTATTATGCATAAATTTCAATTGCAAAACTTTTTTTCCTTTTCAATATTGGTCTGAAATGAATAGTTCCAGAGATATATGAACGAAAAGGAGAAAAAAAAATGTTTTCTTCTCGATTTTGCCACATTTTGTTAAATAAAAAGTAAAGCCCTTAGTTTATTTTATGCGCATAGGTAAATTATCATTTCTAGTAATATTCTGGACCCATTGATCCAAAAATGTAGGATACTCTCCGATTTACCCAAACATGGGTGTTTTGAAACAGATACCGCCTGGTCTATAAAGCAAAAATTAAATTTACCTGTAAAATTTTAATTTTAAAATTTATTTTAAAATTCTGGTACTTGATGATATCCGCGCCGATTCAGGCAGGGCTGAGGGCTTGGGTCACGGATTTGGCTGATTATTTTTTTATATGTAGCCCAGCGATGTTAGAGAAAAACCTCCACGGGAATTTTTTTAAAAACGCCCCGTTTCGAAAATATGATTTTTTAACCTATATTCAACATTTTTAAATTTCGCGAAAATGTATATTGACGTGCAATAACTCAAAAACTATTTAACCTAGAGAACTGCGGTTTGCGCCATTAAAAAAAATATATTTTTTCTCTCAAATTTTATCAAATTAATTTTGACAGTTTTTTTTTCAAGATGGCGGCGAAAAGTTTTAAGACAATTTTTCTCAAAAACTCCATTTTTTATTTTTTTGAAAATTTACTAATTATGTGTACTTTTGATTAAAAACAATCACTAAAAATATAATAACAAAAGTTGTGGGTCAATTTTAGCACTTTTTATTCGTTACTTTTCAGTATACTTTACGTTAAAAAGGTTAAAACAGTAGCTAAAATAAATAGGTATATAAATCTGAGATATCCGAAAATAGAAGCCTGCAACCCCCCTTTTTAACTCATTAGTTTATTCAACAAGGCCCTTTTGCTCTGCGTAAACGTCTCTCTATTGTTGTTTGGCAACAATACCTTTAGTTTTTTGAAATATAAAAAAGAAACCGTAAATTAGGCACAAAGTTTACCTAATATTTTAACAACAAGGTTTTGCACGTTAACTAACCTTAATAAGGGTCATCTTCGTATGTTATTTTCATGTACTTATTTTAACCAGGAGCGTGCGAAACAGGGGGGGGGGCTTATCAGTTTTTTGTCCCAAACTTTTATTTGTGTAACTTTTTTGTAATGTTATTTTTGGTATATGATTCCTCAGGTCAAAATACATAAAAAGGTACTCTTGTTGTAACACTAAGACTGACCATTTCGAGAAAAATTAATTTGAAGGTGAAATTTTACGGTTGTTGGAGGAAAAGTCAAATACTAAAACGTTGAAAACCAAAATTTTAATGATTCTATACCGAAAACTAAGAAAAAAAGTTCTATACATGTGTGTCGAAAAATCGCTTTTAAAGCTACTATGTCCCTTTAAAAATGGTAAATTACGAGACCATAGCTCCCTTAGGATTGATTTTTGGAAGTAACTGTATATGAGGTTGTTCTCTTAGTTTTTGATGTACATTTACCCTGTATCATTCAAATTTCGGTTTTAGTATTTAATTTTTCGTCCTCAAACCGTGAAATTTTAGCTTCAAATTAATATTTATCGAAAACGGTTAGTCCTACAGTTACAACAAGAGTACCTTTTTTTATTTATTTTGACCTGAGGAATCATATACCAAAAATAAAAACACAAAAAAGTTACACAGAAAAAAGTTTGGGACAAAAAACCGTTTCGCACACCCCTGGTTAAAATAAGTACATGAAAATAACATTTCGCTAGGTTTGGACTTTAAAACAGACATTTCTTTAAAAATAATCATAACCTTTAAAATGATAGACCGTTCTTAAAAATAAAAAAAACATAACATTTCCCCCTAGCGGGAACTATATGTCAAACTTTGGCGTGGTTTGAACTAAATACACAGTTATAATCACACGTCGCAGATTTTTGCCGCTCAAAAATACCCATAAAAAAACAAACTGTACAAGAACCCTTAAAAATGCAAGCTTTTCCAACCACAAAATCCTGTAAAAACTCCTGTCTTTTTCTAAGACAGTTAGTTCGTAATTATAAAAGAAAAGTGCAAAAAGTTTTTTGAGTTTATAGGTAATTTTGGCCCCGAAAAAGCATAAATATACTCAAATATAAATACATTTTAAAAAACGTGTAATTACAATTGAATGTAACTATCTAAACACTAGAAAATAAGTTTTAAGGATTTAATTTTAACTCACATACCCGGAAAGTTCCAAAAACACACCACGCATTACACCACAGCGAAAATCTGTCCTGGACTGACTACCCAAAGTCGCCTCTCGACGGGCCCACCTTGTCAAGAGTAGGGGATTCGCATTTTTGTTCTCGAATGCGTGCAGAGGCACACTCAGGTATTCAAAATATTTTTGAATTTGAAATAAGGAAGGCCCTTACAGCACCATTTTTTTTTCTATGGCGATTTTTTATATATTTTTTGTACTGGCAAAAAAACGGTATGGAAACCTGTTATCGTTAAAAATGAAGCATATTACAGTTATTTTGGCCCCCTAAATCCTAAAATGGTAATCGTTCTTTGCGGAAATGCACCATTTTTCTTCTATGGCGATTTTTTATATATTTTTTGTTTTGATAAAAAAACGTTATGGAAATCTGTTATCGTTAGAAATGAAGTATATTCTAGTTATTTTGGTTTTCCTGAAACCGAAAATGGTAATCGTTCTTTGCGGAAACGCACCATTTTTTTTCTATAGCGATTTTTTAAATATTTTTTTGTTTTGGAAAAAAACGTTATTGAATGAAGAATATTTTAGTTATTTTGGTACCCCAGACATAAATGATTATAAGTTACTTGCGATGGAATCATTAATTTGAGTTTGCATAAGTTATCATTTACATACATAACTGATTAGTGAAAAGAACCGAAAATATCTTTTTTTGGAGATAAGAGGTTTAGAAGTTATCACGACGATATCGTCGTATTACTTTCTTAAACCTCCACATCCACAGATTCTTAGAACAGAAAAAAATACTGCAAAAACACAAAAGAATAATTGAGGACAATCACATGTTTTTAGAATCTGTCATTACTGTATTTAGGAAAAGTTACATAACCTCAAATAATTATTTACAATTACAATTATTTACAATTACAATTATAATTGAAGGAGTATTCTATGTCAGTTCTGAGAGACAAGCTGCTTAAAATTCAAGGTAACCTAAAATTTTTCATTTTGCTTTAAGCAAGATCAAATTTTGCTTAAAGCAAACCTTTCTTCTGAAAGCAACTGCTTACTACTAACTAATACAAAAAGTTTTAATGAAATTATAAATTAAACACCATAACGCTTTATATTAATATAGTAAAAATTGTGTTAAATTTTATTAAAATATTCAGCTTATAAACTTATTTATAAATAGATGAGGTTCGTACGGTATGAAATTAGGCAAAATTTGCAGTTTTAAACTTAATAGACCAGGCGGTATCTGTTTTGGGTTGGGTGAATCGGATATATTGATATATCGATATATCGATAGTATTCTACATTTTTGGATAAATGGGTCCAGAATATTACTAGAAATGATAATTTCACTATGCGCATAAAATAAACCAAGGACTTCACTTTTTATTTAACAAAATGTTGCAAAATCGAGAAGAAATTATTTTTTTTTCCTTTTCGTTCATATATATCTGGAACTATTCATTTCAGATAAATATTGAAGAGGAAAAAAAGTTTTGTAATTGAATTTAATACATGATAATTGGTTGCAAATCTAAAAAATAATTATTATTATTGCAAAAATAGTAAAAATCACAAAGAAGGGATAAAAAATCGAGTTTTTTTGGGATTTTTTTTCGGATACTTAAAGTATACGTTGGACCTTCAAAATTGGCCCAAGAAAACTTTATGGTGTGCTGTATTATCACACCAAATTTTATCAAAATCGGTCTGATAAGTTTTACACAATAATTTTGCAATCCACATTTTGAAAAAAGTTGCAAATTGTCAAAATTATACAAAATTGAAAATAAAGCCCTCAGATCTAAAAATCCATAAAGTTATTCTAATTGTTTATAAGCGCAAAAAATCAAAAAATGTTTAAACAAGTGCATAGGCTCTCCTAATTAACGGATTTTAATTTTTCCAAAAGCATTTGAAAGTTTGAGCTCTTTTTTATATGTGATTTAATTTTCAAGTTTCTAACGGCTTTATTTTAAACTTTGCATAATTTCGAAATTTGCATTTTTTTTCAAAGTTTTTATTGCAAAATTATTACGCAAAAACTATCAAACCGCTTTTGATGTAATTTGGTGTGATGATTCAGCACACCATAAAGTTTTCTTGGGCCAATTTTGAAGGTCCTACGTATACTTTAAGTATCCGAAAAAAATACCAAAAAAACTCGCTTTTTTACCCCTTTCTGTGATTTCTACCATTTTTGCAATAATAATAATTATTTTTTCAAATTGCAACCAATTTTATTATGCATAAATTTCAATTGCAAAACTTTTTTTCCTTTTCAATATTGGTCTGAAATGAATAGTTCCAGAGATATATGAACGAAAAGGAGAAAAAAAAATGTTTTCTTCTCGATTTTGCCACATTTTGTTAAATAAAAAGTAAAGCCCTTAGTTTATTTTATGCGCATAGGTAAATTATCATTTCTAGTAATATTCTGGACCCATTGATCCAAAAATGTAGGATACTCTCCGATTTACCCAAACATGGGTGTTTTGAAACAGATACCGCCTGGTCTATAAAGCAAAAATTAAATTTACCTGTAAAATTTTAATTTTAAAATTTATTTTAAAATTCTGGTACTTGATGATATCCGCGCCGATTCAGGCAGGGCTGAGGGCTTGGGTCACGGATTTGGCTGATTATTTTTTTATATGTAGCCCAGCGATGTTAGAGAAAAACCTCCACGGGAATTTTTTTAAAAACGCCCCGTTTCGAAAATATGATTTTTTAACCTATATTCAACATTTTTAAATTTCGCGAAAATGTATATTGACGTGCAATAACTCAAAAACTATTTAACCTAGAGAACTGCGGTTTGCGCCATTAAAAAAAATATATTTTTTCTCTCAAATTTTATCAAATTAATTTTGACAGTTTTTTTTTCAAGATGGCGGCGAAAAGTTTTAAGACAATTTTTCTCAAAAACTCCATTTTTTATTTTTTTGAAAATTTACTAATTATGTGTACTTTTGATTAAAAACAATCACTAAAAATATAATAACAAAAGTTGTGGGTCAATTTTAGCACTTTTTATTCGTTACTTTTCAGTATACTTTACGTTAAAAAGGTTAAAACAGTAGCTAAAATAAATAGGTATATAAATCTGAGATATCCGAAAATAGAAGCCTGCAACCCCCCTTTTTAACTCATTAGTTTATTCAACAAGGCCCTTTTGCTCTGCGTAAACGTCTCTCTATTGTTGTTTGGCAACAATACCTTTAGTTTTTTGAAATATAAAAAAGAAACCGTAAATTAGGCACAAAGTTTACCTAATATTTTAACAACAAGGTTTTGCACGTTAACTAACCTTAATAAGGGTCATCTTCGTATGTTATTTTCATGTACTTATTTTAACCAGGAGCGTGCGAAACAGGGGGGGGGGCTTATCAGTTTTTTGTCCCAAACTTTTATTTGTGTAACTTTTTTGTAATGTTATTTTTGGTATATGATTCCTCAGGTCAAAATACATAAAAAGGTACTCTTGTTGTAACACTAAGACTGACCATTTCGAGAAAAATTAATTTGAAGGTGAAATTTTACGGTTGTTGGAGGAAAAGTCAAATACTAAAACGTTGAAAACCAAAATTTTAATGATTCTATACCGAAAACTAAGAAAAAAAGTTCTATACATGTGTGTCGAAAAATCGCTTTTAAAGCTACTATGTCCCTTTAAAAATGGTAAATTACGAGACCATAGCTCCCTTAGGATTGATTTTTGGAAGTAACTGTATATGAGGTTGTTCTCTTAGTTTTTGATGTACATTTACCCTGTATCATTCAAATTTCGGTTTTAGTATTTAATTTTTCGTCCTCAAACCGTGAAATTTTAGCTTCAAATTAATATTTATCGAAAACGGTTAGTCCTACAGTTACAACAAGAGTACCTTTTTTTATTTATTTTGACCTGAGGAATCATATACCAAAAATAAAAACACAAAAAAGTTACACAGAAAAAAGTTTGGGACAAAAAACCGTTTCGCACACCCCTGGTTAAAATAAGTACATGAAAATAACATTTCGCTAGGTTTGGACTTTAAAACAGACATTTCTTTAAAAATAATCATAACCTTTAAAATGATAGACCGTTCTTAAAAATAAAAAAAACATAACATTTCCCCCTAGCGGGAACTATATGTCAAACTTTGGCGTGGTTTGAACTAAATACACAGTTATAATCACACGTCGCAGATTTTTGCCGCTCAAAAATACCCATAAAAAAACAAACTGTACAAGAACCCTTAAAAATGCAAGCTTTTCCAACCACAAAATCCTGTAAAAACTCCTGTCTTTTTCTAAGACAGTTAGTTCGTAATTATAAAAGAAAAGTGCAAAAAGTTTTTTGAGTTTATAGGTAATTTTGGCCCCGAAAAAGCATAAATATACTCAAATATAAATACATTTTAAAAAACGTGTAATTACAATTGAATGTAACTATCTAAACACTAGAAAATAAGTTTTAAGGATTTAATTTTAACTCACATACCCGGAAAGTTCCAAAAACACACCACGCATTACACCACAGCGAAAATCTGTCCTGGACTGACTACCCAAAGTCGCCTCTCGACGGGCCCACCTTGTCAAGAGTAGGGGATTCGCATTTTTGTTCTCGAATGCGTGCAGAGGCACACTCAGGTATTCAAAATATTTTTGAATTTGAAATAAGGAAGGCCCTTACAGCACCATTTTTTTTTCTATGGCGATTTTTTATATATTTTTTGTACTGGCAAAAAAACGGTATGGAAACCTGTTATCGTTAAAAATGAAGCATATTACAGTTATTTTGGCCCCCTAAATCCTAAAATGGTAATCGTTCTTTGCGGAAATGCACCATTTTTCTTCTATGGCGATTTTTTATATATTTTTTGTTTTGATAAAAAAACGTTATGGAAATCTGTTATCGTTAGAAATGAAGTATATTCTAGTTATTTTGGTTTTCCTGAAACCGAAAATGGTAATCGTTCTTTGCGGAAACGCACCATTTTTTTTCTATAGCGATTTTTTAAATATTTTTTTGTTTTGGAAAAAAACGTTATTGAATGAAGAATATTTTAGTTATTTTGGTACCCCAGAATCTGAAAATGGTAATCGTTCTTTGCGGAAATGCACAATTTTTTGCCCGCTATTTTAATATTTATTTGGAAAAAATATTAATAATTATATATTTTAAATAAAAAACATCAAACAGACGCAAAACCAACTTAAACCAACGTTAACATAAACCAACGTCCCCCATTAAAAAAAACACTAAACCAGCAAAAACCAAACCAAACCAAGTTAACCTAAACCAACCAACCAATTAATAAAAACACCATCCGAAAAATACTGTTTTTTTTTTAATAAAAGATTACCCTGGTGATATCAATCTTCTTAAAAAAAAACTCACGACTACTGAAAAAAAAATGGGACATTTCCGCAAAGAAGGGTTATAATTTTCGGATTCAGGGGGGCCAAAATAACGAGAATATACTTCGCTTTTAACGATAACAGATTTCCATAACGTTTTTTGCCAAAAAAAAAAAGGTACGTTTATTTGATCAATGTATGAAGAATATATATTTTTTAAATTTTAGTATTTAAATTAAAATTGCATAAAAAATGGTGTCAAATAAGCTATATCTCAAAAACTAAAAATAAAAGAAAACTTTTGTTTATGCACAGTTATAGCTTGTTGTTATAGCTGACATAAATTTTATTCCGATAGCTCTAATAAAAAGTCCAAACGCCAAAAAACGATTGATCTGTTTTAGCTGGGACACCCTGTATATACGTTTGGTTATTTCTTTTCTACATGTGTGTTGTTGTTGTTGTGTGCCTATTATTTATAACACAGGTCAACATTTAGTATGGAAAAAAACACCGGACCAGACCCAGGTACCCAGGGGTTTTTGGGGTCACTGATTTTGATGCCGAGGTCGGTCAAGCTCTATCACATCAGTTTCAAGGTCATTTGAAGGTCAAACGGAGAAAAGGTGGTTGAAAAAATCTGAAAAAAATCATACATAAGTTTTTAATGTCGCTGATTCCGATGCTAAGGTCAGTCAAGCTCTATCAAGTCAGTTTCAGGTCATATGAAGGTCAAACTGAAAAAAGGTGGTTGAAAAAATCTGAAAAAAATCATAAATAAGTTTTTGAGGTCGCTGATTCCGATGCTAAGGGTGGTCAAGCTCTATCACGTCAGTTTCAAAGTCATTTGAAGGTCAAACCGAGAAAACATCTGAAAAAAATCATATATAAGTTTTTGGGGTCGCTGAGTTCGAATCCGGTGTTTGCTTATCCTTAAAAGGCATCCAAAGGTCGTTGCAAGATCATTACTAGGAAATTTCGAGGTTAATTAGTGAGGAGAATATGTCAAAAAAATTTATATAAGTTCAAAATATCAAAATATTTAAACCAAGTTTTTTCAAAAACGTGCCATTTCAGGCTAACTTTTTTTTCATATTTTGATAGTACCATGTGTTGGGAAAAAAAGCATATCAAAAAAAACCTGGGCGATTTTGAGAGTTTTTTTTTAATCGACAATTACTATTTTTTCTCCTGTTCTTAAGTTAAACTGTCTTATCGGTAGAATAAAACATATTTGTAAAATAAAATTTATTGATTTTGAGCATACATAGGGATAAAACAAGCCACTAATGTTATCTAGAAAATTAGTGTTTGTCGCAATATGGCGCATAACCTTAAAACTTAGATAATAAGGTCGAGCTGAGAAAAGGTGGTTGAAAAAATCTGAAAAAAATCATACGTAAGTTTTTAGGATCGCTGATTCTGATGCTAAGGTCACTCAAGCTCTAGCATGTCAGTTTCAAGGTCATATGAAGGTCAAACTGAGAAAAGGTGGTTGAAAAAATCTGAAAAAAATCATAAATAAGTTTTTACGGTCGCTGATTCCGATGCTAACTTCAGTCAAGCTCTATCACGTCAGTTTAAAGGTCATATTAAGGTCAAACTGAGAAAAGGTGTGAAAAAATATGAAAAAAATCATGCATAAGTTTTTTGGGGTCGCTGATTCTTTTTCTAAGGTCATTTAAGCTCTGTTACGTCAGTTTCAAGGTCATATTAAGGTCAAACTGAGAAAAGGTAATTGAAAAAATCTGAAAAAAATCAGATAGAGCTTGACCGCCCCTAGGACCAGAATCAGCGACATCAAAAACTTATTTATTATTTTTTTCAGATTTTTACAACCATCTTTTCTCAGTTTTATCTTCAAATGACCTTGAAACTGACGTGATAGAACTTGACTGACCTTAGCATGGGAATCAGTGACCCTAAAAACTTAATTATGATTTTTTTCAGATTTTTTAAACCACCTTTTCTTAGTTTGACCTTCATATGACCTTGAAACTGAAGTGATAGAGTTTGAGTGACCTTAGCATCGGAATCAGCTACCCTAAAAACTTACGTATGATTTTTTTCAGATTTTTTCGACCACCTTTTCTCAGTTTGACCTTATTATCTAAGTTTCAAGGTTATGCGCCATATTGCGACAAACACTAATTTTATAGATAACATTAGTGGCTTGTTTTATCCCTATGTACGCTCAAAATCAATAAATTTTATTTTTAAAATATGTTTTATTCTACCAGTTTAACTTAAGAACAGGAGAAAAAATAGTAATTGTCGATTTAAAAAAAACTCTCAAAATCGCCCAGATTTTTTTTGATATGCTTTTTTTTCCAACACATGGTACTATCAAAATATGAAAAAAAAGTTAGCCTGAAATGGCACGTTTTTGAAAAAACTTGGTTTAAATATTTTGATATTTTGAATTTATATAATTTTTTTTGACATATTTTCCTCACTAATTAACCTCGAAATTTCCTAGTAATGATCTTGCAACGACCTTTGGATGCCTTTTAAGGATATACAAACACCGGATTCGAACTCAGCGACCCCAAAAACTTATATATGATTTTTTTCAGATGTTTTCTCGGTTTGACCTTCAAATGACTTTAAAACTGACGTGATAGAGCTTGACCACCCTTAGCATCGGAATCAGCGACCTCAAAAACTTGTTTATGATTTTTTTCAGATTTTTTCAACCACCTTTTCTCAGTTTGACCTTCATATGACCTTGAAACTGACGTGATAGAGCTTGACTGACCTTAGCACCGGAATCAGCGACATTAAAAACTTACGTATGATTTTTTTTAACCACCTTTTCTCGGTTTGACCTTCAAATGACCTTGAAACTGATGTGATAGAGCTTGACCGACCTCGGCATCAAAATCAGTAACCCCAAAAACCCCTGGGTACCTGGGTCTGGTGTTTTTTTTCCATACTAAATGTTGACCTGTGTAATTATTAACAGGTATCTATAATTTAAGGACTTTACTCTTTAAGGAGAAGTTACAAGGCCTTGTAATAAAACCTTTGTAAAATTTTTTTCAGGTACCATAAATATTACTATTATTTTTCCAGGTTGCAAGACACTCTGTTTTTAGACCAAATCCAAATCACTCTGTATTATGTATTATTAGAGTCGTATTCTTTTCCGCATCACCAAAGAACCAATATTCATTTCAATCATAAATTTCCATTCAATTTCGAGGATGAATGACAAATTTCGCTGCGAAATGAATATTGCCTCCAGTCTATTGATTTTATATAAATTCCATTTTTCTTGATAATAAAATCATTTATTTTAAAAGACTTGAAACATACCCAATTGTCGATAAATTACAAGATTTGACACTGATCAATCTAAATATAAATCTAATTAAATTTGGTCTGCGGTTAAATAAAATAAAATTCGAATATGTTACAGATCCCGTTATCCTAAACGGATTTTTTTAAGACAAAAATTATAAAAATTCACAGAATTTTAAACAACATTTGTGTATGTAACTATACAATGTTGAAATTATCAAGTAAAATATTGAAAAGTAAAATAGTTAGATTTTAAGGAGCTGGTAAAAAAATCTTTCTTGTTACCCTTACCAGATTTCTGGTTGCAACAACCAGAAAAATATAAGAGTTGTTTAGTATTAAAGTATTCATCTGGTTAAAGAAATTTGAAAGCAACGTACCCTCCACCTTTTTTCTTTAAGAAATGGTGAATTTAAGTCAAAAAAGACCACAGCCATACTGCAAAATAGAGATTAACAAATTATAAGTTGTTTTCTTTTTTAAGAATCAATTATAATTTTTGATATAAATATTAGAGGAAATGCGCCTAATTTCGGATGGTTTCCAAATTTCGGATAGTAGTGTATTTAAGATACTGTCTGCAAAGGTAAACAGAAACCTACTTTTATGTGAAGCCAAAAGTCAAACTAAATCCGTCCTGTAATATAATAACGGTAGAGCTTCTCCCCTTTAAATGGCAGCACAAATCGTTTATATTGCAAATGGCAGTTTTGTGCTCAGTTGCATTATTATGCTTGTTTATTTTATAAATAATCGTTATAAAAGTTCGTGATTCTGTCTTGGGTAAGTTATGATGTTAGTTAAGTTGATCGACTATTCATAATTAAGCAATTTGAAAACCTAAACATTCTACAAATTTCTAATCTAAAAAGCAGAAAGTTGCCTAATTTTGGATAGACCATTTTTGTGCATTTGTTTCCCAATTTCGGATATCCGCAAGGTAATTATTATTCAGGATAACCAACAATTAATTATTATTTTTATAATGATACAACAAACTAAGATAAACAATTTTGAAAAAACGAAAATTACCTAAGATACTAAGATATTCGAAATTGGGAATATAAAATTATAGTTCCTATAGTATTTCGTAGAAAATCGCTTAATGATTCAATTACGTCTTAAATGTGAAGGAATAACAAGAAACATAAGCAATGGGATCCAGATCTACTCTTGAAAAAAATTTTTCGGATATGTCCGAAATTAGGAGCCCTTTTTCAAATGCACAAAAATGCGCTGATTTTTTTTAACCGTGTTTTTTGGAAAAAATAATCTGTAATAAAATTGCTTTTATAATAAATCATGGTTCGCTATAAGTTGTATCTGGTTATATAAAAAAAATATCAAAAAGTAATACCGAGTATTAAATATTGAATACATTGTAAATGGTATCCGAAATTAGGCGACTTTCCTCTACTTGTTTTATTTCATAAATTAGGTAAAAACACTTCTACCATACTAATATAATTATAAAAACATATAATTAAATAGGTATTTTATAATTTTAAATCGATATATTGTCTTTTAAATTTGGGGTCATTGTTGACCCCAAAATACGAGTTTTGTGGAAAAAATCACCGTACCAGTAAAGGGTAAAGTAAAAACGTAACCTGAAGACCCAAAAAAGTAAATATTTACTTGTTTTGAACTTGACGCTTTGCTCCGGATTTGGGTAGTTTTTAAAAAAAGTTTTTTTATTTTCTCACAGAATTTATATTAAAGCTTAAAAACTTGTTTCATTAAACGTACATCGAAGGCCCATACAAAAAAAAACTTCTACAAAATATATCACTAAGGAAAAAATTTCACTTCCATGATAAAAATTAAGTAAAAATGTTAACCAAACTAGTTGAAAATGTAGGTTAAAGAATTCTGCCTAAAGTCCCATGCTATAAACCTGTTTTTTATAATTCTATTACTAAATTATAATTTAATGTGGTCTTTATAAAAATGTTCGTAGTTATATTAATATGCATAAATATTAAAAACCAACCCTAAAAAAAGTAAAAAACTTCATATGACTGACATGGTTAATTTAATATTCTACTCTGCCAGACTTAGGTCAAAGGACGTAGTTTATGACTTTTATTTTCGAAAGATTTATGATTATTAATTTAAATAAATTTTATTTTAAAGAAATAAAATAATAACAAATACATATTTATTAGGGCATTTATTTTTTTATTTTTTTTCAGTGTACGAGATGCTCACGGAACCCGATGTCACGCGGGAATATTTTTTTTTAATCAGCTTACGCCTAGTAGGTATACTACACTTTTTACATACTTTTTTTTAACGGACTATACTGCCATACTACGCTAGAAAGCAGTAACTCCATTTGTCGCCTAGCAGCGTTTTCAAAATATTACATCAGAGTTGACGTGAAAACGTTGCTATGCGACAAATGGAGTTACTGCTTTCTAGCGAAGTGGGGCAGTATAGTTGTGTGGCTGGACTAGTCTGCCCTGTTAAAGTAAAGGGCAGTAAGTGACATTGTCGCATAGCGGCGTTTTCACGTCAACCTTGATAATATTTTGAAAACGCTGCTATTGAGCAATGTCACTTACTGCCCCTTACTTTATCAGTATTGTTGTATGAAAATATGGTATATAAATAAAAAAAAAAACAATTTTAAGTGTACCACTTTTTTAGATGTGTACCTCATTTAATAAATCTTCGGTCCAGCAAAGACTTTTTTTCTGGAAAAAGTAACTATTTTAATATTATAAAAAAAATGGTATTACGGCTTGTTGACTACGTAATGCTGTCCTACTCTATTTCCAACTGGGGTTTGCATTTTTTAAAAGGCATATGATGGAAAATTAATTATTTATCCATTTATTTGTAGAACTTTTCTCATAAAGACACTCTGTTGGATTTTATAAAAAATGACGTTTAAAAAAAATAATTTTAAGTTTATTTAGTTTAATTTTAATTATTATACTCCAAAATATGTATAGTAATATGCCCATTTTTATATTTAAGTCTGCACAAATTGCATGGCATACACTGAAAAAAAATAGTTTTTTTTCTTCAAGCGTACTAAAATGTTCATATTTTATAACTGATCTATTTTTTTACATTGTTGTATGCCGTAAAAAAAGTTAGTTAGAAAAACCACAACTGGCGGCAGCAGCAGACTTTGATGACAGTCATACTTCAAACTTGTTTGTTTATTATGCAAACAGGTGACTGACTCGAAATTCTGTGCAAAAACCTTGTGTAAAATTGATTAAAAATGATTAAAGAAGAATATATGGTTTTTTACACCTACAAATCTCTCCGAAATTACAAATGCTACATTAGACAAGTTACCATCGAAATCGCGAAAAGTGTACGATTTAGTTCTACGAAAAAAATTTAAAATGAGCTAAGGAAGGTTTAAGTTTATTTAGAAAGGGTTTTATTGGCCTATTTTAATAAAAAACATACTTTATTACTGAATAAATTAAATTCAAAAATTAATATTTAAAAAATATATACAGAGCGGTCCAAAAGTCACCCCCCTCCCCTCTTAACTTTTGAACGAGTTTAGATATCGACTTCAAATTTAGAACTCTTAAATAAGACAACTTAAACTATCTTTAAGCATATATTTGATACTTTTAGCTCTTAAAATGTGGGCAAGGGGGCATGGGGCGAAATTTTTTTAAATGGAAAGGTGGGTCGTATGATACATCATTTTACAGCTTATAAAATTCTCCATTTAACTGTATATTTTTTATTTTTTTTAAACATTTTTTTTGGGTTTAAAATAGGGTTGAAAATGGATATTTTTGTCAAAATTTCTTTAAAAATCCAAACAATTTTTTAAAAATGCCTAATTTCATAATGAAAAAAAGTAAATTATACTTTTAAACTAATTTTAGTTGACATAAATAAAAATTAACAAAAAAAAAACTTAAAAATTTATTTTTTTAGCACAAAAAACTGAAAAATCAAAAACTTAAAAAACATGTTTAAAAAATTTAAAAATGTATGGTTATATAGAGAATTTTAAAGGCTTTAAAATGATGTATCACACGACCCCCCTTTCTATTTAAAAAAATTTCCCCCCATGCCCCCCTGCCCACATTTTAAGAGATTTTAAGTATCAAATATATGCTTAAAGATAGTTTAAGTTGCCTTATTTTTAAGAGTTCTAAATTTGAAATCGATATCTCAACTCGTTCAAAAGTTAAGAGGGGGGGGGGGTGACTTTTGGACCGCACTTTATAGGATGCTTGAAGAAAAAATAGTATGTTTCACTCACAGGAAAAGTGTTTATTTTACTCGTCTGTAGTAAATTCTACAGACTAGTAAAAAAAAGCTTAATTTTTCCTCTTAGTAAAACAATATACTATTTTAATGTTATTATAAAGTATATCTGACATATTAAAAGAAACATTTAAGCAGGGCCCTAAGTAGGGGGGGGGCGAGGGGGGGTTAAGCCCCCCTGGCCTGGGTCTTAGCCCCCCTAGCGTTTTCGTTGAGCCCCCTGGCGTGTTTTAAGCCACCTACCTACGGACTTTAAACATTATATAATAAAGAAATCTAGTGGGAATGCCACCGAGCCGTGGCGCGCCCGCGAAAATTTTTAATTAAAAGGTGTTATAAAATAGTTTACGTAATTTACGTAATTACGTAATTTACGTAATTTACGTAATTTACGTAATTTACGTAATTACGTGTCCTGGAAAATAAAAAAAAAATATTTTTTCCAATTTGCTCAAAATCGTCGTGGATGTTAAAAATATATGTTCTATTGAAATGCTTAACAAGAGCTGGTCCATTCTTGGGGTTGGTTTTCTAGGTTTATCAGGTTTAGTTGCAGGACCACAATCCCCAGAAACATCTTAATAATTGTAGATTTTACTATTGGAGCCATTTCTTCAGTCGTTGGTAACATTTTTGGTTAACTAACCAACACTTGTATTACTTAACCATAAAGTGTACCTACGACTAAATAAATGGCTGTAATATTAAAATAAGCCGTGAAGATATGTAATGCTACGCATTCCATTATATTACTATTCACAGTAAATAGTATATTGCATTTTCCCAAATACTTAAAAAAACTTAAAAAAAAAATAAATTTTTATTTTTTTTTAACTTTAAAAACAAAGTTTCAAAAATTTTTATTTTGTTTCATTTTCTTTTTGCGAAAAGCGAAAAAAAAATTATTTTTTTTTATTAAAAATGGGATCTTCTCTTCATAGAACTTGAGTTTTCCTGAAAATTTCAAGTCGATCGGATTATTAGTTCTTGAGTTATCGTGTCTACAAAAAACGGACAGACGGACTTTTTTTTTCTTATTTTTTCATGAAACACATTTTTATCCAAGAATTTTTTGTCTAGCACGTTTTTTGGTGATTTTGGGAAATTGCAAACTACCGAGTTATACTATTCTAGCGCAGGCGCTGTTAATAGTACCAGTAACTATTGACTTTAAAGTTCTATTTATTTAATCTAAAATAATATAATATAATTATATTATAATATATTATGTATATATTAATAGAATATATTAACTAAATCTACATTTTCCTTTTGTAAACAAAATAAGAGAAATGAAATCTTATTTGCGAACGTCGAATCTACATGTCTAAGAAATCTTTATCTAAGGTGAACAAACTTTTTTTTAATAATGGAAGAGATAAAAGAGAGTTTATGCTGAAAAAGAAATGTTTTTATAAAGTAGAAAAGTTTTTCACAAAAATATAAAACAAGGCTTACACAAAAGCTTCGTCGTAGGGGTAAGGTGAGAGTGCATGGGGGTCCTCTGAGGGTGGAATTTTAAGTTATCAACCATATTTTTACCTGCAATGAACAACAAGAGGCACTTAAAATTGCAATCATATAGATTAGCAGTGGTGGTTGTGTAAATACCACCTGGACCCTCAGGGCCTAAATAAGCCTCTTGAAGCCCTGTCCTGTAAATTAAATAATTTACATTTAAAAAATTTAAACATATTTTTTAATTTAGACTTCAAATTATTAATGTACTACTTTCTCTAGTAATATTAAGTTTTCCTACAAAACATTCTGATTCATCGTAATTTATAATCTCAATTTTTTTGCCTTGATTTTGCGGGTATTGGACTAGTTGTGAAACTTCTAATTGTTAATTGATTATTGGTTTGGATCCAAAACAATGGTCGACACGGACACCCAGGATGGCCCCCTGCGCCGTTTAAATTAAGGGCCCTGAAATTACGCATTTGCATCATAGCCACCCCGAAGGGTGGCGTATCCCCCTGGCTTTTCTGATCTACTATAGTATATATATATACCGTGCGATTATAAAGTGCCGAACACTGTTTAATGCAAAACTGGCATTAGCGATGAGTAAAATGCAAGAAAGCTGTTTTACTGGCCACCGAGCTGTTGTACATAGCAATCACATGGGCTTGTCGCGCACAACTCTAATAGAGGCGTGGCTTCAAACTTTTCGGCACTTTATAATCGCACTATATATATATTCTATTTTGACTTCTAAAATTGTACTAAGGCCGCCTCAATGCCCCTCATGAATTCGCCGTCCTGAAAAAATCCATCAGTCCGCCACTGCGAATTAGACTAACAGGAATTCGGTCGTTTAAATATTACAAAAAAAATTAAAGGTTAGAAGAGGGAAGTCTAACGATGTCTTAGAATGTAATTTACGATATCCTGCATAGAGGAAAAAGAATGGGGGCAAAATCCTTTTAAAAAATGCCCTAATTGATTAGTTCAAACCCAAATGTACATTTTTTTAGTGGAAGTACAGTGATTTCCATAGAAATGGAACTACCATTCACTGAGACTCCGTTACCGTAGTAAATACTAAACGTTTTTGCCTATTTGGAACCTCAGGCAACATTTGTTATTAACGTTGTTCTATTATATTTTACTGTAACAACTTGTATTTAATAACAAATGTTGCCTGATGTTACAAATAGGCAAAAATGTTTAGTATTTACAAAGGTAACGAATGCTCAGTGTTTATCAAAATGTTTCATTAATTTTAGAATTATTTTTTTATGTAAATTATCTTTGAATGACTATTTCATCTACCAAATATTTTTGGTTTTGCAGTTTCATTCATTTTGTACAGGGTGTTTTTGAAATAGCATTAATAATTTTAAGGTTCCTTTAACAGGGGAAAAATCGGTTTTTATTTAAACTAAGGAATCCTTTGAGTTATAGCAACGAGGTTTTGCATCTGATCTTAATAAACTTAATAAGCCCTATTATCTTATTTTTATGAAGTTATTTTAACCAGGGGCGTGCAAAAAGGGGGTCTTTTATTATATTTTGCACCAACATCTTTCTGTGTAACTTTTTATAGTTTTGCATTAGATTATAATTCCTTAGGTAAAAAAGTAAAAAAGCACTCTTGCTGTAATACCCCACCGACAAAAAATATATTGATAGTAATTTAAAAAAAAAAATTTAGGAAAATTGCAAAAAATTTGGTATTATTGCAAACAATTTGGTAAAATTGCAAAATTACTGTACCTACTAATAATATAGGTATTATATACGGGTCGAAGACTAGTTATAAATAAAATAAGCAAAAAAGATCTCGGTAATGGTTTATTTTATGGGTACCAATTATCGTAAATTTGAAAAGTATTTAAAGAGCTTTTATAGTCTCTTTTTACGACGATACTCAATTCTATCAAAATGCTTTGTGAAAATTTATTAAAAAATTGAATTTTTTAACATTTTTATAACAAAATCATTCTTTACACTGATAAAAAATGTTATGAATTTTAGTTTACAAATAAGAAAAAAACCAACAACATATACAGATAATTTTCTAGGTCTCTTTTCTGGACTTATGCGAATAGCTTACAGGTGCGAGGGCGGCTGTGTATTAGCAACAGTATTTTAGAGTAGTGAGTTCAAACAACAACATGTTAACAACAACAGGGCCTCACAATAAAATAAATTTCTTTTAAACTATAATAAATTATAATTCTTTTTGGTAAATTTCTATTATTATTTATTTTTTAAGTAACTTTTTATATCAATAAAAATATTTTACTTTCCTCGGGAAAAGTCTTGCATCAGTAAAAAATTGAAAAAATTTTATAGCTTTTTTCTAGGCTTTTTTACGTTTCTCGGTGTTTATATAAAACAAATGATTTTCGTAACAAAAATCTGTCGATCTGCCTGCAAAAATTTGTGACCACAATAACTCAAGAACGCTTCGAGCCAAAGACTTTAAATTTGGACTGGAATTTTTTTGCTAAAAATAGGGAGTAATGGGTGAAAGGGAGTAAAATATATTTTTTGCACATTTTTTTCCATTACTCGACTAAAGACGTTTTTAAATTATTAATGTCCATAAAAAACATCACTGGCTTGGAGGGAGGTCCACGTAACATTGAGGAAAGTCGAGGAAAGGATCTAAAATTTCCAATTTTTAAATTAACATATTTTATAGATGAGCCTGTAATAAATACAGGTTTTAAATAATATAGACAAAAAAAAAAAAAATTATAAAAACGCTAATTTTATTAATTTATGTATCTTTCTGTTGTCTCAATTTTTAAACTGTACTGTATTTTATATATTTATTTATTATTTAAAATTAACAATTTCCTATATGTTTTTATAGATCTTTTTGGAATTAATAAAGAACATTAGAACATTATTAGTTATTTTTACTTTTATATAATTTTAAGCAAAAACATAATTTGTTGCAAGAAAAATCGTCTGTGATAATGCAATTCCGCGAAACGTCATTTAACAGAAATGTAAAAGTCAGTTATGTGTCATTGCTATTCAGGACTTTTTTCATTTCTGTCAAATGACGATACGCCAAACTACAGTATCACGGACGAAATAGTATTTTACGAAGTTATTGTAAAATAAGTTTACAATACCTACATTAAATACTATTTTATGCAAATTTGCTTTCTAGCCATTGATATAATTGTTAAGTTATTTTAATAATTTAACAGCTAACTTAAGATGTAAATAAAAAAAAACTAATAAATAAAAAAAAACGTTTAGAAGTCAACCCTGCACCTAAGGGCATATCCACAGCCTAGCATAACACGCATAGTACATAAGAATACGATGCCGTGATTGGCTTGATGTACCGTCATGTATCTTGTAAGCCAATCACGGTATCGCATTCTTATGTACTATGCCTTAACTTATTCGAGAGAGTACGTAAACTTGTGTATCATAGAAACAGTATTGCCAGATTTACTATTTTTAATGATTTTTTAAATTTGTATACCTTTTTTATCAGATACTAAAACAGACTGAACCATCATATGGTGTGATGGTTCAGTTTGTTTGAGTATCTGATAGAGAGAGATATTATTCTTTTATATCAATCAAATTTTTAAAAAGCCTTAATAATGCTGAAACTAAAAACACTGTTTCTATGATGTGAGTGGAGGGTCTAACGTTCCATCTCTCTTGCAGTTTCACCTAAGGTTTAATCTCTTCGCTTAGTCGCAAACTGACCTAGACTTTGAAAATACTCTTATAGTTGGACTGTATTTAAACCATATATCCAAAATTTAATTAATTCGAATTCGAATTTTGCTAAAATGTTCGATTTTATTGTTTCAAATCAAGTAATGCAGCATGTCAAACATACAATTATTGACGAACAACATGGATTCATATCGGGTAAGTCTACTGAAACCAACTTATTTTTATTTACTAATTTAATAACAACATCCCTAGAGGAGGGACACGTTGTTGAATGTATTTTCACCGACTTGCAGAAGGCCTTTGATAGAGTACCAGTACCGCTGCTTCTATTGAAACTAGAAAAATTTTACCATATTAATGGTCCACTCTTATCATGTTTAGGCTCTATGTTAAATGGACGTAAACAGTTTGTATATTTAAATGGCTTTATCTCAGACGTGTTCGATGTTCTCTCAGGTGTTGGCCAGGGTACCCATTTGGGTCCAATACTGTTCTTGTTGTTTATAAATGATGTCAAAAAAATCTTAACTGTCTTATTCCTTTTATTTGACGATGATTGCAAACTTTTCAAGGTTATTAAATGTCTTGCTGATAAGATTCATCTTCAAAACGATCTTACTCTGTTTAATAACTGGTGTAAGTCAAATGGGTTATGTTTAAACATTTCAAAATGTAAATCAATGACCTTCACTAGGAAATTAATGCCCACTTACGGTGTATATTGTATAGATAATGTCCCAATCGATAGAGTTGAAGTTTTTAAAGATTTAGGTGTTCACCTTGATACCAAATTAAATTTTACTGATCATATTGACAAGATAGTTACTAAGGCAAATAAAAATTTAGGGTTTATTAAACGATATACTACTACGTTTACTGATACACGATGTCTAATTGTTTTATACACTAGTTTTGTTCGGTCAGGCCTAGAATACGGGTCATTGATTTGGTCGCCAAGTTATACAACCCATATATTACGTTTAGAAAATATTCAAAAAAAATTTATTAGATTACTGTGTTTCAAAAATAACATTGACTATGCAAGTAGCAACATTAACGAGTTGTTAACTTATTTTACCTTACCTTTATTGGAGAAACGTCGTTCATACTACGATATTATGTTTATTTACAAAGTTTTTCACTTCATAATAAAATGTCCACCAATTCTTTCACAATTTTCTATCTGTGTTCCATTAGCAAACTTAAGGTTTAATAATTTATTTTTTGTTCCATTTCACCGAACAAACTATGGAATGCACTCTCCTTTATGTAGAATGACCAATTTAATAAACGCAATCAATGACTGTGATATTTTTTATTTAAGTTTAAATAAATTCAAAAATAACATTAAAAGAGTATTATATTAATTATACGTTAAAAATTATTTTATTAATTATAAGTGTCCAGTTAAATATTCTAGTTTCCATATAACATGTTTTATTCTATTGTACTTAAATGTTTGTAAAAAAGGATATCCGTTAATAAATAAATAAATAAATAAAAATTTGGAATTAATTATTAGGCTTTCTATTTGCATTAATATAAAAAACCGATATGATGTGGTTTACAAACGATTTCTAAAATGTACACTAAGAAACAGTTATCGTATTGAATACGGAACGATTTAAAAATTTTGCAGTTGGCTCTTCAAGATAAATTATAATTATTAAAAGAAAGAAATTTTTACTGTATCTTATGTAGTTGTAACATCTAGCAACTTAACCCATCAGGGACTACCGTCTAAATATTCTTACAGATATACAGCTTTTTAAAAAGAGTGTTTTAAAATTCATGTAGTTTCCAATTTATTTATTTATGGCTTAACATATGCAGAAATTATGGCTTTTTTTACTTCTAGCGAGTGAATTTACATTTCACTAATCCCGGCATTGAGAGGTAAAATTCCAGTAACAATATAGGTAAAATCAGAATTGCAGTAAGGATGAGTAACAACATGGTCAAATAACGTCTTCCAAGAGAGCTGCAGTTCATGAAATATGTCAGTTTTAAAGAAATAAATTTCCTGTTCTAAACTTTTAAAAATGGTGCCCCTTGACGGCAGAAGGTAGTAAAATCAAAAAATAACATTTTCAAAATAAAAATCTACCTGTCCGAGGTATTTTTTTAAAGAATATTATTTTCGTTTGGACTTTTTAGTTATCGAATTTATTCATTCAGAAAATTTACTGTATAAATAACTATTTTAAATTTTAGATAAAATTCTATCAAGTACGTTAAAGGCGAAAAATAAATTTAAAAATACAGGGTTATTTAGAAATAAGTTCGAGAAATTTAAAAGGCAATTCTACGTTAAAAAATATGAAAAAAAGTTCCTATAAAGTTTGGTCGGGAAATGAGCCCTAAGGAAGCTGCCCTTCAAAGATATATTAAAGACATATTAAATGGGGAACAAAAAAAGCACCAATAAAATTTTAATGCTACAGGGCGAGTCTACTTAAAACTAAACAAAAAAGTATTCTTCACCAAAACACCTTAATTTAATATTAAAGGAGTTATAGCCTTTTAAAAAGTGATATTTTTAGTGGCACAAAATGTTACTTCCTCTTAATTGCATCTTTTTGAAAACGGTTGCTCCTACAGTGTTACACTATATGACATTTTTGATGTATTTTTACTGAAGGAATCTATATTTATTAAAAAAATCAAAAAAAAAAATACATATAAAAAAGTTTGGGACAAAAATGTGTTAAGCCTCACATATTTTGTCCGTCTAGGCACGCCTTTGGATAAATTAATTAAAAACTTTATTTTTACTGCAATTTTAAAGAGCCGTAGCTCCCTTAGGACTCATTTCCGGACCAACGTTTAAAGGAACTTTTTTTTATATTTTTTGACGTAGAATCACCTCTTAAAGTTTGGATTTTTATTTCTGAATAACCCTGTATATTGTTAAACCGGACTAACGTAAATTCATTTGTATATTTGCACAATAATAAAATGCCTGAAGGTAGAAAACATTCAATGTAAGAATCTCTAAAATAAACATTCTACCAAAATACCCCTAAATACAATTATTAAAAGAAAACATACCCTTAAAACATTTATTAAGTTTATTTACATAAGCATTTTCCATTTAACAATGGGATACATCTTTTTAAGTTAAATTTAGTTGAGTATTATTTAAAAGGGACGTCTACTAGAAAGTGTCCCCTATTGCCAGCATACAGCGCGCTCTATACTGGCGTTTGAGGACTTTCAATGCCAATTTTCTAAAGAGTTTTAAAACTAAAATTGACACATTAATATTTTTCTGAAACATTTTTAAATTTTAAAGTCATACTTCACTGTAAAAAGAAAATCTTCTTTTAAGGTGCAACAAAACTAAGTCAGTGTCTGTTTATTTTAAAATTAGCCCTAGGCTCTAAGTTTAACATTATAATATTATTTATTTAATATATTAATGTTAAACTTAGAGCCTTATTTTAAGATGGACACTAATTTTGAAAAAATATATTTATAAAGAAAACAGTTATGGAAGGGCAATGTTTAATATGAATAAAAATTAAAGCAGTTTTATTTTGGGCAGCATATCGAGAGAAAACGCAATATTCTATCCACTGTGAAGAGCATATTATGAAATGCAAAGCATTACATATCTTCACGGCTTGTTTTTTATTACCATTAAATAGTTTGCTAAAGATTGGTAAATATTTTATAAACAAAAAAGCTAAACGTTTTAGCAACTATAGCTAAACAACAGAATTTAATTTTTCAGCGTGTAGGGACCTTTACTGGCGAATTTACTTTAAAATGTACAAGTAACCCTCCTAGTCCCCTATAAATGAAAGCTAAACAACAAGCGGCTTTGGCCATGACCGAATTTTCGTACAGATTAGAATTAAACACATGTTCCTAAAGCTCATTTAGATCATTTTTTTTTTTAATTAGATGAACAAATACAAGTTATATTTCCTAGTTTGTACTTGCATGCGCACATGCGGGTATTATGCTATAGATGATAAGTTTTATATCTGCAAAAATTACAAAAAAATCAATATACCTAGGTTAGAACATAATTAAAGACTTAATCATATAGAAAATAAATATAAAAAATGTATATTCGATTGGAAAAAAGTGTCTTGCATATCACATATTACCAAACCAAATCAAATCTAGGAGTTTTTGAAGATGCTAAATCTGCATCCATTATTAATAATTCAAAATCAAAAAGGCGGATCAAATAAGGCGCAAAACTTGATGATTTTGATAAAAATTGATATCTAGTGTATTTTGATAATACTGAAACCGAAAAAAAAAATCGAAATGGCGGATCAAATGTTGAGGCAAAGTTTGATAAATTTGTAACATGTACAGATAATTTCTTAAATGTTTATGTTTTAAATGCATTTTGTTTCTGTAAAGTAAAAATTATTTTTTTTTTTGAGTACGGACCTGGGTCCCACAACTTCCCGGCCTTGCCTATTACCTACGAATATTTCGCTTAATATTGAGTGGCTTAGAGCCAAAGTCATAAAAAATAGTAGTTCAGAACTACTATTCTACTAGTTCTGTATTTTATTTAAAATGGCCAAAAAAGCGTGACATACTTTATGGAGGTACCCATAGGACAAAGGTAACCCTATCGGGTATAGCCTGTCGTGAATAATTAAGATCAATAGTTGGCTAATAACACAGGTCAACATTTAGTAGGAAAAAAACACCGGACCAGACCCAGGTACCCAGGGATTTTTGGTGTCACTGATTTCGTTGCCGAGGTCGGTCAAGCTCTATCACATCAGTTTCAAGGTCATTTGAAGGTCAAAGCGAGAAAAGTTGGTTGAAAAAATCTGAAAAAAAAACATACATAAGTTTTTAGGGTCGCTGATTCCGATGCTAAGGTCAGTCAAGCTCTATCCGTTAGTTTCAAGGTCATTTGAAGATCAAACTGAGAAAACATGGTTGAAAAAATCTGAAAAAAATCATAAATAAGTTTTTGAGGTCGCTGATTCCGATGCTAGGGGCGGTCAAGCTCTATCTGAATTTTTTCAAATTTTTTCAATCACCTTTTCTCAGTTTGACCCTAATATGACGAACTAACGTGATAGAGCTTGAATGATCTTAGCACCGAAATCAACGACCCTAAAAACTTATGTATGATTTTTTTCAGATTTTTTTAACCACTTTTTCTCAGTTTGACCTTAATATGACCTTGAAACTGACGTGATAGAGCTTGACTGACCTCAGTATCGGAATCAGCGACCCTAAAAATTTACTAATGATTTTTTTCAGATTTTTTCAACCATCTTTTCTCTGTTTGACCTTTAAATGATCTTGAAACTGACGTGATAGAGCTTGACTGACCTTAGTATCGGAATCAGCGACCCTAAAAACTTATTTATAATTTTTTTCAGATTTTTTCAACCACCTTTTCTCAGTTTAACTTTCATATGCCCTTGAAACTGAAGTGATAGAGCTTGACTGACCTTAGCATCGGACTCAGCGACCCTAAGAAACTTTTTAGTTTGACCTCATAATTTAAGTTTCAAGGTTATGCGCCATATTGCGACAAACACTAATTTTCTAGATAACATTAGTGGCTTGTTTTATGCCTATGTATGCTCAAAATCAATAAATTTTATTTTTAAAATATGTTTTATTCTACCGATAAGACAGTTTAACTTAAGAACAGGAGAAAAAATAGTAATTGTCGATTAAAAAAAAAACTCTCAAAATCGCCCAGTTTTTTTTTGATATGCTTTTTTTCCCAACACATGGTACTATCAAAATATGAAAAAAAAGTTAGCCTGAAATGGCACGTTTTTGAAAAAACTTGGTTTAAATATTTTGATATTTTGAACTTATATAAATTTTTTTGACATATTCTCCTCACTAATTAACCTCGAAATTTCATAGTAATGACTTTGCAACTACCTTTGGATGCCTTTTAAGGGTAAGCAACCACCGGATTCGAACTCAGCGAGCCCAAAAACTTATATATGATTTTTTTCAGATGTTTTCTCAGTTTGACCTTCAAATGACTTTGAAATTGACGTGATAGAGCTTGACCACCCTTAGCATCGGAATAAACGACCTCAAAAACTTATTTATGATTTTTTTCAGATTTTTTCAACCACCTTTTCTCAGTTTTACCTTCATATGGCCTTGAAACTGACGTTATAGAGCTTGACTGACCTTAGCATCGGAATCAGCGACCCTAAAAACTTATGTATGATTTTCTTCAGATTTTTTCAACCACATTTTCTCGGTTTGACCTTCAAATGACCTTGAAACTGATGTGATAAAGCTTGACCGACCTCGGCATCGAAATCAGTGACCCCAAAAACCCCTGGGTACCTGGGTCTGGTCTGGTGTTTTTTTCCATACTAAATGTTGACCTGTGTAATCGATTGTGTACCATTGAATCATATTAGCCCAGTCAACAAAATATGAAAACGAGCTATACTATGTAGTTATTCGACATTTATTTCACTAAAATTAATTTATCTATTTAAGTTCAACTCTCTTGGGAGACGATATTTGACCCGTTGTATTATTTTTTAATGTTTTATTACTTTTCATAATTAATCAAAAAAAAAAAATTAATTTTCGTATGTCGCGCTTAAAATAAAATTGACCGTGTCCGAAGAATTTTTCTGATTACTAATATTTTCAAGTTATTCATTTTGAAAATTTCACACTGTATTACAACCAGTAGGTATTGTTTTGTAGTCTTTAATATTTCTCTGAGCAGAAACATCAAAAGTTTAAGTTTACGTATTTTTTTAAACCAACGGATATGGGGCTACATAGAAAAAACGGATTCCTTGAACCAAGGACACGTGTCTTTGTATATGTTCAAAGACATATTCTCTTGTTTCAAGGCTGGCATTTTCTTGAACCAAAGTCAATGTCCTTGAATGAAGAGCACGGGTTTTGCAATAAAAATCCGCGCTCTTTATTCAAGGATATTGACTTTGGTTCAAGAAAATACCAGCCTTGAAACAAGAGAATATGGCTTTGAACATATCCAAAGACACGTGTCCTTGGTTTAAGGAATCCGTTTTTTCTATGTATCCATAAATCACGTAATGCTTTTATGACAATTTTGGACCACATGGTGATGCTACGTAATATTTCTATCAGGTCCGGGTTTCGAGAAAAACAATGCGAGGGGCGTTTTCAATCTCATTTTTTCTACATCCAGATTCTTATTCAGAATTCTAAAATTTATAGAAATCCCTATTGAAACCCGTTTTTTGTAAAGCTAAATAATTTTACATTTACTGTTATTCGTGTTGACTGGGCTATATTGAAACGGTCCCCTAAAAACGGTCGCCAAATGAAAAGGGCCTGTCTACCGACCAAAATAACTATTATTTATCATGAATATGTTAATAATTTTACAAATTACACGGTGATGATGCCATTGCAAATCCGAATTTATAGCGAAAATGCGATTAAAGCATTAAAACCTAATTTCAGCGTAATTTTCGAGAGTTATGAATTTTCAGGAATGTCTTCATATGTTCGACATACAAGCAAGTTTTTATAATTTAAATTTTAACCTTTGACGGTTGGTAAAATCTAATCTAATTTACCTACATAGAGAGAAATGTTAAAGTTTCCGTTAAAATGCAGCAAACGCAAGATACAATGACAATTCTTATAGGGTCACTGGCACATAAAATGTACCTAGAAGCTTTTGCACAAAAAAATATACCACCTATTTATTTAAATGCATTTTGCAAAATAATCAAACTTGATTATAGCACTGGTTAACATTACACTGTAAAAGGCGATTTTGTTGCCCACTTTTAGAATAGCTAGCCATGGTGCACTCCCAAACAAGTTCGAGTTGGGAAAATCCACTGACGAGTTAGGGAAATTATGGAGTTTTTTGTTTTTTAGTGTTGGTCTTTAATATTTCTCTGAGCAGAAACAACAAAAGTTTAAGGTTACGTATTTTTTAAACCAACGGATATGGGGCTATCCATAAGTCACGTAAGGCTTTTATGACATTTTTGGACCATATGGTGATGCTACGTAATATTTCTATCAGGTCCGGGTTTCGAGAAAAACAGTGCGAGTGGCGTTTTCAATCTCATTTTTTCTACGTCCAGATTCTTACTCAGCATTCTAAAATCTGTAGAAATCCCTATTGAAACCCGTTTTTTGTAAAGCTAAATAACCTATTCATTTTAAAGAAAATTTAGTTATCTACTTAAATAAATAAAAAAAAAACTATAGGGTGCCATTAAATATTTTTACTAACATAGACCGTTTTGAGGCAAATAATATAAATTTTCAAATTTCAGACCATCTCGGTCAAAAAATAGGTTTTACTGTATCAAAGCCAGAACATTTTTTTCAAATCCAAAGGGAATATAGTCAGGAGAATTAAATAAAATTTGTAAACACCCTTGGGGAACAGGATTGGTCACCTGTTTATACTTGTGTTGAGTCCGATGTAAATAGTCAGTTTAAATGTTTTATGGATATTTTTATTCCTATTTTTAATGAATGTTTTAAAAAAAAATATGTGCAAGAAAAAAATAAATGTTATAAACTATGATTCACAGAAGATAATAGACTGTAAATCTAGGCTAGATATTTTATTTACTCTAAAATGTGTAGATAACAGGTACACAAATGAATATAACAACACAAAAAAATATTACAATCAGTTACTCATGAATTTTAGAAAAAGTTTATATTCTAGAAGAGTAAACAGATCAGAAAATAAAAGTAAAACAGTCTGGAATGTTGTAAAAGACATAAAGGGAAACACGAAAAATAATAAAAATACTAACCTACCGGGTAATCCAAAAACCATCGCAAATGAAATAAATGCCTATTTTGCGGGCACGGCTAGGGAGCTCATAGATGAACTAGAAACTGTCAATTTCACTTGTGATATTGCTAATAATCTAAACTCCTTATTTTTAAATCCAGTTCTAAATTTGGAAGTTATAGATATTATAAGAAAGTTGAAAAATAAATGGAGCAGTGGCCTCGACGAGATCCCTGTTACCATATTGAAATTGTGCGCTCTTGAAATAAGTGAACCCCTTGCTCATATTGTAAATAACTCACTGGTACATGGTATTTTTCCGGAGAGTTTGAAAGTTGCGCTAATTAAACCAATCCACAAAAAAGGGGATCCTGATTTCATCCAAAATTATAGACCAATAAGTCTCTTGTCATCTTTTTCAAAAATCTTTGAAACGGCCATGGCTACACGTTTAATAGATTTTTTTGAAAGAAATGACCTTTTTAACAACAGCCAACATGGTTACTTAAAAAATCGTTCAACAAACACGGCAGTCAATGGTTTCACACACAGCATACTTTCGGGCTTTGAAAATGTGGAATATATAATAGGTCTATTTTTAGATCTTACAAAAGCCTATGAATCGATAAATCATAATATACTATTGGAAAAGCTCGAGAGGTATGGTGTTAGAGGCCGTGCTCTGCAGTGGTTCAAATCTTACCTGAAAAAAAGGTCACAAAAGGTAGCTGTTGTTAAAGATGGCATAAGTAATTTTTCAAGTTCAATTGATATTGATGATATAGGGATAGCTCACGGCAGTATCATCGGACCAATTCTTTTTGTAATTTTTATGAATGACATTGTAAACCCTTTTTTATATTGGGATTGTGACTTAATAAACTTTGCCGATGACACTAATATGTTAATGAAAGTAAAAAGGTTTGAGGAGTTATTAGCGCTGCTCGAAATATCCGTAAGAAACATGTTACAGTGGTTATTGAAAAATAAGTTACTCTTAAACAAGGAAAAATCCAATATCGTCATGTTTAAAACCTCACGTTCGAACTTTGTAACCCCAGAAATATTGCCATTTGAAAATTCATATCTAAAGACGAAGAATACTACAAAATTTTTGGGTCTACATCTAGACCAACATTTAAGCTGGAATTTACACCTAGAAGAGTTAATTAAAAAATTAAACTCTGTCCAATACTCTTTGCGAGTTCTTAAACCATATGTTAACTTTGAAACTATAAAAACAGTTTACTTTTCAAATTTTCAGTCTATTTTAAAATATGGCATTGTTTTTTGGGGTCAGAGTACGAACGTAGATGACGCATTTAAGGTTCAAAAGCGGACACTTCGCACAATTTTAAATTTAGGTTACAATGGATCTTGTCGAGGTTATTTTAGAGGTAATGGATTACTGACATTGACTGGTTTGTATATCTATGAGCTTCTGATGTTTTCCTTTAAGAATAGGCATTTATTTCAACATCTAAGGCCCTCTAGCAGTAGAAACCTTAATTTTAATATACCACGACATAGGTTGGCACAATTTGAAAAAGGTTGTCTATTCTCCTGTGTATCTGTGTTTAATAAACTACCAGACAATATAAAGTCAATTTTAAATTTAAGAGCCTTTAAAAGGCAGATTTTAGATATTTTAATTAATATAGAGCCATATTCAATGGCAGAATATTTAAATTATATTATCACAAACTAATGTGTATTCTTTTTATTCTTTTTATTTTGACTAGTTTCGTTTTCATGTTGGTTGTACTATATTTATTGTATGATTGATATAATCTATGAAATAAAGATATTTATTATTATTATTATTATTATTATTATTATTATTATTAAAAAAAATAAGTTGGCTTATTAAATTTTAACCTTTGACGGTTGGTTAGAATCTAATCTAATTTACCTACATAGAGAGAAATGTTAAAAATTTCCGTTAAAATGCAGCAAACGCAATACATTTTGGCAATTCTTATAGGGTCACTGGCACATAAAATGTACCTAGAAGCTTTTGCACAAAAAAATATACCACCTATTTATTTAAATGCATTTTGCAAAATAATCAAACTTGATTATAGCACTGGTTGACATTACACTGTAAAAGGCGATTTTGTTACCCACTTTTAGAATAGCCATGGTGCACTCCCAAACAAGTTCGAGTTGGGAAAATCCACTGACGTTAGAGAAATTATGGAGTTTTTGGTTTTTTAGTGTTGGTCTTTAATATTTCTCTGAGCAGAAACATCAAAAGCTTAAGGTTACGTATTTTTTTAAACCAACGGATATGGGGCTATCCATAAATCACGTAATGCTTTTATGACAATTTTGGACCATATGGTGATGCTACGTAATATTTTTATCAGGTCCGGGTTTCGAGAAAAACAGTGCGAGTGGCGTTTTTAATCTCATTTTTTCTACGTCCAGATTCTTATTCAGCATTCTAAAATCTATAGAAATCTTCTCTCTAGAATAGGCATTTCATTTGTAAAAACTGACAAAAACGTAGCCAACATATACATTTGTCTGTCTTACTCGCACAGCTTTGTTCTAACAGAGACAACAATAACAGTTACTGGTAACTGTTATTGTTCAGGCCTGAATATACCTACTATTTGTTTACAAACAAACCGAGATGTTGGCGATAATTCATATTAACGGTATGCGTATTCTAGAGAGAAGAGTTGTTAGTTCGTTTAGTAAACTACAAAACAACTTTTCTCCAATTTAAAAAATCAAGGAGAAATTATTTTTTTAGGGTATTATTGAGTAAATCCCAAAAAAAAACTATTTTTCACCAATTGAAAAAATCAAGGAGAAATTAATTTAAGGGGTACTTGAATTTGCTAATTTTTCGCTAAAAACTTGAATAACTCAAAAACTACCGGAGATAGATATAAAGTGTTACATATCAAAAGAAAGCAAATTTAATGCAGATTTAAAAAATTAAAAAATATATGTGGTGTTCCGTTAAAAAAATTAAAGTTGAGTGCCACTTCTGGTACAACCGAAAGTGATAAAATCATGAAAATATTTTTAATCGATTGGCCATATTCAAAAACCCCAAAGTGCAAAATATCAGATTTTTAAAATTATTGGTTCTCCATAAACTCCTAATAGACCACTTCCGTGAATAACCCTGTATACATACGTCTAATACCATGTGATATTAGCGCGCCTTTTTTGTTTGTGCTCTTAGGGATCACATCACTTTGATTTGTTAGCAAACGCGAAGTGTGCAAAAAAAAACTTTTTGATAATATTATTTTTGTATTTTGTGTTATTCTAAGTTAAAAAAAAATCTTAAATTGTAGTTTAATTTTTAATACGCGAGTGCCCGTTTAAGGGTTAAGCGACCACCAACAATTGTTTTGCTTGAAATTGATTTTTATCGACATAAAACGTTAAAAAACGAAATTATAAAAAAAATGTTTTTTTGTATCCACGAGACTTTCTCAAATTTTAAAATACGGAAGCAAAAAATTAAGATAAGTTAGTTCTAAAGATGGTATCCATTTAAAAATGCTTATGCATGAATTTAGACGACTGTTTTGTTTTATGGTTAAAAGGGGAGAACAAAATTATTTCAGTGGCCTGCAAAGATAGGGCAAAAATAACTAAAAACGTTATCAAAATTCATATTAAAGTACCAAAGGAAATGATATTCGAAAAACATTTTATATTTATAGACAACGTCATTGCCAACTTAATAAAAATTTAGTGTTATTTTTTTTGTAGGTCTATAGGTCGTTATTTTATGTGGAAATGTTGCCAAATTTCCTTTTATTGAGAAGTGTAATTATGTTTATCAGTTATGGGCCATTATTTATGGCAGTTAACTGAATATTTTTAAATATTTAATTAAAATTGCATAAAAAAAGTTCACTTATATAACTATGCTAGTTATATGTAATATACCAGTTATACAGATCGGTAGATCTCAATAAGATCAGTAATTACACAAAAAACACACTTTTTAAAATTTTGTGTTATGACGCTGTTCTGCAACGGGTGCAATATATGAGTGTTGTATCTACAAGTGCTTTTTTTAAAAAAATGTGTACCTAGTGCCCATACCGCAAAAAATTAAACATTTTTAAATAATTGAAGTCATTTCGCAGCATTATGATTTACTAATTTTTGACGTTGCCGCTATTAATTTTAAGCTGTAAACTGACTCACCGAGGCTGGTTTGGATGTTTGTTTTCATACAAAAACGTCAACTAGAGGTGAAAGAAATGTTTGTACACAGACTTCCGTTCCGAGATTTTTGTATTCGAGCTTTTTGGTTTGGACTATTGGTTTTGGATTTCTAAAAAATCATCGAAATCTTGTCGAATATTACCGAGATTTTCAAGATTTTTGTTGATTCTTGAAAGATTTTTGAAAAAAATTGTACACACTTTCCATAGGCCTAAAGGTTTGCACATTGTGGCAACCGCGCTTGAACGTAAGAATCCCCAAAATGACTTGGAGATATACTTCTATTTATTATAAACTATAAAGTATAGTAAATATCTTTTTTTCTTTAATGAATGGTAATATTAATAAGTTATTAATATATTAATAATTACTCAGTGATATAAATTGAACATTGCAAATCAGAGTTTTAGGCATTACTAGTTATTAAGTAAATTTTGTGCTAAACTAAACTGAACCTACACCACAAAACTTTTACCGTGCTTTTATATAAAATTCAAATGAATTAAAAAGATCGTATAAATGAAAATACCGAAAATTAACCATCCAGACTCGTATATTTTATTCAATTATGAGGTCTGTAAAAAAAAGGTCATTATTTTCATATACAAAATGTGAATTTTCACAGGTGTAATATGTATATGTGATAAATGTTGCTGCCTTAAGTAGACTAAAATCCGTAAAATTAAGTTTATTTCAAATTAAATGAGATACGCCCCCTAAAGGTTTCTAGTTTAATCTGTCATATAAGTTTCCTGAAATAAGAGAGGTAAATTAACATTCTAGCTATATTAGTAATTTTTTTAAACATGCTTTGAAAGTCTAGTACCTCAATATATCATTTATAATTTAGTAATTTTGCATTTTTTGCACTTTTTGATTGTAGTCATTTTAAAGATGACAAAATTTAAAAATAAAAAAATACTTAAAATTTTCTTGAAGCGGAAAAAGTTAAGTATACGTTGTGATTTTATGATCTGGGCCTTCGAGGATTTTCATCAGTTGCGGAACAGAAACACAATATAACACTGGTCTAATGAATGACTATATATAACTGCATTAACATTATTTGATGTAAAAGCAAATGCCTATTGCCACACTTTCTGCATGCCCTATAAGGCTTGTCTGCAAAGATAGTCACGGGCTTTATGTACTGTGTGGAATAAGCAACAAATTTTGCCAAAACATTTCAGTCTGTTAGATCGCTACCATACTTTCAGGGCGTCTTCCAAACATTCTATATCAAAAATTCACCGGGAGCCACTCTGGAAAATGATTGGCGCTAGGTGATATGACGTCATTGATCTCATTTCAAAGCTAAATAATTGCCCTAATTGCCGATGTCGTAAACTTGAAATGTTGTTTTCTCTTATAAATTACACACTGTGTAATGCTCAGAATCACAAAAACTAAAACTTTCAGGGTGTCTTTCAGATACATTTTTCATAGTTAATATAACAAGACCGAGGGATTTTTTCGGCTAATTTTGTTGTTTGTATTTACGAAAGCTTTTTTGCTTAGCAACGCACGAGACACAGTGAATGCATATAAAAACCACGACCGCGTAGCGGGAGGGGTTTTTGCATTCGCTGGGTCGAGTGCTTGATAAGCAAAAAGGTTTTCGTAAGTACAAACAGCAAACTTAGACGAAAAAAACATGAGGTTGCGTTGTATTTGTTAAGAAAAATTCACAATTCAAATAAACAAAATTATAAACTTTAATTAAAAATGAAAATAACCACAAGAACAATTTTTAAAACGTTTCTTTATAATATATTATATTAAGCTAATTAAAAGTACAATTGTGAAACACACAATTTTCAAATTTTAGTCCTTGTTTTGTATTTGGTGCAATAATGCTTGAAGATGAACTAATGGTTGTTGTTGCCCTATCTTGTGCTAAATTCTTGTCTTGTACCAAAGGTAGTACTGGTGCTAAATTAGATTCTATATTAGATGAACGAACTTTATCTAATATGGTGGTATGATGTTCTTCATTTAGTTGTAAATATGGCTTTATAGATGAGGAACTTGAGTGGCTACTAATTTTTATTAATTCTTGCTCTTGTACTCCTTGCCTAACCATATTTGAAATGACTGTGGCGCGACTAGAATGATTTGTAATTTTTCTCTTTTTTGTGTCCAATCCAGCCTTTTTCGCAGATATTTTATTCCACTTAGAAAAAGTATTTTTTCCAACTGGGCTATTCTTGTACCATATTCCGGTTTCTTTCCAGTTAGGATTCGCAGTTAAAAAAAATCGATTAGTAATTATATTTTTATTCCGTTTTTCTACCAGTTTTTTATATAATCGAACAGGACATTTATCAGCATTCTGGGTATTTGGTGTAAGCCATTTATTGTCACTACATTTTTGATCTCCTCCTTGACAAGTTTTCGTAAATACCGGATTGTAAATAATTCTTCCAGATTTCTCACCGTTATTTTTCATTTCTTCTTGAAAATGCCCCAATAAACAATTTACACCTTCGCCGCCGCGCCAAGCTAATTCAACAGACGCGATGTGAAAAAATTTCATCTGGAGTCCACTAGGAGTATTTTCATCATTTGCGTTAATCATTAAATGGTACTCGTCCACCTCCAGAGCAGATGCATTTAATTTTCTTTTCGCTGGGTTTGATTGGAGTTGCTTTCTAATTGCGTTTTTAGCCATTCTAGCGTTCGAAAACTCTACATCTATAAAAGGATTGGTATTCGGTAAAATATTTTTCCTGTAAAATTTTTGCCGTCGTATTCCATATTGTTTTTACGGAACACTCTTTGTATTCTTCCCCGTTAACTTTCCTCATATTTATAGCCCATGTTTTTAATACTGATGCTATTTCATCGATTGTGGTTGTGCTGTCCAATAAATAACCTTTTTCCTCGCAAAATTCAGTAAACTGCTTCCATATGGAATTTTTCGTCCTCACAGTGTTAACCGGCACAGCTGATTTTAAAATTATTTCCACATTTTCTTCAGAAATACTAGCAAATCTATCGCCCATTTTTAAAAGTTTACTATGAAGACGCGCAAATGACTTATTCACAAACTAATTTGACAGTACTTTTCATAGGTCCTGTGATATTGTTCAAATATTATTTTCTTGGTTACCCGCAACTAAAATACATAGTAACGGAAAAAATCCTCAGTACCAGGGATTTTTTCGATTTAAAAATAGGTGATTCGCTGAAAAATGTACCCGATTCGTGACTGGATTGGTTGAATGACATAATAATAATGAAGTGTGAATTTTTCATCAAAAATCCATCAGGACTTTTTTAGACACTCTGAAAAATGATTGGTTCTCGCTATCATAACGTCATCAAGGCCAACTCTTAAATATACTGTATGTTTGCTTATATCTTGAATATTTTGACTACTCATTAAAAATTTCGTTGTTTCTGATCTCTTTTAAAAATCAAATGATTTTTTTTATATAACTGCGGCTAAGTTGGAACACATCTTTCCCTGTTCACTTCAGTGCACTATGCGCATGAAACCAAGTTTTTTTTTTCGACTTTCAGATAACCAATTTTTTGTTTTATAATTCGTTTATGTGAGTCAGGAGAATAATTTTAAGGCCAAAATTAACAAAATCTATCGACCCGTTCTTAAGAAAAACGAGTTTCATTTGTTTTAAGAAACAATACGAGATATGAAAAAAGTAAGCTTAAGAACTGATTTTACGTTAAAATATAAGAAGAAAACATTATATGAACTTTTGTGCCAAATTGCTTTTTGAGAGAACTAGGGCACTTTTAAGGGTCATTTAAAAAAATGCATTCGATAAATGAGGAAACGGCTTAATCTAATGACTTAAAATTTTATGTAGCATATACTAGTTATAAGTGTTATCCTTTCGTGTTATGAAAAAAAAAATATTTAACCAGGGGCGGACCTACAGTTTTTAGAGCTCTATTAAGGGGCACCCAATTACTACGCAACTGGTCAAAAATTTAATTTTATTAAAGTGTTAAATGTGTATATTTATTGGTTACATACTACATTGAAAATTTGATATCGATGAGCAAAATCGTTCTCGATTTATAAAGTGAGAAATATGCTTAAAAGTACCCCTTAAAAAGACCCTATCTCCCTTAGGAACCGTTTTATCACAAAAGTTCATATAATGTTTTTTTCTTATTTTTTTACGTTAAATCAGCTGTTAAACTTATTTTTTTATATCTCTCATTTCTTTTAAACAAATTAAACTTATTTTTCTTAACAACGGGTTGATAGATTTATTAATTTTGGCCTTAAAATTATTCTCTTGACTCACATAAACGAATTATAAAACAAAAAATTGGTTATCTAAAAGTCGAAAAAAAACTTGGGTTTCCTGTGCACACTGAACTGAAAAGGGAAAGATATGTTCCAACTTAGGCGCAGTTATGTATTCAAAAAGTAATCATTTGTTTTTTAAACGAGATCAGAAACAATGAAAATTTTGCATGAGTTTTGAAAATATTTGCTTACATAAGCAAACATATATTTGGGAGTTGGCCTTGATGACGTCACGATAGCGAGAACCAATCATTTTCCAGAGTGGCTCCCGGTGGATTTTTGATGAAAAATGTATCCGAAAGACACTCTAAAAAATTGGTAGCGATATCTAAATTTAATTTTCTTTGAGAACGATAGAAAATTTGACACAGTTTTTTTAATTTTAATTTTTGTGATTCTGAGATACAGGAGCGAAGGGGTTAAGTTTTTACATTTTGCAGTTTAATGGATTACGTGGTTTTTTAAAACCTATTAATAAAAATTATTTAGCGCCGCAGGCGAACATTTTTGAAAAGCCAACAAGGAAAATAGTTAAAAAATAATTGTAGGTAAATACCATATAGGTTGCCAAACTTTGAATGTAATTTTCTGGTTTGTAAAAAAAACTCGGATTTTTTGGCAGGTTTTAATGCGTCACTTTATTATATGGCTAACGTTTCTCCCCTCTTTGGGGGCTTTATCAAAGCTGAAAGATAACAACTATTGTTAATAACAATAATAATGATAATATATAACAAAAATATTTTTTGCCTGTATTGAATCCCATTTTCAGGTAAAATATGTAAATTTTCTTACCTAAAAATTATGTGAGCGTAGTTATATATATTATAAACTTGAACATTATGAAAAAGAACCTTTTACAACATAAAAATAAATAAATATTACATTACAATATAAAAATTTGTTTTGACACCATGTCGAAAAATTTGTAGGTTAAAAGCGTCGTTCGCAGTAAAAAACATGTAACATTTTTGTGGGTCGAACCCAGCATTAGTCAATTCTCTGTGGTAACATCGGTCAAAAAGTACGTATATCCCCCCCCCTTTTTTTCACTGATGAGATGAAAAGAGGGGAAAGGAGGCCCCAGCTAAAGGATATGCATCTCACCCCCCGTTACACTAATGAGATGAAAAAGAAGAAAGAAATACACTCCCCCAGCATGGTTAGTAACCACTGTTCCACAAAGAATTAGCTATTAATTCTGTAATTAGACAAAAATGAAAATAAATATTACTAAGGCAATCGATGTCCGTTTTAAAATTTATAGTGTTTTTCTTGTGTTGGCAGCTTCTTGTGGCCACATCGGTTAACAGGTACGCATCCCACCCCGTTTCACTAATGGGATGAAAAGAGAGAAAGAAACACCAGTTAACAGGTATGTATTTCCCACCTCCTTTCATCTCATTAGTGAAATGAGGTGGGAAATACATACCTGTTAACTGGTGTTTCTTTCTCTCTTTTCATCCCATTAGTGAAACGGGGTGGGATGCGTACCTGTTAACCGATGTGGCCACAAGAAGCTGCCAACACAAGAAAAACACTATAAATTTTAAAACGGACATCGATTGCCTTAGTAATATTTATTTTCATTTTTGTCTAATTACAGAATTAATAGCTAATTCTTTGTGGAACAGTGGTTACTAACCATGCTGGGGGAGTGTATTTCTTTCTTCTTTTTCATGTCATTAGTGTAACGGGGGGTGAGATGCATATCCTTTAGCTGGGGCCTCCTTTCCCCTCTTTTCATCTCATCAGTGAAAAAAAGGGGGGGGATATACGTACTTTTTGACCGATGTTACCACAGAGAATTGACTAATGCTGGGTTCGACCCACAAAAATGTTACATGTTTTTTACTGCGAACGACGCTTTTAACCTACAAATTTTTCGACATGGTGTCAAAACCAATTTTTATATTGTAATGTAATATTTATTTATTTTTATGTTGTAAAAGGTTCTTTTTCATAATGTTCAAGTTTATAATATATATAACTACGCTCACATAATTTTTAGGTAAGAAAATTTACATATTTTACCTGAAAATGGGATTCAATACAGGCAAAAAATATTTTTGTTATATATTATCATTATTATTGTTATTAACAATAGTTGTTATCTTTCAGCTTTGATAAAGCCCCCAAAGAGGGGAGAAACGTTAGCCATATAATAAAGTGACGCATTAAAACCTGCCAAAAAATCCGAGTTTTTTTTACAAACCAGAAAAGTTAAAAAATAATTTAAAAAAATAAAAAAAAATCCGCCATTGCGTTGGCAAGTCACTAAAACTTAATTTGTATTTAAAATTAGCGTGTGAGAGCTCGAGCCGAATCCAGACATAGTGCTTTGAGCCAGATTGTTACAGGGTTTTTCGAGCCAACTATAACATATTTTTTCTTGAAAGGGAAGGAATTAATTATTACAACACAATTATTATTATTTACGTCAGTTCTGAAAAAAAAAACTGAAGACGTCAATCCTTGAGTTCATTAAGTCTGTAAATCATAGATTCTGCAACACATGGTATTATCCTAGTTACGGCATTTTTTCAACATAATGCAGAAACAGGCAGAACGTATTTTGTATAAAATGTTTTATTAAATAATCAATAATGTAATTTTTACAAGCCAATGGCAAATGCAAATTGAACGTACACATACACACGTACACGGACACGGAGAAATGCAGGAGAACACTGCCTCGCGAAGACCTTTCGCCGTAATATCCATTTTGGATAACTAAAGGGCTGTAGAAAGACTTCTTTAAAAAAGTCTGGGACGCGTGTCTTTTTTCAGAAAAGCACGTCTTTTTCTGACTTTTTCTGACCTTTTCTGTCTTTTTCTGCCTTTTCTATTCTTTTTCTATTGAAATTATCCAAAATTTATATTTATATAGCATAGAACATAAAAATAAAACAAGTTTACGTAGTATCCAAAATTTATTAACTATATTTTTGTACATATACATACAACAAGGTGATAAGATTAAACTATAGTTTGGACTATCCGGTATATTATAATATACCGGTTGTTTTTCAAACGTGGCTTGCCCCTAAACAAATACTCCATATTAAGTTAGGTACAAAAGGGCCTGTAGGCAAAGTTTTCTTAATTAATGTTTATTTAAATTATCTTGGTCTATCTCTTTGTTTGTCCTCATCACATGGTATTGCAGAACTGCAGTCCAAATTCTTATCTGTCAGACATTTCTGTATGTTTGTCTGTCGGTAGGTTATTCTGTAAGTTTTTGTTTATTCTGGGAACCTTAGGTTAACCTAATTTCTATGAATATACTGCATCATGATAAAGATATATTTCCTTAAAGAATTTAATTCAAATTTGCATACCCACAAATAAACATGTACTTACCTGTTATTTTACACAAAACAAAGCTAGGTAATTGGAAATTCTTTTGAGTGTACGAGTATGCATCCATTTAGCGTAAAAAATAAGTAAGGTTATGTCTTACATGTAAAGAGGTTTAAATTTACATTATTAGTAATGTAAAATTTTATTTTTTATAACAAAAATTATTACATTATAAATACTTTATTTTTACACTATTTTAAAAGTTTTCTATAATACATGACTACTATGGTATTATTACGTTAAAATTTAAACCAAATTTTACACTATTTTTTATAGTGTAGGCCACCCAGGTGCACGTAAACGTTAACCATCCCGTTCCGCCCTGGGTTCCCCTACAACATATAGTCATATTAAATGACACTGCCCTGTTTGTAAAATTCTCGCAACTGTAACATATGTTATAGTTAATCAATATTAGCAAAGTATATTTTCAGTTGCGTTACAGTATAATTACACAGGCCCACAAAAGAAAAAAAGTGGGCTGTGCTGGGGTTGAGACCTAACTATTTTTATGTATTTTGGGATGCTAAATACGAATCTGTCATAAAAAAAAGGCACTTCGTGAGCTTATTTTGTTTCTACACTGAAAAAACTGTCTGGACCCACAAAAAAAAGTGGTCTGTGCTGTAGTTAAGACCCACGGATTCTTATGTATTTTGGGATGCTGAACATGAATCTGCTATAAAAAAAGGCACTTCATGGGCTTATTTTGTATCTACTCTGAAAAAACTGTCTGGGCCCACAAAAAAAAAGTGGTCTGTGCTGGGGTTGAGATCCACTTATTCTTATGTATTTTGGGATGCTGAACACGAATCTGTGATAAAAAAGGCACTTCATCGGCTCATTTTTTTTCTACACTGGAAAAACTGTCTGGGGCCACAAAAAAAGAGTGGTCTGTGCTGTGGTTTAGACTCAACTATTCTTATGTATTTTGGGATGGTGAATAAGAATCTGTCATAAAAAATGCACTTCAATAGCTCATTTTTTTGTTACACTGAAATAATATGAGATTTTTACCATTTTAGACAGTTTTTTCAGTGTAGCAAAGAAATGAGCTCATGAAGTGCCTTTTTTATGACAGATTCGTGTTCAGCATCCCAAAATACATAAGAGTAGGTAGGTCTCAACCCCAGCACAGACCACTTTTTTTATTTTGTGGGCCTGTGTTATTATTATTATTATTACAATAAAATAACAATTGGTAAATAATACCAATTACCAAATCCCAATTCTATTCAATACGCTTTCGTTTGTAACTATATCTGACTATTTTACCTTCAATATTGTTCTATAGCAGCACATTACAGCACATGGGAGGATTGGTGTAGTGGACTACCGCGTCGTACTTGAAGAGTTTACTACCCAAATAGTGTGAGTTCGATTCTCACCGGCGCCGATTTGCCTTTTTCAGTTAATTAATAATGGAAATTTGGCGAAGGCGTAAGTGAAGCGGCCACTCCCTATAAATTGGTTCGAAAGTCATTTAAAGCCTTAATGCTTAATTAAGTAGAATAGTACGAGGTTAAACAAAAATGTAAAAATGTAACATTTCAGACGACTTGATTTTTCCAGTTATAATTTACAACCATAATTTTGATCATACGGCCAATATGCTTCGAAAGGAAACCGACGATGGAGGAAACAGGAGGATGTAGAAGGAGGGATGTGACGAAAATAAAAGAGTTTTTTAATAGACAATTGGTAAATATTGGTTATCATAGAAACAAGCGCGTACGAATATTTGCACAAGTTAAAAATACTTTTTTTTTTAAATTTCACATTGTTGGACTTTTCATAATTGGATATTGATTGGATGAAATAATATTCTGCAGAATTTATTTTTATTGGTTTTATTGAGATGGAAAAGCAATGAATAAGTAAAATTTTGATGAAGACAAAATAATGATTTCACTAAAATATCTTCGATATTTACATACCAAGCACGTAAAGTATGAAAATATGTATTTTTCTTGTAAGTTTCTAAACCTCATGTCTCAAAAAATCAATTTTCCGTTTCTTGCACTAATTTACTCTGTACATCATGGTAAAATTTAGTTTATAAGTTACGTTATATTCGAGTAATAAACTGGAGTTTGTATAAGTTATCAATCCACATGTACAGAGTTGATTAGTACAAGAAAACGAAAAGAGTGACCGCAAAAAAAGAGGTTTTATAGCCTGTTTTTCCAACACCTGTAACTTCAACTGAAATTTATAAAGTGTAACGTATAAGCGCTCAAAATTTTTGTCTGGTCATGAACTTGTGAAAAAGGCAAAATTTATTGTTCTAGAAGCTAAACATCCCCTTAAACAAAGGGTTAACTATGGGTACTTGAATTGAATTTTATAGATTATGAAGTTTATAAAATTTCTCAAATTTTATTAAACCTAACTGGCTAGATCCCTTTAACTCGATTTTTCTTAAAATACTTTATTATTTACTACTTTTTTATGCTTGGGGGTACTTTAACCCTCTTTGTGGGGGTGGATTTTCATCAAATCCAAGGGTGATACCCCTTCACGTGTTTTTTTAACTTTCATATCACACAAAAATGTGTTTTTTTTTAAATATTTTGAATTTTTAATTTTTTAACTCCTTTAAATGGGTTAAAAAATAAAATAAAATCTAAATATTTAAAAAACATTTTTCTGTAATAAAACATAAAAAATACGCAAAGGGGTAAAAACCTTGGATTTGATGAAAATCCACCCCCACAAAGAGGGTTAAACTACCCCCAAGCACCAAAAAAAGTAGTAAATCAAAAAGTATCTCAGGAAAAATCGAGTTAAAAGGATCCAGCTAGTTATGTTTAATAAAATGTGAGAAAGTACCTAAGTTAACCCTTTGTTTAAGGGGATGATTAGCTTCTAGAACAATAAATCTTGATTTTTGCATCAGTTCATGATCAGACAATTTTTTTAAGCACTTATACGTTACATTTTATCAATTCCAATTGAAGTTTGTTGGAAAAACAGGCTACCTTTGCGGTCACTCTTTATTTTTTATCTACGAGGTTTCGAAATTTACAAGTCGATATTTAATATTATGATTATATATACTCTTCACAGCGCGCATTATCCAAAATCGTAAAAAATGTCCAAGGAATTCTTGAATAGAAATGTTTCATGAAAAAATAAGTAACTTTGAAATTATGCGTCTGCCCTTCCGATGTTACGTTTCTTATTACTCGATAACTCAAGAACGAATTATTTGATCCATATTGTTTTTAAAAACACTGTAGGTACTTGCGCACAGGCACACCAAAAAAAAAAAGTCTGTTTCCCCAGACGACACCAACATTTCTTTACGTTTTTGGGGTAGCTGAATCCGAAAAAAGTCCAAACCAACCCCATGGTTTGACTCGGTCAGGTCGCATTCCATTGCTAACCTCAAAAAAGTGATGAAAAGATTCAACTTTCATCACTTTTCAGCATAGAAATGCGACCAGACCGAGTCTGTTACGCTAGGACTGTGATGCGTATAATACAAGTTTGTGTTAAGTGACTGGATCCGCAGAATTAATTAATTAATGCAATAAATTATAAAATTCAACTGTTTTCGTACAAGATCTTTTATCAAACGAAATTAACTGGTAAATATATAAAAATTAATTAAATAAATAATCGAATTTTTTCTACGACCCCCTTGTAAAATGACATTTAGCACACTCTTTTGTTCTTTAGTTTGATATTTTTATATCACCCTAGCTTGATATTTATGTATGTAGGTTTGCCTAATTTTATATAGACATATACGTTGTAAATTTTACGAATTTTTTATGTTTTCAATCCAAATATTTCTGTTTTTCATGTCAAAAATAAAAACTAAATATAGTTATAACCTTACTATTTTGACCAATATAACTTGAAATGTTTTCTTGATATCTAGATTTTATAATAATTACATAATTTTTGATTTAGTTACCTTTATAAAAAACATCAAAATACACAGTCTTTTCCTTATGAAATGTTAAACAGTAGTTTTATTGTGTTATATGGCAGCATATCCATAGAAATCTAACTGAATTAGCAAACTTTCAACTTTGCCTTGATTTGCGCTTTTAGGCAACCCATTAAATTATTAGCTGTTTAATGGGTTGCCTATTAGTAATAATAAATATTAGTAATACATTGTAATAAATATAAAACCAAGAAAACTAAAGGTAAATAAAAATCATATTTCCTGTTTGACATACATAAGGTAGGTATGTTTGTTGGTTCCTGCACTTTTGCACTTTACAGTTGAACACATTCTTTGTCATGTTTAAAAATTAAGGAATAAATTCAGTACTTATTTGGTTGGATGAAAAGTGTACGTCAGTTCAAGAAAGTGCAGTCGCAACAAAAAAAACCAAACAGAGCGGTCCAAAAGTCACCCCCCCCCCCTCTTAACTTTTGAACCAGTTGAGATATCGACTTCAAATTTTGAACTTTTAAATAATACAACTTAAACTATCTTTTAGTATATATTTAATACTTTCAGCTCTTAAAATGTGGGCAGGGGGGCATAAGGGCATATTTTTTTAAATGGAAAGGGGGGTCGTGTAATACATCATTTTAAAGCTTATAAAATTCTCCAATTAACTCTATATTTTTTAATTAAAAAAAATTTTTGGGTTTAAAATGGGGTTGAAAATGGGTATTAATGTCAAAATTCCTCTAAAAAAATAAATAATTTTTTAAAAATGCCTAATTTCATCATAAAAAATGTTAATTATACTTTTAAACTAATTTTAGTTGACATAAATAAAAATTTATAAAAAAAACTTAAAAAGTCGAATGTATTAGCACAAAAAATTGAAAAATCAAAATCTTAAAAAACATTTTTAAAAAATTTAAAAATATTAGTTTAAATAGAGAATTTTATAAGCTTTAAAATGATGTGTACAATCCTCGCGATTGACCCTCGTAAGTTAATTTTTAAAGTTAATTTTAGTGGTCTAAATAGAAGCGCCACCACCCGGGTTTGGGTGGTTTCAGACACAACTAGTGTAACGCTATGCAAATACGCACCGAAAGATAAACAAATCTCGCGTGAAAACTCAAGATCCAGCCATTGGTCGGATTCACCAAATTCCCTAGGCCTAGGAGGTAATTACATAGCCGCAACTTGGTGAGTCCTTTCTTTATTATTATATCAACCCGCAGTCCACTGAAATACCAAAATTACTGAGCCAAAGGCAAACATGGACCTTCAGAGCCGTTAAAAAGTTTTCTCGCGACATAGACGCTCAGCCGTATTCAAACGTGTTTTCTCGTCAAGGAAAAAGTCGCTTGTTTTTTGTCGGGAAGTGTAATTTGCATAGTTTGTAGTAGATTATTATATTTCGTAAAAGTAGTAGAATTTACGATAATTAATCAGGTGTTTATAGTAGTTTTTTGCGACACCGAACCGTCGAGTTACGGTTTTTTGTACCTTGCCTTTTTTGCGAGTTTACTTCGGCACAAACCTAGCCTCAAGTATTTGTGTCAAGAATAAAATTTATTTTTTATTTTATTTTTTTAAATAGTAGTAGTTTAGAAATAGACAATTATCAGATTAATTCAAAAATAATTTATTCTGAAAGGAGTATCCTTTAGATATTCATGAAAATTTCGTTATTTGCGGCTGTTTATATTTTTAAAGTATTTTGCCAATATTGCATTTATTTAAACAATATTTTCAAGGGGTAAGTGACATAAAATTTAGTGGAGTTTAGCTAAAATTTTGCCATTATTGCATTAAAAATTTAGCTAAAATAAGTATTATTTGCCCATTAATGGTAAAATAAATATATTGGTAGTATAATTTAAAAAATAAATATTTTGGTAGTAGAATTTAAATTTTAAATGTTTTGGTAGTAAAATTTAAATTTAATTTAATTTTGTCGGTGGCAAAAAGTTTAGTAGTTTATCAAAATTTAAATAATTTTGGCCTTTTAAATTTACAGCCTGCACCAAACAACTTTTTATAAAATTAATTTGGCCTGCACTTGCATTAATTGCATTACAGGGGTGTAATAAAAAGTTTTTTTTTTTGGTAGAAAAATTGAAATTATTTTAATTTAAGAAAATTTAAATAAATTAACTTTGTTGTTTTTTTTTGCTGTTAATTTTCTTTTACTTCCAATATAGATCAGTGGCGTACAGATTTTGTTTTTGCCTTGCTTGGGGAATTGTCCGAAAAACTAGATTGACTCGGTAATTAGTAGGTTTACAAAATTATTTCTTTTTATAATTCAGTGGCGTGCGAAATTTATTGTTGTTTTTTTTTTAATTTAATAAAATAAATTTTCGTTTTAATTAAAAATTAAAATGTCAGATTATAACACTTTCATTTATAAAAGGCAATGCCAATATGAAAGATTAAAGCGTATTTATAATTTGGCCACAGATGCGGAAGCTGACGTGACAAAATTAGAGGTTTTTAAAGCTAGTTTTCGCACAACTGAAATTAGTTATCAACTTTGCGATAAGATATGATAGAACTTATCGCAAAGGATGCTACAAAAACCGAAGCGATTATGAAACAAGATATTGCCAGGGAAAAAGATGATATGCAGAAAGTAGATAAGATATATTGGACTATACTAGAAAAACATGCTAAATTATGCGGATCTAGTTCTTCTAGTAACAATAGTGGTAGTAGTAGTAGTAGTTTTAAACTCCCTCCTTTGCCTTTAGTTACATTTAACGGTAAATTTTCGGAATGGAATGGGTTTAAAGATTTATTTAATAGTAAAGTTCACTACAATACAGATTTATCTAGCATAGAAAAATACCACCTTTTATTGGGATGTCTAGGAGGGGAGCCCCTAAATTTAGTAAGGGGCCTACCCCCTTCTGGATTAAATTATGAAATTATATATAAACAGCTTTGTGATAGGTATGACAACCATCGCATACTTGCTACAACTCATTGGCATGCAATTCTTAATTTACCAGTCAGTATTTCGGATAATTCTACAGCATTGTATAACATCAAGTGAAAGTAAGCAACCGTTTATACAGGTAGAGGCGTTGTGTGATTTGCTAAATTAGTTTTGTTATTAATTTAGTATTTAGTTATTTGAAAGTTATTAAGTGGTGATATTTAAACACTATAAAATGTAGAATATTCGTATTATACAAGTTTTGAATGGAGACATTTAAAAATAGTTAAATTTTTGACTTTAAAAAAGTGAGGTTAGGATGGCGAACTTAGAATCGTGTTTACGTTGTAAACTCGAATTTAAACGCAATGAAAAAGGTGTTATTCAGTGTGTATTTTGCGAAAGTAAACAACATGCTGCTTGTTGTAATATTAATAAAGAAGCTGTGGAAGTATTAAACAATAATGAGAACATAAAATATGTATGTAATCTCTGTAAACAACATGAATTATTTATGGAAATGTCCCAGTTAAAGATAATGTTGAACCAGTGTCTTAATATGGTGCAAGAACAACAGACAATTATAGAAAAAAATAGTAAAATGATAGAAACGTTACGACATGAACAGTGCAAAACTGAACAAACCAAAAAAACTGCTTATTCAGACATAATTAAGAAGAAGCAAGAAGTGTTAATTATTAAACCTAAAGAAGAAGGGCAACAGAATAAGGTGACTAGAGATGATATTAGAGGAAATATTGACCCAAGTAAACTTGCGGTAGGAATAGAAAATGTTAAAAACATTAAAAAAGGAGGTATTATAATAAGTTGTTCGAATGCAAACTCGAAAGGTGTTATTAAAAATAAAGTAGAGGAAAAATTAGGAGAAAAATATGATGTTTTAGAAGCTGAAATGAAAAAACCTAAAATTATTATCATTGGCGTAGAACTAGATTATGTAAATATGGATAACACTGAAATTATAAGTACAATTAAAGAACAAAATGAATTAAAAGATGCAAACATAAAATTGATTACAAAATATAAAAATAATAAAAAAAATAATGCGGGAAATATTATTATTGAGACTGATCCTACAAATTTTGGCAATATTATACAAAAAGAAAAATTGATTGTTGGATGGAGACAGTGTAAAATTTTTGAACATTTCGAAGTAAATAGATGTTTCAATTGTGCTGGTTATTTTCACAGAGCTTCAAAGTGCACCAGAAAAAATGTTTGTATGAAATGTGGAGAAAACCATAAAACGAATGATTGCAATTCGAATAGTTTAAAATGCATAAACTGTTTGACAACAATGGATAGATTTAAAATTAAATTAAATGCAGAACATGCTGCAAATGATGTAAATTGTCCATACTTTAGAAAATTGATTGAAAATGAATGCAGTAAAACCAATTATAATATGTAGCAAATAAAAAAGTATGATAATATCACAAGTTTTAATTGTCAAGGCTATATTAATAATAAGGATCAAATTCACATGTTGATAAAAGAATGGAAACCTTTGGTTGTGTGTTTGACAGAAACCCATGTAACAGATAATATTTATAAGAAAGAAATTGAAATCAAAGGATATAAAATGGAAAATTGTTTAACAAAAAATAGCAGGACTCCGCCTGTATTAGTTTTTATAAAAAAAGAAATCGAATACAAAGTTATACATAATGTAACAGATAATAATTATTTTTGGTTAGTTAGTTTGGAAATTACATTAAATAAGGAAAAATATTTAATCTGTACTTTTTATCATCCACCACAAACACAGGATAATATATTTATAGATTATTTTGAGAACTTCTTAAATGAACTGGAATATTCTGGTAATTTAATAATCACGGGAGATTTTAATTTTGACCTTTTAAAATTGAGATTTTATGGAAAGAAAATTAAGAATATTATCTATCAAAATGGACTAGTCCAGTTGATACAACAACCTACAAGGATTACCAAAGATACGGAAACACTAATTGATTATGTTGTGACTAATTTAAAAAATTTGGATACTGAAGTATGTCTTACACCGAAAATTACTGACCATTCTATCATTAAAATTTTAATTCCCAATATAGATTTAAACAAAAATAAGTATGAAAGCGTTTTTAAAAGAACTTTAAAAAACTATGACAAAAATGAGTTTCAGTTAAAATTATTAGAAACACAGTGGGAGGAAGAAGAAATTTCAGACATGTATTTAATATCTACCAAATTGGTAAATAATATTTTAGAAGTTATGGATGAAGAATATCCTATTAGGGAATTGAAAAGACCAGTACTTTTTAAAAATAATCCATGGATTATGGAAGATATAATACAAGAAATGAAAATAAAAGATAAGTTGTATAAAAAAGCAATATTTACAAAGAATGAAGAAGACTGGATAATATATAAAAATATACGTAACAAAACTACGGATATGATCAGAAAAAGTAAACAAAAATATTATAAAAATGCTATATATGGAAAAAAAGGTAAAGAGTTATGGATGGAACTTAAAAAAATACTTCCAGATAAGAAAAATAAAACAGAAGACAAAATAGTTTTTGGTAATGAAGAAGAGACAAACAGTAAATTGGTGGCTGAAAAATTTAATATGTTCTTTATAGACAGTATTAAATCTATTGTAAACTCTATTCAACCTATAAATGAAGAACAATATGTATTGAATAATGTAGAATTTAAAGGAAAATTTGAAGAGTTTCAAGAAATTACGGAGGATCAATTGAAGAAAATAGTTAAAAATCTTAGGGATACAATGGACATACATTATAAATTACCTGCTCGAATCATCAAAGATGCTTGTGAGGTTATTGATGAGCGATTTTTGGATGTTTTAAACTGGTCCTTGTTAAATGGCGAGTTTCCAGATGAATGGAAGTCATCCATCATTGTTCCAGTTCAGAAAGTTAAGTCGTCAAAATGTGAAGATTACCGACCGATCAATACAGTTACTGTTTTTGAAAAAATTATTGAGGTGGCAGTTAAAGAGCAACTTTTAAAATTTTGTGATAAGTTTAACGTTTTAGTTAGAGAACAATCTGGATTCAGGAAAAAACATTCTTGTGAATCAGCAATATTAAATATCTGTGATGATTGGTACAAGTGTTTGGAAGAGGGTAAAGTAATTTTAGCTGTGTTTTTGGATTTTCGAAGAGCCTTCGAGACTATTAATATAAATATGCTGTTGAGTAAGTTAAAGAAGATAGGATTAAGTAAAAAAGTTCTTAAATGGTTTAGAAATTACTTAAAAGGTAGGAAACAAAAAGTAAAATTTAAAGACATATTGTCAGATAATATTGAAAATGAGTTTGGAATACCTCAAGGGACTATACTTGGTCCTATCCTCTTTATACTATATATTAACGATATTGTCAAAAAATTAAAAAAGTGTAAAATTTCTATATTTGCGGACGATACAATGATATATATTTCAGGATTTAATATACAAGAATTATTTGACATTATTAATAGTGAGCTAGCTGAAATTTTTGAATGGTTATCTGATAACAGTCTTAGTGTTAATTTATCTAAAACAAAGTATATGCTTATAGGAACAAAATATAAACTATCACAAGTCAATACTTCAAACTGCTTTGTAAAAATTAATAATATTAATATTGATAAAGTTCAAGAAATTAAATACCTAGTTGTTAATATTGATGAAAATCTTAATTTATAAAAGTCACTGTAATATGATTATGAATAAGATGTCAAAAAAATCCATTTTTTTAGAAGAATAGGGTACAATTTAAATTTAAATACAAGATTATTACTTTTTAAGTCTCTGAAAAAGTCCACATTTAGATTACTGTGCATCATTGTTATTTAATTTAAATCAAAATGAAATTGAAATTTTACAAAAGTTACAAAATAAAGCTTTAAGAATTATATTAAAATGTAATAAATATACTTCTATCAAGGACATGCACCAAGCGCTTAATTTAATGACGGTAAAACAAAGAATTAATTTTAAAACATTAGATTTTATATACAATATAAAAAACAATTTAACACCTGGATATTTAAAAGATAAAATTCAATTTATTAACGAAGTTCATTCACATGATACCAGAAATAAAGGCCTGGCTAGGTTTAATGAATTACCAAATAATGTTAAATATTGTAGTGAATATCGTAAATTTAAAACTAAACTTTATGAAAACATATTACAGCTTTAAATGTACATTTTAAATACTTAAATTTATTGTAAATATGTAAATAGCTACTTAGCTAAATAAAGAATTATTTATTTATTATTATTTATCATAAACACGATGAATGAAAATTTGTCAGCTTTAAATTCTTTAGGTTTGAATACCGGTGAGTGGAGTTTCATTTTGTTTGATTTTGTATTCAAAAAGCTGCCAAAGCACTTGTGCACAAAGTATGAATCCACTGTCGAGGATAGTAGTGCAGTACCTAAATTTGATGATTTAAAGAAATTTTTAATAAATCATTGCAAAGGGTTAGAGTCTGTGGAAGTAGCTGCAAGTAAAAAGCCTTCAGAAAAACCCAATATTGTTTCAAATTCTGGTTCAAATTCGAAATATAATCCAAATTTGAACAAGCATTCCTTTGTTGTTAATTCTGTGAATCCAAATAAATGTCCTCTTTGCAAATCCAATCATAATATTACCCAGTGTCAGGAATTTCTTATGCACAGCCCGGCTAAGCGTTATGATGTGGTCAAAGAATTGCATTTATGTTTGAATTGTCTAAAGTCGACACACACTGTTAGAAACTGTTCAGCTAGAAATAGCTGCAAAAATTGTAGATTAAAGCACCATTCGATGCTTCATTTTGAAAATACTACGGCCTCTTCTAGTAGTAGTGGTATGGAACACATTGCATGTTCCAACAATAGAGGTAGTAGCGCAGAAGAAAAGTTAAGTCTTTCAGCAACCGGTACTTCTTCAGCTTTATTGTCAACCGTGCTGGTGAAGGTGAAAGATTCTCGTGGTAGTTTTCAGCCAGTACGTTGTCTGTTGGATTCTGGTAGTATGACGTCATTCATAACTCAAAAATGTGTTAATAAATTAGGTCTTCACACAAAAAAGGAGTTTATTTCGGTAACTGGCATTAAGGCCGATTCTCCAATAGTTTCAAGTGGTTTAGCGCAATGCGCTATTAAACCTTATAGTAAGGATAGCCCTACCATTGCAGTAGAGGCTCATATACTACCTCAGTTGGTTTCAAGCGTTCCTACTGATCCCTTGGAGTCCTCGAAATGGGTTCATTTATCAAATTTACAGCTAGCAGATCCGTTTTACCAACGGTCAAGCAGTTTAGAGATGATACTTGGCGTAGACATTTTTTCACAGGTGGTGAAACCGGGTAAGGTTTCCGGGGGGGAGGGGGAACCCATAGCTCTTGATACGGAATTTGGTTGGGTTGTAATGGGAAAGATGTCAGGTTCTTTATCCCCTAAGATCTCATTGTTGACCATTATGGAACCATTTCATCTTAAACAATTTTGAGAAACGGAACAGGTTCCTGAGAAGAACCATGTTCCTCCCGAAGACATTTTGTGCGAGCAGAAATTTGTAGAGTCTGTATCACGTAATGCCGAGGGGCGTTATATAGTGGAATTACCTTTTCAGGAAACTAAGCCAATAAGCTTAGGAGAATCAAGATCTATGGCACTAAAAAGGCTGTATTCTTTGGAACGAAAGTTTGCAAAGGATCAGGAACTGAAGGCTGCCTATAGTAAAGTTATTCAGGAATATTTAGACAATGGGTACTTGGAAAAACCACCAGATGGTGCTAAAAATATTCCAAGTTATTACCTACCTCATCATGCGGTCTGGAGACCGGAGAGTACTTTCACACCTCTTCGTGTTGTGTTTGACGCAAGCGCCAAATCCTCCAATGGAAATTCCTTGAATGATCTACTTCTAGCAGGCCCTAAGTTGCAAGCCGATATAGTTTCATTGTTGTTGTTGTTTCGATTATATAAAATAGTAGTGTCTGGAGACATTAGAAAAATGTTTCTCCAAATATTAATGGTAGAGAAACATCGAACGTATCAAAGAATATTATGGAGGTTTTATCCAGATGATCCAGTGGAAGAATTTTGGTTGACTAGAGTCACATTTGGTTTATCCTGTTCTCCCTTTTTAGCCATGCGAACCATATTGCAGTTAGTTAAGGACGAAGGTGAAGCCTTCCCTTTGGCAGCCCAAGTGTTACGTCACTCTTCTTACGTAGACGATGCTTTGGGAGGGGACTATTCCCTGGAGAATGCTCAAGCACTGCAATTACAGTTAGTTGAGCTTCTAGCCAAGGGTAAATTCGAAATGCGAAAATGGGCAAGCAATTGTCCACGTATTCTTAGTGACTTGCCGGCCGATCAGTGTCAAACCATAACGTTTGACTCAGAGGAAGATAGTGTATTAAAAATCCTAGGTTTGCATTGGAAACCCGCGGCAGATTGTTTTGCATTCTCTACAAGCTCAAAGGATTCGATTCCGACAAAGCGTTCAATCCTGTCTGACATTGCTAAAATTTGGGATCCCCTAGGTTTTTTGACTCCTATCACCTTTTTTGCTAAGCATTTGATACAGCTTTTGTGGGCATTAGGAACATAGTGGGACAAAACCCCTCCGGACGAAATCTGCTTAAAGTGGCTTCAGTTCAAGTCAGAACTTCATCTTCTTAGTAGTATAAAAATTAGTAGGTTTTTAGATATTAAACATAGCAATGTCCAACTCGAGCTTCATGTATTTTGTGATAGTTCAGAAAAGGGCTATGGTTGTTGTATATATCTACGTGCCATTCATTTCGATGGCAGTATAGTTGTTTATTTGCTTTGCGGCAGATCCAAAGTAGCTACACTCAAGAAAATGTCACTTCCTCGTTTGGAGTTATGTGGAATGGTCTTATTAAGCAAAACCTTTAAGTTTGTTTTAAAAACATTTAAAACAAAACTTTCCTTTAGAGATATAGTTGCATGGTCGGATTCCACTATTGCACTATTGTGGATAAAGCCCCAGAGCGTTGGAAACATGTTTCTTCAGCCCACAATTCAGCAGACGTCGCCAGTCGCGGCGTACTTCCCCAGGAATTGCTTTCAGAGTCACTTTGGTGGAAAGGCCCCCCCTGGTTAAGCCTCCCTCAAATTGAATGGCCAATTTCTAGTTTTAATTCGCCTTCAGATTTAGTAGATATGGAGGCAGCTAAGCCTGCAAAGTTTGCACTTTTAGTAGTTGAGGACAATTTATTAGAGAGTCTTTTTAAACGTTTTTCTTCAATGAGGACAATTCAAGGAATAGTTGCATTTTCCTTACGTTTTATTTCTCGTTGTAGAAAACAACCCACTCAGTCTGGAGCTTTGACCGAAGTGGAGTTGTATAATGCTACCATTAAGTTAGCAAAGGTTGTACAGAAATCTGTATTTCATAATGAAATTGCTACATTAGAACGTAATAAATTATGCGAAAAGCAGTTTAGAAAGCTATCTCCCTTTTTGGACGAAAAAGGTATACTTTGTGTTGGCGGTAGACTGACTCACTCTCAGTTGTCCTTCGATTCGAAGTTCCCTGTGCTTTTACCAAGAAATCACGTGTTCACGGATTTGATTATATTTTCTTTCCATAAGAAATATTTACATCCAGGACCACAAACTCTTCAGTACCTTATAGGATAACAGTTTTGGATAATTGGAGCAAAGAAAGCTATTAACCGTTGTCTTAATAAGTGTTTTAGGTGTTTTAGGGTAAATCCTAAGCCTCTCATCCCGCTAATGGGAAACTTACCTTCTCATAGAGTTACGCAATTTAAAGCGTTTACAGTTAGTGGTGTTGATTTAGGAGGCCCTTATAAGGTTTCTATGGGGCGTTATCGAGGAGCTAAAACCCTTAAATCTTACATTTGTATCTTTATCTGTTTTGCTACGAAAGCGATTCATACTGAGCTTGTCTCTAACCTCAGTTCAGAGGCTTTCATAGGTGCTTTGCGTAGATTAGTAGCTCGCAGAGGACGAGTAACAGATATACATAGCGATTGCGGTACCAACTTTGTTGGCGCAGATCGTCAATTTATAGAATTGTTAAACGGAGGTTGTGACCAACTTGCAATCAAGTGGCATTTCAATCCAGCCTCAGCGCCTCATATGAAAGGTTTGTGGGAGGCTGCAATTCGTTCTGTTAAATCAATTATTTCCAAAGTGATTGGTGAGCAGACACTCACCTTTGAGGAAATGACGACACTCCTGGCACAGGTTGATTCGGTCCTTAACTCTCGCCCATTAATGGCCCAGAGTTCAGATCCCAACGACCTAAATGCCCTAACCCCCAATCATTTCCTTACCTTGGAGCCAGTATCCGCTCCTCCAGATGAGGATTTGAAAGATGTCCCCTTTGTCGGCTTTCCAGGTGGCAACTTATTCAAAGTTTCCACCAAAGCATTTGGCGTCGTTGGCACCAAGAATACTTGCAGACGCTTCAACAGCGCCAAAAATGGCTAAAACCGTGTAATTCTTTAAAGGAAGGTGCTTTGGTGGTTATTAAACAAGATAATCTACCTCCTGGAAAATGGAACCTTGGTAGAATTTTGGAACTCCATCACGGTACCGACCAGGTAGCTAGAGTTGCTACTGTGCGTACTGGTCAAGGTACGGTAAAACGTCCTTTGGTCAAACTCTGTCCATTGCCTTCACAGTAGGACAATAAAATTTTGTTTGTTGTGTAGTTGGGATTAATTGGGGTAAATAAGGATTATTTTAGTTTTTATAAATTTTGTAGTTTAAGAATAGTGCAGTTAAGGTAGAATACTTTAATTTTTATAGATTTGTAGTTACGAAAGAATATTTCTTTCATAGGAGGGGAGTATGTACAATCCTCGCCATTGACCATTTTTAAAGTTAATTTTAGTGGTCTAAATAGTAGCGCCACCACCCGGGTTTGGGTGGTTTCAGACACAATTAGTGTAACGCTATGCAAATACGCACCGAAAGATAAAAAAATCTCGCGTGAAAACTCAAGATCCAGCCATTGGTCGGATTCACCAAATTCCCTAGGCCTAGGAGGTAATTACATAGCCGCAACTTGGTGAGTCCTTTCTTTATTATTATATCAACCCGCAGTCCACTGAAATACCAAAATTACTGAGCCAAAGGCAAACATGATGAAACTATCAAATATATGCCAAAAGATAGTTTAAGTTGTCTTATTTAAGAATTCTAAATTTGAAGTCGATATCTCAACTCGTTCAAAAGTTAAAAGGGGGGGGGGGGGTGACTTTTGGACCGCACTGTATATAAATTTGTATGCTATTTTGTGCTTTGCTTTTCTCAAAAATATTACACTCGTGGGGTTTCCTCACTCGCCTGACGGCTCGTTCGTAAACCTTCCCACTTTCCACACTAGTTATGTATACTATTTCCATATCTCCGTCCTTGATTTCTTTGATTTTCTTTCGTTCCGGCATGATTGATGCATTTTCGGTGAAGCAGTTTCACGTAAATATCGATAAAATAATTAAAGGGTTAGTGTAGAGAGAAAACGACGTACTTGATTTAACATTAAGTTATGTGAGTTTTCCAAACATATCCTGTATAATTTCATAATAAGTTATATAAAATAAAATTTTACGGAACATATTCTGTAAAAATTGTGTAAAATAAAATTTTACAGAACATATTCTGTGAAAGTCACATAACTTAACGTTGGCAATATACTTACCTACGTTATGTTCTGTAAATAAAGCGCGCCAAAATTTACTAATATAATATGTAAAAATACATAATTTATTATGTGAACCTTAGTAATTACATAATAAGTTATGTGAAGATACATTATATCTGTGGCTTGGTTCTAAAAGGGGCAATGTTACTTTGTCAATAGCAGCGTTTTCACGTCAACTCTGCTATTGACAAAGTGACATTGGTCCTTTTAGAACCAAGCCACAGATATATAATCTAAATTTTAAAAACATAACTTATTGTGTAATTGTGTGATTTTTATCTGTGGTTTTGAAAAACGTCGTGTTTACTTCTCACCCTCGTATCTCAAAGATGAGACTAGCCAGTCTAATTAAGCTCACTGATGCTGGAGTTGAATCGGTCACGAATTGGTACCGCCATGGTGTCAGCCATTATTGGTTAAGAACATTTTTTGTTAGTGGTGGAAATTTCGTGATCGTAATCTATAAAACTTAAAATGAGGGGGGTTTTGGTTGACTTGGATAAAAGACTTGCTATTTCAGATGATTTCCGTTTGTAAGAGAGTCATGTCGAGATATCTGTGAATTTGGGACATTGAGATGCATTCTGAGTGCCTTGTTTTGGACGAAAGTCCTTTTTGTTAAGGATGATTTTATTGTAAGCTCCGTACTCCAAATAAGTCACGCCCTCCTAAGTGGGCTTCTAAAAAAAATTACGTTTATTGCTTTACACACGGATGTGTGGCTATCGAAAAATGTGAAGAATGTGGGTGCCTCTCACTTGCAAGCATGGACTCCTTATGACGTAAAGAAGAGAGCACGCTAGCCGTTCCGTGATACCTCCCCCTTTCGTCGGAGCTTTCTTACCGTGTGGCAGACTATATATTTAATATCTCAGGATTTTTCCATAAGCTCTGTTTTCATATGTAATTATTATTTGGTAACGTGTAGTCGGTAAGAGACAGCCCTACTTTTTTTTTCGGGGATATACTTTACTTCCTGACCGACAATGCTTTGTACATAGAGACTTTTTAAAACATGAGACTGTCTTCCTCTGTTTGCACCCGAAAGGTCCGAAAATGACGCCAACAGCTGCTGCAAAGTATATGGGAAAGTCAAAGATATTCGTCAACAAGTGGGTGAAACGATACTCGTAAACAAAAAATGTTGACGACTTACTAGATCGTGGCACAACACGAAAGGTGTCGGTTAAGCACGAAAAAATGATTTTAAACATGTTTTCGCAGAATCCTCAATTAACCCTGCGCCAAGGGGGAAAAAAACTGGTCAGAAGGGTTTAAATATATCACATCAAACAATTTGTACTCATCTCCAGACTCACAACTTAAAGTGGCGAAGTACAATAAAGGAACCTTTGTTGAGTAAAACACAGAGAGAAAAACGACTCGCTAGGGGCCAAAGGAAACATCGATCGAGACTGGAGCAAGGTTATTTTTACCGATGAAGCTTCCTTTTGGGGTTACGTTATCACCCCCGGGCCTGAACATTCTCCAGCGAACCCTGAAACACACTGTAAAGATTCATACTTGGGGGTGTCTCTCGGAAAAAGGTTTTGGATTTTCATATCTCTTTACGTACAACTTAAACGCTGAAAAAATGGTCGACATTTACAAAAAAGCTCTAATACCGACTGCCAAACGTTGGTATGGGGATAAAAATAAGCAGTGGATCCTCCAAGAGGACAACGACCCTAAACATCGGAGCAAGTTGTGTAGCCAGTCGAAGAGGATATCCGACATCATCACGCTGGACTTTTTCCCAATCGCCCGAAGCAAACCCCATTGAGAATGTGTGGTCATTCATTAAGCACAAGCTTCGCGGGAAAAAGGTATACAGATAAAAGCAGCTGTCACGAGAAATTCGGACAATATGGAGGTCTTTGCTTAAGGAATATGCAAAAAATCTCGTTCAAAGTATGCCCCGATGATGCCAGGCGATCATTGACGCAAATGGAGACTGAACTAGTTACTAAGTTATTTGCATTGATCTATTTTTCATTAACTGCAATTAAATAAAAAAAAATAGTATTAAGATATTCTTAAATAAACAATGCGAGACACGCTCTTACTTGACCGACTGTAACGTCTTTGCTGGAGGAATCTTGTAGTTTCGGTCATGGCGCACTATTTATTTTAGACGGACATGAAAAAAATAATGTATTTAAATTGAGAATAAAAAAAATCCAATCGTTTTTGATGTTAATATCTATAGTAAGTTATTGTCATTACATAAAATGTGTAACGTACATCAAGTTGCTTACTATCGATGAGCTTAAAGAGTTTTTGCAGGACGGATATGTATTTTCTCTTTCCTTTTGTATATGTGTATAAAATTAATCCCTTTTTCTAAAAAATGATAAATATCCTCATCAAGGCTGCCTTAAAATGTTATTTTTTTTAAATATTGTCAGATTGTGCCTTTTTCTGACGTCTGCATTACTGAAATCAAGTATGCAATGCTAATTAATTTAATCTTGTTTTAAAATTTAATTAAAACACTTTACCATGAAATTTATTACAAATTTAATAAAACTCTGCAGATTGAGATTATTTAAATTAATTTAAAATGTCTGAATTATTAATAATTTTGAGATTAAAGTTATTTTAAGTCTTTTTAAATATTTTTACAAAGGGTAGCTGAAGATCAGGTGGATACTAAATATACAAATAGATATTATAGTTTTATAATACCGTACGCCCCCCCTTTAAATTTTGAACGGCCTGAGATATCAACTTGAAATTTGGTTGTAAATACCAGAACCCAAATTTTTTTTTGGTATATATTTAAGATGTTTAGGAGGCACAATGTGGGGAAAACCCATTGTTTTTCATTGTTAACAGCGCATGTGCTTAGTTGCCATTTTAACCTTAAAATCAAAGCGTGACTGAACCCTTTCTGTACAATTTCATGTCATTTGATTCATGCACTGGTAAATTGTGTAAATTTACATGCTAAATCAGAGGTAATATGTTGCCAAGCAGGTACACGTAAAATTTACGAGATTTAACTTGTAATTTTACAATTTTTTAGGAATATTACATGTACATGTAATATTCTTAAAAAATTGTAAAATTACAAGTTAAATCTCGTAAATTTTACGTGTACCTGCTTGGCAACATATTACCTCTGATTTAGCATGTAAATTTACACTTTTTTTTTTGTAGTGTGGACCTTATTACAAAAATTAAAAAAATAAAACTAGTTAAATTTGTAAATATCTCAAAACCATGTTTTATGACAGTGCTCTTTGCCTTACGATATAATATTTAGAATGTTTGAGGCAAAATTGTATCAATGTATAAATTTTTACAATTTTTGCTTCTTCATTTTTTGATTAATCAATTATCCCCATTTAAATTTTTTATGAATACGGTGTTTTTATTCTGCGAGTACTATACTGTGACGTGAACTTTTAATAATTAAATATTTATTGGACGAATAGGTTTTGTCGCTTAAGCTATTTTCTTCGCACTTAATTTACTTTGTGCATCCAATTACAACTTGAAACGTTAATAATGATTTTTTTGTCAATAAACTGATTAATTTTGCTTTAACCGTCGTTAAAAAAAAACGAATTAAAAAAAGTGTTTTTTTTTTCAGCTTCTTTGTGTCCGGTATTTTCTAATTCGACGGGTTTCAATGCATTATTCTGCACAACACTTTGAAGTAGTTCCGTTTATAAAGTTTTAAAAATAGTCCCTTTTCCTGATTGTTTTTATTAAATACTGGGTGTGTAAAAATAGCTGACAAAGCCTAAAAAAAAGCTTTACCCCTAGCAGAAATGTTGATGACTAAAAAAACTTTATAGTTTAATTACATACATACAATATATTATTACCAGTAATCGGCATATTTCCAGTTGTAGTCCAGTCTTCAGGTCAATAAAAGAGGCTTTACCTGGAAATAATTCAGGGAGTTTTGATTTTAGGTTTATTGGGTGGGGTTAATGGGTTAATGGCCGCAAAATTGTTCTTTATCGTCGGTTATATACGCCCCTTAGAACATTTTGGGTGAAAATTAAAAAAATCTATCTGGCACTGTCTTTTTAATTTACGTAAAATTATTTTTTTTAAGTAATTCATACATTTGTGCCCCATTATCTCGAGTAAACCGATTTTCGATTGAATCACCATTGTATTAAGCATAAAAAAAACCTTCCTAACCAAGTTATAAAGAAAAATCTAAAACCCTACAGTGTAACGTTTAAGGCGGTGCCGTGAATTAGCTATAAGTCGTACAAAAAAAATACATGACACAAAAAATGTTGGAGATTTGGTTCTCTTTATTTTTTGTCCTAGGTAGCATCGATCTTGAGATATTTTAAAAAGTCCGTTTTTTTTTTGTGAAAAATACATTAAAAAAACGACAGTTCCAAATCGAGTTCAATGTCGCAAAATTATTTATTTGCGGCCTTAAACCCTACCCAATAAACCAAAAATCTAAACTCCCTGAATTATTTCCAGGTAAAGCTTCTTTTATTAACTTGAAGACTGGACTGTAACTAGAAATACGCCGGGTACTGATTATTACATACATACAATATAGTATTACATACATAGTTATCGCTTACTGAATTCAATAGTGGCACAATTAAAAAAAAAATTATTATATTTACAGGATTTCTGATACAAATATCGATACCCCCAAGCAACAAAGCCGTAACTCATATATTGTAATTTTTCACGACAGCTAAATTTCTAATTTTTTTTTTGTTATTTAAGGGTGGGGAACTCATTGAAGTAGAAAAGGAAGCCATATGATACATCATTTGAAAGCTTATAAAATTATCTATTTAACTGTATATGTATTTATTGTTAATTTATTGTTTGATTCTGATAATATTTAAGTTTAGAATTTCTTACTTTAGTGTTTTTAGGTAAACTTTTTAAAATGGCATGTGGAGAAATCTGAGTAGTACCACCATGTGTGTCTTTTTTCAAGGTACTTACCTATGAGTATAACTCAAAATGGGTCTAACTTGGGTTACATCCTTGTTTCATGGGAGTGTCGATATGCTAAAATCCTAAATTGTAAAAAAATTGAGTTGTGCCACTATTGCATTCAGCAAGCGATATTATGTAATACTATACTGATAAAAATATACTTAAGAATATTGTTAACGTTAAGTTATGTGAGTTTTTCAGAAAATTTTCTGTATAATTTCATCATAAGTTATGTGAAATAAAATTTTACGGAACATATTCTGTAAAAATTTATGTAAAATAAAATTTTACAGGACATATTCCGTAAAAAATTATATGAAATAAAATTTTACAGAACATATTCTGTAAAAATCACATAACTTAACGTTGGAAATATTCTTATCCTTATGTTATGTTATGTCCTGCGCGCCAAATATTACATAATATATTATGTGAAACTTAAAAATTACATAATAAGTTATGTGAAGATACATTATATATTATGTTAATTTTAAAAATATAGCCATAAGTTATGTGAAATTTTACATAAGTTATTGTGTGATTGTGTGATTTTTATCTGTGTACCATTTATTTATACACAAATAAAAATCACACAATCACACAATAGCTTATGTAAAATTTCACATAATAAATAATGTATCTTCACATAACTTATTATGTAATTATTAAGTTTTACATAACTTATTATATATTTTCACATAATATATTACGTAATTTCAGGCGCGCTTTACAGAACATAACCTAGGTAAGAATAATGCCAACCTTAAGTTATGTGATTTTAAAATAATATGTTCTGTAAAAATTTATTTTGCACAAATTTTTACAGAATATGTTCTGTAAAATTTTATTTCACAAACATTTTTACAGAATATGTTCCGTAGAATTTTATTTTAAATAACTTAAAATGAAATTATACAGAATATGTTCCTGAAAACTCACATAACGTTGGAAATATTCTTACAAATATTTTTATCAGTGTACAAAACTGAAAGATGCAGCTACATATTTTCTCTAAAATTGTTGATGGTCAAATTACCCACTTTTTGGCTTTTCTATCCCTTGTAACAAAAAAATTTGACGTGATGGGATAAAAAGGACATCATTTCTGAATTTAGCAGGTCAAAGTTCTTTAGAAATGATATGTCTAATAGGAGTAACATTTTTTTTTATTTTTTTTTGTGGTTCAGTGTTATATAAAACCCAAGGATTTCCCAGCTTTATAAAGAAAAGTAAATCATACTTTAAAATAAATTTTTATATTATTATATTTATGTAATAATAAATAATAAAAGCCGGCCTGACACATACAATAGCTTAACAAATTAAAATAAAAATACATTATTCGCGAAACTAGAGGAAACAGTTTCTCTAAAATATGTTGTTCGGAGAGATTTTTCCTTTGAAAATTATGACGAAGTTATAAATTTCAGTTTGTACGTAAATAAAGTTGAAATTGATAAAATATTGCGAAAGTTTGTAGAATGAAAATTGCATTCATGCATTATTCATGCTAACCTAACTATATCAAAAGTTTAGAAACTTTTCAAGATTAGGTTAGGAGCGAAAAGGGGATAAAGGGGACTAATAAGAAGGGTAAAGAATTCGTATTTTTAAATTAGTGCACTATAATGATGATTATCACTTACTAGAAAAAGCTCTTAAGATTTAAAGAGTATACGACTCCAGATTTATTGATTTTATTGAACTAAACAAAGCGTTCGATAATGTAGATACGATATTCAAAAATAAATCGACGGCTTTAGATAAACCAAACAAGATATTAGCCTTTAAATTTAATTAATGTTAAAACGTTCTACTGTACAAGTAAAGCAAAACCGTGATAACATTAATATGTTTTAAGCCTCCAGTTACGAGACACGGTTTTCTTTATTTGCATATTTCTTAATTTCGTAAGCGTCACATGAATTTAAAGCTCTCGGCTGGAATCGTCACATAATTTTGGGACACTTTTGCGTCACATAACAACAATGATCCCATCCGAGAACTCAATAATACCAGCAGAGACATTTTTTGATACAGTAAGCATCACATATTAATGTTATCACCGAGAACTCAATGCGAGCGTTACATAAATTTAAAGTTGACATTGGAAATGTTTTATGCCTCGAAACCCATGAATTTTTGTCAAAATTGTCACGATTTTTGTTGGGATTTTTCCTCACGATTTCTTCCGATTTTTTCACAACTGTCACGATTTTTGTTGGGACCTTCCTCACGATTTCTCCCGATTTTGTCACAATTGTCACGATTTTTGTTGGGATTTTTCCTCAGGATTTCTTGATCCCAGACGAGAACTCAATGCGAGCGTTATATATTTTGGGACACTTTTTAGTAACGGTTTTTTCGTAACGGTTTCAGTGCGTTAAAACTAATTCTATCACAAACCGGCACAATTTGTAAGGTTAGGACTTTATTCGCGCGTCAGACCACTTTAAATCAATAAGGCCACGAGTTTGAACATATTAAAGCAACTGACATTTGACATTTCTAATAATGTGTAGTCAAGTTAATTTGTTTATATATTTAAAAACTTGAAAATGAGTTTATGTTAAAAAAGGCCAAACAATTGTCGCTGTAATGTTTGTTTAATACACAATGAATTTAAATTATGGAGAGATAACATTTTTTCTATGGTTTATTAATAAAAAAAACATTAAATTGTTGGCGCTCGAGTTATGTAGTATTTTATTATATTTTGTCAGAAAAGTGCCATCCGTTGTTAAATTCTTTACCAGAATAGATTGCATTTGAATATTATTTATGATCTGCTTTATTATTATAGAGACTTGCCGTTTTAACTATTTCACACAAAAGTTGTCCGATTTTAGTAAACAAAATAAAACACTTTTAGGATTAATTATATTGATTCTCAAGGTAACTTAGTCTGTTGCAAGTATACTTTAAATGCAAAACGTCAGTTTGAAAAATTCTTTAAGAATATAAGATTAAAACTAAATGGTTTTAATATAGTTTTAAAATTTAGTCTTGAAGACCCTTTTAGGATGGGCCCTTTTTGGCTAGAAGCTGCTTTATGGTGGTCCTAAGGCTGTCTTGAAGATCATTTGGTTTTATTCAAAGAGAGCCCAATAAGAGCCTTAGTGTTACTTGGGAGGTCATTTTAAAGATCTTAAAATTATCTATTTAACTGTGTAACTATTTATTTTTAAAATGTTTTTTTTTTAAGATTTGTTTTTTCTTTAGTATGCAGATGTATTTTTATGTTATCTTGGACAAGTTCGTATTTGAGCTAAAAGTCCAAACAATTGTTTGTCAATTTATTATGTTTTATGAAAAAACAAGTTGAATAGCCACTCAATAATGTAATAAAATGATTAAAATTATAATATAATAAAAAATCCCAAGCCAAACAAAAGTAAAATTGTCAGTCATTACCGGAATATGAAGTTCTACGCCAAGGCTTAAAAACTATAAATATAAATTCAATTCAATTCTATTTATTTAACAACTTGCTCTTACAAAATGTTAATATAAAATAATCTGCCTAAATTTGCATTTGTGTGCAGATCATTTACTAAATAATCCATTTTTAGTTAAGTTAAACTAAATAAGAAATATACATATACTTAAGATAAACTTACAAAAAACAACAAAATTAATTATATATTATATGGGCGTGCATATAAACGCTACACAATGTTTTACTTGTGCTGCAAATCGACGCACACGGCGCAGAGTGAGGGACCGTTGTGCGTCTAAAAGACGCACACGGCAGTGAAAGTGCTAATTTTACAAACATCCATCGTCTCAGGGGAGGCCTACATACTATTCTACGAACAAGAAGGTCAAAAATCATATCTTTAAAGAGTCAAGATTTTATTATTTTTTTTTACTTAATTTTACCATTCTTTACTTAAATACTAATATTATACTTTATTATTCACAATAAATTTTTTATAATTTATTAATTGGTCTTATTGTACCATATTTGAAGGTAACCCCCAAAAAAACAAAAAAGTTACAGGGAGCTAAACTTAAAAAAAATAAATAAAAAATTAAAGCAAAATTGCTAGCCACGTTTATTTTTCGAAAACAATTACCTTCATTGTCAGTAAATTGTACCAAATTCGAAAAAAATGCATTTAAAAACAAAAAGTTTATATAGGGGGTGCCATTTAAAAAATTAAAAATGTCCCGTTGCAATATAAATTACATTTAAATTAAAACTTCACGAGGACAAAAAAATAATTGCAACTGTGAGCAGTATACTATTAAAAACAAAGCATTATATATCTTCACGGCTTGTTGTTAATTGTTTTTCGATAAATCAATAAGTACTTTAAGTAAATAATTCCAGTTTATTAATTTATTAATCCGTCGCTTATTGTTTAACCCTTGCCGATTTAGGACGTAATCCTTCGCGGGAAGGAAAATTGGAAAACTTTGAAAAGGTTGAAATATAAATCATTCGAATAAATAAAATAAACGGTCATTAAAAAAACTTTTTTCCATTCGTATCTAATGTTGGTCCGTAATGGAAAGCATATTTTACAAAAATGTCCCTTTTAACACTGCCGCACTATGGGCCTAAAGACTTAAAGAATTAAAATAATAATAATTTATTTATTTATTTATTTATTTATTTATTATGTTACACCACTTAACAGCCGAGGCCTATTACTAAGTGGGAAATATAAACTTAACTTTTAACAAAGTTTAACTTACAATTATAAATATCAAACCTATCCTGCAGGTACCTAGGTAGTTGTATGTATTGGACATAAAATGCAAGGGCGAAAAACTTAAAAGATTTGTGCGTAATAACATTCAATTAATAAATCTGGTGTAAGGTATGTCGTCCAAATAAGGCCCGCTATCTTAATAAGACTGAGAGCTCCTAACTTTCGCCCTAAGTTAAAATTTCTTATAATATTAAAATTAAATATAAAATGCCGACATGTACTAAGGGTTCTGTAAATCTTATTGTCATAGCACGAAAGTGAACTGTTTTTTGGACCATATTAACATTAAATGCGTTGCGGTATGTATTATTTTCCGAAAAAAAAAATGTTTCTGCGAGAGGTTTATTTATTGGACAATCCTTGTACACCTATCCAACAATCATCTACATTCCTTGACAATTCCTTCTTCCACAATCATCTACAATCCATCACAATCCTCAACAATCATCTACAATCTTACCAATCATCTAAAATCTTCCCACAATCTTTAACAACCGATATCAAAATTGTGTACTATCTTTCAAAATATTTTTGATAATATTCAACAATCCTTTGATTCTCACAATCTTCGTAGAGTTTTTTTTTTTCAATAAATAAACCCGTGTATCTGTTTATCCGTAGGACATACGTAGGGTATATCCCTAAAACGTATGTACGGTATATCGGCAGGACATACAGTTAGTTGTTAGTTACAGTTAGTTAGTTAGTTAGTAAATTTACTTTAAAATTTTTTAGTTTGTCTTTTAAGACAAATTACTTTGTAAATTTATTTCCTTTCGGAAAGAAATTTTATGTGTTTTTAGTTTTCCCCAAAGCAGATAGATTGTTTGCATTTAATTTAGTAAAGGGTGATCCAATTACTGCTTTAGGATTTCAAAATGAAATAAAGCACAAAAATTATTTCGCGACACAGAATCTTTTGTTTTTTTTTCGAAAGAGCATCTTCTTACAATTATGTTTTGAAAATTACATCGATGTCAAATGTGCTACTACTACTATTACGTTTTTACACATTGCGGCCGGTATCTCACAAACAATTCTGATGTTGATTTTTAAATCCTCAATTATTATTGAATTGTTAGCATAGCCTTCGACTTCACATAACCCTACAGGAAGAAGTCGCAAAGTGTCAGATCACAAGATCTCGGTGGATAATTCACAGGACCATTTCTTGTAATAACGTTATCAACAAACTGACCTTGCACTAAAGCGATAGTTTCGTTAGCGGTATGGCACGTTGCGCCGTCCTGTCGAACCAGAATTCCTCAACATTGTTTGCAACAACAATTTACGCTTTACTGCAAGGTCAGTTTGGTGATTACGTTATTTCAAGAAACGTACATGTGAATTATCCACCAAGATCTTGTGATCTGGGGCTTTGAGACTTCTGATTGCTATTTTTTTTTCTTGATTACGCCCCAAACTCGGCCCCCAGCTATCAAAACATCATACCTTGTCAGAAAAGCACTATTTTCTTAATTCTTGTATAACATTGTTATTTATTTATTTATTTTATAGTTTACAAATATACTGTAGCATGAGGAGCCACAATAAGCCTAAGCTTGTGCTGGATTTTTTCATTAATTTTGAAACGAAACCAAAAATTCAGAATTTCCATATCTATATAGTTTTCTTATTTTCCATATTTTTCATTAGAATTTTTAGATTGATTATTCCACTATCTCTTATATCAATGTAGAATGCAGAATTATTAATTTTAATATTCTAAAATATATTGGTTTCAAATCTAAACAACATGAGTGACTATAATTTTATAAAAAAAAATGTTTTGATTTTAACGCATATGGTCAATTTTATCTAAAAAAATACCTTTTTTGGACGGCAAAATTCTAAGGGGACAACGATTTTCAGAAAAACTATGATATGCGTAAAACTATAGATATCCAACTCTTTATATATGGTATTTTTACAGAATAATGATGCCCCCGCTTGCTACATCAATTATAGTGAAGGCACGTATGCCATTTGTCCTGTGTTTTTTGGGTAAATTTGATGGATTTCAGTCTTATACAAAACAAATCGTCGCATTTTGGACAGACATTTAACAGCATTTTGGAACTTTTATAATTTGGGGTGAAAAAGTATTTTTTTTCCATTTTTGAATTAAAAAGCAGTTTTTTGCCATTTTCTCATTATGCGCTAAAATAAAAAAATATATATAAAATTATAGTCACTCATGAGGGTCAAATGTTGACCAAATTTTAAATCAATATATTTTAAAATAACAATGTTATACAATAATAACAAAATTGGGGCTTTTCTGACAAGGTATGATGTTTTGGTAGCTGAAGGCCGAGTTTGGGACCGATCAAGAAAAAAATATGGCAAAAGGATAAACTTGCATATAGAAACACAGAAAAAAAATCAGTAATTTCCAAACACCATTGAAAAATATACCCCAAAATCATGTGAAAGAACGGCAAAATTATAGTTAAGGATTTAAAAATAAACATCAGAACTTTTATTCGTGAGATACCGGCCGCAATATATAAAAACGTAATGGTGCACATTTGCATAATTTTCAAAACATAATTCTTATAAGATGCAATCCTAAAGCACTAATTGGGTCACCCTTTAATTTAACTAATTAATACCGACTAATACTAATTTTTATAAGGATTTTATTTAGAATTGTGACCAACATTTTCGATTTTCTGTCCCACTGTGCACGGGTAATTTATTGCGAATGGTGGTTTTCTATTTCTTTTTATCTAAGGGGTGTTTCACACAGTCCCAAGTGAGTGGGTAAATCGCAAGTATGTGAAGAAATGTTCTAGCTGGCCATGGTGGAATTTTAATATAAAGAAATTTATTAAGGTCGCGATAAGATCGGATTTAAAATGGGGTGACATTTATGAGAAATGGAGGACGAATATCACAGAAAATATTTCAAAACAATAATAAAAATTTATTTTTAGAAGTTTTACTTTCGAGCGACTCCATGGGAAAAGACCGAACTTTATGTTATAGCATGTTATGCTGAAAAATAGTTTTCCATGTTTTGATATAAATATTTGTTTAACAAAAAGGTTTTTGCGTTTCAGTCCGTAGGTCTCTTCAGAGGTCCAGACTCTTAATTTTGACTGTTTAAATTGGATTAAACTTCATCTGCATTCTTTCTGTCATTTGGTTTTCGTCACTTTAAACTTTTACGTACTAATGTTAGGTTCAATTACAGCTACATTAAAAACCCCGCAGTACCGATTTTTACTAAAATATGTGAAAATTTTATTTTTTTGGACATTTTAAAGCAACCATTTTGAATCAGCCGATTTTAATTTATAAATTAATAAAAGTATGGCAACAAGAAGAACTTTAAGCCAGAATAGTATATTCCATAACTAGTATGGAATATAAACTATTCAGCGCGGCGGAAAATTTGTCATACAAGCCGGCAGGCGAGTATGACGGTCCCGCGAGCGCGGAATGACTATTCCATACGTGTTGTAGACTATACTTTTTCTTCGACTGCAAATATGAAACACTGTATGGCTTTAAACTGCGGACAAGGTTAAAAACAATGTTTTTTGCGACTCGACATTGTAAATGCAACAAAACACATATTTTTAAATAAAGCAATAATTGTTATTTAATAATTTTATCAAATCAGTACTTAAAAAAGATTTTTATTAATTTTAGCACACATTTACAAATTATAATGCAAAAATTGAAGCTTATGTCAGATTGTTGTGACAGATATCAGGTTTAAATATTTAACAATAGATGGAGCAGTTTTAATTTTTGAACTAAATTGATGAAAAACTGGTCAAACATTAAGAAAAACTAATAAACTTTATGTAATTTTAACGCAAAATTTTAAATTGCATTAAATTGTTCAATATTTCATGGTAAAATATATATATATATATATATATATATATATATATATATATATATATATATATATATATATATATATATATATTCTAATTTTGCTACAGTTTTCTTTACTGTTATAAACAAGAGATGACACTACATGTGCTCATTCTATCACTTGATATGGAATGGATTCATTTTGTGTTTGAAAAGTATGTATGTATTTGCTTACATTCTAAAGCAGTCGTAGAAAAAAATTAATTTCCTGGCGCAAGATGTTAATTTTTTAGTAAATAATTGTAAAATTGGAAAACTCACTTATTTAGAAAACTAACCCAAGGACCTAACTTACTAAAAAAGTCTAGTATGTAGATGTTATTTACGCCACCTAAATATTCGATAATTTTAATATACGTAAAAAAATTTTTTCGCTACTAACCTTAATTAGCACCTTAATTGGGCTTTGTACCAGACTGTGAAATTTAATTTTAACCCCTAGGGCTAAAAAACAGGCATCTTGATCATCAATTTTTCACAAAATTAATGGTTTTCACTTTAACCCTTTAACGCACTCCCCCGAGTTAACTCGTTTACAGTAATTGGCTCTTTTCTTTTATAAAAATATGGTCTATTTATGTAGGTAACACTTTAATTTTTATAAAATAAGGGAAACATATAATATAAAATGGACAGTATAGCAGTATGGATACTTCAATTTTTGTTAAATAATAGTGGACATGCTGCATAAAAATGTGATTTGTGTTATTTTGTCATAATTATAAAATTATTGTTTGGTGTTTATAACCCATAACATGCTACAGGTATCTAGCATATCAATGAAAAACCAAGAATCACAGGTATGAGTTTAAAAATGTTGTATTACGAGTAAATCAAAAGGGGGCTTACAGATATTTAAAAGTACTTTTTTTAGATTTATTCCCTATGAGGACTTGCACCAAGTAGGTATCCTAATCGCTGGTTAAAAGCTAAAAACACTGTTTTGATTGGTGGATATTTAAATAAGACTTAGTTTTCCAAAAACTAAATTCATATTTCTTGGTGCAAGTACATATAAATAACCAAGAGTTTAAATAAACATTAAAGTTATAGTAATTATATAGAATTATTTTCCTTAAAATTAGATTACGGTAAATCCGGCAACACTGTGACTGGCCACGACACACATTTTCTGTCTAAATGCTGTTCTCTATTTTGATGGACGGCGTTTTCCTGGTGGAATTGGGTTATTTTATTAAAAAAAAGTACGCAAGAAATGTTTTTGAACTCTTAAAGTCAATTTTTCACATCATCAAGATGTTCAGGTTTTTTTGTAACTTATTTTTGAATCACCCTGTATTTAATATCTACGAAAAAAAATTTATCAAACGCTTTTTAAAAGACTGGTCAAGCGTTATGATGGTTAATTTAATTGTTTTAAACATAAACCAGGATTTCGAACCGCATAATAATGGTTTAACCAAATAAATAGTTGTAAATGTGGCAACATCCTGCACATGATTAAAAAAATCTTGTAGGAGTTTCTTTTGGACCCTTCCATTTCTTTATAAATTACCCTTCTGTTGTGTACCAACTGTACTAGTAACGTCAATTAGACATCTATTTTTTAGATATTATTTATTTTTCTTGTTTTATTCCGTTCGATAACTTTATATATTTAATATCTACGTAAAAATGGTTATCAAACGCTTTTTAAAAGTCTAGTCAAGCGTTGATGGCAGTTTTAGTTTTATTGTTTTAAACATAAACCAGGATTTCGAACCGATAGCCGTTTAACAAAATAAATAGTTGTAACTGTGGCAACATCCTGTACTTACATGATTAAAAAAAATCTTGCAGGAGTTTCTTTTGGTACCTTCCATTTCTTTATGGTAATAAATTACCCTTCTGTTGTGTACCAACTGTACTAGTAACGTCATTCCTTCGAGTGCATGTTGGTTGGGGGCCGGGTCAGAGCCGTGCCCTCTTGCCCAGCGGACTTGAATTTTGTATGTCTTAAATATAACTATGATGATACTCCAGTTGGAGGGCCTTTGTTGTTCTTGTGGTATGGGTTGGGCTTGTGGTGTAGTTTTTTGTTTAAAACACGAACGTTGACGAAGACGAAAACAGACAACAAAAAAAACGGATTCTACAGAACCTTTTTTTTATTTATTTATTTATTTATTTTATTTATTTTTTTTTTTTAATCTTATATATATATATATATATATATATATATATATATATATATATAAATTTTTACTACAAAAATGGCTAAAACTGGAATGATTAGATGGGATGTATTTTGGGATAGGTGGGGAGGGACGTTAGTATTATTTTAGGACAGGAGACAAAATAAATAATAAATATAGTAACGTGGACACTTGGTTGGCTTTCCGGTCGGGTAAAACATATTTTTTTTTTTGAATAACAGAAAAAACATATTAAAAGAGGGGGTTAGTAGGTTTTTTTTTGGGAATGGGTACTTAAAGCTAATTAAAAGTTACAGAAAGAGACAAAATTTAAAAATAAATAGTTAATAAATAAGTAATAAATAAAAACAGACAGGTAACAAGACATTTAAAAAAAAAAGATAAAAAGTGATACAAATAGGGTGAGACTAGGACTAGTAGGATGATTTTAGGTCTTTTGTATTTTTGTCTTCGATCAGGGGCATAGTTAACGGCGGCTCTGATGAGCTCGTTGGGGTGTTCCTCGGCCCTTTGAATCTGCCTCATTGCCAGAGTACGTAAGTACTCTGTCAATGGAGGCAGTACCAGGTCCCTTCTGATATCCGAATTCCGTACATACCAAGGTGCTCCCACGCATATACGAATGGCCAAATTCTGTATTATTTTCAAGCGATTCATGGTCGTTGGCGCGGCGTAGCCCCAGACACCACAGGCGTTCAGGAGGACTGGTCGGATGAGAGCTTTGACACAAAGTACCTTGGTTCGTAGGTTCATAGTGGGGCCTGAAAGAAGAGGGCGTAGTTGGTAAACCATCCCCCTTCCTTTGTTGGCAATATTATTAACATGTTTTGCCCATGTAAGGGACTTGTCTAGTGTGACGCCAAGGTACTTTACGTCGTCACTCCAAGGAATGACTTCACCCATCAATACCAGTCTCTCCGGTAGGCGAGTGCGTCTGCGTGTGAATAAAATGGCTTGAGTTTTTGTGGGATTGAGTTTGATTCGCCAGAAATCGCACCAATCGGCCATTTCGTCAAGCTGTAACTGAAGGGCTTTACTAACTATTTTGAGATCTCTCGATCTGGCGGTGAAAGATGTGTCATCGGCGTACTGTCCATTCTCAACGTTGGGGGTGGTTGGCATGTCGGAGAAGAATATCAGAAAGACTAAGGGCGCGAGGACTGACCCTTGAGCTACCCCCGCTAATATGGGGGGGGAGGTTGAATAAGTCAATAAAATCTTCTTTGGCTCCCATTTAATGCTATTTTTTACAACAAAAAAATACCTTTTCAAATAACGGAGATATAACTTGTCAAGAACCTGGTTGGTGGGACTTCCGGTATCGTGAACGGATGGACCGTTTTGAAAAAAAAAGTTGGTGGGAGTACTTGGGTACCATAGTGGTACCACTACGCCAAGTTTTGTCTTAATCTAACACATCGAGGTCAAACCAAGTATGTTAGCGTAATATATCAAAGATTTTTTTCTAAAGAACACATTTTTTTCAAAAACGGCTCTAACGATTTTTAAATTTTTTTTAATTAGAGCTCATATAACAAATTCCAAAAAGAAAAAAAATGGAATCATGTCATTTAAAAGTTCTTCTAGAACACCGTCTATATTTTCCTTGAACACCGTCTATATTTTCCTTGTTTTATATAGTTTGATAACTTTATATATTTAATATCTACGTAAAAAATGTTATCAAACGCTTTTTGCAAGTAGTCAAGCGTAATAATGGCTGTTTTAGTTTTATTGTTTTAAACATAAACCAGGATTCCGAACAGATAGCCGTTCAATAAAATAAATAGTTGTAATTCTTTTGAATGTTACCATTAAATTAGTAATCCCAGATTACAAGGGCATAAATCCAGTTAATAATCGCACTGTTAAAATGTACAGAATTTGTGGTGGAATCTGATAGGCACTGAAAAAAAGTAACAAAAAAAAAAGATTATTATTTTAAATAAATAAAATGATTTTAAATAAATAAAACAATAAAATTTATAAATCATTTGGTTCAATTTTGATGAAATGTCATCTTCCAGGCAAATGGTATTTGGCTAGCCGAATAGCTTAAGCAATACATTTATATAATTTATTAAAAATGTATTTTTTAGGCCAGTGTTTTATTTTGATGAATTTGAAACTGGCAGACCATTTTAGCAGATGATTTTTAAAAAAGCCAAAATGGATGTTTCGGGTTCTCGATTTTCCTGTTTTTTAAATGTTAAAAAAAAACAATTTTAACCCAGAAGCAAGGAAATAACCTGACATACATAAGAGAAGTTACAGGAGTTGCAAAACAGTTGGAGTGTTACGCCCATGTTAATGGTATAGGAAAATAGCGTTATAGGGGGGGGGGGTCCAAAATGATAAAATTTGCGTTACGTAATACTTGAACGTTCCCTAATTCCCCACTTCTTCAAAAAATACTTTTCTGGTATAAATACGTTGGCGATATTTTTCTTTCTTGGCTAGGTTCTTTGGATGAATTAAAGGAGTTTATTCAGTTTATAAATAGCCTTCATAAAGTTCACTTTATAAATAGGTGATAATAAGAAATGTATAAATTTTCTAGATTTAAATATTACAATTTCTAACAGTAAATTTAGGTTTGATATTTACAGGAAACCTAGTCAAACTGATAATTGTATTCCTGTTAATTCTTGCCACCATGGAAATCATAAACTTGCAGCCCTTAAATGTTTTATTAATAGATATCTAACTATACCTTTAAGGCTTGAGAAATTTAAGAAAGAAATTTCTATAATAAAACAACTCGCGCATAATAATGGTTTTGAACCTAATATCATAGATAAGCTCGTTTTTAAAAAATCTTATCATCCTCTTTAAGGAAGTTGGCTTACAATGTAAGCCTAAAAGACAAACATATTAAATACTTAAAGTTAACATACTTAGGACCGATTAGCACTTTTATTTCTCAAATTTTTGCAAAATTAATATTGTATGTACTTGTAAGTCTCTTTTTACAATAAAATCGCTTTTTTCAAAAACCAAAGATAGAGTTCAGTTGTTTAATAAAAAATGGAGTTTATCAACTTTTTTGCAACTCCTGTAACTTCTCTTATGTAGGTCAGATAGGTCGTGCTTTAAGCTCTTGTATTTCGGATCGTTTAACTTCTTTCAGACTTAGTCATAACAACAAATCTATCTTTGGTAAACATTTAAGAATGCGTAATCACGATTTTGACATAAATAGTAACGTTAAATTATTACATAATTGTGAAAAGGGCCTTAAAATTAACTTTTTGGAAAATGTTGGAATTCTTAGGTTGCCTTCCAACAAAGATTTAGTATCTTTGAATGTAGTAGAACCTAGTCCTGAAAATCCCCTTATTTCCTTTTCATTTTTTACTCAGTCTAATTTACTTTTCTAAACTATTTTAATTTTTTTTTTTTTGTTTGTTTGTTTTTAACCTCGTACTATTCTACTTAATTAAGCATCCCCTAAGTCCAGGACTTGTGTGGGCTAGTAGTAGAGGGAACCACCGGCTTTAATTGACTTTCGAACCAATATATCTAGGGAGTACGCCTTCGCCAAATTTCAATTATTAATTAACTGAAAAAGGCAATCGGCGCCAGTGAGGTTTGAACTCACGATCATTAGATCAGTGTCAGGCTATATCGATGCCATTGACCACTGAGCTAAATCTGCCATTACTTTCCTTTAGATGTCTGCGCGTTTTTTAAAACAAATAATTTTATCTTATCTTTTCCCATCAAAACAGGTTAATTTGTTTTGTTCAATATTTAAATTTTAATGTACTTTGTGTGTGTGTGAAAACTTTTATTATGAATAATTGATATGTATTTACAATTAAATGTTAAATTTTTGTGTTCTTTGGTTAACTATGGAGGTTTTGACGTATTGTAAGTACAAGTTTATTTCATTTTTGTTTATTTATCTCACGGTTTTTTATATTTACCCCCGTTTTTCTTTCTTTTATAGTTTATATGTAACCATTTGCAAATGACCGAACGGTCGAAAGGCGCCATGGCGTTTTAAGAATAAAAACATAATCGTTTTTATCAAAATTTTGGCTTTTGTACTCTTTAACCCTTAATTTAAAGTTATGTTTAAGAAAACTTTGTTGAGGTATTTTCCGGTTATAAGTCTGGTTAGTTATACATTTTAATTAAATTTTTATTTAATTTTGATACTAACAGAGAGGTCCAAAAATCATCCCCACCCCCTCTTAACTTTTGAACCAGTTGAGATATCGACTTCAAATTTGGAACTTTTAAATAAGACAACTTAAACTATTTTTTAGCATATATTTAATAATTTCAGCTCTTAAAATGTGGGCAGTGGGCACATTTTTTTAAGTGGAAAGGGGGGTCGTGTAATACATTATTTTAAATCTTATAAAATTCTCCATTTAACCATATTTTTAAATTTAAAAAAAAAATGGATTTAAAATGGGGTTGAAAATGGGTATTAATGTCAAAATTCCATCTAATAAAATAATAATTTTTTAAAAATGCCTAATTTCATCATAAAAAAATGTTAATTATACTTTTAAACTAATTTTAGTTGACATAAATAAAAAAATTTATAAAAAAAACTTAAAAAATCGAATGTTTTAGCACAAAAAAATTGAAAAATCAAAACCTTAAAAAACATTTTTAAAAAATTTAAAAATGTTAGTTTAAATAGAGAATTTTATAAGCTTTAAAATGATGTATCACATGACCCCCCTTTCCATTTTTTTCCATATGCCCCCTGCCCACAATTTAAGAGCTGAAAATATCAAATATATGCTAAAAGATAGTTTAAGTTGTCTTATTTAAGAGTTCTAAATTTTAAGTTGATATCTCAACTCGTTCATAAGTTAAGAGGGGTGGGTGGGTGACTTATGGACCGCTCTGTATAGTTTTATATTTAGTAACTAATTTCTTTGTTTTCCCATACTTAAGATTTTTTCTCTTATAAAAGCCGTTTTAGGGTAAATTACGAGCGTGAGAACTCAGCTTTTTTTTCACGACCACTTTGCAATCTTGATTATTGTGTTGTAGCTAATTCTTTTTACCTTTGGTAAAAAATATCTTAATTGAGTTTAATTGTATTCAAGAATGTCAGTTATCACCAAAACAACCTAAGTACTATTACAACAAACCGGTTAAAAAATAAGCCATAAAGATAATGCTTCGCAATTCATTGTATACCGACTTTAGTAAAGTGAGTTTTTTTTGTAAAAATATTCGTTTATAGATGACCTCACAAAAATTTTACGATGACACTACTGGTTATATTTTTATGTCATGTCATATCATTCAGATAGAATATAAACCTTTGCAATTTCTTTATAATTATTAATAAAATACGATAAATTGTATAATCTGAGGCGTTGCAACGCGTTGCCCAAATATAATGAAGAAAAGTGGCAAAAATGTTAAACAGTAATTTAAAGCATGATTGGAAAATAACTTAGAAGTCTCTGTATGCTGTTAAATATCCACCAGAATTTATTATAACTTATTTATCACTTATTTAGTATAAGCTTATTTATTTTATCATTAAATTATATTAATTTGTTCGGTTATATAAAATTTATGGGAGTATTTTCAAAAAAAATACGAAATTTATTTCTGACAGTCGTAAAATAAACGTTTATTATAAGTTAATTTATGTATTTACGTATATACGTAATAATATATCAAGGGCTTCATAACATAGGGGCGTATCTTCTATATATTAACACGGTTGATACGCCCCTATGTTATGAAGTCCTCGATATTATATATTATATAAATTATTATATAGTAAACGTTTAATAAGCGGACATTTAACCAAAAAATAGATATTTGTGAACAACATGTTTTATGGTTTTTAAGTAAAAAAATGCCTTTTACGTTTCATAACATTTTATACGCAAAAAAGCTAAATTCCAAGTTTTTTTCTGTTGGCCCATTTTTAAATGAACTATAGAAAAAAGTAGTTATAATTTTAATCCGTAGAATAACTTGGTTCTAAAAGGGTCAATGTCAAAAATTTTGAACGGATGCACTAAGTCAAACATTGCCCGTTTTAGCACTTTAACAGAAATGTTTATTGAAAATACACATCGACCCTAGTCGCTTAAAATCTACATTTATCTTACAAGCATTGATATATTAGATCGTATATACATAGATATGGCATTAATGTTGATTTGTTTTATGTAGAACATATACAAAGCCAATTGTAAACAAACCACTATAGCGGTGAGGTTGTGAGGAGGTGAAGTATAACATATTTGTTAAGAAACCACTACAGCGGTGGGTGGTGACCAGAAGCGGGAAGGTGAAATCTACCTGGATATAGCAATGAAAACAATTCGGTTTGACGTGGAGTCAAGGAGCATCTAGGAGGGGATATATGATCTAATATTGATATAGGCCTTTTTAGGTTATATAGATCTGAAAAAATGTAGTTCGGCGGTATAACTCATAATAAGGAAATAGTGACATTGACCAAGCCACGGATTTATTTTATTAAATAAAACAAGTATTTTATTAATACTCTCTTCTGTCCTACGAAGATTATTTGCAATTTAATTTAAATAAACAGGAATTTACGTATTTTTGTGATAAATTGTAAACTTAAATGCAACCATTAAAATAATAAATAAATGGAATTGTAATTTAGTTTTCTCTCTTTTCTTTTTGCGAAATATTCGCAAATTGAAAAAGTTTTGCTATTAACAGATACAGAGCATAATATTGATTAAAAATAAAACTATTTAAAACGTGAAAAAACAAAAATGCGGTTCTTTTTTCATATTCGACGTTTAAAAAGTACTGCACATTTTGTGTTATGACTAGCTCACGGTGGTTATCTGCAAATTTTAACTTTTTGTTTCCGACCCCTGATTTTTTTTTTCATAAATTGTTTAAACACACCTAAAGAAGTAATTTAGGCAAATATAAAAAAAATCGTAGAGGCCAATCGTTTTTTTTACGCTTTTTCTAATTTATTATAATATGTACATATTACGTACTTGAACTTTAGTATAAATCATTATTTACATTTTACATTTACATTTTACATTTTACATTTTACATTTTACATTTTTGTTTAACCTCGTACTATTCTATTTAATTAAGCATCCCCTAAGCCCAGGACTTGTGTGGGCTAGTAGTAGAGGGAACTACCGGCTTTAATTGACTTTCGAACCAATTATTTATATTTAAAATCACTACATTAAAAAAATGCTTATCTGCAACGCCAAAGGGCGCATCTTCTTTTTCTGGAGCGTTATTGTTTTATGGCCGAAGTGGACCGAAAAGTAAAAATTAAATTGTTGCATATTCGGACTTAAAATGCCATGAAACGCCGAGAAAATGTAAAAAAAAGTGGGTGTTAAAAAAATATCGTTCTGTCTGTCCTCTGACTCTACACCTTGTAAATTCTAAACGAAAGGTCCGATTAAAAAAATTATTTCACTATACGATTTAGGACCTTCGTTTGACGTTTGACGTCAAATATGGTTAACATTGGGATCAGGCAAAGGGAACAAAGGGCGCAAATACTTATATTTTTTGCGATAACTGGCTTATTATTGATCGAGGAATTATATTTTTGTGCAGATAAAAAGTGTTTTTTTTTTCTATTATTTCAGTTATTTTTGTTGTAGATAAGAATTGTTATTTTCTGATCAATATGAAGCCAGTTCTCGCAAAAATATTTATTTTTACCCCTTTTCCCCCCTTGCTGCTCTCCAATGTTAACCATATTTAACGTCAGACAAACTTTGAAGGTCCTAAATCGTTTAGTGAAAGATTTTTTTAAATCGGACCTTTCGTTTAGAAGTTCTAAGGTTTATAGACAGAGGACAGACAGACTGATATTTTTTTAACACTTTTTTCACAATTTCTCGACGTTTTATGACATTTTAAGTCCGAATATGCAAAAAAATGTTTATGATTTTCGGTCCACTTCGCCCATAAAACAATAACGCACTAGAAAAAAATAAAAAAAGATACGCTCTTTGGCGTTGCAGATAAGCATTTTTGTAATGTAGTGATTATAAATAATGATTTTATTATTATGTGTAAAACATATACTAACGTTCAAATGCGTATACGTACATATACGTAATATGAACATATTATAATAAATTAGAAAAAGCGTAAAAAAAAAACGATCGGCCTCTACGATTTTTTTTTTATATTTGCCTAAATTACTTCCTTCTTTAGGTGCGTTTAAACAATTTATAAAAATATCAGGGGCCGGAAACAAAAAGTTAAAATTAAATCACGGTGGTTTGGTTGGTGAACAATAGTTTAAAGTGTCTATTTACTTGAAAAAAGTGTTTTTTTAAATTCTAATTTTTGCATGCCCCCGGTAATGGCTACTTCCATCCGACCCGTGGTTATAACCATTGGTCGGACCAAGGTTTTAAATTTTCGGGGGTCCGCAAAAATTAGAATTTAAAAAAACTTATTTTTAAAGTAAATGGACACTTGAAACTATACTTTAATAACTGGTCTGCTATGTCAAATAAAAAAAAAAACCATAAATAATTTTTAAATTTTGCTTTTGTTTTTCAAAATGTTTCTTTTTCCGAAAAAAGGAATAATTAATGTTTGTTTCAAGTGACACTAAGCAATAACAGGGTCAACATAAAATTCCGTTTATTAAGTATAGTTTTAGTTGTCTATTTTCTTGAAAAAATTATTTTAAAGTTCTATTTTTTGCAAGCTTCCGGTAAATGAATACATTGATGGGAGCTCTAGTTATAAGTTGACTGACAATTTGATCGATTATTCCTTTTTAGTTAATAATGGTGGCGCCTTCGCCAAATTTTTAAATAACATTATTAACTGAATGTGCAAGACGAAAAGGGACGGCCGCCTCTCCTCCCCCACAAGCTTTTTAGGAGCGGTTATGTGCAACTGTTCATGCCGCGTTTTGATAAACTGCGCATGCGCTGACCGTTTTTCAATATATTATTTTAAATAATAGTAGTTTTCGTAACGAGTAAGCGACTTTAGTCCTTAGTGCACGAGAATGAAGTTTTTTTGACGACGGAAGCGAAGTCAAAAAACCATTCGAGTGCACTAAGGACTTGTCGCAAACGAGTTGCGAACAAAATTTTTTGTTCGATCTACAGTCTAGTCTCATTAAAAATGTATATTTTAAAGAATTACCTGTGTTTAATTTTGACATTTCAAAATTTTATAAACGTCAAACGACTTTTGCAAAATGAAAGCTATGTCTACTCGTTTGGATAAATGAGTTTGCATAGCTGTCATTTCATTCAAATATGCACCATGTGCGATAGAAATATATCCTAACGTACGAAAAAAAAAAAATTAAAAACAAAAAAAAACCAAAGAGACCAAACCAACGTTAACCTAAACCAAGGCCCCTCATAAAAAAAAACACCAAACAACAAAAAACCAAAACAAACTCCGGCACGGACAGCGGCAATTAGCCGCTTGTAGCATTTTAGATTATTATTATAACGGGTGGAAACACCATGGAAAATCGACCCAAAAATCATTTTTTTGCATTTTCGGGTTTAGAATGTCATGAAACGTCGAAAAAAAGTGAAAAAATGGGTGTTAAAAAAATTGTCTGTCTGTCTGTATGCAAACCTTATAACTTTTGAACGGAACGTCTGATTTGAAAAATTCTTTCGCGAAAGGATTCAGGACCTTTTCTATTTGCGTCAAATCAAATATGGTTAACATTATAATTTTTAGCGATATCTCACTTATTATTTATAGGATTTTTTTTGCATAAATGAAAATAATTCCCTACAAAAACACATGTGATCATTTTTATCGTAGGACTATTAGTTTCCGAGATATATGCATTTTAATACATTTATATATATTTATACATTTTTAATTAGATGTCAAATTTTGACACTATGGTCTGTTTTTTCAAGCAACATAGTAAATCAAAAGTCGCACAATAATTTTTTTTACAACAGGTTTGAATAGTATATGTTTGTGTATAGAATATAGTTATGTTTTATAAAATAAACTACGCAGTATATTCGCACATCCAATATTCGAATCTGTTTTGAAAATATTCACTGTGCGATTTTTAATTTACTATCTTGCTTGAAGAAACAGACCATAGTAAAAATTTAGCCATAGGTAAAATAATATTTTTGATGTTTTTGAATAAATTTTTATCTGATAATGACCTCGTTAAAAAGGACAATTCTATAAAGCTAGAAAAAAAAACAAAAGGAAATGGTCAAAAAATACAGAAAAAGTACAGAATACAAGAAAAACGAAAACAAGAAAATTGCTGACCGTTTTATTATTATTTTCGTCATTATTATAAAAGTATGCAGTAAAAAATAATTTATTTATTTATTTATTTATTCACTTATTTAAATAGATACACAGAAAAATACCATACATGTTTTGAAATTTTTCCATACATGTGTAAAACTAACGTCAGTATTGTAATAGTATATACTGATATACTGATCTGGAAAATGTTTAATTTCCTGAGGGAAGGTTAGCAAAGTAACCCAAATTTGTACTTAAATCCGGTTTTGTCTGAAAATTTCAATAGAAATCTGGAAAAAATATTTAAGTCCAAATGTGGGTCAGTGTGTTTTGAAATGGGACGACAATTTGTCTGAGCATAGACTAAAGATCCACAAAAGCTAGAATCTGGTTTTTCATATTTTTGATGCAAGGCTTAGAAAAAATTAAATAAAAATATCCTAGTGTATATTGATTTACTTGCCTAGTAAATTAAATCGACATAATCTAAATCCAGATTCTAGCAAGTCTCAATAAATTAGCCAACAAATCAATCAAGTGTTGCAAAGGCACTATTCAAACGTCAAGAAATCAATCCGGGTAATTTTACGCGACATCTGCATATCAATATATCAATGGATAAATATGTTAAGCTACTGTATAAGAATACAATGGTCTACCAGGCCCTGTTAAGTGTAAAAGCCGTAAAACATGTAATTGAATGGTTTTGCAGAAAGATCAAATGCTGCTAATTAGCAATGTATTCTTATTCTTAATTACACAGCCACACAAAAATTACATGTGCCAGAGACTAGAACAACGTATTTTTATATTTTTGGGTTCACTTAAACCGAATCTGACCTCAGTGTTGATCCCAATATTTATATACCCTTAAAAAGGGTGCGAAAATTCCTTAAATTCAGATGTTTTTAAGTGTAGAAAATGTGACCTGATAGAGCAATTCTAAGATCAGATTCGGTTTCAGCGACCCCGAAAGTATAAAAATGATTTGGTCTAGTCTCTCGCACATTATTTTTTTTTTTGGGTTTGGACTTTTAAAAAACGGTGCGAAAATTCCTTAAATTCAGATGTTTTTATGAGTAGAAAAAAATAGTGACCTGATGAAGCAATTCTGAGGTCAGATTCGGTTTCAGCAACCCCAAAAATATAAAAATACGTTGGTCTAGTCTCTGGCACACCTGATGAAGCAATTCTGAGGTCAGATTCGGTTTCAGCAACCCCAAAAATATAAAAATACGTTGGTCTAGTCTCTGGCACATGATTTTTTTTGTGTGGTTGTGTTAGCAATGTATTCGAATAATAAATTGGAGCGTATAAGTTAGCCATCATCATGTATAGAATTTATTAGTATAAGGAACCGGAAATCGATTGTTTTGAGATAAGAGGTTGAGAAAGCAACACGACGATATGTCATAATTATGACCCGGATGATAATTTTACATTTTCATGTACATAAATATTCTAAAATGTGTATTTGCAGGATTGGTCCGTACAATATTGCGCCATGATCTTTGCTATAATGCAAAATTAAGATTTTCCTGAATATCTTCGCCCGTTTCGATGTGTAAATGGGTTTGGCGTAATCTTTTATTAGCCCTTTAACACTTATTTATGAGGATTTATTTATAACTTTCCATGCACTCTAAATTTGTCCGTCAATCTTTCAGTAGTATTAAATGTAATAAGTAAAGGAAATTGACCATGTCAGAATGTGAATTTACAATATTTCTTAAATTAACCTCAATATTACTCGGTTTAGTAAAATCTCAGCTCTTTTCCTGTCGGTACAATAATTTAGTATTAAAATTCATGTGGTCCAAAAACCCGGCACTTTTACAGGCAGTCTCGAAAATTACCATAATTATAGCTTACATTCTACAAAAGATAGCAGTAAAATTACCAAAATAAAAAATCACATTTTTACAACTAACAGTGAATTTACAGTACTGAATTAAATTTACCACTTTCTTTGCTGGTAACATATGACCTACTTTATTTGCTGTGAAATTACCATATTTTTATTTACAGTGTACAGTGCAAGCGTCCCATAATATGTACAATATTATTATTTAATTCGGAATTAAAAAATCGTGTTCACGTTAGCGAGCTTGCACTGTATTTACTTCTTTAATAGAAAACTTGTCAAATTATGACACAAAAAATAAATTTGTCCCCTCTGACGGAATCCTAGTCACGTCATGGCTCCCAGCAAATCCGGGCCATGGTCATAATGTATAAGTTTAGGTTAATTTGACTTAAATTCATTGTCAAAACTAAATCCATTAGACAGTTATTTTAGGTTATGTTTAAATAAAGTTATATCGTTAAAAGAATGAACCCAAGCATATGGGGAACCAGCCGAATAGATTAACACGTTGGCTGCCTTATTTTGGTTAAATAACTAAAACTGTAAGCTGACAGCTTACATGCATTTATTTATTTAACAATTTAACAGGACTTTTACCCTTTACCCTTTACTAAAAACATCGCCTGGAAGCAAGCAACTCTTTGCATTAGATTCCTCATAGGGCTCTCCTTCAGCGTGTGAGCAAATGTCAATAGGACAGCCGGCGGTGCATGCGGCAGCCAACGCATTAAGGCGTCTTCATTATAGACCTTCACATGCTACACCCGCGCCGTTAGCCTTTTGTTAATTAATAATTAAAATCTTTCGAAGGGGATAGGAAAAACAGAGACCCCCTAAAAACTGGTTCGAAAGTCAGTTAACATGTTCGATGCCAATTATGCGTAAAAGCGTCAAGGCATGCTTAGGCCGAATGCCACTGGCTTATATGCGGTCTATACCCATTGACTTAAGGGAGTCTGTATTGTCGGGTTTGCAGTTAAGTTAACATAGCTAGTTATGCCTACGAGTAAAGGTACGTTAAACGCAAAGTTTTTTTTTTTGAGTTTTTGTGGCCATACAAATACCATTAAAAAGTGTTGGCTATCGAGAAAATATACCATTTTTGCATTGGTAGCGATCGTGTTAAAGCCGATGGTTCCCTTTACTACCAGCCCACACTTTGTGTGGTAATCTGGACTTAAGTTAAACAAACAGGTTAATCTTACCAAAAGCAACCAATCTATTACTGATCGGTGAAGGCTCCCATACGGCTATTCCACTTAACGGGGTTAACTTAACGCAAAGATAAAACTTTGTTTAGATTCTGATTGAGGTAATTTGTCAATCAACGGCCTTTTGACTGCCCTCTGCCAATATTTACATACGTTAGCTTAAACATCGGCCCATAACTCAACCCTTACATGTCAAACCTTATTTACTTCCCAAAATATGTTAAGTAATTAGGAAATTACTTTGAATAAATTAATAGTAAAAAAACATTTTTAAGAACAAGCTTTTATTTAAGTGCACTAAAAAAAAACAAACTTTCAAGTAAATCAAGTCCATCATTTTGTTACATTATATCATATAAAATTGTATAATGTAAGAAAATGATGGGTTTGATTTACTTGAAAGTTTATTTTCTTCTTTTTCGTGCACTTAAAAGTTTGTTCTTAATTTTTCTTTTTATTAATAATTTTTCTTTTTTTTAGTCGTTAAAATTTTGTAGGATACAAACATTTTTTTAAATAGGGGCGACGAACTAGAAGCTTGCTTCAGGGCGTCAAAATGCAAAGACCGGCCCTGTGTATTATTCAATGGTAATCCTTACAAGTATATTTGTTTATAATTGACTGACAGAGAAATTTTGATGACTTTTTTGGGGGTAGGGAGGTTGGGGGGTCAATTTTATATAAAATTGTATTGCAGTTTTGATGACCCAGTTTCGAAAAAATTGTTTTGTCAACCGAGTTAAGCATGTGTATCAAATTTTAGATTTCTAAGTAGAAACAGAGAGGGGGGTTAACTTAGCCTTATACGCGTATGGGGGGGTGATGGGGAGACGAGGGGTGATGTAAAATTTATCGTAAAATTTTATTTTTACTAAATGAGTGTGGGTCAAAAATAGATTTTTTAAATTTTAGGGTTGGGGGGTAAGTTTTATATAAAATTGTATTGTCAGCAGAGTTAAACATCTGTACCAAATCTTTCTAAGTATAGGTGATGGGGAGACGAGTGGTGATGTAAAAATTATCGTAAAATTTTATTTTTACTAAATGAGTGTGGGTCAAAAATAGATTTTTTTAATTTTAGGGGTGGGGGGTTGGGGGGTAAGTTTTATATAAAATTGTATTGTCAGCAGAGTTAAACATCTGTACCAAATTTTTCTAAGTATAGTATATATAGTATAAGTGGTCGAAAAAGCCTTTGACAGATTTTCCCTAAACTACTAAACATACTAATAAAAACATAGCAAGTTAAATAAAAGCTTGTAAAAATAAAAACAGACCGATTGAAACGCTGGGAAAATTTAATTAAGAACAAGATACGGGCCACGCGTGGCCACAGTGCACGGTGGCCCCAGAAAAAAAAAGTGACAAAATTCTGCTTTATTGCATAGGGCCATTTTTTGCACCGCTGATTACGAAAAAAATAGTGAAAAAATTAAAAAAAAAAAATTTGCGACATTAGGGTGGTTCAAATTTTTTGAAAAAGTCCGATTCAGATGAAATTTGGCACAAAGGCTTATTTTGTTAATATTTATACAGACCAATATCCAAAAACTTAAAATTCAAAATGGCGGAATAAATATGGCAGATCTATTTTTAAAATGTTGCCAAAATTAACGAAAATAAGGCACAAAACTAACAAAAAATGAGAGATTCAACACAATCTGTTATGGATTATTTTCCTTATATATACCACTAATTATTGTAAAAATTTCATGATTTTCTACTGGCTCGTTTTTTTTTTTTTCAAAATTAAATTACCACTGTCCAGTGGCCTGACGATTTTTTTCTACATACGTTATAAAAATAGGCTTTTTAATTGGGTTTTATAATGAAGCCTTTATGGATTTGATCACATCTACAAAATTACTGAACTATATATATTTTTTTCTTGTTAAGGACATATAGAGTTGAAAATATTTCAAAATGTCTTCAAGAATTTTTAATCACTAAGGGTTCGTGCACAAATTACTTAAGACAGTTTTTAGGGATTTTGAGATCCTCCCAGGTAAGATAATACAACTCTACAAAATAGGCTCAACTTTGTCCTCTGGGAAACGGAAAGTTGGACCTTATAGAGTTTTTTCTCCTGAGTCCGAATCTGCTTTCAGAATTTTTCCATCACGTCACAATTTTGCGCAAAAGTCGTTTATAAACCAAATATGCGCTAAATTCGTCATTTTGGAAAGGCTCTATTTTTGTTATACTGGCAGATTTTTACATAACCATCAAATCAATTATAGCTTCAACCTTAAATTATGCTTACATAAAATAAAAAATATGAAAACTTTTAAAATATAGACGTACGATCAGTTTTTTTAAGCCCCTTATTTTATCCAAAATCAATGAACTCAACTTTTGTACATGACTGTTCACGTCACTAAGACATCAAAATTGATATGAAAATTTGCAAAATTTATTATTTTTAATTAAAATTAGTTTAAATGGTTATTTGCATAAACGAAATGTGTTTTTTAGCGTAGATTTTCATGAGGAATTGAAATATTTACTCAGATTTTTTCCATCACGTGCAGATTTTTAGCAAACCGTGATTTAAAGTTTCCTGCTTTTGCACCATTTTCCGTTTCGGTAGTTTTTTAAGCAACACATTTAAGCGCTACATTAATATATTCATTTTGATTAATGCAGTTTTTTTTGCGGAATTTAAATATGCAATTAGGTTTTTTCTAACACGTCACAATTTTGCACATAAGCACATAAGTTTCAAAAACTCTATAAGGTCCAACTTACCGTTTCCCAGAGCAAAAAGTGTGTTGCATTGTGTAATTTACATATACCTTAAGTATAGATAGTAAGATGGTAACATGCGGATCTACGGATTGCTGAAACTAGAAATCTGGTGAGAAGACAAATTTTCGTGCTTAAAAAAATCCTTAAAATTTACTTTTTCTGGTGTATATCTGTTATACAGGAGGTTAATATGATTTTATGGATTAACGTAACATTTTCTCTCATATGAGCACTTATACGAATTAAATGATAATATTTTACGTTTCTCAAAGGATTTTTAAATTTTAAAACAAAATGTAAAGATATATGGTGCTTGGCATTATAAAGCATACTATTAAATACACATTAAGCGTATAGTCCAGGAATATGAAACTTTTGCCATGACTGTGACTCAACCAGAGGTCTGTCAAGATTTCAGGTAATACAGGTGTATAGAAGCAAAACCTATGTATTTGCTGCGGTGGATTTGGTGTGGTTTTTAAGATATTAACAATTAAAGGTCAGAAAATGTCTATTTTTATAATTTATACATTTCATACCCCGTTTCTCGCGTTATTAAAGCCTGTAGAGATTTCATATTTTGACTACCCCCCCAAATAGAGGGTGTGTTGGGGGGGTAGCCAAACTATAATATCTCTACAGCCTTAAATAATGTGGGAACCGAGGTATGAAGTGTATAAATTTTAGTACAATTTTTTTTAAATGTCAGGATGATTTGTTTCTTAGAAAACTGCAAAAAACGATCAAAATTTGCATATTATTCAATAAACAATAAATTCTGAAAAAATCAACCTTCGACTTTGTTGTTGTGTAAAAAGTTACATCTTATATAGTTTGACGCACGGATCTGTGGCTACGGGAAATATATTTGGAATGTGTGTGCAAGTGGAAGGCCCGATGTAGGCACGCACGCCGTATAACGCTCTTGACGGAAAGAAGAGAGCGCGAATGATCCCCCCCCTTACGTCGGAGACTTTCTTTCATGCGGAGAACTATACACTATAGGTTTTTATCATTTTAATTTTTTTTTTTTTTGACAAACCAACATTTTTTTTATGAATCGATTAGGCCCTGGGAACATTTTGGGTGAAAATTAAAAAAATCTCTCTCGCGCTTTATTTAATTTTTTGTACGTTTTTAAAGTATAATTTCGGAATATACTGCTGGCGTTGTTAAGGATCTAAAAAGTTACATGTCATTTTAAAGGTTTTTTATGCTTAATAAAATGGTAATTGGTAATCAAAAATCGGTTTACTGAATTTCGAGATAATGGAGCACAAATAGTTAAATTATTTTAATTTTTGTAATTTTGCAAAAATAGCCATTTAGAAAAAAGTATAATAGGCCATGTAACAGCTCATTTAAAAGCTCTTTTTATGTTGATTATGAATATGTTAAATTTAAAAATCGATGCAAACGTTCTCGAAATATTTGACCTTATATAATTGTAATTCTGGTCATATATTTAATCTTTTGGTAAAAACAACTACTGGAAAATCTGAGATAGGTTTTATTACATATAATTTTAAACCAAATTTAATGACGATTAAAACAAATTTTTACTTTTTAAAATCGGTTCACTAGTTTGGAAGATATTGGGAACAGAAAAAAAATCATGACATTCTTCTAAAAATGTTATACATGGGTTTATATAACGTAAATACATGTATAATAAATATACATATTTTCAATAATATTGAGCATGTAATGTCCGAATTACATAACATACCAACATGTATATTATTTTCAAAAATTTAAATTCATGCTTTTTTTTTCTGGTCCAATATATTCTGAAATACTGAAACGATTTTAAAAAATAAAACTTTGTTTTAATTTTCATTAAATATGGTTTAAAATGATATGTAATAAGACGTACCTCAGATTTTAAGAATAGTTGTTTTTATCAAAATATTAAATATGTGACCATAATAACAATTACATAGTGAAATATTTTGAGAAAATTTGTAATGATTTTAAAAAATTTAACATCATCATAATCAAAATTAAAAGAGCTTTCAAATGAGCTATTACAATTTTTGCAAAATAACAAATTTAAAAAAAAATCCTATTTGTGTCCCATTATCTAAAGATTCTGTAAACTGATTCGATTGTAAATTACAGTTTTATTAACCATGAAAAAACCTTTAAAATGAAATGTAATATGTCATATTTTCTTGAATCCTTAACAATGCCAGAATAGATTATTCCAAATTTATACGTTAAAAACGTACAAAAAATCAAATCAGATAGATTTTTTTTAATTTTTACCCAAAATGCTCCTAGCAAGCCTAATCGATTCATAAAGAAAAATGTTGGTTTGTCGAAAAAAATAATTAAAAAGCTAAAAACCTAAACTGTATAGTACTTAATAAGTGGTTAAAATTTCAAAACGATTCATTCAATAGTTTTTGAAACATTGCAATTGTTTATCCCAGAGGTGTTTTTTTTTTGCAATAATATTATGTGTACAATAATGAAGATATAATGATTCTACAGGTATCTTATGAAAGGGGAAGAGTTGTTCTATCAAAAAAAATATTAATTAAAAAAAAATGATTTTTAGCATTGCAACATCACGTTACAAAACACTGTCATTTTTACCTTATAAATAATTTTTTTATTTTAAAAAATCAAACTTTTAGTCATCATTCACTTTATTAATAATTTAGGTTAGTTACCGGTTTCGATTATCATCGTCAGACTACAAGAAATTACACAAGTTAGAGATTATTTTAAGAAAAACAAAGTTTATCTTACCTAGCCAAAAATATATAAAAATACTATATCCATAAAAGGTCAAAAACAACCAACATTTATAAATGTAAAACACAGTAACGTAACGTCCACTTCAATTTACAAGACAATATAAACATAATATTAACAATAAAATCACAAAACACGTGTTTAAACATACAGTATATAAATAATAAATGTCAAAAATCAAGAGTTTTTTAAAAATATAATCAATATTAGGGATGTTTTAAGCTAAGGTGTGTAAGAAAAAGAAGTAGAAGAAGAAAAGGAAAAGAAAAGCAGAATAAGGAAAGAAAAAGAAAAGGAAAGGATATTTTATTATAGTGGAGAGGTACTTTAATGCAATTTTTTGTCTTTTTTAATTTTCTAAATACTTTGAATGATAGTATAAATTTAACCTTTGAAATTGAAGAAAGTAATAAGATTAATTTCTTGGATCTGACTGTATCTAGGGTTAACAATAGGCATTCGTTCAGGATTTTTAGAAAACCGACACAGACTGATCATGTTATTCCTTTTACTTCCAACAGCCCTTTTAACCACAAGATGGCTGCATTTCATAGTATGATTCATCGTTTACTATCGTTACCTCTTTCCTCTATAGATTTTAGAACAGAGCTAAATACAATAAAATACATTGCTTGCATGAATGGCTACAACCCAGAACTGATAAACAAACTATTAAGAAGAAAACAAATTAAATTGGCTAACAACAACCTTACTTCTTTGTTAAATATCACAAATGAAATTAAATATATATCAATTCCTTACATAGGTCCAATTAGTCAAAGTATTGCAAATTTATTTAGGGGTTCATTTAAAGTCTCATTTAAAACACTTTCTAATATTAAAACCCACTTGATTAAAAACAAAGACCCTATTGAAAAGTTGTCAAAATCGGGAGTTTATTAGATCAACTGTAACTCTTGTGAGTGTTTTTATATTGAACAAACGGGAAGATCTTTTGGTGTTAGATTGGGCGAACATTTAAAAGGAAAGAAGTTCTCACATTTTTTAAATCCCCTAAGAGACGAAACACATACATTCGAGCGGAATTCTAGTTTTGAAATTCTACATATACAAGATGGTGGAGTTAAATTGGATCTTTATGAAGAATTAGAGATTAGTAGTTTTGCTCATAAGTATCCTGAAAATATTTTAAATAAACAGCTTACGTTCCCCCGTTCTAACACTACACTTTTTAGCTTATTCTTGTAATACTTGCGGTTGTTTTATATATGTGCATACATTTATGTATCTATTTGTGTATAATTATTGCAATAAGTAGATTGGAATTTTAAGAAATAACATTTCTTAATATTTTAATTTCAATTTTTCAGGATTGTGTTGAATAGTGTTTAAAAATATTTTACCCATCCCTTAAAATGCTTATACCTATTCTTCTTCCTCTTCCTTTTCTTTTTCTTTCCTTCTTCTGCTTTTCTTTTCCTTTTCTTCTTCTACTTCTTTTTCTTACACACCTTAGCTTAGAACATCCCTAATATTGATTATAGATTTTTAAAAAAACTCTTGATTTTTGACATTTATTATTTATATACTGTATGTTTAAACACGTGTTTTGTGATTTTATTGTTAATATTATGTTTATATTGTCTTGTAAATTGAAGTGGAAGTTACGTTACTGTGTTTTACATTTATAAATGTTGGTTGTTTTTGACCTTTTATGGATATAGTATTTTTATATATTTTTGGCTAGGTAAGATAAACTTTGTTTTTCTTAAAATAATCTCTAACTTGTGTAATTTCTTGTAGTCTGACGATGATAATCGAAACCGGTAACTAACCTAAATTATTAATAAAGTGAATGATGACTAAAAGTTTGATTTTTTAAAATAATATCTCTTCACTATAAGTATACGTACGTAAATTATGGATCTCAATATTTTTGATTTTCGCAATTGGGTTATAAATAATTTGAATAACTTTGTTGCAATTACGTTTAGCAGAATGATTTTTTTATATCCAAAAAGCTGGCATTTTAACATGAATTAGAGCAGTTCTATCAGTGTAGTGTACTCTTCTGTGCTGCGAAGAGAGTAATGACGAGAAGGGTAGGGTTTTTGGCTTTTAGAGATGATTAAATTTTTGTAACATATTAAAAAGGCGTACGCCATTTTAGGCAAATTGACTATTTTAATTTATGTTTTTCATAAGGTACATTTTTTAATCAATATTATAATATGCTTAATCACTAATGATGAAACTTTTTTCAATTTACGACTAATAGAGCTGAAACTTACAAATCCTTTTATTTATTATTACACTCTTCACATTGCACATCGCTAGAAGAGTATAATACGTGTAATACTAGGGTGGTCCAAAATTTTTAGAACTTTTTAGAACCCAAAAACACGCTTTTATTTTATCGCTTTAAATCTCGGCTGGGATCATTGAGTTCTCGGATGAGATTGTTGTTAAAAACGTTCTACTGTACAAGTAAAGCAAAACCGTGATAACATTAATGTGTTTTAAGCCTCCAGTTACGAGACACGGTTTTCTTTGCTTGGATATTTCTTAATATCGTAAGCGTCACATACATTTAAAGTTCTCGGCTGGGATCGTCACATAATTGGGACATTTTTGCGTCACATAACAACAATGATCCCAGCCGAGAACTCAATGATCCCATCCGAGAACTTTGTTGATATCGTAAGCGCATTAGTGTGCATTAAAAATTTAAACAATTAAATATTCTAGTATACCCGGTTCTTAATATGTGTAAATAAATATTAGATAGCTGAAATAAAACAAAAAAAAGTTTTATTTAATTGTTGATATTAGAAATGCTCCGAATCAACATATATGCAAAAAACTATTCAAAGGTGGTTCCCGAAATACCTCTAGGCGAACACACACTCCTTTGAAGAGGACGCCCTAAAATTTGATTTTTATTTGATATCTCAGAAACCGTCTGCTAATGAGGTAAATTCCTGCTCGTAATCTAATATATTGAATGGTTTTAATTAAATATTGTCCAAGAATAATACATTTATTCAGGGGCGTAGAAAATGGGGTATTTTTAACTTCAATTTTTACCCTTTTTGCCCCAACCCTTCAATGTTAAAACTCAATTTTGACTTAAAAATAGTTAAATATATTAACTATTTAAGACTTAATTCGCCAAGTAATTCCCCAAAAAATATTTTTATTTAACACTTTTTTTGTATTTGGCAACATAGTGCGTCGTGAGTAGTTACTTTCAAATTTTCCAAAACCGAAAAAAAAACTCTTGGATACAAATAGGTTTCCAAAAAAAATGGGTAAGGTAAGGATAAATTTTTAGGCAGGCACGCGAAAGGTTCCAGATAAATCCCATCCCCTCTACTGCTTTTTTTCCTGTTTTTTTTACTGTTTTTATATTGCGTTTTAAATAATTTTAGATTGTGTATTTGAGTAAGTAAGTATTAGAGAAAGTGCAACGACTCAAGGTCATACAAGATACAATCGTATGTGGAACAGTTGCGCTAGGCACTAGGCTCTTAGATGTACCCCAATAAACTTTACGTCGCTAATCAACGACAGTATGCAGCTGGCCATGTTGAGTCACTGTCGCGGATACGCGACATTAGGCGGAACTCATAAAATGAGTTCTGTCGCTTATACGCGACATTCGTCCGGAAAGGGTTGATGATAAATTCAATCTCCAATTAACTATTCCAATCAGTTTATAAGTTGCCTTATATTGGAGTAATAAATTGGACTTTTTGTGTTTGTGTAAGTTACGAGTCATCGTGTACAGAGTTGATTGGTACAAGGAACCGAAAATATTTTCTTTGATATTTTGATATTTCTAATTTTACAGGGCGATACGTATTTAAAAAATCATATTGTAAATTTTACAATTTTTTACTTTTAGGTATATTTTAGAATTCTAAAATAAAAAGTTTTCTATTAAAAATTTACAAATAAATTATTGTGAGATCATTTATTAGGTTTGTTGTAAATTTTTAATAAATTACAAATTTTTGTAAATACATAATTACAAATTACGTAAAAAATAAAAAAAAATATAAAAAAATAAAATAATTGTAAGTTTCATGAAAATACATAATAATTTTATTTTTGACAACAACATAATATTTTTATCTGAATCTAAAAATAACAAGAAATGTTTAACATTTACCACGAAGTTGTAAAAAATGTCCATCACGGGACTTGCTGTTCACTAATTAAATGATGCAACGACTCATTGCAATTGTAATATTTACAAAGAAATAGTTCTTTACATATTTTTAAAATTAGTTTTACAAGATTTTGTAAAATTTTCATTAATTAGGCAGAAAGACCTCCGGTATATAGCCTTTTGGTTTAAACAATATATATAAATTAAAATTAAATTAATTAAATCAGTTTCAAAAATCATTTTTTTGTGATAAGTTTACAAAATTTTGCGAATATTTACAGCAATATAAACATGGGTTACACAAAAAAAAATATTTTTTGTTGTAAATTTTACAACGGTTCCTAGTATATGCTAATAAAAATATATACAGTCGACCGTGCAGACTTAAGTTGACACAGAATCACGTTAAGTGTGTAAAAATGTGTAACTTTAACGTTTTTGTAAAATTTACACAATTTTACACACACGTTTTCGTGTCAAATTAGGTCTACACGGTCGACTTAAAATTTTTTTTCCTCAGTGTATTGTGAATTGTATATGATGGAATACGTAGCATTACATATCTTCGCGGCTTGTTTTAATCTGTGTTCATGCAACTTTCGAAATTTATTACCTTAAAGCAAATTTAAACTGAAAATAATTACATCCCAGTTAAATTTATAGAGCAGTGAGTCAAACTAAAACAGTTAAATTGATAAATTAAGAATGTTTCCCGTTCCAAATGAAAATAAAAGAAAAAACGAAAAAAGAAACAAGGTTTATGAAGCTATACCGTGAACACACGTGTATATGTTGCCTATAACTATTGTACTTTTCAAGTAGATGTTTAATTTTAAAGACACTTAAGGTATTCAAGTTTTGGAGCTTCAAACGGCAATCTGAAGTTTAAATAGAATACAATGACCAGTAAAAGAGGTTTCCCATTTTTCACCTTCGCGCTTGAAGTGGATTTTTATCAGATTCAATTTCAGCAACCTCAAAAACCCCAATATACCAATTTTTACGAAAACTACCCCCCGCCCTCAGGGGGTGTATTAAGAAAAAATTAATCTTAAGATTAAGTTTTAGCGACCTCAAAACCCCCAATATGTAAATTTTCAAGAAAACTACCCCCCGCCCCTCAGGGGGTGGCCTTATATTTTTTTTATTATCAGATTCACTTTCAGCAACCTCAAAAACCCCAATATACAAATTTTCACGAAAACTACCCCCGCCCCTCAGGGGGTGAAATTAGAAAAATTTTATTATCAGATTCAAATTCGTCAACCCCATAAATCCCTATACACCAATTTTGACGAAAATATTAAAAATATTTACCCCCTCACCCTCGCGGGGGTGGAGTTTGGATATTGGAAAAAAATTATTATCAGATTCAGTTTCAGCAACCTTTAAAACCCCTATATAGCAATATTCAAATTTTTGTAAAAAAAATGTATTTTTCCCCATTTACCCCCTTGCCGCACACCAATGTTCATCAAAAACCACTCCGAGCGAGAACTTTTTGTAAAATACCTGTATGCCAATTTCAAGTCTCTAGCTTAAAGCGTTCTTAAGTTATCGTGCTTACAAGATTTCCAGGACAGGACGATCGACCGACCGATATATTTTTTTTGCTCGAAATCGATTTATATCGACATAAAACGTCATATAACGTCATAAAACGCAAAAATTTATTGAAATTTTTTGCAAGAGTAGGGGAGAAACGGGTAATAAGAAACACTCGAGGTTTTAAGAAACAGAGCATGATAGAATTAGGACTTAACATAAAGGCAGAAACTTTTACTTAGTGATCACATCTTTCGATAGATGAAATCAATACAAACAAAACCGTAACTAGACAGGATAATCGATTTACCGCTAAAGGACACGAAGTGTCCGACACTTACCTAAGGGGGACACCTAGACACAGGACTACTATTCTTAATTTTATAGAGTGATTCCATAAAAAAATGATTTGTTGAATTGTCAGACATATAAATGTCAAAAATATTATTAATAAAATACGATTTTAACTCCTTGGTAGTGAGAAAAACGTAATGCGCTACACAAACTACGACCTCACACAGAAAAATTCACTTACATAGAAAAAACGGATTCCTTGAACCAAGGACACATGTCTTTGTATATGTTCAAAGCCATATTCTCTTGTTTCAAGGATGGCATTGACTTTGGTTCAAGAAAATGCCAGACTTGAAACAAGAGAATATGGCTTTGAACATATCCAAAGACACGTGTCCTTGTTTCAAGGAATCCGTTTTTTCTATGTACCTCTACTAGGAGCTTAAATAACTATTTCGTAAAGGGGAGAGTGAAATCAATTATTTTATAATTTTTTAATTTATTTAAAGTAGTCCGATCAACTATTATTTCATCTTACTTTTTAAAGCCCCAAATGGCATTTCTTGAATTGAGATGTCAGATGGACAGACAAAAAGACAGATTTATTGATATTTATTATCATTCATCCCTCTAATAACATCAGCTCAATGATAAATGATAAAAAAAAACATTACTTAAATTTAAAACAAATATAATTTATATCAAAATTTAAACAAATATGTGATTACTCTTTCTTTCTTTCGAAGCAAGGAACATGTTTTAAAATAAATCCGGAAACAATAATGAAAAGAGTTTAACAAAGTCTTATGCTTGTTCCTAAAAAAAGATAGAAAAATAAAACAAGACTTGAAAATATGTAATGCTACACATTCCATTATATACCATTCACAGATTGCATTTTTTTAAATACCTAAACGCAAGTTAAAATTATTAAAAATGCAAAATAAAATGTTACTGTCAATAAAAGAATACTTTCCCTGTATAGTCCAGTCAAATAATAAATGCAAATTGCAATAAATGTACACGGGCTGATATTTTAAAGGGTAGTAGTGGATGATAACAGAACACACACACAGAACACTGTTAAAAGTCCAGAATGATCAAAATTTGCGTTACGTAATACTTGAATGTTCCCTAACCACTTTTATCCTCCGATAAACAACTTCAACCCCAACATGTCCATTTTTGAATATTTATAACTCGATTGTTATTAATATATAAAAAAAATGATCCCAACAAAAATTATTGGAAATTTCCTACTTAACAAAATTGGTTATATGTATTTTTATCGTAAGATGCACATTTAGCGAGATAACCGCACTCACCCCTAAAATTCAAGATACTGTCCAAACCCCTTACGCAAATCACTCGGTGAAAAACTAACGGGGTCTATTCTGGTTTCGAGCGGATTTTTTCCGCTCGATAATTCGCGTGAAGGTCACCGAATCTCACCGAAATTGAGTGAGAATTACATGTTTGTATTCTCAAAGCTCACTTCGCCTGCAGTTGATGTTCGCTTGGTCGAAACCAGGCGAACACTCACATCCACCGTAAATCATGCGCAAGCGAGTTGTTTTGGATGTCAAATGTCATACTTTCATTAATTTTATTCACGGATTATTTTTGTTTTGATTTTTTTGAACTCTGTTGGTATTTAGTTCGGATTTGTTTAGTTTTTGCTGTTTACAGTTTTATTGATAATAATTATGGATTTAGACGAAGTTTTGGAGGCGATCGTGGTTTTGGGAGACCTTCGGGATGCTCAAGAACAAGCAGAAGACCCTCCACGAGCTTTTCTGCCGTGGACAAATCCATTTACGGAATTGAAGGCGGGTGATGTTTTCCCGTTTTTTTCCATTTTTATTTACTTTTTGTGTGAGAAAATAACAATAAACATATAGGTTAGGAACAAAAAAACTGATATGTAATGCGCCGACACGTGTCGCATAATATGATTGGACATAGTTTGTATAAAAACTTGAAATAGCAATATCTGCACACGTGTGATGTGAGAGATCACTCCGACCGAAAATTATTCACCTCACGCGTTTATTTCCGCACGAAACCAGAATAGACCCCCAGTTGTGTTCTGTTACTATCCACTAACACCCTTTAAAATATCAGCCCATGTACATGTATTGCAATTTAACATAGGAATTTTTCGTTATTTGACTGGACTAGTAGTCCCAGGTTCAATAAAGTTTAAAAAAGGTTAAAAAAATCGAACAAAAAATGTCTTAAATAAATATATTATTTTTTTTTTATTTTTTAAAGTTTCTTTCAAAAATATTTCTTTTTATCGAGAAAAAAATGTTTGAAATTTTTTTTTCTCATTTTTTTAAAACTTTAACTCCCAATAACTTATTTGTTTGTGAGAGAAGTCGATCAGATAATTCGTTCTTTAGACAAAAAACGCGACATTTTCAAACTTTCTTATTTTTCCATGAAACACGTTCGTATTCAAGACTTTTAGGTGCAGGGCGTTGTTTGACGATTTTCGAAAATACAAAACTAGCTTATTATACTATTCTAGAGCTTACGCGCTGTGAATAGTATAATAATAATTTAAAATGGAATCGTCGGGAAATGAATAGTAAACACTCCTACTTTTCTGATCGTATGGAACCCCACTAGAACACTAGAACAGTATCTGAGCACCTTGTTGTCAAAACATTTGAATGACAAAAATCGACTTACTATCCTATCTACAGCGCATGCGCTAGAATAGTATTATACGGTAGTTTAGAATTTTAAAAATTTTTCAAAAGCCGCCTTAGACAAAAAAAAACCTTGGGTATAAATTTGTTTCATGAAAAAATAAGCAATTTTTCTTTTTTGAAATGTCCGTCTGTCCGTCCGATGTCACGATTTTTATGAACACGATAACTCAAGAACAAATAATCCGATTAACTTAAAATTTTTAGGAAAAAATCAAGTTCTACGAGGCAGAGGCGTAACCAGGTCGAAATTTTGGGGGGGGGGCCTTGAGCCCCTAAAAAAATAGTCAAGTTTTTAAGTTTGTCTGTCTGTGAGACTTTTATAGTTTGATTTGGGGGGGGGGGGGGCTTAGAAAAAGTTGGGGGGGGGCTAAGCCCACTGTAATAAAATTTCCTTTAAATTTCTGGATATAAATAAAGTCGGATAAAATTTTTTGTACAAAAATGCTACTACAGAATTTTTAAAGTGTGTAAATTATTTTTACCATAATTAAGTCATTTTGTCTGTAAGGAACTCATATGTTTGATAACAACTGCTTTTAAGTATACAAAACAGTGCATATGAAGGAAGTGATGCTTTTCTTTTTTTGTTCCTCGTCCCCCTTGTCCGGGGTACATCACTCTCTTCTCCCCCCGCCTCTTCTACAGACCATTTTCTTCAGAAATGTCTTAGTAAAGTAATTTCACCGATGGAGGCAGTAAACCTATATTACTTTCAAAGACTTTTCTATTTTCTTTTTTCCTTCTTATAAAAATTTAATATTACTCTCGTCCGTGCCTTTGCCTACAACTTAATATATAAAATATTTTTGTCTTATTTCTTTTTCCTGCCTTTAGACAGACAAAATTCGGAGATTGCTTTTAAAAACATTTTTTTTTTCATTACTCAAGATGATTTGAGTGCATTTTTCTTCTTTCTGATTATGAGTTTATTGTTAAACTAGTTTTTATTACAAACTATAAAATTTTCTGTGTTTTTTAACTACTTTTTATAATTTATATCTTTATGAATACAGAGCCAAAGCCAAAAGCTTATTTGGGCTCTCCATGACTTTGTATAATTTAATTTAAATAGAACCAACAGGAGTTTAAATTACTTTTAAGACTTCTCCTCGAGAGAACTTATATTCATAGGCGCCGACTCCGGGAGAACCCGGGGTCATGCCCCTCTGGAATTATCAGGGGAAGCCGTGTCCCTCCTGGAATATTGTCTATACTTTTAAATATTATTTTATTATTATTTTCATAATTTATAACTTTTATGTAATTTTTTTTACTTTCAAAAATGTTGGGCGCCCCCTCGGATTTTGAAAAGTCGGCGCCTATTGTTATAGTCGCTCAAAAGTCGATATGAACTTTGATGATAGGGCTGTCATCCATATATGACACTATAAAATACTACGCCATAATTACTATACATGCTTTAATTTGGCTATTTTTATTCCTGTAAGTTGATGGCACTACTAAACAATGTTTATATGAGGTTTATATGGCGCGCCGTGGGTAAACATCGTATAGAACGTGCTCCTATAAAAATTTAAAAGTTTCAAGTATAAAAGGTAAGGTAAAACCCCCAATTGTTGACAGTCTAAGAAAAATTCTATAATGTTTTTTAATTAAAATTTTATCTAATAATTTTTTTTTATATTTTATTGAATACATGTGTTTAGTTAGATGTTTTCTTTTTATATTAGTACCAAAATGTTTGAATGTGATAATACAAACAAATATTTTTAATTTTTTTTTAGACCCTGTAAAAATTGTTAAGTTGACAGGGGTAATAAATTAATTTACCAATAGTTGACATATAACATATCTAAGTCGACATAACATATTTTTCTTTTATTTTAAAAGAAATATTACTTTAAAAGCATAATGCTTTAAAAATGTAACTTATAAATTACTGTTTTTATTAAAAAGAATGCCAGTAAAGTTATATTTTTATTGAAATTCATCAAGTTTTACAAAACGATATCAAAGCACCAATAGTTGACAGTATTTTAACCAATAGTTGACGAAAAATTTCCTCTCAACTTTAAAGCTCTAAATCTTATTTTATCTTTATTATGCTATGCGACTAGAGGTTAACCAAAATTGTACAATAACTTACAAAACTGTAGTGAAGTTCTAGCAAAATACGAAAAATAACAGATGAGCATTTTAGTTAAAATACTTTGATATATTTTATTTTTTTATTGGAATTATAAAAAAAAAACATTCATTTTATCTGAAAACACCCATCCACATTTAGATCTTAATTAAATGTGCAGGTGTCCACAGATCAGGGAAAACAGGGAAATCAGGGAAAAGTCAGGAAATTTGATCAACTGTAAAAAATCAGGGAAACTGAAAAAAAGCTGTGGTGTACATGATAAACTATTACTAAAACAAGTTTTTATTCATAGAGTTCTACCAATCCATAGATCAGAAAAAAAGTTGAAAAAAATAAAAAATCATAACTCAAAAATAAAACAGGATGTTCAAATTTGTTCTGTACTAAAATCAGGGAAAATTTTTAATTTTTATCAGGGACAGAGAAGAATCAGGAAAGCATCATGAAAAAATCAGGGAAGAATCAGGAAAAAATGAGGGAATCTTATTTTGAAAAAACCTGTGGTCACCCTGAGGTGTATAATACAGTATTTTAAACGATCCCCACGAGCCGTAAAATTAGCTGTCAACTATTGAAATTTGTTGATTTTTTAATCTAGTGGTTGACACCCCCTATGTAAAAAGCTGTCTTATTGAGTTGTAAATAATCAGAAAAAGTTTGATTTGAACCCATAAAAGCCTGTAATTAAGATTAGCATGCATAAATACGTATTATTCACTAAATACTGAAAATTAAAAACACCCAATTTCTTATCACTTGTCTTAAGAAACTGTAAAAAAAAAATTCGAACAAAAACACTCCACTAAAAAATTGCCTGCCATATTAAAACGCAACTCATCAAATGATCTTCAGTTGCAAATTCTAAGACTAGATGGTACTAGGTGCTCATTTATTATTTATTTCGCCTCAATATATATAATTTAATCTTAATTTAGGTTGTTTTATTATAACTGTCAACTATTGGGGTAGTGTCAACTATTGGGTGTTTTACCTTATATAATTTTGTATTGTTAAGTTATAAAGTGGTGTAGTTTATTTATTATTTAAAATACCCCCCCCCCTAACTAGAAGCCAACAAGATAAATTAGATTTAAAAGAATTGATTAAAGAGTCAACAAAGGAATTATTCAGTGATAAAAATTTTGTTGAAAGTATTTTTTATACATTAAATAAAAAATTCGACCTTTATAAAAAAGAAACCGATGAAGCAGTAAAAAATGCCGACAGCAGAATAAACGCACTGGAACAAAAAATCGACTATATTCAGCAAGCCGAAAAAATTAATAACATTAAGGTAAAACACCCAAAAGTTGACACTACCCCAATAGTTGACAGTTTTAAATAAAACAACCTAAAATAAGATTACATTACATTTATTAAGGCGAAATAAATAATAAATGGGCACCTAGTACCATCTAGTCTTAGAATTTACAACTGAAGATCACGTGATGAGTTGCGTTTTAATATGGCAGACAATTTTTTAGCGGAGTGTTTTTGTTCGCAATTTTTTTTACAGTTTCTTAAGGCAAGTGCTAAGATAAGAAATTGGGTGTTTTTAATTTTCAGTATTTAGTGAATAATACGTATTTATGCATGCTAATCTTAATTACAGGCTTTTATGGTTTCAAATCAAACTTTTTCTGATTATTTACAACTCAATAAGTTTTAGCTTTTTACATAGGGGGTGTCAACCACTAGATTAAAAAATCAACAAATTTCAATAGTTGACAGCTAATTTTACGGCTCTTGGGAATCGTTTAAAATACTGTATTATACACCTCAGGGTGACCACAGGTTTTTTCAAATTAAGATTCCCTCATTTTTTTCCTGATTCTTCCCTGATTTTTTCATGATGCTTTCCTTAATCCTCATCTGAACTCCCTGATAAAAATTAAAAATTTTCCCTGATTTTAGTACAGATCATGAACGTAGAGATACAAAAAAAAGTTTTTGAAGCCAATAGCCGTAAAAAATTTAAACATCCTGTTTTATTTATGACTTATGATTTTTTATTTTTTCAACTTTTTTTCTGTAGAACTGATCGATGGAATGGTAGAACTCTATGAATAAAAACTTGTTTTAGTAATAGTTTATCATGTACACCACAGCTTTTTTTCAGTTTCCCTGATTTTTTACAGTTGATCAAATTACCTGACTTTTTTTCCCTGATTTCCCTGTTTTCCCTGATCTGTGGACACCTGCACATTTAACAAAGATCTAAATGTGGATGGGTGTTTTAAGATAAAATGAATGTTTTTTTTATAATTCCAACAAAAAAATAAAATATATAAAAGTATTTTAACTAAAATGCTCATCTCTTATTTTTCGTATTTTGCTAAGAACTTCACTTCAGTTTTGTAAGTTATTGTACAATTCTGGTTAACCTCTAGTCGCATAGCATCTGGAGATAAAATAAGATTTAGAGCTTTAAAGTTAAGAGGGAATTGTTCGTCAACTATTGGGTAAAATACTGTCAACTATTGGTGCTTTGATATCGTTTT
>OY294044.1:45255964-45325618 GCA_958510825.1 Brachypterus glaber
GAGCAGGGGGCATGGGGGGAAATTTTTTTAAATGGAAAGGGGGGTCGTGTGATACATCATTTTAAAGCCTTTAAAATTCTCTATATAACCATATATTTTTAAAAATTTTAAACATGTTTTTTACAGTTTTGATTTTTCAGTTTTTTGTGCTAAAAAAATAAATTTTTAAGTTTTTTTTGTTAATTTTTATTTATGTCAACTAAAATTAGTTTAAAAGTATAATTACCTTTTTTTATTATGAAATTAGGCATTTTTTAAAAAAAAATGGATTTTTTAGAGAAATTTTGACAAAAATACCCATTTTCAACCCTATTTTAAACCCAAAAAAAATGTTTAAAAAAATAAAAAATATACAGCTAAATGGAGAATTTTATAAGCTTTTGATGTATTACACGATCCACCTTTCCATTTAAAAAAATGTCGCCCCATGCCCCCCTGCCCACATTTTAAGAGCTAAAAATATCAAATATATGCTTAAAGATAGTTTAAGTTGTTTTATTTAAGAGTTCTAAATTTGAAGTCGATATCTAAACTCGTTCAAAAGTTAAGAGGGGGGGGGTGACTTTTGGACTGCTCGGTATAGAGGTTTTTGAGGTTGCTGAAAGTAAATTTGATAATAAAAAAAATCCATCCCCTGTGGGGCGGGGGGTAGTTTTCGTGAATATTGGTATATAGGAGTTTTTGAGGTAGCTAAAAGTAAATCTGATAATAAAAAAATCTAACTCCACCCCCTGAAGGGTGGGGGTTAGTGTTATTAAAAATTTGTATATTGGGGTTTTTGAGGTTGCTGAAAGTAAATCTGATAATAAAAAATCTATTTAACGCGCGGAGGTGAAAAATGGAAAAGCGATTTTATTGGGCAGTGTATTTTGATTCAGAATGCAGTAAAATGGTTAGTTAGCCCTCTCAGCTGGAACCACAAAAAAGGAAAAAATATTTATCACTAAAAATCAAAGATGCAAAATGTTTGTAAATATTTAAGAAGAAATGAAAAAGATGGATTAAATGTTTGTTGTGTTAATAAAATGGATGAAAAAGTTTAAAATCTAGTTTAATAAATTCATACACTTCATACCCCGTTTCTCGCGTTATTAAAGGCTGTAGAGATTTGATTATTTGGCTACCCCCCCCCCCCCCCGTCCTAACACCCCCTATTTGAAGGTGGTAGCCAAAATATGAAATCTCTACATCCATTAATAACGCGAGAAAGAGGGTATAAGTGTATGAATTTTAGTCAATTTGCGTGACGGATTTTATGGACCCCTTGTTGTAAATCAAACAACTGCACTGCACTCGTTCGTAAATACCGAACACGTTTACTTTGTTGTTGCTGTATTTTATGCAATATATAGTGGTTGTCGCATATACAACTATTTATTGTTGTATATTATAACCTAATTACCTTATTAATTACGGTAGTGTTCTATCAGTGTAAAAAGCCTTAGAAGCCAGGCATTTTTTATAGTCCTTTTAGAAAGGTTTAAAACAAAATCATCCATATGATAATGCTTTGTTATATCATGTATATAAGTCAAATCACCCCTGCAGGGCCTCGCTAAAAATAACTAAAAGCGGATAGTTTGTCGTTTATTTCATGTTTTCATGATGTTTTCAGCAGGCATATTATGAAATTTATAAGTGAGCTAAGTGCAGTCCTGCAAGCATAAGACAGTTTCTCAGTTACCTTGTAGATGTTTTAAATAAAACCAGATAACCACTCAAAAGGTACTGGTCTTAACTTAAACTTATTGAAAGTAAAATGCGTACTTCCAAAAGAAAAGGTTACAATTTGTGGGCTTTGGCTTTTACAAACAGCAAAAATTATCTTTAATTTAAGGAAACACCAATATTTTAAGGTTGATTTACCCAATATTTCACCAAACTAACTAAGAATTTAACCAATAAAGTGAAATGTGACAAATAAATCCTCGAATAAAACTGACATTTCATTGGTCAAATTCTTAGTTATGGTCTGTTTTTTCAAGTACAGTAAATATTTTTACAACAGGTTTGAATAGTATATGTTTGTATATAGAATATAGTTGTTTTATAAAATAAACTACGCAGTATATTCGCACATCCAATATTCGAATCTGTTTTGAAAATATTCACTGTGCGATTTTTAATTTACTATCTTGCTTGAAAAAACAGACCCTATGGTCTTTTAGTGTTAATTATTGGGTAAACAAACCTTTACACTTTTACTTAATTTAAATTAGCTTTTCCTTGTCATTTTAATTTACACAGATCCCAAAGATTTTAAAATTTCCAAAATCACCTTATAAGAAAAACACTCCTTTAGTTAGCAAAAATATGCCTCTCCATTTTAAAATAAAACTATGGATAAACAAAAAATTTATAAAGGGCGCCAGCAAAAAAAAAGAAACGTTCTACTGTACAAGTAAAGCAAAACCGTTATAACATAATATGTTTTAAGCCTCCAGTTACGAGACACGGTTTTCTATCTACCACGCGTTCATTTATATGATCGAAGCAAGCGCTAACCAGATGACTTTATGTTTGTAGCCTGTGGCCTGTGGCCTTTGACCTATGGCCTATGGTCTGTGGCCTATGGCCCGTGGCCTATAGTCTAATATTGTAAGCGTCAAACAATTATTAAATAAAGCAAAACTGTAATAATTTTGGGACACTTTTTTGTAACGGTTTCAGCAGTAATGGTTTCAACCCTCTATCCACCCGTCTAAAACAAATTAATGTTAAAAAAAAACTGAAGGTTTGCTTATTTGTTTGTTAGTTTAACCTCATACTATTCTACTTAACTAAGCATCCCCTAAGCACACGACTTGTGCGGGCTAGTAGTAGAGGCCTTTTCTGCCAAGAAACGTCACATTAAGGCTATCTAGCTAGTAGTAGAGGGAACCACCAGCTCTAACTGACTTTCGAACCAGTTTACAGGGAATGTCAGCTTCAATTATCGCCTTTGCCAAATTTCAATTATTAATTAACTGAAAAGGCAAATCGGCGCCAATTAGAATCGAATTCACACTAGCCGGCTTGTCATGTCGACGCGCTAGCCCACGAACAATGCCTCCCAATAAAGGTAAAGTCCAATAAACTCTAAACTTTCAGTATCAGAAAATCAGAGCTTCGAGAGGGTCAGTCTAAGTCTTGACCAAGACTAAAACCAAGACTTGCCTTTTGTGTTTCTAGATTCTTGTAGCGTAAATACAAATAACACATACAAAACCAAGCAGAGCATATTTTAAGAGATTTTTACTGGTTGGCACTTTAGGTAACTTTATGACCCTTCCACTGCACAGGGAAAAAATATTCTGGTATTTGTGATAATGTTATAGATACTTGTAATAGATACTTGTTACAAGTATAAAAACAGTTAATATAAACAATTTTTTTTAATTAATAATTTCTTTCAAGTTTAATTTGTTTTAAGTTCAGTTTGTACTTTTATTTCAAGAAATTAGTATAAGTACTATTTTTCATAATTTTTAGTATTTTAAATACTCAGTATTAGTAAATGACGGTTTTCTGCTCCGAATTCTTTCGGATAAGACCGATTGACGTGAAATTTGAAAAGTAAAAGGATGGCTCAAGGAACAAAAGTGACCTAGTGCCGATACGTGCTCTTACCCTAGGGGTGAATATCACCCCTTCTCGGGGGTGGAAATTATTATAGTCAAAACAACCACAGGAATCGATAGAGGAATCAATTTCAAGCAAAAAGTTATCATATAAAGTAAATACTTTTTGAGCTATACGTGATTGAAAATGTGAGGTTTTCATCGAAAAATGCATGTTTTTGAAGAATTTTTCACGAATAACTCGAAAACCTTACGTTTTAACAAACAAATTGTGATGAACAAAAATGAAGCTCATAAAAAAAACAAGAAGATTGTTTTTTTTATTTCTGTAGAACCGAGTTATGGCTGGTTGAAAGTCACTTCTTGTCCGCCGAAAACTGAAGTCGAAGCTCAACGTTAAATAACGGGAAAAAGGAAAAATTTTCGAGGACAATATATAGGAAACTTTTCAAAGTACTTGTGAATTCCTTTCAAATGAGTTTTTACAAAAGGTTCTAGCGTAAAAACTAAGGAAGTTATGATGAAAATAAAATGGGTTGCTCGCTTTTTTGGAGAAATAGTCAGCAATAAAACCAACGGCTTTACCACAAGAATTGAAATTGATCGTAATGCTTTTATAATTTACTTTATTTAAGTACTAATAATATGTTCCAGAAGTTTTACTGGTTTAGAATGATTATTTTTGAAAAAAAGTTTCATTAAAATACAAGAAATACTACTAGTAGTAGTAGTAGTATACTACTACTAATATTTTAAAAAATTGTCTTTTTTTCGAAATAATTCAAAAACTAACAAAGATACGTAAACAACTGCTAGAGTAAAAATAAAGCTACCTTTTAACTCTAGCATTTTTTTAGTTTTCGAATTATTTCGAAAAAAAGACAATTTTTTAAAAATTTAAAAAGTATTTTTTGTATTTCCATAATCCATATCGTCGGCTTACAAGTAAAAGGCACTAAGTCACTTTTTTGCAAAAATGGGATTTTTATGGTACTGTAATTAATTTTTGATGATCTATGTACAGGTAAACCAAACTAACTTCTAGGTGGACTGCCAAGAGAGTTAGCCACTATACAAAACGCACCAGTTTGATTTTGAATAAAATTTTATCTGGCAATAGGCACTAAGTCACTTAGTGCACTTAGTACGTTTTACTTGTAGATTATTTCAAATGTTTCTGCACTAAGCGACTGAGTGTTTGTTTGGCGAAACGTGCATTTTTGTAACAATTATTACAAAAATTAAAAAACAACAGTGAAAGTTAAATTTGTCAATATTTCAAAACCATGTTTTTGGACTTAGTGCTCTTTACTTGTAAGCCGACGATATATCCAAACAACCAGCCATAACTCGGTTCTACAGAAATCTCGAGAGAAACAAAAAAAAAACAATCTTCTTGTTTTATTATGAGCTTTATTTTTGATTATCACTATTTTTTTGTTAAAACGGAAGGTTTTCCAGTTATCCGTGAAAAATCGTACAAAAACATGCATTTTTTCTATGCAAACCGAACATTTTCAATCACGTATAGCTCAAAAAGTATTAACTTATCGATATAGCTTTATAGGAAACTTTTTTCTTGTAATTCATTCCTCTATCGATTCCTGTTTGTTATTTTGAGTTAATAATTTCCACCCCCGAAAAGGGATGACATTCACATCCAGGGTAAAAGCACGCATCAGCACTAGGTCACTTTTATTCCTCTAAATACTGATCAAATTTCAAGTCAATCGATGTCATCCGAAAGAATTCGGAGATAATACCATATTTTTACCGTCGACGACGGAACTATATAAACATCACTTGCCATCGTTCATTTAAGTTTTTCTAAAACTCAGTACATAAATGTTAATATTCCAACCAATCACCTTTACTTGATTTAAGTTTAACCACCTTTGTTCTAAGTAAGATGCGTAATACGCATTGCGTATTCGACTTCAAGGAAAGAATCTGATTTAAGTACTTAACATGCCTGCGGATATACAAACTTTTAAGCCACTTGATCTGAATATAACGTGCTTGTTTTAAGTAAGCATGTCTCTGTGTGTACTACCATACTACTTCTAAACCATATGGGATATTTTCTGAAGGAATGACTCAAATGTGTATATAAAGTAAATTTTAAATTATATCTTGCCTTTGTCTTAGTTCCTGGAATACACGCCAATTTATTATAAAATATTCCGCATAAATTTCACTTCATCTGGATTTAATGCGACTAAAGGCGTTTTGTGTGCGAAAAAAAAATACGCCAATTTCAGTGATATTTTTTTGTCGGCAGCATATTTTACCAACTTTATTCCACTTGAATCAGTTGTTTATTTAATATTAAAGTAAGTCAATCCCACCATTTAATTATTATAGTATATTACATACTGAAGTGGAAAATATTTCATTTCCTGAGGGAAAGTTAGCTGACCAAGGGGCGTAAGCCCGAAGGAAAAATTAAATTTTCCGCCGAGGTTTGTATACTATTTTATTCACAATTTTTACCTATTTCATTAACAATTGTATATTTTATGTTCCACGAAAAAACCGACACCATCTTTAAATTTATAAACACTGGTGAAGTTAGTTACACATTTTTACTTTATCAATGCATATATAGATGGCGATCTCCACGAAAATAAAATAAAAAATAACTTTTATTTAATCTTAATTTTAAAACATATAAATATATTGAATATTAATATTCATTGACATAAATAATATGCCTAAAAAAGTATTAAAAGAACGTTATGTATTTAATTCTTTAAATTACCGGCGCGGCGGTGGCAGCACTTATCAGTGATCTTTCAGAAGTGACAGTTAAATTGGTTGTAAGTTTAATATATTTTAGAAATACGAAAATATTGCTATTAATATGTGTAGTTATCTAATATTATTTTAAAAAAATAAGTACTTAAAACTATTTTTTCCATAACGTTTTAATATTTAAGTTTTTGACATACATATCTGAAGTGAAGTGAAGTTAGTCACACTGAGAGAATAATAGCGTTATTAATACAACAACATATTGTTATATAAACTCCGCGCATTATCTATCTGAGTTGATGGTCATTTGTTTCTTGTTATTTGGTAGGCAGAATATATTTAGTTCCTTATGTAAGGTTTTCATCTTGTTTAAAATTTATTGTCAATCAAGACATTATTTTGACATTTATAAAAAAATCCAAATAATTTGCTTTAGCAAGAAGAAATAACAAGAAAAGTGCATAAAAAGAAAACTAAAGCATCAATCTATAAACATTTTGTTTAAATGAAGTAATATAATGCAGTGCTCTTTAAATTTTTGAAGTAAACACTATAACAGAGATTTTTTTGGTTAAAATAATACTGGTCCATAATTTTATTCAGGTAATGTTAAATTTAAGTTTATAATAGCACTTTATGAATAAGAACTTACTTTTATTATAATTTTGAACAAAGTTTTACTTTTTAAACAGATTTTGTTATTATTTGTACGACGTAAAATGACAGTCAATTTAACCTAAATGTTAAAAATTATCAAAAGCACAATGGGCTACAAAAATATTACTAAAAGTCAATTTTAAACCACTAATCATAGCTTCCTTGATCCAATTTTTTACTCAGATAGATAATGCGCCGAGTTTATGCGCCAACCACAAATTGTACTATAGTATAGTACTAACTAGGATATAAGATAATATTGTATTTATAACAATTGTGTTGTTTACCTCTAACTAGTTGTTGAATCGTATGACATATTTATGCTATGGCATATTACAAAATATGGTTGGCGCCTATATTACAACATTTCTATCAGTGCATAAGACAGTTCCCGACCAAGGGATGGAAATGTGGTGTTTTTTTAGGTAGTAAAAGTAAATAATAATTGATTTTCCAACTTTTACGTACGTATGAAATTAGCTTATTTCTTAATGATTGTGAATAAAAAATATTACCAAACTAAAGAAAAAAGTCCTTTGAAATGTTACCTATGAGTAGAATTAAAAATAAAAGGAGAAAAGTTGAGAAGCCCATTGGAGAGAATTGGGGAAAATTGTCTTTTGTAAAAAGGGCTAGTTGAAGAAGGGATCAAATGGTGTGATACATACTAAGACTTAACAGCTTACTTTAATATATTTTAAAGAGCTAGAAGAAGAAGAAGGGAGTTCGAAGAAAGAAAAGCAGGCCTAGAATAAAATACTGTACTGTGGATGTAGAAATTTGATAAATAAAAAAAGGCTAGAGACAGCGTGGGATAGATATGCCTCAAACCAGTGTTGTGACTGATAAGTTATCAGTGATAACATAACTGGATGATAATAATGAGCAAGTTTTACATCAGTACTTAGTGCCGATGTATTCAAATCATCGCCGAAGAGTCAACATTTTTGTCCATGCTTTTTTCGTTTTTCTTCTTCTTTTTTAAAAAAATAAGGGGTTTAGCGAGACTGGACAACATTAGAAGTGATAAAATAGGAAGACTAGAAATAAGTAAGTATCATAGAAAAAATTGAAACCTAACTTAGATGGTTCGCACATATAACAAGGATGGAAGTGGACAGAAAAGTTAAAATAGTGTTGGAAATGGGAGTAGATTAAAAGAACGCTAAAGGTGGACCAAGAAAAACTTGGAACGCAGGAATTGAGAACCTACTAAGTGAAAAAGGATTTTCATGGTCATAATCTAAGAAGTTAGCAAAGGATAGAAAAGGCTGGAAAAAAGTCAACACCTCGACACCTATGGTAATGGAAAGTTTTTTCATATTCTCGACGTTTTAGACCTCGTTTTAGAACTTCCTGAGTCGAAGTCATTAGAGAAAATACGTCCGTCTGTCTGTTTGTCTATAAACTCGATAACTCCATTTGGATGTTAAAATATCGAAAAGCGGTTTTTGCATATTATTTTTTATCATTTTTCAAAGAGCTGATTTTGGGGTAAGAATTATGTAAAAATTCTATTTTTAAGCGTTTTTTGGATTATTTTATATTGAAGTTAATTATTATTGGATTTTATTCATTTATAGCTTAAATGAAAGATTTTTTAAATCCTCTTAAATTACGTTTTAACAATTTTTTCCTAAAATGGTTACATTGTTTTTGAGATATTGACGTTTTAAGCATTTATTTTTTACCGTACCTCATTTAATATCTAATTTCAAAAAATAATATTTCTTTAAGCATTTTTCAAGTCCTATAAAATATGTTATAAGTATACAGTTTTTACCTTAATTTAAGCTTAATTTATTTAATACATATATAGTCCAGGGATATGAAACTTTTGCCATGACACTGACTCAACCAGGGGTCTGTCAAGCAAATCTATGTTTGCTGCGGTGGATTAGGTGTGGTTTTTAAGATATTAACAATTTAAGATCAGAAAATGTCTATTTTTGAACATTTTTGCATACCAGTAAAAAAGTCCAAACCATTGTAGGAAATTAAAAAACCTTCAAAATGGCGTTTTTTAAATGTTAAAATATTATTCGTATAATAATGTAGATATAAGGATGCTACGGGTATCTTATGAAAGGGGAAGAGTTGTTTTATCAAAAGAAATTATTAATTAAAAAATAATCAATTTTTAGAATTGCAAAATCTCGTTACAAAAACACTGTCATTTTTACCATAAACAATTTGAATATCTTTCTTGCAATTACTTTCATATTCGAAAAGCTGGCATTTTTACACGAATGTAGAAAAAAAAGATAGTTCTAGGTTAATATGGGTCAAAGTTAGTCACTTTTTTAAATTCACATTTTGTTTGCATAAAATTGAATAAAAATCAATTATTTATAACAATATAGAAAAATATAATAATAAATTACCCATTACTATAACAATAGCACAAAAATATTGATATCTTGCAAAAAAATTTTTTGTAAAAATGTTTAAACAATTCTTTTTGCAAATATCAATATTTTTTGTGTTATTGTTATTGGCAAATATTGCCCCATTTTAACCTAGAACAATCTTTTTCTTTTCTAAATTCGTGTAAAAAAGCCAGCTTTTCGAATATGAATAAATCATTCTCATAAAAGTAATTGCAACAAAGTTATTCAAATTGTTTATAAAGTAAAAATGAAAAGTGTTTTTGTAACGATATTTTACAACGATAAAAATCGATTTTTTTAATTAATAATTTCTTTTGATAAAACAACTCTTCGTCTTTCATACCCGTAGAATCATTATATCTTCATTATTGTACGCATAATATTATTGCGAAAAAAACATCTCTGGGATAAACAATTGCAATTTTGCAAAACTATTGAATGAATCGTTCTGAAATTTTAACCACACATTGAGTACTATAAGACGCAACTTTTTACACAATAATAAAATCGTAGGTCGATTTTTGCAAAATTTATTGTTTATTGAATAATATGCAAATTTTGATCGTCTTTTGCAGTTTTCTAAGCAACAAATCATCCTATCAACGTTTAAAAAACGCCATTTATAGGTTTTTTTTTTAATTTCATACAAGATTATTGATAAAAAACTCAACTTTTTTACTGGTATGCAAAAATGTGCAAAAATAGACATTTTCTGACCTTTAATTGTTAATATATTAAAAACCACACCAAAACCACCGCAATACATCTAGGTATTTGCTGCAAAACCTATAGGTTTTGCTTCTATACACCTGTATTACCTGAAAAACTTCACAGACCTATGGTTGAGCCAATGTCCCCAACAGGGTATATTTTATTATCATATCCCTGGACTAATAACGCTTTTGAGATATAGACTTTTAAAATTTATTAAATTTTGCAACTTACACAACACGCACATGTATTAATGTTAATGTTTTGATAAAATGCTTGAAACTTTTCATCTAGTTAATAATAAAATCGCTAGAGTCTAGTGAGCAAATTTTGAAAATAGTAATTTTAACTATTTTTGTTTACGGAGTATGGGACTGTATAAATTGGACATTATTTTAAATAGGAATTTTATCAAATTAAAACATAATTATTCTCGTCGTTGATTGCATCCTGGCATCGAGAAAAGCCAATTTTAAATAAATTTAACGTCATAAATTTATAATTAGATATAAACTCTAATTTCTCATTTTTCCTTATTTCAATTAAAATTTTAATTAAAATTGCACTGAACAAAATCATTTTACAGTAGAATATAGGGCAAACATTTTTATCATAGTCTATTAATATTGTATCATATTGTATCAATAGAATACGTATATGAATTTCATATAAATAGTTGTATGCATTTCATACAAGTACCTAACGAAAAAATTATGAAAACTATTTTTTTACATCGGCACTTAGTGCTACTAAGAGTGCCGATGTATTGAAATCTTCGCCGAAAAGTTAAAATCTTTGACCACGTTTTTTTCACATATAATGTTTTAAAGATACAGAATTTAAAATCAAACAAAACACCTAGTTTGAAATTTGCAAAACTAGATGGCTCTAGTGTACAAATTTTAAGCTTCCATTCATTTATTTTTAAAATAAATCAAAAATTGTAATTAATAAGTTCAACTTGCATCCAAGTAAAAACATATTTTTATTATTAATTTTAATTATATATTAAGTGTACAAGAAAAGCTAAAGCTTAATATAAATATTATACAAGTTAGTTTGTGCAGTGAGGAGTAGTAGTAAAATTGTAATTATGCTATGCTACCTTGTTCTAATAGCATGTTATTAGTTTTCCCAATAGTGCCGATGTTTTGACAGGGTGCTTGCAACGTTTCATCTAGTTTAGATTTTTTTTGTATTTGTTTATTTTTATCTACTTTAGCATAACATAATCATTCAGAGGGTGCCATCTAGCCTGGTGAAGCGTTATAAGGGAGGAGAAGGGTTAAAATGATCGAAAATGAACTTTAAAAAATAAAAAAAGTGGCGGATGGTGCTTGTACGTTACCAAACACAAAATAAATAGACAGTAATTAATAAAATTAAACAAAATTCAACAAAATTAAACAAAATTCAACAAAATTAAAACAAATCACAAAGTGTCCTTAATTTTTTAATAAAACAAAACGTAAATGAGGAAATGAAAGGAAAGGATTCTCTATACTTTTGCGTAATTCATTTTTGAAGTGAACAATGAATTTCCTTTTTGCCTCCTTTGATCTTTTTCGATGCAATATAAATTGAAAAGGTAAAAAAAATAAAACAAGATAAATAGCCCAGTCTGTAGGTAGAGTATCCTGGAAATAATTCAAGTATGCAATTTTTTCATGAATATAGTAGAATAAGGTAACTTAAATAATACAATAATTTGGAAAATTTGACAGAAAACTGGCTTTTCCATAGTTTTTTTTTTCAAAATAAGTCGATTTTGGTTAGCGTTCCAAAAAAAGACTCTAACCGAAAAATTTAGGCGAGTTATATTTTTTTACGATATTTTAATTTTATTTTTTCCATTTAAATCGTCCTAAAGCACTTTAATGTAAGGTCTAATTAAACGATTAGTAAAGCCACAAACAAATTTAGCAGTTACTTTTTTTCGACTGGATGGAACTCATTTTTCTGAACAACTTTGTCTCATGAATTTTTTTCTATCGTCATTTTCCTAATTTTGATCGGAAATGACTAAACAAAATGCCCTACAGTTTCATGCAATAAAAAGGGGCATATCTGCGAAAAAAATAAAGTCTAAACGGAGTTTAAAAAAAAACGGCACGATATTTTTTTATGATCCTTATTATTAACATCGATTTGCCAACAAAAATTGGATTAATTTAAAGTCGACCTAAAATATCGCACCGTGTGGTGCTCTAGGAAATTGACATGCCTGTATTTTTGTCAAGGTTTGCCAAAATAAACATGTTAAAAAAAATCGATTAAAGTTTTTTGTTAAATTTTCGAAATTTCGAATTTTTTTTTTTGAAACTTCCGGATCGATTTTGAGGTTGCAAAATTAATGTATTGTTGAGGAGAACTTTTCCTAGGATCCTACCATATTAAAAAAAAAAAATTGAGTACCTGAATTTTCCAGATGAAGGCTCTAACCAACAAAGCGACTGGGCTCAAACCCCATTCAGAATATCAGAGTATCCAATCTCTTTTAATCTGTATCATTTAATTCTCCTAGGTCCACTTCTGGAAAAATGAAGGCATTCCAAATAAATGAAAATCGTTGCCCCAGAGACGACTGTCTACATTATTTAGTTGATAATCTCGAAAATCTAAATGGTCTTGTTATTGTCTCATATTATAAATTTTCTATTAGGCACGTCGAAAAAAATAACATCTATGACCCAAGAAAAAGTTTAGGGCAATAAATAAAGTTCAATGTCGATATGCCTTAATTTAAATCTTTAAATTGGTTATTTTTTTAGGGGCTCGGTGAACGTTCGTATCCCTCCTGTACACTGCACTACCCTTGTACCGGGCACTGCCCTTATGTCTGGCACTGCCCTTATGTATGTCACTGCCCGTATGTCTGGCACTGTTCTTATACCTGTCACTGTTCTTACGTCTGGCATGCAAAGAACGATTACTATTTTTGGATTCAGGGGGACAAAATAATTAGAATATACTTCGTTTTTAACAGATTTTTGCCAAAACCAAAAATATAGATATAAAAAATCGCTATAACGATTACCATTTTCGGATTCAGGGAGCCAAAATAACTATAATATACTTCATTTTTAACGATAACAGATTTCCACAACGTTTTTTTGCCAGTACAAAAAATATATCAAAAATCGCGACAGAAAAAAAAACGGTGCGTTTCCACAAAGAACGATTACCATTTTCGGATTCAGGGTGGCAAAATAATTAGAATATACTTCGTTTTTAACAGATTTACATTTTGCCAAAACAAAAAATATATAAAAAAAACGCCATAGAAAAAAAACGGTGTATTTCCGCAAAGAACGGTTACCATTTTCAAATTCGGGGGGGGGGGGGGGGTGGCAAAATAACTAGAATATACTTAGTTTTTAACGATAACAGATTTACATAACGTTTTTTTTTGCCAAAGCAACAGATTTACATAACGTTTTTTTTTTCCAAAACAACAAATATATAAAAAACCGCCAAAGAAAAAAAAAACGCTACGTTGCCGCAAAAAACGATTACCATTTTCGGAGTCATGGAAAAAAGATAGTCAACCTAAGATAGGGAATTAAATTTATTCTATAAACTATAAAACAAGGAACAAAAGAGCATCTACGGAGCTAGATTATGCGCGGAAATTGCTGAAACCCACTTTTGACATTTACGTTGCATAAGGCACTGCCCTTATGTCTGGCACTGCCCTTATGTATGTCACTGCCCTTATGTCTGGCACTGTTCTTATACCTGGCACTGTTCTTACGTCTGGCATGCAAAGAACGATTACTATTTTTGGATTCAGGGGGGCAAAATAATTAGAATATACTTCGTTTTTAACAGATTTTTGCCAAAACAAAAAATATAGATATAAAAAATCGCTATAACGATTACCATTTTCGGATTCAGGGGGCCAAAATAACTGTAATATACTTCATTTTTAACGATAACAGATTTCCACAACGTTTTTTTGCCAGTAAAAAAAATATATCAAAAATCGCGACAGAAAAAAAAACGGTGCGTTTCCACAAAGAACGATTACCATTTTCGGATTCAGGGTGGCAAAATAAATAGAATATACTTCGTTTTTAACAGATTTCCATTTTGCCAAAACAAAAAATATATAAAAAATCGCCATAGAAAAAAAACGGTGTATTTCCGCAAAGAACGGTTACCATTTTCAAATTGGGGGGGGGGGGGGCAAAATAACTAGAATATACTTAGTTTTTAACGATAACAGATTTACATAACGTTTTTTTTTGCCAAAACAACAGATTTACATAACGTTTTTTTTTTGCCAAAACAACAAATATATAAAAAACCGCCAAAGAAAAAAAAAAGCTACGTTGCCGCAAAAAACGATTACCATTTTCGGAGTCATGGAAAAAAGATAGTCAACCTAAGATAGGGAATTAAATTTATTCTATAAACTATAAAACAAGGAACAAAAGAGCATCTACGGAGCTAGATTATGCGCGGAAATTGGTGAAACCCACTTTTGACATTTACGTTGCATAAGGTAGCATAGTCGAAACAAAAAGGGATTGAGTTTGGATACTTACAGACGGTTCACAATTCCCAAGCACATAAGTTGGTGGCCAATTATCCAGAAGCCAAAAATTAATTCAGAATTGGAATTGAAATTTTTGACATTTTGTATTCTTTATTATTATTATTATTATTATTATTATTATTATTATTATTATTATTATTATTATTATTATTATTATTTTGAAATAAAACCCGACAGGTTCACCTCGTCCTCCGATGACCGAGGCGACGTGCGGGGAAATTGCGGCAACTGCTCTCCACGTCCGTGGAGTAAGCCTCTACCGTGACCGGTTATCGTGTGCTCTGAGTAAATTAAGAGACCCAAGGATTACTGCTTTCTGCATGCGACCAGCCAGAATTTCGGCTGAGTCGCGACATGCCGGTATGGTTTTGAGGTTAGAGAGAAAGCTGTCATTTATACCACCAAGGGATCCAACAATAAGCACCACCAGTTTTATAGAGTGGTCTGGATACAGTCTGCGGAGTTGAAAAAGAAGATCCTGATATTTTGTCCGCTTGTCCTCCTCCTTCAAAACAATGTTTCTTTCGGCTGGGGCCGAGAACTCAATAACAAACATTGTTTTGGCATTGTGGTCGAGGAGGACGATATCTGGCTTATTGGCTTGTATTTGCCTTAGGGTGGAGAATGAATAGTTCCAATTTATTATTATTATTATTATTATTATTATTATTATTATTATTATTATTATTATTATTATTATTATTATTATTATTAACAGTAAGCGGCTAGGCCGATGAAACTGTAAACTTAAAATTAATTTAGTATAAATATCACAGCAAAAAAAAAAAAAATAGAAGTAAATAACAATGAAAAAGAAAAAATATATAAAATTAAGGAGAAAAAAAATAATATAGGATATGAAAAACAAAAATAAATAAACAAATAAAAAAATAAATAAAAAAATACAAATATATAAAAAGATATTTAAAGGTTATTGGGAAAAATGCACCCACTGGTTTAAAAGCCTTTCCAGTTCTTTGTCCAGCCTGTTCTTAAATAGGTTGACTGACCCCGACTCCACTGCTTCCTGACTTAGATCATTCCACTTATAAACCACACGATTAGAAATGAAGTTTCTTCGAGGAAGTTTAGAACATTTTTCCTTAGCAATTTTTTTATTATGACCTCGAAGGTTTGGGTAGTTGTTAAACGTAAATATGTTGAGTTGTACTGAGTAATAGTTGCTAAGGATTTTGTAGGTTTGTATAAGATCGCCTCGGGATCTTCTAGCTGCCAGTGTAGTGAGGTTTAAACGAGATATTCGCTCGGCATACGGTAGGTCTCTTAACTCAGGTGGAATCTTAGATGCTCTTCTCTGCACTCCCTCAAGCAAGTCGATATCCTTGACGAAGTAGGGATTCCAAACGCAATCAGCATATTCCAGGATTGGTCGGACATATGCTTTATAGAGTTTGCATATCGTTGTCGTGGAATGATCAGTGAATGCGGTCCTTATCAGGTAAATGACAGAGTTAGCTCTCTTCACAATTTTGGCTATATGCGGTTCCCACTTTAGGTCACAAGAAATAAGCACACCAAGGTCTTTCTGAGTTTCAACAGCACGAATAGGTTGGTCATAGAGCAGGTAAGTATTATTGGGATTATTAGGCCCCAGGTGGAGTATAGTGCACTTATTGGAGTTCAACTTCATAAGCCATTGTTGTGCCCACTCTACAACTTTATCAATATCCTGAGCAAATATCAGTAATGAGACTTGTTTACACGTATTTATATTTCCCTATCCGTGCAAATAGTATGAATTGTGAGTGGTAAAACCATATTTATTGTTGGCCTGTTAGTCTTAATCTCAAAACACCACACAATAAATAATGTAAAACGTTAAGAAATCAGATTTCTCTGGATGCGTGCTCGAGTGTTGTTTGGCTGTTTACACACAAACACAAATAAATTTATGATATCGGTTCACACAGAAAAATATTGTTTAAATCGACCGAAACCGAAACGTCGTGTAAACAGTAAACATAAGGCAATGGAAGTCCAAAGAAATTTAAACAATAGTTTAACGTTGCCTACAACCTTCAAACAGAAATAGTTATTTATGGTACTAGTGGGTAAAGTAAGATCTTGCCTATGAGCAAATTAATTTTCGAGAGGGCAACATCGGTTTACCCATGAGTGCCATACAAGGTTTTATCCAATTAAAAGCTTAGAAATTTATATTTTTTGTTACGGTCTGTTTGACCTTACACTTATTTGGGTGATTAGTGCATTTAATTTAATTTAATTTTAGTAGTACTAACCTTTTATATAGTTTTTCTTATTTAAAATTACCATTTGGTAGTTTACTTTAATAAATTTAATAAATATAACCTTACATTGCAATTGTCAAAATTTTCGGTGAAATAGCCATTAACTACTGTTCGTTTCGCATACTGCCCATTATTCATAACTAATATTTCTATGATATACGAAAATTGATTATTTTTAAATGATTTTTGGTTGTTGGTAACTTAAAATAAAATAGAGTGGTAATTTAGTTATTATTACTCTATGGTGGTTATTAATAAGTATTAATTATTGGAAAATCGAATAATCGATTCATGACTGTTTTGCTACAATGAAAGTTGCGCATGCGCTTGAATTTGACTTCGTCAAGGGTCGCCATATCCAATTTCTTTTCTTCTGTAATGTCTACCTGCTAAGACGTATTTCGTAAAACTTAGAGCCAGAAACTATACTTCTGGTAAGTACAAAATCTATTTTTAACTTTCGCATTGTGTGACAAATGTTTGTATTCTTTATTAGGCTTTTTACCCGGGATTTAAATTGGGTATTCTAATGTGACCTTCTTTCGCCTTCATTTAACCTTCACACCTCGTGTACAAAATGTTGTAAAACTACAAGAATTTGAAACTGTAGTGCAATTTAATACTTTGGAACCATTATCCGGACTGGATTTACTACATTGAATGTTTTGTGGACCCCAGGGGTATTCTAATTTGGACCAAAGGCTGAAGCTGTGTGTTGTTGGATATTTCTGTCGTCCTGAGACATCAATGCTGGGATTGACCACTAAGGTTAAGTAAATTGTTACTATGTTGAAGAAATATCGCTTCACGATATTAAATTCATTTAACTTGTTCTGCTTTTAAGTAATTATTTTCATTTATATCAATTAATAACACAAATTGAAGAAATATCGCTTCACGGTATTAAATTCATTTAACTTGTTCTGCTTTTAATTATTTTCATGTATATCAATTAATAATGTCTATTGGAGACCTCTTATGAAAGATTTAGTTAAGTAATCGTTTGATTTAAGTGATTTTGGGTATAAAATAATGTCTATTGGAGACCTCTTATTTAACTTCTAGTTAAGTGAAATCATAGTTAAGATTATATTTAGAAAAGTTGTGATCTGAGTAATATAGGGTGATTTTTATAATATTTTTTATACTCATTTGAGTACTTTTGATAATTTTTATAATATTTTATATATTTTAATATATGAGTAATTTAATTTAAATCACATTGTGTTTAATTTGATAACCACTGTCTAGGACAACTAATAACTATTTAGCAATCTCGGTTCTTATATTAAATATATCTCTTATTTACTATATTACAGCAAACGAATCCCACATACCCCCACAGTCTTGTATTGTTCACCCCTGAGTCCGGTGCTTGCAACGGATAACCTCTAACTCTGATATACCACCCATAATCAGAACAATATATTAGCTGAACAGCACCAAAATCTGTGCTTTTCCTCCTAACAGGTAGTTTGGCTAATATATTGCTTTTATAACGTAGCATTTTATTAAAAATTTTAATGACATTTACAAGAAAATAATTTGACAAGTGACAGTTGAGTGGGTAAAATAAATAATTATCTATTTATCTATTTAAAATAAAGCTGGTAATTGTCTCATTATCTGTATGTATTGGATAAATATTGTTTTTCTACGATCTAATAGAAAAGTTTACATTTCTACAAAAACAAATCTAGTTTTAAGACCGAAAAATAACCTAATTCTTAGAATTTTTACTTTTCTGCTCGTTACCATGACAGCAAGCACAAAATTAAAATTTGCGCGCTAGAGTGTAGGCAACCGGTAAGTCAATCGCAAAACAGCTGTCAAGTATATGCTGCGAGATGTTGGGTTCCGCCATTTTTTTAATATAAAATTATTATTTATTTTGTATCAAATCTCAATTTCGTGTGCTAAATATTTGTGTGTTAAATTTTTGATGTTATGAAGGAATTGTGGAGAGTTACAGTGATGAGAATTTTACTTCTAATCCACCAGATTTGCAAAAAAATGTAAGTGCTGCGACCTTGTAAGGTTATAAATTTACTGCCTGAAATTTATTTATTTTAGATCGTAGAAAAAAAGTTGTTTGTATTACAACCGTAAAATGTGATTTCTGCTTTCGCGTGATTGCTGATCTCGGCTAGACGCCACGCTCAAGCAGAAATCAGTCATTTTACGCTCTTAATACAAAAATAACTATTTTCTTTCGAATATTCACATATTAACAGAATCTGTTGCAAACAAATTATTTTTCTGATCAAAATTAGCAAGGTCTTAAATTAGTAAAAAGGATTAACCCTTAAATACTAAAAACCCATCTCACAGATGCGTCTAGATGCAAGCAAAACTCAATATGTTAATATTACGGAAACCGCGCATATTCATTTATTCCCATTCTACAGAGCGGTCCAAAAGTCACCCCCCCCCCCTCTTAACTTTTGAACCAGTTGAGATATCGACTTCAAATTTGGAACTTTTAAATAAGACAACTTAAACTATCTTTTAGCATATACAGTGTGTCCCCGGATCGACTTGTCAATACCACAAAATTACCATTTTTTTTTTAATTAAGAAAAACTACTTTGTGACTTTGCCCTGCTTGCTTAAAAACTAATTTTTGTCAAAATAAAATTTTGAAAAATTATAGTTGGCGCCAGATATCAGTGAAAGAGTAAAAAGTTTTCAGGTAAACTTACCTTTCCGTAACAGATATAAAAAAAAGTTATTTAAAAAATAGGTTTATAATCAAAAATAGGAGCCGCATGTCAAATTGTTATAATTTTAACTCATAATAATTTTTTTTATTAAAAAAAATGTATCACTGTGTAGTGAAGTGGTTTTTTTACTATTAAATATTTTTCTACTAATGTAGTGATGTCGAATTCTATCACTAATTTAGTGATATATTATATAATTCGGTTATAGCCCAGCAGTTAATTATAACTTTTATTATAACTTACTCAGTTAGGTTGGCCATACAAATCTTCTATCATATTTAAAGTATACCCGAGCGGAGAATATACTTAACCACTTATCACTTTATTCGGGAGCGGGTATTCTAGGAGACGGCGCTTTGGAAACAGATAAAACGATTTCTTCTTAACTTAAGAATAATATATTAAATAAATGTGAATAAATTCTCCAAGAACATGAAAGATCAATTCTTACTTCTAAGTCCTATTTCTATGCAAAGCCCTTAAATTCTAATTTCCATTATATATTAGTTTTCCATTAAATACTACTAACTTAAAACATTCTATGTTTGAAATCCCAACTATTCGCAATCATTTTCAAATCCCAATTTATTGTCCACATTTTTCTTAGTGTATATTAAAACTGGTTCGTATAAGTCATTTAAATAAGTTTACAAAATATTTTTCAAAGTTAAATAATATTCGTCAAAATTTCTATCAGTGTTCATACTAACAGTATTTATAAGTGACCAATTATTTTTGTCTGATAAAACGAGTCTCAAAATTTTTCTAAGTTTAAAAACTATTTTTTTAATTCAAGAATAAATCTCAAAATTAATTTTCACAGAAACTACATTTTCACTTTTGAATTTTACATAGTGACACCTTGAATAAAACTGAATCATTATGAATCTTTTCATGAGTTTATATACCCAATAAGAAGGTCACTAGTTAAATTTATTTGACAATGCTATTAGCGCAAAATATCTACAAAGATAACGCGCATATTTAATTACCCCGACAAAAGAGTTTCAGTCTCATCAATTTGCAAACTAATTGCTATTTCTGACATCTGAAACGATCATTTTAACTATAAATTAAATTTATATAAATAATTTGGACTACTAGACAACTTTTAAGTTATACCGACAAGAATTACCGAGGAGGGGTCCGATGTAATTTAGGTCAAACCGGACTTTACCGAAGCCGAATCTCGTGAAGCCAGATTGTATCATAGCGCAATATTAAAGAAATATTATTTTAAAATTTTAACTACATATAAAATATTCGGATCATAACATAGCTCTCCCCCTAATTTTTGAAAAATGATAAGCATTTTTCAAAAAGAAAATGTGCAACATTTTCCTGTTCGGTTCTTGCTTAAGTTGGAATTTCACAACACATTACAAAGACCAAAAACCTATATCTAAATCATAAGAACAACTAAAACATTACTTTTAAGAACAACAAGTTATATCTTCCTTATACATTTTATAGTTAATAATTTACATTATAACATACATAAACTTTACAATAGGCATCTCTATTTTATTCATTATATCATAAACTTCAATAAAAAAAATCTTTACTGCGTATTGACAAATTTGCTAAGTTATACAGTTAATAATTATGCAATATTATACAACTTTAATAACTGCAACTTCGCACACTTAAAAAAAAAATTATACCATTAATGAATAACCCCTTACATATTTCAACAAAAATAAAGTTCAATATTCATATAGCCACTTATTGGACTATTTAGAATCATTCGTTACTTACTATATTCGAAATATCCCTCGTATTGATACAACTTCTACTACTTCTCCGAGAATCTCTAACTCATTTTATAATTAACTCCATTTATTTCAAAAAAAAATATACTATAGTATTCGCAAAATTTATTGCGACTAACCTCACTCACTATTTGTCGACTATTTATCGGTGCCTATCTTATACTTCATAAAAAACTACCCATTTTTTTTTTTTTAGTTTTGAAACAAAAATTCATTCCTCCACTTGGGTAACATCACGGCTCCTGTCACCAGGTTACATGACAATTTTCTTTGGTAACTGCAAATTATTGCAAATTAACCAAGACTGTTTGGTTCTGTGTTAAAAACACTACCTAACCCCCTGATTTAAAGTTTGAGTCTTTACTTAATTGTAATACTTTTTGTCAAATTTCTTACTATTTCCAGATTTTAATAATCGTACTATCGTAATACTCTTTGCGAAATTTTGCGCATATTTTCGTAAATTTCTTACAATTTTTCAAAAACCCAAAACTCCAAATCTGCACCATTTTATAACTTCCACTTTTGCTTAAGTAGCAAATTTAAAAACATAAAGGACTATGTCCTTCTTCAAACTTTTCATGTAACAACCAAGTGTTACTTATTATAACACCAATTTCTCGGACCTTTAATATAATACGTCAATATATTATACTCCCAACTCGATAGTTAACTTTACGTAACGTATCCTTCTAATATCCTAACTTTCTACGTAAATTCCAAGATAAATCCCAATAAAAATAAGCCTTCATTGCAATGAATCGCAGGCGTTCTCAAGTTATCATATAAATGCTTTGAGACAGAATAAATTTATTTGGTTTACTTTAAACTACGTTAAGCTGTTTGACGATATATTACGCCTTTTTTTTACCAACTGGTTAATTATTTTTTTACATAACATAACCCTCATAACCCACATATATTCCAAACTTTTACGTAAATTATAATAAAAAATCATCCTACATTGTAGGCGTTCTTAAGTTATTGTAATAACTTTTCTGAGACCTTTCCGATATTTTATTTTATTTACACTCTATATTACTATAGGCAGAAAGACTACGTTAGCCTTCTGAAAGTAAAAGCTTAATAAATATATTTAATATTAGTTACATATATGCGATATACGCACACCTTTTATACAATATTTCGAATTCACCAAAAATACTAAAAAACAAAAACATAACTCATTATTGAACTTATTTTTGTTTATGCATATGTTTCACCCATTACACCAAAAATTGTACTTTCATTACAAAACATTACTAGTATTTTAATATACCCAACCAAAATAAATTTAATAATATATAACTTGCTGCCTTAATTTATTTTTGAACTGGACCTTTTGTAGCAGTTATGACTGCCACTGTTTTTAAAGATTACCTGATCTGTGTCACGTAATCATACGATGTTACCATTTTTTCAGAAGTTAGTATTTCTTTCTATTTGCACATATAAGATTGAGTACAGACTTATTGTATGGTCTTGTGGAAGTCTTGCGATGGTCCTTGATTCCATTTGCTGGGTCATTTTTCTTTTATTACAGAATTTGTCTTATTTTTGGTGTTTACTTTTGATAGCCTAAAATATAATAACAAACGTCTAGTAATCTACTACATTCAGTACTTGAGTTAGCTACTGATGTTTTTCAGCTAGTCTTACCTTTTTAATCACAGCTAAAGCTTCTGGAAGTCGGATAAAATCATTATCAAAGATTGTTTACCTAATTTTGAGGTTAGTTTTACTTCTACCCGCATTCAGGTATACAGTATGCATTGCATGGTCAGCTGATGACTTCAAGTTGGTTTATTTTCGTCGTATCATTTCTTAAACCATATGAAACGATTGTTAGATGTATGGCTAGGCATTTTAAACTTATTTAGAGTATTCTTTTTCTTTGTTTTCAAGTATTATGGGGATTATGAATAGATGTTTTTTGTGTTGCCTACCCTCAAAATCGATTTGTTGTTCGTAGTTCCAAGTTTCGCCACGGGGGGAGTTTTGTACCTTGCCGGAGTTGAAGGGAGTGGCGTTCTTTTTCAAAACGACAAGCAATGGCGTTCAGGTCGTAAAATCAGAATCTGATTTTTGTGAAACCATCCGTGGTTTATGTTTGTGTAAAAATGTTGCAATAAGTTTGTAATGAAGTGTAGTATAATCCTACGTAATTAGTTCAAGCAGTTTTAATGGAAATTCCACAATATTCATCTTTCAAAGTAAGTCGCTTTTTGGTTACCTAAGTTACAAGTGTTTAACACGTTGTTTTCTTTATTTTCATTAGAGGCGTACAGATGAAGGCTTCAGGCTGCAGAGTATTCTAGTATTCAGCACTTACTGCTCCAATTAATTCAGTTTTGGAATGGGTAAGTTTATTTTAAATCTAATTACGGATTTCGATTTTTCATATCGATGGCTGAGTTCTAAAGTCGCTGTTCTTTCTTTCTAGATTGTTGGTGAAGCTTTTCCATTTCTGTTCTAACGTTCTTCGAATGTTTTGACGATACCTCTATCCCAAATTTTATGAATATTGTTGGTGAAGCTTTTATATTTTACAACGTTACCGTTATCTCAAATTTTTCGAGTATCGATGGCGAAGCTTTCCATTTCAACTTTAACTTCAATTTTCATTGAGGTGTTCTTCAATTTTCCACATTAGTTTTCAAGAGTTTTCAAGATTTTTCAAGATGTTCAGTAAATTGCAGTACCGTCTTTAAGCCAAGAGGTTTACAAACGTTTCAATGGATCCTCAAGCGTTTGAGTTTCAAACGTGTTCAAATTTGTAAGGAGTTCTCAAGGCAAGGACAAGGAAATGTTCTGCACAGTGACGTACATCATCAGGGAGTGGGACAACGTATTTGGTCGTTCCAGGGACAACTTTAATTAACCGGTTTTTATAGTTTTAGTGTAAATAATGAAAATGCGGTTTACTATATTTATTTTTGGTAAAATATCCAAGTTCTCAAATTTTAATATTTATTAAGGTGCTCTATTTTATTATGAATATTCTAGGTTGGTTTGTAAACAAAGTTGCAACTTTGGGCCGTACGCCTAGATTACTATTTTTCACTTATTAACACATACCTTATATTACTGTTTTTATTTAGGTTATTCACCATAATAATTTTGGTATACATATTTTAACATTTTTGCAATAGGGTAGTTCACCACATTTTTTTTTATATTTCGCAATGGGGTCTTTTCACCATACTTTTGGTAATTTATAATTTTATTTTAATTAATATGATTAATTAAAGTTGTCTACTTGTCATTTTAAATAAACATTGTAACAGCACATATTTGAGTTTTTGTTTAAATTATAATCAACACAAGATATACAAATCTATTCAAATCATAGTTATTTTTCAGGTTTATACATGCTGTAAAAGATAATTAATATTCTAGTACATTATTTTTTATGTGTTTGAATCTTAACACATAAACTGCCAAGCACATGTATGTTTACAAGATTCTGGCGCCCAAGGTGTTAAACTAAGCTTATTATCATAATTTTTAATCCATGAACCCCTGTGCCCGTACTGATGCCAGTTAGCCGATCGCAACCGTACATTTTCTTTTCTGTAATAAGTAACCAGGGCAGCGCCTGATAATTTTTTAGTTTTTACTTATTCTAGACAGGAAAACGCGGTACACAATGGCGCCCAAATAACGTGGGATTAAGCTAGTTTAACTTTTAAATTTTTGAAGTTTGTGAAAAAAATATAAAGTAAAAAAAAAAAAAAAAAAATTTTTTTTGAGATATTTTTAAGATATTTTTAAGATATTTAGACAAAACTGGATATGGTTGTTGATTTGATTTAAACAATAGGTGTGCAATGTTTAAAAAATAGTTTGGTGTATACAGGGAGAAAAGAAACCACGGATAGGTTGAGAGTACCAAAAGGGTAAAGTTTTGAGTTTTATTCGAATTCTAAAATATATAGGATCGTAATAAAAAAAGTATTGGACGCAGTGGTACAGTTTTTGGTTATTTTTGATTCTGAAATATACAGGGTAAAAATAAAAGTTAGAGAGAATTTTTTTTGAAAAGCAAACATTTTGGTGCATAGTTTTGATTATTTTAATTCTGAAATATATAGAGTAAAATAAAGAGAGAAAAGTTTGGCCAGTGAGTTATTTTAGTTCTAAAATATATAGGAGAAAATAAAGTTGAGAGGTTTTTGGTTATGAAATTCTAAAATATATAGAATGGATTAAAGTTTGATGAAAGATGAGAGATTTTTTGAGTTTGTGAAATTCTGAAATATACAGGGTGAACAAAAAAGGTGTAGTAGTACGCGAGAATAAATCGTGGAGTTTTTGGTTCCGATCCGAATCTAAAAAAGAGTGGCGGACAGGGCAAGTATTTTTGAAAAAATATTGCAAATTTTGAGTGAGATTGCGAGAGATTTTTGAAAGATTTCTGAAAGATTTTCAAAAGATTTTTGAGAGTGAATATTTTTAGAAAGAATATTGACTATTTAAAGAGAGATTGCGAAAGATTTTTGACAGATTTTGACAGATTTTTGATAGTAAATTTTAGTAATAAATTAAAATTTTAATCATGGAAGATTTAAATAAAATGGATCTTAGATATTTGACGGTAGAGCAAATAAATTATGAATTGCGTATTAGGTCTTTAACGGCTAGGAATGATAGAAATGCGAAAATTAAAACATTGAGTAGAGCTATAGCAAGGGAAACGGAGGACAATAAATATGTCGATCCGGAGTTTAATTTCAATAATGAGGTAAAAGCTATTAATGATAATATTGATATTGTAAAAACTTTAGTTAAAGAACTTGAGGAGTTTGAGTACTCAATTTCTCAACTCATTCGTATAAAGTCAAATCTAGCGCACATAAATAAGCGTTTAAATAGGTTTCCGGAAGTAAAGGATAAAGAAGCAGATAGGACAAAATTTTTACAGATTTCTAAAGCCACTTGTTTAGAATTAGAGGCGGATTTGATTGAGGCTCATACTGCGCATGAGAATAAGGTCAATGAAACTAATATGACAAGAATTTCTTTAAATGACACAACGTTTCATGCAGCAGCTAATACTTCGGCTAGATCAGACCCGGACTTTATAAAGCCTGTACCTGTTTATAAATGGGGTGTTTCTTTTGACGGTACTGGAGACGTACTTTCGTTCATTGAAAAAGTAGATTATTTAAAAGTTTGTAGAAACGTCTCAGATGAAATTTTATTTAAAACAGCTTATGACTTATTTAAAGAGCCGGCGCTCTCTTGGTTTTTGTCAGTTAAAAGTTCAGTTAATAATTGGTCAGAGTTAATAGGATTATTAAAGAAAGAATTTTTGTCTGCTAGTGTAGATGATCATACTTGGGATGACATCAGGGCAAAGTATCAAAAACCAGATGAGTCAATTTCAGTTTTTACAGCGGCTATGGAGACATTATTTAAGAGACTTTTGCGTTATCCTAGTGATTTTACAAAATTGAAAACAATTAGGGAAAGGATACTTCCACATTATTTTACTCCGTTATCATTAGTAGAAGTAAACTCGATTGAAGACCTCAGAAAGTATTGTAAAAAGTTAGATGAAGCTTACATTTTGAAACAAAAAAGTGTAACAAATAAAAACGCAATTTATAAGAAATCAGTACCTAGGGTAAATGTGGTAGAAACTCAAGATAGTAGTTTTGCAGAGGAAAGTAGTTGTGTAAATAAAGCAAGTAGTAGTAAAAATGTTTGTAAAGAAGGGCACTGTTGTCAGATAAATTCAAATAGTAATTTTAGTAACAATTTTAGAAATAATAATAATAGTAATGGTAACTATAATAGAAATTTCAGAAATAATGGATATAAATCTTTTGGTAGTAATAGTAGCAGTAATTTTAATAGTAATAAAAATCAGAAAAATAGCAGTTCAGAAAATAATAGTACAGTAAATAGTAGTAATCAAGTAAAGCAAATAGTATGTTATAATTGTAATGGAATTAATCATGTTGTTAGTAAATGTCTTGCAAAAAGGACTAAGTTTTGTTACCGTTGTGGAAAAAAAGACGTATTTTTAAAAGATTGTTCTAATTGTCAAAAAAATGTAGAGCAGTAGTGGGAAATCCCGGCCGACGCTCACTACTTCATAAGGCCATACCTGATAGTAAGATAACTAGTAGCTACGAAGACAATTGGTTCAATTGGACAATTTGGCTAGAAAAAGTAAAAGCATTTTATAAAAATCACTTAATTTCCTTAGTAAATTTAAATCCTTTTGAAAATTTACCAAATGATAATAGGCCTTATATAAAAGCAAGTATCGCTAATAAGCAAATAGTAGCATTAATAGATACTGGCGCTAACTGTTCAGTTATAGGAAATTTGGGAATTAGTTTGATTAAAAGTTTAAATTTAGAAATTTGTAATAGTAGTATACCATATGTAACTACGGCTGATAAGGCACATCAAAAAGTTTTAGGTTTTGTGGAGTTACCAATTACAGTCAATGATACAGTAAATGTTTTAAAAATTTTAGTAGTACCGACTTTGCAAACAGAATTTATTTTTGGAGTAGATTTTTTGAAACAATTTTCTATATCTCTAAGTTTCGAAAATAATTCTTGGAAATTTTTGAATAAAGTAGAAATAAATAGTATTAATTCTAGTAATGAATTTGGAATTTTAGAGTTAAGTAGTGATCAGGAACATTTAGCTAATAAAGTTAAAGATTTGTTCAAAGAACTAAAAAAAGATAAGTTAGGGTGTACTCATATAATGAAACATGATATTGATACTGGGGATAACAAACCTTTTAAAATGCGACAATACCAAATGTCTCCGTATATGCAAGAAATTTTAGTTAAAGAATTAAAAGATATGTTAGCACAAGGGGTAGTCTCTCCTTCGAATAGCGATTATAATAGTCCGGTATTGTTAGTGAAAAAATCTGATGGATCGCATAGGCTTTGTTTCGATGGTAGAAAATTAAATGCTCAAACAAAGAAGGATTCTTATCCATTACCAAAAATTGATAGAATTTTAAGTATGCTTGGTAAGGCGAGATATATTTCTACAATCGATCTGAAAAAAGCTTTTTGGCAGATTCCACTGACTGAAAGGTCAAAGGAAAAATGCGCTTTCACTGTACCTGGCTATGGTCTATTTCACTTTAATCGTATGTGTTTTGGGTTGGCTAACGCGGCGCAAAGGCAACAACGATTGATGGATAAATTGTTTGGTGCTGCCTTTGAACCATATATTTTTGTATATTTAGATGACATAATAATAGTATCATCTAGTTTTGAAGAACATATACGTCTGCTAAAAGAGGTTTATCGTATTTTAAAAGAAGCTAATCTTACAATAAATTTTGATAAGTGTAAATTTTTTAGAAAATCATTAAAGTATTTGGGTTTTGTTTTGGATAGAGAAGGGTTACGCACAGATATAGAAAAAGTACAGGATATGTTAAATTATAAACGTCCTAGTACAACTACAGAGATTAAACGGTTTATAGGGTTATGTTCATGGTACAGACGGTTTGTAAAAAATTTTGCAACGTTAGTAGCACCACTTAATGCTTTGCTGAAAGGTTTAGGAAAGAAACAACCAATTAAATGGAATAATGAAGCTGAAGTCGCGTTTGTTAAAATAAAAGAAGCTCTTGTTTCAGCTCCGGTTTTAACCAGTGCTAGGTACGACCTTGTTTTCACCATACAATGTGACGCTAGTAATGTAGGTTTGGGAGCAGTGTTAACACAGGTTCAGGAGGGAAAGGAAAAGGTTATTGCATACGCCTCAAGAACTCTCTCAAGATCAGAAAGAAATTTTAGCACCGGTGAAAAAGAATGTTTAGCTCTTTTATTCGCGATTGATCGTTTCAGGGGATATATTGAAGGAGTTAGGTTTAATGTTATAACAGACCATTCTAGTTTAAAGTATTTAGCAAATTTTAAAGACCCGACAGGAAGAATTGCTAGATGGGCGGTTAAACTCCAACAGTATGACATGAATATTACATATCGTAAGGGTAGTTTACAAGTAGTTCCAGATGCATTAAGTAGGGCTTTTGAAGAAGTTGAACCAGAAAAACCAGTATTTCCGTCAGTTAATTTAATATCATTTGATTCGGAACAGTATGGTAAAGATGAGTACTATGTTTCATTAAGAGAAAAGATATTGAAGAGTCCAAATCAATATAAAGAGTATAGAATTGTAGAAGATAAAATATATAAATTTGATCGTTCTAATTTAGGTATTAAAACGAATATTAAAGAGTGGAAGTTGTTGGTTCCGAGACTCTGTAGGGTGCTTGTTATGAAAGAATGTCATGATGATCCTTTAGCAGCTCACATGGGTTTTTATAAAACTTTTAATAGGGTATCACAAGAATATTTTTGGCCACGTATGAGATCAGATATTTTGAAATATGTTAAGTGTTGTAAAATTTGCGCTGAACAAAAGGTTCCGAATTATGCACGTCATGGGTTGATGGGTAAAGAAAAGAATATTAGTTTCCCTTGGCAGTGTATTTCAACAGATTTTATAGGTCCATTACCTAGATCGAATGGAGGGTTTTGTTATTTATTAGTAGTATCTGATTGGTTCACAAAATATACACTTTTACAACCTTTGAAAACAGCTACTGCTCAAGGTGTAATAAAATTTATAGAAAATCAGGTGTTCTTAATATATGGCGTACCGCAGTACATTATTGTCGATAATGGTACTCAGTTTGCTGGGAAAGCTTTCAAAAAGCTTGCGGACGACTATCAAGTTCAAAAAATCTGGTACAATGCCAAATTTCATTCACAAGTAAATCCTACAGAAAGACAGAATCGAACGGTAGAAACGGCGATAAGGTCTTATATAAAAGAAAATCACCGGGAATGGGATAAAAATATAGGTAAAATAGGTCTTGCGCTTCGTACCGCAGTTAATGAGGTCCACGGACATTCGCCGGCGTTTCTCAATTTTGGAAGAATCGTACCTTTAACAGGGGCTTACTATGGCAAAGTTTCGTCCACTCAAGACGTTGAGTTGGAACCGGATTCTCGGGAAATGTATTTTAAGGATTTAGTTGGGTTAAAAGACATTTTTGCGGATGTAAAAACTAAATTGCATGAAGCATACGAGCGAAATAGAAGAGCCTATAACCTTAGAAAGCGTGACGTAACGTTCACGATAGGTGGGAAGGTATGGAAAAGAAATAAAGTTCTTTCCAGCGCAGTAAATTATTTTGCGTCAAAATTAGCGCCTAAGTACGTGTTATGTAAGATAATAGGTAAAAAGTCAAATTTGGTTTATGTGTTACAGGATAAAAACGGTCAATCCATTGGAGACTGGCACGTTAAAGATCTTAAGAAATATTTGGGTTCGAATAGTGATGTATCCGTCGGATAACTGCATGCATGAGTTTTTAAATTTCAGAAAGAAAAATAAAACCGTTAATTGTAAATATTAGCTAAGAGTGAGTAAAAGTCAAGTGTAAATAGTTAAATTTTATTTTAAATAAAATAAAGTCAAATATTGTAAAAAAAAAAAATATTTTCTTTGATGCTCGAGGGATCAGGTCTAGAACTGATTGCTGCGACATTTTAGTAGATGGGTGTAGAGTGAGTGTTCTCCAGTTTTGATTGAGATCTTGATTAGAATACCTGAAAAATTAAAAGGTTAATAACGGTCAAAACTATGGACTAAAAAGTTTTTGGACTTAGTGTCAATAATAAGGATTATTGATATTAAAAAGTCATTGTTGTTGAATTTTAGTTAATAAGAATTTTCCCGATTATGTAACTTCCCGATTGTGTAACTATAACTCGATTTTGTCAATTCATGGATTTGTCCCTAGTAAATAGGCGTGTGGTACGCGTAGATATCAGGCTTAACTAAAAATTCAATAAAAATGCATTCAATAACAAGTTCAATAAACATTGATTCAATATTGATTCATAAAAATTGGATAGAAATGCAATGAAAAATAAATAAATATTTTTATTTTTGTATATATTCGGAAAGGGGAATAAAGCTACAATAAATAATAAGTAAATTTAATAGTTTTTGGTTACAGAATCAGAATATGCTAGTAGCATAAGTTAGGAGTAATTTTTTTTGGTTACGGGGTTATTCTTTGTGATATTGTAATGTTCTATTTAGAGTTAACTATGGGAGTTTATACTCTGGGTTAAAAAATATTTTTGGGAATAAATATTTTTTATTTATTCGGAGGAGGGCTGTGTAGCAGTTATGACTGCCACTGTTTTTAAAGATTACCTGATCTGTGTCACGTAATCATACGATGTTACCATTTTTTCAGAAGTTAGTATTTCTTTCTATTTGCACATATAAGATTGAGTACAGACTTATTGTATGGTCTTGTGGAAGTCTTGCGATGGTCCTTGATTCCATTTGCTGGGTCATTTTTCTTTTATTACAGAATTTGTCTTATTTTTGGTGTTTACTTTTGATAGCCTAAAATATAATAACAAACGTCTAGTAATCTACTACATTCAGTACTTGAGTTAGCTACTGATGTTTTTCAGCTAGTCTTACCTTTTTAATCACAGCTAAAGCTTCTGGAAGTCGGATAAAATCATTATCAAAGATTGTTTACCTAATTTTGAGGTTAGTTTTACTTCTACCCGCATTCAGGTATACAGTATGCATTGCATGGTCAGCTGATGACTTCAAGTTGGTTTATTTTCGTCGTATCATTTCTTAAACCATATGAAACGATTGTTAGATGTATGGCTAGGCATTTTAAACTTATTTAGAGTATTCTTTTTCTTTATTTTCAAGTATTATGGGGATTATGAATAGATGTTTTTTGTGTTGCCTACCCTCAAAATCGATTTGTTGTTCGTAGTTCCAAGTTTCGCCACGGGGGGAGTTTTGTACCTTGCCGGAGTTGAAGGGAGTGGCGTTCTTTTTCAAAACGACAAGCAATGGCGTTCAGGTCGTAAAATCAGAATCTGATTTTTGTGAAACCATCCGTGGTTTATGTTTGTGTAAAAATGTTGCAATAAGTTTGTAATGAAGTGTAGTATAATCCTACGTAATTAGTTCAAGCAGTTTTAATGGAAATTCCACAATATTCATCTTTCAAAGTAAGTCGCTTTTTGGTTACCTAAGTTACAAGTGTTTAACACGTTGTTTTCTTTATTTTCATTAGAGGCGTACAGATGAAGGCTTCAGGCTGCAGAGTATTCTAGTATTCAGCACTTACTGCTCCAATTAATTCAGTTTTGGACTGGGTAAGTTTATTTTAAATCTAATTACGGATTTCGATTTTTCATATCGATGGCTGAGTTCTAAAGTCGCTGTTCTTTCTTTCTAGATTGTTGGTGAAGCTTTTCCATTTCTGTTCTAACGTTCTTCGAATGTTTTGACGATACCTCTATCCCAAATTTTATGAATATTGTTGGTGAAGCTTTTATATTTTACAACGTTACCGTTATCTCAAATTTTTCGAGTATCGATGGCGAAGCTTTCCATTTCAACTTTAACTTCAATTTTCATTGAGGTGTTCTTCAATTTTCCACATTAGTTTTCAAGAGTTTTCAAGATTTTTCAAGATGTTCAGTAAATTGCAGTACCGTCTTTAAGCCAAGAGGTTTACAAACGTTTCAATGGATCCTCAAGCGTTTGAGTTTCAAACGTGTTCAAATTTGTAAGGAGTTCTCAAGGCAAGGACAAGGAAATGTTCTGCACAGTGACGTACATCATCAGGGAGTGGGACAACGTATTTGGTCGTTCCAGGGACAACTTTAATTAACCGGTTTTTATAGTTTTAGTGTAAATAATGAAAATGCGGTTTACTATATTTATTTTTGGTAAAATATCCAAGTTCTCAAATTTTAATATTTATTAAGGTGCTCTATTTTATTATGAATATTCTAGGTTGGTTTGTAAACAAAGTTGCAACTTTGGGCCGTACGCCTAGATTACTATTTTTCACTTATTAACACATACCTTATATTACTGTTTTTATTTAGGTTATTCACCATAATAATTTTGGTATACATATTTTAACATTTTTGCAATAGGGTAGTTCACCACATTTTTTTTTATATTTCGCAATGGGGTCTTTTCACCATACTTTTGGTAATTTATAATTTTATTTTAATTAATATGATTAATTAAAGTTGTCTACTTGTCATTTTAAATAAACATTGTAACAGCACATATTTGAGTTTTTGTTTAAATTATAATCAACACAAGATATACAAATCTATTCAAATCATAGTTATTTTTCAGGTTTATACATGCTGTAAAAGATAATTAATATTCTAGTACATTATTTTTTATGTGTTTGAATCTTAACACATAAACTGCCAAGCACATGTATGTTTACAAGATTCTGGCGCCCAAGGTGTTAAACTAAGCTTATTATCATAATTTTTAATCCATGAACCCCTGTGCCCGTACTGATGCCAGTTAGCCGATCGCAACCGTACATTTTCTTTTCTGTAATAAGTAACCAGGGCAGCGCCTGATAATTTTTTAGTTTTTACTTATTCTAGACAGGAAAACGCGGTACACTTTAAAACCTTTAATAACCTTTAACTTTAGTTTTTTTACAAAAAAAAACTGTTACATACATTTTTAAATCAATGCAACTTTTTAACCTTTCTACACAGAAAACTATTTTTGTTATAATTTTCATAAAAAATAAACTAGCTTTCCCTATTTTTACAAACATTTAAATGGGAAAGCAAAATATGCGACCATCTGTGACAATATGTGACTATCTATCTCTTTGTGCAATAAATATCTTGCCTAAACAAAATAAAGTTATATAAACCAACGATAAAACTGTAAATTTCATAAAAAATAAAATAAATACACGGAGAAAAATATAGTTACGTTCAGTGTGATCAGTACTGAACAAACGGTATTTTTCCATAAAACTGTAGGTTTTCTCAGACTATACTAAACAAATTCGCTTTGACTCAAAATTATTTTTTAAAAAAGTATAAACTGAAATTAAAAAAAAAATTAAATATTATTTCGAAAGAAAAAAAAATCTGAGAAGATAACAAAAAAAATACTCATCACATTCGGGGTAGCTAATCCCAGACGAATAAGTACTTTTTTTATAAACTAAAATATTAACATCTCCAATAAGATAGATAAAATTGTTTTATAAATATACTAAGATAAAAAAAACGAAGTCACAAAATAAACCATTAAATTTTCAAATCGTAAACACTATTAATTTTTATTACATAAACACTTTAAAAGACCCAGCGTGCACCTGCGGGTGATGATAGACTTACGTATATCCTATACACTGAAAGCAACATAACAAAATTATAATAAAGTGGTTCTAAAAAAAATTTTTTTATAATAAAAAAAAAATCAGAAATCAACTAAACATTTTTCAAGATATTTAAACTACATCCAAGTAGGCATTCTTTACATATAAAACCTCGATATTTTTTGGTAATTTTTAAACATTTTGTTTAAGTTTTCACACTGAATTACAAGAAAAAAAAAAATTAAATATTTCTGTTTCCATTAAAATAACAATCAAATTCCAGTTAAAAAAAAATTATACATGATAATCGTTAGAAAAAAAAAACATACTAGGTACACTTTAATAAAAAAAAATTAATATTTCTATAAAATAAAATTCAAAATTTAGTTTTTCAGAAAAAATCATACTGTAGATACACGTTAATAATAAAAAGTCAAATTTAAATTTCCCAAATAAAAAATAATCAAAAAAAAAATATATATTCCTTTTTTTTTAATATTTCTTAAAAAAAAATCTGTACTATTTAATGAAGAAAAAAAAATCATTTATAAGTTCCAAAAAAGTAAAAAAAAAAATCTGAGAATAATTATAATTAAAAAAAAAACATAGTACGCTTTAATAAAAATATAATTTAAAAAAAAATAATAAAATACAAACCTAAAAAAAAAATTAACGTTTTTTTTTTAAGTACGCTAAAAAAAATATCGAAAAAATAAAAATATCCTGAAAAATTATTCCATTAAATAAAATAAGGTACACGCTAATGAATAAAACTAAATATATATTTTCTTTCCGTCCAGTTCAAATTAAAATTATCAAATACTCTAAACCTAAGTATATTCATTTCTTTCTGACAAAGGAAAATACTATTGAAAAAATATTGCTTAAGTATCAAATCGTATTTTTATACTTTATTTTAAAGACAAAAAATTCTACCATTGTAATATAATTAAAATTAAAAATCCAAAAATTGAACAAAAAACACTTATAATTTCCAAAAAAAATTTAAATACGATTTCATACTTTACAAATCTACAAAAAATAACATGAGAAAAACATACCAACATTTTTGAAAAAAAAAAAAAAAAAATTAATTTTTCCCTTCAATTTATATTTTGCTATAGGCCATAAAATTCTGCAATTTTTGCAAAATATCACCCTTCTTCCATTTTCATGATGCGGCCATTTTTTGATGTTTATCAGCTTTTCCAAAAATCTCCTTGCCTTTTCTGCCATTATTTAAGTTTCTGAAGTGTCTGTTCCCTTAGCCTATTTTTGATTTTAAGCAAAAATAATCCAGTCTCACATCAAAAACGATTTTTTAAATTTATTTCTCATAAAAAATAAAATCATTCATATTACCGACTCTTTTGTCATAATTTCGTTTCTTATTTGATTTTTTTTATTAATTACTTCTGCACAAAAATCGCTTTTGTCCCGTATGACTTGAACACCATTGTAGTGAAGTGGTTTTTTTACTATTAAATATTTTTCTACTAATGTAGTGATGTCGAATTCTATCACTAATTTAGTGATATATTATATAATTCGGTTATAGCCCAGCAGTTAATTATAACTTTTATTATAACTTACTCAGTTAGGTTGGCCATACAAATCTTCTATCATATTTAAAGTATACCCGAGCGGAGAATATACTTAACCACTTATCACTTTATTCGGGAGCGGGTATTCTAGGAGACGGCGCTTTGGAAACAGATAAAACGATTTCTTCTTAACTTAAGAATAATATATTAAATAAATGTGAATAAATTCTCCAAGAACATGAAAGATCAATTCTTACTTCTAAGTCCTATTTCTATGCAAAGCCCTTAAATTCTAATTTCCATTATATATTAGTTTTCCATTAAATACTACTAACTTAAAACATTCTATGTTTGAAATCCCAACTATTCGCAATCATTTTCAAATCCCAATTTATTGTCCACATTTTTCTTAGTGTATATTAAAACTGGTTCGTATAAGTCATTTAAATAAGTTTACAAAATATTTTTCAAAGTTAAATAATATTCGTCAAAATTTCTATCAGTGTTCATACTAACAGTATTTATAAGTGACCAATTATTTTTGTCTGATAAAACGAGTCTCAAAATTTTTCTAAGTTTAAAAACTATTTTTTTAATTCAAGAATAAATCTCAAAATTAATTTTCACAGAAACTACATTTTCACTTTTGAATTTTACATAGTGACACCTTGAATAAAACTGAATCATTATGAATCTTTTCATGAGTTTATATACCCAATAAGAAGGTCACTAGTTAAATTTATTTGACAATGCTATTAGCGCAAAATATCTACAAAGATACCGCGCATATTTAATTACCCCGACAAAAGAGTTTCAGTCTCATCAATTTGCAAACTAATTGCTATTTCTGACATCTGAAACGATCATTTTAACTATAAATTAAATTTATATAAATAATTTGGACTACTAGACAACTTTTAAGTTATACCGACAAGAATTACCGAGGAGGGGTCCGATGTAATTTAGGTCAAACCGGACTTTACCGAAGCCGAATCTCGTGAAGCCAGATTGTATCATAGCGCAATATTAAAGAAATATTATTTTAAAATTTTAACTACATATAAAATATTCGGATCATAACAACTGAAAACTTCGCTATAGTCAAGTAATATATATACGTACTAATTGTTTTTGTCAAAGTTTGACATTATTGTTTAATTAAAAACATAGTTAAGAGAAAAGTAAGATTAAAAATGCTTACAAAAGAACAAAAAATTTTCATTGTTCAGTGTTCCTTACAATATGTAAGAGATTCATTTATTGAACAATTTGGCATTGAAATATCTAGACAAAGTATCCACAATGTATTAAAAAAAATTACTGAAACTGGTAGTATCAATGATATTAAAAAAAAAGAAAAAGAAACTAGACGAGGACGATGCCGCCACAATAATTGCCCTGCAGTCTGTAGAGGAAGATGCCAAAATGGCTCTAAGAAAAAGATCTTCTGAGTTGGCTATAAGTAAAAGCCACCTCCAAAGAATATACAAAGAAAATGAAATATAACCTTATAAAATTCAATTTAGGCATAAACTTAAAGATGGAGATGAGGGAAGAAGGCTACTTTTTTGTTTAACTATTGGTGAAAGAATATTAGAAAACAGAAATTTTCATAAATTTATAGTATTTTCGGATGAATCAACATTTACTACAAATGGTGTTGTTAGTTCTCAAAATTGTAGGTATTGGACCAGGGATAATCCTAATTTTGTTATTAGTAGAGAGAATCAATATTATAAAAAAGTTAATGTTTGGTGCGCTATAAGTTACGAAAGAATTATTGGACCATATTTTTTTGACACTAAACTTAACAGATTTATATATTTAAACATGCTTCAGCAATACTTTTTGGCAGAAATGGAAGACGTTAATTTAAATTTTTGGAGAAATTTTTATTTTCAGCAAATGGGTGTCCGGTCCACACTTCCGAAATGGTTACACAATGGTGTAATGAAACTTTTGGTCAAAAGTGGATAGGTGGAAACGGGCCCATCTTGTGGCCAGCACGATCCCCGGACATTACACCAATGGATTTTTATTATTTTTGGGGAAAATTGAAACAAAACGTTTATAAAAGAAACTTTGGAAATAATTTAAATATGCTTAAAGAAGCTATAAGAGAAGAGATAAGAAATATTGGAAGGAAGGAAATACAAAATGTTTATAAAGAATTTAAAAGAAGAATAGAGAAATGTGCGGAAAATGACGAATTGCTAGAATTACCTTTTGTATTGTTTACTGTTTAAAAAATAATAAATAGGTACTTAAAATTAAAGTAACATTTAAATAATAAATTGTTAAAAAATTTCAGTATCTGACACTCAGGTAGTTTGATCTTATCTATGCAGTTAGTACGTAACATATAGTATTTCACTACTGTCAAGTTTCCAGTGTTTGAATTTTTTTAAATAAAAATATTTTATGAAGTAAAAGTATTAAATTTTGGCATGCGGCTCATATTTTTAATTATAAATATATTTTTTAAATAACTTTTTGTTGTATCTTTTACGGAAAGGTAACTTTACCTGAAAAATTTTTACTCTTTCACTGATATCTGGCGCCACCTACAATTTTTCAAAATTTTATTTTGACAAAAATTAATTGTTAAGCAAGCAGGGCAAAATCCCAAAAAAGCATTTCTTAATTCGAAAAAAAAGGGTCATTTTGTGGTATTGTCAAGTCGATCCGGGGACACACTGTATTTGATATTTTCAGCTCTTAAAATGTGGGCATGGGGGCACATTTTTTTAAATGGAAAGGGGGTCGTGTAATACATCATTTTAAAGCTTATAAAATTCTCCATTTAACTCCATATTTTTAAATTAAAAAAAAAATATTTTTTTGGGTTTAAAATGGGGTGTGAAAATGGGTATTAATGTCAAAATTCATCTAAAAAAACAAATATTTTTTTAAAAATGCCTAATTTCATCATAAAAAAATGTTAATTATACTTTTAAACTAATTTTAGTTGACATAAATAAAAATTTATAAAAAAAAACTTAAAAAATCGAATGTTTTAGCACAAAAAATTGAAAAATCAAAACCTTAAAAAACATTTTTAAAAAATTTAAAAATGTTAGTTTAAATGGAGAATTTTATAAACTTTAAAATGATGTATCGCACGACTCCCCTTTCCATTTAAAAAAATGTCCCCCCATGCCCCCCTGCCCACATTTTAAGAGCCCTAAATATCAAATATATGCTAAAAGATAGTTTAAGTTGTCTTATTTAAGAGTTCTAAATTTGAAGTCGATATCTCAACTCGTTCAAAAGTTAAAAGGGGGGGGGTGACTTTTGGACCGCACTGTATGTAACCCCAAACCCTTTTATTTATTTATATTTCAATACAAAAGTATAGGTATCATAAAAACAAAAGTCTAGGTTTGTATACAATATCTGTACATCAATTTTATTTTTTAGCTCTTTTTATTTCCCTACTGTACTGGGTTACGTCTGGGTAATGTTTAAGAGCCCAGCAATATTCTGCCAGCGTATGCGTTCTTGTCTTTTGTTTTAATAACTTATAAATTGGCTTAAAACCCTTAGTTAATGCCACAAATACTTGCTCCAATGCCAGAGTTTTAGGGAAAAACTCATAAAATAGGGTAAATTAGCAACTTTAAGTGCATATGTCATGACGTGACCCGAAAAATCTGATTACAGATTCGAAATCTACGACCCAAAATTGACCAAAAAATGGTCCGATGCCAGGAAACTTTTTTCTTCACCACATTTAATACAAAAATAGTTTGATCTAGCTGATTTACTGACCTGCCACGTTTTCATACCAAGTTTTAAAGCGGTTCCAAATACTATAATATGTTTTTAAGACACGTTTTATTTTTTTTTTTCATTCTGAATTTTTTCCTTATCAAATTACCCCAGAAAACAAACAAAAAGAACTAGAGTTAATTGACAACTTTAAGTGCATAAAGAAAAAAAAACCTGACGTGACCCGAAAAATATGATTACAGATTCGAAATCTACGATCCAAAATCAGTTAAAAAAAGTTGGTCCGATGCCAATTAGTACCTAATTGTACCCCAAAGACCGCAATTCGCACCTCAACCTTTTGTCAGTTATTCCATGTTGATAATTTCTGAGGTTAAAATTTTAAAAATCCGATTACGAATAAACTAAAAGGACTTGTTAATTTTAAAAATGTCAAATTTTAGTACCCAAGAGTAATAAATGTTAATAGAGTTTTAGCTTTGTACGACTTGATTTGAAAAAGTTATGGCAAAAGAAACGTCACCAAGCCACACATTTTTCGCCGGTCGATTTGAAACTTGTACAATAATTCATATCTATTAGTACCTAATTGTACTTTAAAGCTCGTAATTTGTACCTCCGTTTGTCAAATATTCCATGTTAATATTTTGAGGTTAGAATTTTAAAACTCCGATTACGAATTAACTAGAAGAAATTTGTTAACTTTAAATACATCAAGTTTTAGTACCCATTGGTACTAAATATTTTAAGAAAGCTTGGAGTGAACCGTTTTGAAATATAAATAATTGGGCGCCGGTGACGGTTCTCGGGGTGGAAGGTTCGAAAGAAAAAAACTGTTTATAGTCGGTTCTCAGCTTTATTCCTTGACACAAGGTGGTCAACAACTCCAGCACTTAGTGAATGAATAGTGAATAAATGAACGAAACGAAAACGAAAAAGTCCAAACGAATCTCAAAATTCTAACACAATAGGAAAATAATTAGTTATTTACTTAAAATATATGGATTGGTGAAGCACTTACCTAACACCAGGATAGCTTAGTTATATCATATATAAGGAATTATCCCTAAGGATGATTGAGAAAAATTAAGATTTGTAGAAAGTTAACTAAGCGCAGTGAAAATGAATGAACTATAGGTTAGTGTATATTTCAGTAATTTATAAAAATCCCTAGGTCAAGGTCACACTGAAATGCTGAAGTTTTGACATATAGTAAACAAAAGTACATAACCTTTAAACGCAATAAAAATAATATGTAGGTTTTATATGGTACCACCACAAGCTTACGGATATTACTACATGGTCTGTTTAATTTTATAACTATGTTTCTTTTTCCGTGTGTACACACAAAACATAAATAAATTTATGATATCGATACACTTTGAAAGTGTAATTTTTTACGAAATTACATTTGTTTCGTTATTCAGTTGTGCAAGGCTTTCTTGATACCCACTGCATTAGTAACAAACAAAAATTCTTATCTGTCACCTATAATTCAAGACCTATACATTATAAACTAGAGAATGCGACGCTGACGTCACAGCGAGTAAATTAAAAAGCACTCTGTAGTGAAACTGAACCTTATTTATTAGTACTTAATACATAACTATTATATAAAAAATGTTTAACATAATATATATACAGTATAGAGGTATATTTGTCCTCAAATTTGCCAAATGTTTTTTCACCCACTTAGAATAGACTTAGAGAGCTGAAATTTGGTATACATGCTTATCTGCCCTAACAAAATAATTTAATATAAAATTTACCAGCCAGCCCCCCCCCACCCCTTAAATATCAAAAACCTTTTTTTATCCAAGTGAGTTAATTTAAAATTAAAATTGGGTTACGTACTCATCCCGTAATAATAAAATTTTACTATAAAAAAAACAACCGTCAACCCCCCCCCATCACCCCCCATGCGGCTAAGTTAACTCTAAAGGGACCTCTCTGTTATACCTACTTATAATAAACTTGGAAAGCTGAAATTTGATACACATGCTTATCTACCCTCAAAAAATAATTTAATATAAAATTTACCCCCTCCCACCCCTAAAATATCAAAAACCTTTTTTTTATCCACGTGAGTTAATTTAAAATTAAAATTGAGTTACGTACTCATCCCATAATAATAAAATTTTACTATATAGTAAAATTATATAAAAAAACAACCGTCAACCCCCCCATCACCCCCCATGCGGCTAAGTTAACTCCTTTTACCCACTTAGACAGCTAAAGTTCGGTAAATATGCTTATATCCGGTGACAATATAATTTTACATAAAATCTCTGTTTCACTCCCGGGTTGCTTCACACATTAATAAATTATAACTAAAAACTTGAAAATAAAACTAATAAAAAAAAAGTTTTTAAACTTAAAACCCTTCTATTGATTACGTATTATGTATAACTAAAAAGTAGAAAACAAGATATACCAATTTACAAAAACGAATTTTTTAAAAGAAGGGAATTGGAATTTTTGGCAAAAATAATCACAAATTCCAAAACCTTTCTTTTAAAAAATTCGTTTTTGTAAATTGTTATATCTTGTTTTCTACTTTTTAGTTATACATAATATGTAATCAATAGAAGGGTTTTAAGTTTAAAAACTTGTTTTTTATATAGATTTATTTTATAAAGTCTAGCTTTGTTTTAAAACGGTTTTTTTTGTGTTTTTTTTTTTTAAACAAATGTTTTTTTTTTTGAATTTTCAACTCTAATAGATAATATGTGATTGGTTGTATCATAGCAACTCAGTATGTGAAATATTTTTGTGAATGGACAAGAATAGAGCACCTGGCTCATCTTGACCAAACCAACCAATCCGCCACCGGCCATGTGCTCATGTTGCGAAACATTGTTGCCCTATATGCGCGGATATAGGCTATATCTTCCTAAGTAAATATGTATGGTTCATAAATACCTACCACCAAATAACTAATGAAAAACTTTCAGAAAAAATACATCCAGCTTTGGCTAGTAACCACGAAACCGCATGGGCGGATTTAGGGGAGGGGCCATGCCCCCCCCCCCCCAGCGAAATATATTTGCATAGAAATACCTTCAACGCCTTTGCATAGAAATACCTTCAAACGCCTTCAAAATTATATTTTGGTGAAAGCGCAATTTTTTTCTTATGGATGGCCCCCTCCCCTAAAATAAAATAAATCCGCCCCTGCGAAACCGCCGGTCTCAAACCGGTTTCAACTTGTTTAGTTGCAATTGAGGTTATGTTAACCCAAATTTGCATTTAAAATCAAAAATAATATACCAAGTATTAAATACAAACTAAAACCATAAAAAAATAATAATTACTTACCTTTATCGACGTAGGGTACGCAGGAAACTTAATATTATAGATTATTTATAAAAAAACAACGTAAAAAGTCTAAATTCACACACTTTTCTTATACAGATTGATTTATATGTCCACGCGAGAATAATTGATATCCGAAACGGGAATTAACACTTTTATACTTATAAATAAGGTATAAATTTAATAATAAGCATAAAGAACACACAATAATTTACAAAAAAATTATAGGTTAACTTTTCGTTTCGATAACTATAGCGACATCTACAAATAGCGGCATCGAACTAAGTCGGTGTCTTTTAAAGTTTACTTTGCGAAGCTTCGTCGAGAAAATCTAAACAGAAAATTTACAGAGCACTTCGAATGTTGCGAAAGAAAAAGTAAAACATTTCAATTTGAAAAATCAAGTTGTCCTAGTCAAGGGCGTAGATGTTTTTCTTCTATGAGGGGGGGGGTAATACCCAGGGCCGGCCTTTCGGCGCCCTGAAGCAAGCCTTAAATTTGGCACCCCTAGAAAAAGAAAAAACACCCTCAAAAAAAAAGCTGTGTTCCTGACGGTTTCAGGCAAAACTTGGCGCCTTGGCAAAAAAAAATGGCGCCCAGAAAAATGCCCTCAAGAAAAAAAGCTTTGTCCCTGGCGGTTTCTTCCAAAATTGGCGCCCTTGCAGCAAAAAAAATTGGCGCCAAAACCTATTGGGGGGGGGGGGTAATTACCCCCCCCCTCATCTACGCCCTTGGTCCTAGTCGGTTCAAATTTTTTCATGGCAACTTGATTGTTACAAAAAAGAACCAGGTTTGGTCGGCAAATTTTGCGTATCTTGATTTTACCGTGTTTGTGAATTTTTAACGTATTTGGACAATTTTCTTCAAAGGTTTTAGGAGCAACTGGAAACGCAAGTAAGTTCTAATTATTTTTTTATTTATTCATAAATATAAACATATAAACTTGGTAAATAAAAATCAATATACAATATCGGTACCTACTGGACTGAGATAAAGTGGAAAATTAAGGCCTCATAGTAAAGTTAAAAGCTTACTTTTATATAATATTAAAGTCTAACCACGTTTACATATAGCGCTAACTACCGAGATTTATAACTCCTGTACCAATCTCTCTCTAAAACAACTTGTTAGAAAAAGACAGACTGCTGTGTGGATTTATAAATCAAGGGAGTTAACGTTCAAATCTATTCCCCTGGAGGGGTCTCCTCAAGGGGTTATTTAAATATATTTAAATATGTTATTTAAATACGTTTAAATATGCCTTTTTATATTAAAAGTGACAGTTTTTAAGGGGCTAACCAAAGGCGGATATAGGGAAGCTAAGGGGACTTGAACACTTTTTGTCTCCCAACCGAAGTTCCTCTGCCAAAGAATAATTTTTGCAACTTTTTTTTTGGTGAATGCGCCGTAATTTGGTTATTGAAACCCCCCTTCAGTTATTATCATATCAGCCACTGTTAACGCCTTAGAAAGTCACCAAATTTAAAAATTAATAATGATTCTATCAGTTCCTTTGGTTCCTATAATGTCTAAAATAATCTCTAAAAGCAAATACAATAACAATCACAGCTAAAATAGCTACACACTTTCTATGACTAAATTGCTTTCACATGAAGGACATGTTATAGTTACAATTTCCTCCAACATATTCTTAGATTTATTTTTAATAAAAGTTTCAAAACACTTCATGCATTGATATGAAACTAATTTACTTGTTATTTGACCACTTTCTATCTTCAGCTGTATAGAATTTATGAAATTCAGAGCTTCATCTTCATCTAAAACGTAAACTCGTTGTTTTCGATCTCTGCGGACTGTATCAAACTCTATTTTAATAATATTTGTGCTATTGTTAATAATTTCGCATGTTAACACTGTATTGGTATGCCATCGAGCTATTTCTTTACTTGTGGAGCAATCTCTTTCAGATATATGAGTAGGAGTTACAACAACAAAAACTTGCTGATTTAAACCGTGGATGGTTGCTAGGTACATACATTCTTCCCCACCTATATACACATCTTCTTCATCAGATTGCACCTCTTCAGGAACTACTGTTTTGGAATCTTCATCTGCACTCTTATAACTATCAAATTCGCTATCTGACTTCATTTCAGATATATCTGACTTCATTTCTGATATATTTGACTTTATTTCTGATATATTTTGAATATCATTGTTTATTTTTGGTTGTATTTCACTTGTTTGACTAATTTCTAGAGTGCTTAAAGCTGATTCAAATGGCGTAGAAGATTCAAAGACGTCGGATCTGACTAGCCAATCCTCCCCAAATTCTTTTCGTAGCTGTTCAACTTGCTTTTTAATATCTAGATGCGGTGAGGAAACGCTTGGGCTTGGAGCTACTTCTATTACTGCTTTTACAGTGTTATCGTCTTCTATTTCTACATTTCTAACTTTTTTAAGCTTTTCAGAGTAAGAACTGACTGTATTACAATCTTCTATGGATGAAGATGATGTTAATGATGATGATAAAATGGGATAAAGAGACCCAGTGAGCATTTTTTCTTGTTTTGTCATAGGTTTATTATCTAATGAAAATTTAATTTGCGAGATATTCGCGTTTAAATAGTTACAGGTTTGTGTTCTATGTTGAGGATGGAAACTGATAGGGTTGCCAGTTAAATTCAGTAATTGGAGAGATGGTAAATGTGAGATGGACAGCAAAGATTTGTGTTCCAATAAAGAATTGTGACTCAAATCAATTTGTAGGAGGTTTGATATTTGGCTTAGTGCTTGAATGTCTTCTATGAAATTGTTGTGCAGTATAAAGGTCTGAAAAATAAAATAACATATTTTAGCAACGGTATTTTACTCTCAAAGTATTAAGTTACCTAATATAATCTACAACAGTGTATTATCCCATGCATTTTTATAAAAAAAAAGATACAAGCAGCCACATGGCCACAAAAAAAATCTAATTTTAACTGGAATCTCAAATTTTAAATCTGCTCACAGAATCTACCTATCATGTCGAATTTTAAAGATGAATAAGGCATAGCGAAATTTATAGTAGAATATACCGTCAAATTCAGAGTAAGCACCTCAAAATCTATTATTATTATTATAAAATTATATTTTTATAAGAAAGGAAATGTTCAAGTATTACGTAACGCAAATTTTGATCATTTTGGACCTCCCCCCCTGTAACACTATGTTCCTATACGATTAAATGGGAGTAACACTCCAAAATGACCCGCCCCCTAGGAGAGTTACATAATACTTGAATGTATTTTTTTGCATTTTTTTTTTTATAAAATCATATTATGAATTATGTCAAAAGTATCCTTTTGTTGGCAGCAGTATTTTTTGCTTGATTATTTTTTTTTTTTTTTGATTTAAACATTTTTTTTTTAAACTTATCCACATTTTTTTATTCTTACTTACCTGTAGTCTTATGCAGATAGGACCTTTAAAATGTGGAACAGCAGTCAGTTTATTGTATGACAAATTTAAATGTTTTAAGTTCTGTAAAACATTCAGTGTTTCAACTTTAGTTAATTCATTGTGACTTAAATCTAGAGTGTGCAGCCATGGGGTCAACTCAAAGCTCCTATCCAACTCCAAAATTGCATTGTGTGAAAAATCGATAGCTTTTAACTCATTCCATATGAATTTACAACTCTCATCAGCACCACATTTTGATAGCACATCATTAATATTATAACAGCTGTGATTGACTGATAATCTCTGAAGATGAAGTCTTAATTTCTGTAAGCCTGTCACAGTGTTAATATCTATTCTATTTAGGTGTAGTTGCTTGAGCTTATCGAACCTGGTAAGGTTTACTATATCTGTATCTTTAATTATATCAGGAACAACTTTTAAACACACCGTTGTTTGAACGAGATCCAAAAGAAACTGTCCATCAATTATGGTTGTAGTTTTGTTTGAAATGCTACTAAGCTGTCGTTGAAATGAGGAGTTCATATCTTCGGGTAGTACATGTTTATCAAGTGACTGGTTTAATTTGTTTAAAATTGAATCTGATAGGCATAATGTGCCCATACCTTTCATAACATCGCTGCTCAGGGGCCTCAGCAAATTGGCAATTTGGGAGGTTAGGTTTATGTTTTCCATCTTTTCAGATTTTTTTACCTTAGTTAAATATTTCGGAGCTTCACGTATCACAGACAAAACTATTTATTGCAATATACATAACTAGTGTTATTATTAAACATTATAACAAATATCAAAAAACCACAGACCAAAATAACAAATATAGGTTAAGAATCTGCGTAGTATGTAAAATGATCAAGTATGGATTTTGATCGCAAAACAAAGTATGGGTATTAATCATGCGCCAACTTTTAGTTACAACGCGCGAGCGAACTTTTTAAAGTTTGAAATTTTAACAAGTTGATTAAGTTTAACAAATTATGTTCAAAATTAAAACAATTATTATTCCGAAAGTAAAAGTTTTTGAGTAAAGTCCTGGTGGTATTTTTAAATATTTATTTAACAGTCCATTCAAATAACGAAAAATTCCCGTGTTAAATTGCAATAAATGTACGCGGGCTGATATTTTAAAGGGTGCCCTTACGTAATCCACTATAGTGGATAGTAACAGAACACTCCTGTTAGTTTTTCACCAGGTGATTTGCGTAAGTGATGTCGGTTATCTTAAATTTTAGGGGTGAGTGCGGTTATCTCGCTAAATATGCAATTTACGATAAAAATGCATTTAACCAATTTTGTTAATGACGAAATTTCCAACAAGTTTTGTTTGGATAATTTTTTTATTATATTAATAACAATCGACTTATAAATATTCAAATATGGCCATGTTTTGGTGAGTCAAGTTGCACCCTCTGTAACCGTACCAAAGTACCTATGAAAATTAATAATGAATAATTTGGCCAAAAAATGGAAAAAACAGTTTCACCTCCAACATGGCTATTTTTAAATTAACTCAATTGTTATTAATATATTAAAAAAATTAACCAAACAAAAATTGTTGGACTTTTCCTCCTTAACAAAATTGGTCGAAATTGGTAATATGCATTTTTATCGTAAAATGCATATTAAGCAACTCACCTAAAATTCAAGACAGTGGACACCCCTTAGGCAAATCAACCAGTAAAAAACTAACAGGAGTGTTCTATTACTATCCACTACTACCCTTTAAAATATCAGCCCATGTACATTCATTGCAATTTACATAATTTAATAAATAATATTGGACTGGACTTTTTGTAAATATATTTATTATTTACAATACATATTCACGGTGCTTTTTTGGGGGTATTTTTTGTTTTTTTCGAAACCCTGAAATTCCTTTACCATTATAGTACCGTCCATTTATATGATTTTCAGCGAAAATTTAAAAAAATCTACCGAGCGCTTCGTTTTTTATTAAAAAAAAAAATAAATGCTAAACGAGCTGCAAAGAGTAAAACAAGCCGTGAACATATGTAATCCTACGCATTCCATTATATACTATTCACAGTAAGTGGGTATATTGATTTTTTCCAATTATATAAAAAAAAATTAAAATTAAATTCAACAATTTTTTTTTTGAGAACAAGAAAAAAAACTTAAAAAAAATTGGTGATTTTTTTTTAGGTTTTTTTATTTATTTTTTAATAAAAAAATGCAATATACCCACTTACTGTGAATAGTATATAATGGAATGCGTAGGATTTTACATATGTTCACAGCTTGTTTTACTCTTTACAGCTCGTTTAGCATTTTTTTTTAATAAAAAACGCTCGGTAGATTTTTTTAATTTTCGCTGAAAATCATATAAATGGACTTTTTAAAGTCCTATCAAATGGTAAAGTAATTTCAGGGTTTCGAAAAAAAAAACAAAAAAATACCCCCAAAAAAGCACCATGTATCTATTGTACAAGTCATTTAAAGTTTTTGTATAATTTATTTTTTTACAATATACTTCTTTGGAATCATGTTTAGAAGTTTTTCATAAGCTCTTCTGGTTTCATTTTCTTCCTGAGATTCTATGGTTATTCTCACAGTATAATTACTAAAAAATAAAAAAAAACAACTTCAACAAAAATAAATATTTGTCAATAACATACAAAGGGTATTATTAATAATTTAGGTTTTAATTAAAAGTCTAAATTAATTTTCACATAAAGCACAAGTTAAATTTTAAAATATAGTTATTTACCTATCAAATAATTTTGGATATGATCCAAAGTTCACATTGGGAAGATCTCTAGAAATTGTTGTCAAACTCTCAGCAATCTTATCTTCTGTTGTATTACAAAATATTTCCAACATAAAATATTTTTTATTAGACTTAAATAGTTGAGCACTGAGTTTACCGAAGGATTTTTTCAGTAATTCAGGTATTCCTGGAAAAATGTAAACATTTTTCACTGAAATAACTGGATAGTTTAGCCTTTCACCTTCTTTTACAGGAGCATAGTTTAACTTTGAATTTTTCGGTATCTAAAAATTAATACTTTATTTTTTTTTAGTTAAATATTATTTTTTTTTTACTTGTGCCAATTTCATTCCAGGGTGTTTGGGGTCTGTGCTCTTATAAAATTGTGTGCATAATTGCCTAAGCTCAGGATTTATTACTATGGGGACATCAAATGCTTTTGCAATACCTAAAAATCAAGATTTTATTTATAGCATATTAAAAGTTTTTAAATTTGAAACCTTCAAATGTAACATCATCGTGTGTAGGTCCAATACCTCCAGAAGTTATCACATAATCATAACATTTTGAAAATAGTCTAACTTCTTCGCTAACTGCATCTACATCATCTTTTATAACCGAAATCTGCAATTTTTCTTTGTTTATTTATAAAATTGTTATTCTACGATTTATTTTCAAACCTTCTTTAAGTTTAAGCCTAGTTTGTGTAACTCCAGTGCTATGTAATGGGAATTTGTATCTCTAACATCTCCTTTTAATATTTCGTCCCCTATAACTGAAATTAAGAGTTATTATGAGTATAAGAGTATAAAAATAAATTCTAACCTATAATTCCTGCACAAGTTGATTTATTTTCACTTATAGCCGATGAACATGACCTTTTGATTATAGTTTGTATTAAAAATTTGTTTAAATGAACAGCCATTCCTTTCTAACAACAATTTACACTAAAATTTAATCATTATTAAAAAAAATTAATGAGGTTTATAAGTCAAAAATTTGAATTTTAAATTACAGTTTTTAATTTCTTATTTAAAGAACCGTTACAGATTTCTTTATTTTGATTTTTTCGTACTCAGAGATGTCGCGATAAGCGTAAAAGTAGCGTTTGTTTCGTAAAAATAGTAATAGATGTCTCTACATTTAAAAAATTATTGTGGACGTCACGTCAATAAGTCTAACCTAAAAATAATTTTTTATCAATTTTTCGTTACAAATGTTTGAGTGCCGGTGATATTTGCTTAATAGTAGATTATTTTAAATCAGTGCCACGTACGTGATAGGTTTACTTAATATACAAAAATGATATTAAGAAATTCGTTAAATGTTACAATATTGTTAAGTTTTTTCTTGATTAGTTTCTTAACTCGAGTTGATTGTATTGGAGAGTTAATTTATGCTGTTAACTGTGGTGGTGAAGCACACACAGACGCCTATGGTATTAAATATGAGCGAGACCCATTGTATGGTAAAATTGGTATAGCCTCAGATTATGGTAAACGATTGCTAATAGGCAGGGTACCCCCAAATGACTATATCCTCTATCAAACAGAAAGATATCACACTAATAGTTTCGGATATGAAATACCTGTATTTTCGGATGGCGATTATGTACTGGTTTTAAAATTCTGTGAAGTTTATTTCAATTTGCCTGACCAAAAAGTTTTTGACGTTGTGCTTAATAATGATCACACTATTATAGCAGATCTAGATATTTATGACAAAGTAGGAAGAGGAATTGCTCATGATGAGTACATACAGTTTTCAATTTTAAAGGGCAGGTTGTTTGTAAATGGCGAAGAATCTGAAATAAGGGGTAACAAAATTAGGGTAGAATTTATTAAAGGTTACAAAGATAACCCTAAAATTAATGCAATGTATGTAATCAGGGGTAATATGGACCAAGTACCTAAATTACCACCTATAGCAACAGAACCTGTCCTACCTGTTGAGCCAGAAGTTGAAAACGAGGAACCTGAGATTGTAGCCCCCAAGGCTAGGCAAAGGACCTACAATACAAAAATACCTGATCCTTACGAAGCAGAAGAATCTTCCATTATGCTGCCTGTATTTATAGCAATTGGTGCTTTCATTCCGTTACTGTTTTGTTTATGTAAGTTGTGATTCAAAAACTTTTAATTAATGTATTTAATTTATTGATTTGTACTGAAAGGGGCTATCTACTATTAAGTTATGGTAAATTTATACCCATGTTTATATGACTCTTCTATGTGTGATATTTAATAGGTAAACAGCCTCAAAGTTATATAATTTATTGGTCTGACATTTATGTACCTAATTGAATTAATTTAATTTGATTACCTATTATTTTATTGAATAGAAAAATTATTATTTAATTTGTAATTTGTACCCAGGAACAACACTGGGTGGGAGCACCACCCACCTGACCACTCTCTAGTTAAGAAAATCCCCCCATCAGTTAAAAAAAAAACACTGATGAGTTGTGAAAATTACACAGGCACACAAAAACAAAAAAAGCTCTGTTTCCCTAGACGTGTCGTTTTTTTGTTTTTGTGTGCCTGTGTTATGGAGTCGATGACCTTTTTTTTTTCATTTCACTGTCATATAAAAAATGAAAAAATCTCAACCAAACCTTGAGTAAAATGTTGGCAAAATCGCAATCTTAAGTAAAAACTTTTGTTTCTGCCCTCTCCCCGTCCATAAAAAAGCGGCATGTACCTAAAAAAATAGTTATCATGTTTAAATTAAAGCTCTATAGATCTTTAGTTTAAATACTGTAAAAAATAATTTTCTTTGATAAGTATTTGTTAATAACAAAGAGGCTGTTTAACAATTAAAGGGTTCACTGTGAAAGTGAGCCAAGGCCATCCGAACTAGATTTAACTATTGTATTACTGTTTTAAGTTTTTTAATTATAGTGAATTTTATAAAGGCGTTCTCTTCTTCTAGGAAGAACACCTTAATTTTATGCAAAAACTATAGTATGTATAAAATACATTGTATATTATAACTATAGATTTTTTTGTCTTTGTCTATGATTATTACTAAGTATTATTACATAACTAAATGCATTGAGAATAGTTATACCTATGTAATTATAAAGCTCTTAACTTTTGAATGAGTTGAGATATCGACTTTAAATTTGGTACTCATAAATAAGACAACTTAAATTATCTTTTTGCATATATTAGATATTTCTAACTCTTAAAATGTGGGCAGGGGGGCATGGGGGAGAATTTTTTGAATGAAAAGGGGGTTGTTTGTTACATCATGTTAAAGCATATAAAATTCTTTTCTTTTTTTGATTAATTTTTTAAACATTTTTTTACGGTTTTGATTTTTTATTTTTTTTTTTTTTTTGCTAAAAAAATCGTTTTTTAAAGATTTTTTTTGTAAATTTTTATTTACATCAGTTAAAATTAGTTTAAAAGTATAATTTACGTTTTTTGCGTCATGAATTTAATCATTTTTCAAAAAAATATATATACTACTCATTTTCAACCCTATTTTAAACCCCCAAAAAATGTCTAAAAAAATAAAATATAAATATATAGCCAAATAGAATATTTTATAAGCTTTAAAATGATGTTTCACAACCCCCTTCTATTAAAAAAAAATCCCCCCATGTGCATGCATGCATGCCCCCTGCCCAAATTTTAAGAGCTGAAAATATCAACTATATGCAAAAACATAGTTTAAGTTGTCTTATTTAAGAGTTGCAAATTTGAAGTCACTCGTTCGCTTTTAACACGTTGAGCTCCGCCAGGGACATTCGTATCCCTCGCAAAGAAAACGCTTGGCGATACTGTTCTTAGACATTAATTTTAAAGTAGAAAATAATTTTTGTGGGTCTGTAAATCTACAAAAACTATATTAACTATGATCGCAGCATATGTGAAATTCACATGTGCTCATTGGGTATAGAAGCGGGCCGTAAATAAAGGGAGTTGAAAAACTGTAAAAAGCATTTTAATAATTAAGTACTATTCTTATTATACTATTCACAGCGCCTGCGCTAGAATAGTATTATACGGTAGTTTTGAATTCTTTAAAATTTTCAAAAATCGTCCTAGACAAACAATTCTGGGATACAAATTTGTTTTATGAAAAAATAGGATATTTTTGTTTTTTTTTGTCTATCCGTCTGTCTGCCTGTCTGTCTGATTTCACGATTTTTGTGGACACGATAACTCAAAAATGAATAATCTGATCGACTTGAAATTTTCAGGAAAAATCAAGTTCTATGAGGGGCAGTCCCTTTTGAAAGTGATCCCCTCAAAAACAAAATAGGGGGTTAAACTTTTAAAAAAATCCTAAAAAGCTGAAAGAAAATGCTTAACGTAACTTTTAGAAAAAATTACTTTTATTATAAGGAACAATTCTACCAATTTTGAAATTAATCCCCCCAAAAACAAAAAGTTATGGGGTTAAACTTTTTTTTTAATTTTATTTTTTTTTAAACTTTTTTTTGCAAAAAAAAAATAAAAAAAAAATTTTCTTCAAAAATGTTTTGTTTTTCGCAACAAGAAAATTAAAAAAAACAATTTTTTTTTATTGTTTTTAAGTGTTCGGAAAATGCAATATACCATTTACTGTGAATAGTATATAATGAAATGCGTAGCATATATTTTCACGGCTTGTTTCATATTTACAATTATGGCGAAGGCGCAAGCATTATTTCTCAAATTCCTGGTATTTTTTTTTTGTTCAGGCATTGTTTATTATAACCTGGAGATTCTAAAGGGTTTTAGAAAGGGGATTTTGTTAGTTAATTTACTAAATATACAGTGCGGTCCAAAATTCAACCCCCCCCTCTTAACTTTTGAACTAGTTGAGATATCGATTTCAAATTTAGAAGTCTTAAATAAGACAACTTAAACTATCTTTAAGCATATATTTGATACTTTTATCTCTTAAAATGTGAGCAGGGGGGCATGGGGGGAAATTTTTTTAAATGGAAAGGGGGGTCGTGTGATACATCATTTTAAAGCCTTTAAAATTCTCTATATAATCATATATTTTTAAAATTTTTAATCATCTTTTTTAAGGTTTTGATTTTTCAGTTTTTTGTGCTAAAAAAATAATTTTTTAAGTTTTTTTTTTTGTTAATTTTTATTTATGTCAACTAAAATTAGTTTAAAAGTATAATTTACTTTTTTCATTATGAAATTAGGCATTTTTAAAAAATTGTTTGGACTTTTTAGAGAAATTTTGACAAAAATACCCATTTTCAACCCTATTTTAAACCCAAAAAAAATGTTTTAAAAAAATAAAAAATATACAGTTAAATGGAGAATTTATAAGCTTTAAAATAATGTATCACACGACCCACCTTTCTATTTAAAAAAATGTCGCCCCATGCCCCCCTGCCCACATTTTAAGAGCTAAAAGTATCAAATATATGTTTATGTTTGTTTTTAACCTCGTACTATTCTACTTAATTAAGCATCCCCTAAGTCCAGGACTTGTGTGGGCTAGTAGTAGAGGGAACCACCGGCTTTAATTGACTTTCGAACCAATATATCTAGGGAGTACGCCTTCGCCAAATTTCAATTATTAATTAACTGAAAAAGGCAATCGGCGCCAGTGAGGTTTGAACTCACGATCATTAGATCAATGTCAGGCTATATCGATGCCATTGACCACTGACTAAATCTCCCTTATGCTTAAAGATAGTTTAAGTTGTCTTATTTAAGAGTTCTAAATTTGAAGTCGATATCTAAACTCGTTCAAAAGTTAAGGGGGGGGGGGTGACTTTTGGACCGCTCTGTATATATATTATGTGTTCAACAAAAGTGGGTAAATAACAAAGTTTTGATCGTCCGGCCCGCGATTACATCGATGTCCCTTAAAATCAAATGTAAAAAAAATACAAAAAAATAAGCCTTAAAAATATATTATTATGTTATTATTTTGGAGCAGTGTGTTTTCTTAGAATAAATTTCTAAACTTATGCAATAAAAGAATTTCGGGTCCAAGGGTCGCAAAAAGTTAACATGCCTACCGGGGCCCAACGTGTTAAAATACCATTTTTACTCCGTGTACTGATTTAAATAGACAAATTTGTTTTTAATTATTTTATTGTAATTTATAAGACATTTTTAACGACTAAAAGTTGTTGGAATAGATAACAGTTAGGATTTAGAAACCACAAAAGATTAGATTATGTTCCCAAATGTTTAATGACTTTCATAATTAAATGATAACAGAGACCTGCAAATTGAAGTTCGATTTTATTGCTGATTTCAAAAAATTACTTCATTTTGCTTTCCCATTTTGGATAATTTCAAAATTTTGGAATAACTTTGTATTCGTCCAAATATATTTGTTTTCATATTTTTGCGTTTTATGACGTTCGGTGTCGATATAAATCAATTTCGAGCAACATACCAAAAACTATAATAATCAGTTCTGCAATTTCAAAAAACTTTTTCATAGTTGGCCTGTAAAACTTATCATAAATTACAATTTAAAAATATAATTTTTAAATCATTAATTTTGGTATTTTTTTTACTCGCTGATATACAGGTCTGAAATTTGAATTTATACATATTTAGTTAATTTACATTCATACACCGAGACAAATTTTAACATTTCCGCTAGATACAGTGACTCTAAAACTGACAGCAAAGATATAGGATCTCTAATATTTAAACAACTGTCTCTTTTTATAAGAACTGTTTTTGTCATTACCCAAATATACATTAATTCTTTTTTTGTATGTTATAATAAGATTTTTATTGTTGTATTTTTATAATTTTATTGATTTTTTAATACAGTTGTTAAAAAAATTAGGTATATGGCAAAAAAAAGATTTAAAATAAAAAGTATTTATTTAATTTAACATACGTTTTTTTTTAAATTTAATTAACAAAACTTTTATTTGTAATATGATGCAAAAATGAAATTCAGTAAAAATGAGAAGTAGACTTTTACTTAAAACAGATTTTTTTTACACAAGGATGTGCAATTGCATATACAGGGTGGCTCAACGAAAACGAAACAGAGCTAAGAATCTTAATTTTATAATAAGGTTTTCCCTTAATTAGAGCACCGGAAAAGCAGGTTTGTTAGGGTAGGTAGGAAACACTACCCACCCACCTATCGTAACAAACCTACCTATCTAGTGCTTCACCCTTAATAAATCAAAATGATCTCCTTTTTAGAATTTTGTTATTTCGTTGGCTTGGTGACAAATTGTTTTTTTGCGAAAGCCTGCTTCTCAATTATTATGTACATTAAATACTGATTTTTTTATTTTATTAACATTTAGTACAGTAATAAAATATATTTTTTTGAGTTTAAAAATAATTTTTGACGCGCATTGCGTATTTTTGATACAGTGTAAAATTTTCTAAATGAATAAATCTGATAACCCTAAAAATACTATTTTTTAGAAAAAATTCTTGGACATGTCTATTTTTAGTTTGAAAGAATTTTCGATTCTCGGTTCAGCAGTGTTTTGTTTTTGATAATTGTATCAGCGGTTCTTGAGTTACTCCATATTTATTTCTTTTCTTAACTTTATATTGGAAGATGATATTTGACTCATGTCAATATTTACTGTTTGTATTATTGTTAGGCGTTTTATTATTTTTCATAAGTTCCTTGGTTTTGTATTTTCAAAAAAAAAATTTGAAAATCAGAAATGTTTTTCTTTAATAATAAAATTGGTTTGCCAGAACACTTTTGCGCATTCGTATGTATTATTAAACACTTCTGCGCATAACAAAATGTAAAAAATGTCTGTAATCCAAGAGAACGAGCTGCAGCTTATCAATTTGGAAGAAATAAATGTCAAATAACTCGAGAAACGCTGGTTATTTTCAAAAACAAAACACTGTTTAAACCAGAATCAAAAAACCTTTCAAATGAATACATGACATATGGTTCTATTTAAACTTTTAAAGATGTCAGAAGATTATGACGTCATGAGTAAAACCGGAAGATATCCCGCTCATATTATCGAATTGGTTCGTTTTGAAAATTACACACTGTATATATTATATTAGTAAATATTAATTACCACGGGTCGGATCGAAGTAGCCATTACCGGGGGCATACAAAAATTAGAATAAAAAAACTCTTTTTTCAAGTAAATAGACACTTAAACTATTGTTCACCAAGCGGAATGTTATGTCGACGGTGTTACTACTCAGTGTCATGATCCATGACTCGTGGAGAAAGACTTAAATTTTTTTTTTGAAAATTGTTTCTCGTTTCAAAAAAAGAATAGTTAATACAAAATATTATTTTTTTAATTATTCGTTTTTTGAAAAGGAAAACAATTAAAAAAAAATAATTAACGTCTTTCTCTATGAGTCATGGACCATGACCAAGTGACTCACTGAGTATTAACAGCGTCGACATGACATTCCGCTTGGTAAACAATAGTTTAAGTGTCTATTTACTTGAAAAAAGAGTGTTTTTAAATTCTAATTTTTGAATGGTTAGTTGGATCCGACCCGAGTTAATTACTCACTGTATAATATACAGTGTATATCGAGGGCTTCATAACATAGGGATGTATCTTCTATACACAGTGTATTTAAAATAGGGTCCGAAATTTAAACATGAGTGTAAAAATTCGTAGTAAGAGAGCTAAGCCCCTTTGAAAGTGGCTAAAATTCGGTTTTTATTTAATAACTCAGGAATGATTTTAGACATAGCAACGAGGTTTTGCACGTAAAATCTTTATAAGGCCCATCTTCGTATGTTATTTTCATCTACTTATTTTAACCAGAGTGCGAAACGGAAGGGGGGGCTTATCAGTTTTCAAAGTCCAAACTTTTTTCTGCCCATTTCGCACACCCCTGGTTAAAATAAGTACATGAAAATAAAATATGAAGATGCGCCTTATAAAGATTAGTTTACTTGCAAAACGTCGTTGTTATACTTTAAACGGTTCCTAAATTATTAAATAAAAACCGAATTTATTAGCCACATTCAAAGGGGCTTTTTAGACATCTTTATAGTAACTTTTTGACATATGTTCTGATGTAGAATCACCCCTTAAAATTTGGGACCCCATTTCAAATACACCCTGTATATTAACACGGTTGATACGCCCCTATGCTATGAAGCCCTCGATATTATCTCTCAACTTTGTACAATATCAGCCTATTATATAACAAGCTATAGTTAGCCCACTGCTGATCAAAAAGACATTCAATATTACAACCGGAGGCATTTTAGCAACAAAATTCGTGGCAACGGGTCAAGTTAGCAACAAAACCAGCCATCAAACGAAATTGAAACCAGCCAGAATTTTGTTGCTAGCTGGTTTGTTGCTAAGAACGTGTTAGTAAGACGACTCCGGAAAATTACATCAAAATTTTAAATAAGCGTAAAAATTCCCCTACAGAATTATGTATGTATTAAAATATTTATTTTTGGAATGTACGAGGTACAGTATTTAAGGTACACTTTTGGACTTTTTTGAAAATAATTTTCAAACAGTCAATTTTTTAATAACATTGGTAAGTATAAAAAAGCTTATAAAAATATCTACAAAATACTTGGTTAATTTTTTTTTAACATATTTAGTTTTTAAGAAAATGGTCAAAAATTGTGCCGATATCTTGATTTAAGGAAACACTTTTGGACTTTTTCGCAAATACTTCTTAAAAGCCAATATTAAAAAAATAAGTTATGATAAAAAATGCTTATGAAATTTTCTACTCACTTGATAATAATAATATGAACTTCAACATTTGCATGAACTAGATAGGTAGGCAATAAAATCCAAATAAAAAAGTTTACCTTAAAATCAAGATATCGTCACAATTTTTGCCAATTTTCTTAAAAACTAAGTGAGAGAAAAAAATTAAGTAAGTATTGTTGACCATTTAGAAGATATTTGCAAAACATTCCAAACGTGTACCTTAAAATGAAAATATCAGACAATTTTTGATCATTTTCTTATTTTCTCAAAAACTGAACAAGTTAAAAAAATGTTTTAAACAATTACTTTATAAAGAATTTAATATGCTTTGTTTTTTATAAATTTTTTTTTTATATAAAACATTTTACTATTCCTTAAAACTACTTTTGTTTGATTAACGCAGTCGTCCCTCCGAAGTGACTGATCGATTTCGTGCTTTTTAGCACTCTTCAGAGCCACATATCGGTAGTAGGGACAACTACGAAAATCAAATCCTTTCCATATATCTCTATATAGAGTTTAAAAATCGTTGTAAGGAAAAGCAAAAACAGCTAGCGACATCTACTGCTAAAAGCAGAGACTGGATAAACCTATCGATAGTCCAAAAAACTCTAAACTCTATATAGAGATATATGGAAAGGATTTGATTTTCGTAGTTGTCCCTACTACCGATATGTGGCTCTGAAGAGTGCTAAAAAGCACGAAATCGATCAGTCACTTCGGAGGGACGACTGCGTTAATCAAACAAAAGTAGTTTTAAGGAATAGTAAAATGTTTTATATAGATTTTTTAAATTTGTAAATATCAAACAATTTAATTTAGTTTATTAATTCAGATACCACTGTAAAAGGTGACCTCCTAGCGTTTAGGATTCAATTGGCGGCAATGTCCACCGTGACATTGATTAATCTGCCCCCTATCGACAGCGTGCAATAGGTTCTTGAAACCAATAACTGCTTCCTTTTTTTGGACTATCGATAGGTTTATCCAGTCTCTGCTTTTAGCAGTAGATGTCGCTAGCTGTTTTTGCTTTTCCTTACAACGATTTTTAAACTCTATATAGAGATATATGGAAAGGATTTGATTTTCGTAGTTGTCCCTACTACCGATATGTGGCTCTGAAGAGTGCTAAAAAGCACGAAATCGATCAGTCACTTCGGAGGGACGACTGCGTTAATCAAACAAAAGTAGTTTTAAGGAATAGTAAAATGTTTTATATAGATTTTTTAAATTTGTAAATATCAAACAATTTAATTTAGTTTATTAATTCAGATACCACTGTAAAAGGTGACCTCCTAGCGTTTAGGATTCAATTGGCGGCAATGTCCACCGTGGCATTGATTAATCTGCCCCCTATCGACAGCGTGCAATAGGTTCTTGAAACCAATAACTGCTTCCTTTTTTTGGACTATCGATAGGTTTATCCAGTCTCTGCTTTTAGCAGTAGATGTCGCTAGCTGTTTTTGCTTTTCCTTACAACGATTTTTAAACTCTATATAGAGATATATGGAAAGGATTTGATTTTCGTAGTTGTCCCTACTACCGATATGTGGCTCTGAAGAGTGCTAAAAAGCACGAAATCGATCAGTCACTTCGGAGGGACGACTGCGTTAATTAAACAAAAGTAGTTTTAAGGAATATTAAAATGTTTTATATAGATTTTTTAAATTTGTAAATATCAAACAATTTAATTTAGTTCATTTTTTTTTAATTATAATAAATTAAATTATTTGCAAAAAACTCGAAAAGTGTACCTTTAAATCAAGATAGTTGCGCGAGCTCATCCTTAATCGTTAGGGACTTTATCAGAAAGGTTTAACTACATCCCCAGACAGCTCATAATAACTATTAGATATCCAGGGGATATACTTTCTGGATATAGAGTATATCCAGTATATCCTATCTACTGGAGATCTATCCTCCTGGATATCCTGGATATCCATGATGGATCTCCACTGGATGGATATACTTTAGGGACGTCAAAAAAATAGATGTCCACTGGATATCCACGAGATATCCTGCCAGGATCTAGATATAGGCGGACATTTGGATGTCCTTGGGATATCTAATGACAATCCAGGTTATCCACTGGATATACTCTATATCCAGAAAGTGTATCCCCTGGATAAGTCCAATAGTTATTATGTGCTTTTTGGGTCTCTACCAATTTTAAAAACGAATTTTTTTTAAGGCAAACGCTTATTTTTGTACCTCCTTGACGGGACTAATTATCACATAAGCAAAACAAATAAAATATAAAAAAATAATCTTTTCTGTTAAAGAAAATTTTAAAATTTATTGAATAGATTGAGTATTTTGATCAAATATAATTTATCAAAATACTGCTGAATCAGTATGCGAATGAAAACTGCATAGGGAACCTAATTAATATTTTTTAGTAACTTTTTCCATAGCAATTTTTAAAATATACTTTACAATCGGGGCCGATCAGGGCCAGATCGATAGTGATCACTATGTTTATGTATTTTCTTTCTTTAAAAAAAAAAAACTCATATAGGAATCTTAAAAAAAAATCAGAGATCTAATATCTCAACAAAAATCTCGGTAATTTGCTACTTTTCAGAAAACTCAAAAATCGAAGTTTAGAAATCTTAGTTTTTTTTTGTTAAAAATCTCAGAGGTGCGTGTAGAAATATTTTGTAGTAGTTCCTAACCTCTCGTATTTTCTCGTGCAGTATTTTTCTTTTTACATAAAAAAAAACTGCCGTTTTTTTACATAAAAAACTGCCCTCGTATACGTATAAAATTAAATGATACGAAAAAATGTGAATGAATTATTCATTTAATATTGAATGTCTATAAAATAATTTAATATAAATAACATATTATACATATTTTTACATTGAAATTCACAAGAATTATTAAAATTTATGATCACATTTACTAAGATTTAATGTTCTTAAAATATCCGATATTTTTTACTTTGTCATGGTTTTATGAGTGTAGACACAATAAGAAATTGTTATTTACGGTATGTAAAGTCGGAATTATTTCTATAAAACCACTTTTTTATGAAGTGCGCCTTGATGTATGATTTTTTTTATATAACAGTTTAAGTTGATAGTATTTCAAATTAAAAACATGTATTTTAAATGATAAAAATCCAGGATTATACTAATAAAACATTAGTCTATTAGACCGCTACCAAACTTTCAGGGCGTCTTCCGGACACATTTTGCATAAAAAATTCACCGAGAGCCACTCTGTCAAATTATTGGCGCTAGATGATATGACGTCATCAAAATGGCGGAATTTTTACTGTTGGAGCAAAATTTTATTATTAAAAATATCTCAAAAACTAATTAATAGATTTTCAAGTTTTTGGTCTCATTTAAAAGCTAAATGATTACATTATAAGCCGATGTTGCAAACTTGAAACATTTTATTCTCGTATAAATTACACACTGTGTAATGCTCATAGTCACAAAAATTAAAATTTAAAAAAATGTGCCAAATTGTCTATCGTTCCAAAGAAAATTAAATTTAGATATCGCTACCAATTTTTTAGGGTGTCTTTCAGATACATTTTTCATCAATAATCCTCCGGGAGCCTTTCTGGAACGTGATTGGTTCTCGATATCGTGACGTCATCAAGGCCAACTCTCAAATATATTTTTGCTTATATCTTAAATATTTTTAAAACTCATGCAAAAATTTTATTGTTTCTGATCTCGTTTAAAAAAGAAACGATTACTCTTTCTATAACTGCGGCTAAGTTGGAACATATCTTTCCCTTTTCAGTTCAGTGTGCGCAGGAAACCAATTTTTGTTTTCGACTTCGAGATAACTAATTTTTTGTTTATTAATTCGTTTATGTGAGTCAAGAAAATAATTTTAAGGCCAAAATTAACAAAATCTATTAACCCGTTGTTAAGAAAAATGAGTTTATTTGTTTAAAAAAAAATGATATATGAAAAACAATAAGATTAACAGATGATTTTACGTAAAAATAAGAAAAAAACATATGAACTTTTGTGATAAAACGGTTTCTAAGGGAGATAGGGTCTTCTAATGGGTACTTTCAAGCATATTTCTCACTTCATAAGTCAGGAACGATTTTACTCATCGACATGAAACTTTCAATGTAGAATGTAACCAATAAATATAAACATTTAACACTTTAATTAAATTAAATTTTTGACCAGTTGCGTAGTATTTGGGAGAACCAATAATTTTCCAGAGTGGCTCCCGGTGGATTTTTGATGAAAAATGTATGTGAGACACACCCTAAAAATTTGGTAGCCATATCTAAATTCAATTTTTTTTTCAGAGCGATACAAAATTTGCCCATTTTTAGTTTAGTTTTTGTGATTCTAAGCATTACACAGTGTGTAATTTATAAGAGAAAACAACATTTCAAGTTCGCAACATCGGCTTATAGGACAGTCAGCTGCAAAATTTATCTGGAAGACGCTCTGAAAGTTTGAGCGATATCAAGGACTGAAATGTTTTGGCAAAATTTGTTGCTTATTCCATTTAAATTAGCATTACTTGACTGAATCACATAACAGAAATCACTCGTATTATGACTTTTTTATTAAAGTTATCAAAAAATTTATACCACTTGATAATAGACCCTAATAAGCTACAAGTGTGCTCAAACAAAAGTTTTCTACTAGCTTTTGTTTTTGAAAAACGGTATTTAGCAGTCATTTTAATTATTATTTAAATAAAATAATATAATAATAAAAATTTTGTTATTTTTCCATAATTGGTTAAAAATATTTAATAATTTTAAATTATTTAATTTTTAAATTTGTTAATAAAATTTACATATTTTTTTAAGGATTGTTTAACAAGAATCCTATGAAGTTCATCTATTTTTATCCCCATGGAGTGGATCCACTTATTATCCGTGTCTGAAATAGACTGCAGACTGCGAAAGTGTACTAAAAAGCGAGGATCATACCAATTCGGGTGCGGTTCGCGTAATTCCGTCTGAGGGGAATCCCTTATACGAGAGCAGCTAATACGTTTAAGTGCGTATTCACAGCCTCTCATAACAAGCATAGTACATAAGAATGCGATACCGTGATTGGCTTACAAGATACATGACGACACATCAAGCCAATCACGGCATCGCATTCTTATGTATTATACGTGATATGCGAGACTGTGGATATGCCCTTAGGTATGAGTCACTGCATTCTATTTCAGACACGGATAATTTTCAAGGTAAAATAAATGAATCGGTTATTGCTATAGTATAGGAAAAGATGCTTGCAACAAAACTTTACACTACGATATTTAAAGAAATCTTTGACATAGAGACTTGAAATTTGGAAAAAGATTTGTTTACTACTTGAAAATCTTTGTTCCAAATTTCAAGTCACTGGGCCAAAGCGTTTTTGAAATATCGTATTGTAAACTTGTTTTACAAGCGACTTGCATCTTTTTCTCTTCTTTAAAACACTCTAAGTCAAAAACCCATATTTAATAGTGTGCTAGGTGGAAAAAAATAGGAATGTAAGCAAAAACTTTTTTAGTGTGCAGTAACACTTCCTAAACACCTAAACACTAAAAAAGTATCTACTCACTCCTATTTTTTTTTTTGGCTAATTATTAAATATCGGTTTTCGACTTTTAGCAATAACCGATTCAAATGTCATAATAGTTTTATAAATTGTCAAATTGATAAACTAACTTTAAGATAATTTTTGCGTTTTTTTTATGTTTAGGTGTTAGGTCGTAGGAAAAATAGTATACGCACCTTGACGCAAACCATTTCAGTGCACTCTCGTGCACTAAAAACTAGGTTCGCGTATTCGATGCGCAATATACTATACCTGCAACTAAAGCTATCAATTGATAGCTTTGCTTATAACCAACTCTGGTCTGTGTCATCAAGCAAGAAATAAATTAAAAATCGCACAGTGAATATTTTCAAAACAGATTCGAATATTGGATGTGCGAATATACTGCGTAGTTTAGTTTATAAAACATGACTATACTCTATAGACAAACATATACTATTCGAACCTGTTGTAAAAATATTTACTGTCCGATTTTTAATTTACTATCTTGCTTGAAAAAACAGACCATAGTTAATATTTTAGAAAATTCCTTTTTTATTTGGGTTGTCATTCCTAAAATGCATTTTAAAGCAATTGAAAACTTATTCTTTTTCGAAGCAATAATAAATATGTCAGTTTAATTTTGACGGATTACTTTCTCATTTTAAATAAGCAATTTTAGTTTTGCTCAGTCTTGCCAATATAATTTTTGGAAACAAAACGGCAGCGAGTTTTACAGAAAAAAATCCGATATTAACTACTAATCCCACGAGAAAAATTGACAACGCCCGCGAGGGTTGTGTGGGTTAATTATCGCAATTGCGTGAATTAATTCACGTGGTAAATTTTTAATAGATTTTACAAGTGACATTAAAACGTCCTAATTTAAAGTTTTTTTGTATTAGCACTTTTTTTCATTGTTTTTTTCTGAATGAGTGCACTTTCATGAAAGTTACTTTCTCTCACGTTGCCCTTAGCGACGTGAGGAGTTATTTGTTCCGATTCTTGTTATGTGATATATTAATACAAGTTAAAGTTGATCTCTGAATTTATATTTTTAACATTATGTGATCTTGTAAAAATGCATATTTTAAGTATCGCGTTTTTATAGTCGTCGAGTCGTTAAAAATTGCAAATGACTGAAGTATTCCTCTTGAGTGACGTCAGTCGTTTTAGTGCTTTCCGGGATTTTAAGGTTTTATGCGGAAATTTTTAATATTATTGATCACATTAAATATGTTGAGAATTTTTATCAGCTGTATTTTCACTATGTAGAAATTTTCCACTAAAAAAACATTTCTAAACGTTTAGCATTTATTTTTTACTTACTATACTCTTCACAGTGCGTTTAAGCGCTAGAAGAGCATAATAGGGTAGTTTAAAGTATTACAAAATCGTCAAAAAAAAATTCCTACACCATAAACTCCAGGATACAAATGTTTTTCATAAAAAAATAACTTTAAAAATGTCCGTCTGTCCATCCGTTCATCCGATGTCACGTTTTTTGTAATAACTCAAGAAAGAATTATTCGATGAACTCGAAATTTTTAGGAAAAATCGAGTTCTATGAGAAAAAGATCCCTATTGTTTTTAAAATTGTTAAAATTAACAATTTAAATTGAAAATTATTGGATTTAGTAAAACAAACAATTATAAGGTAAAGAAATAACATATATCTTTAAAATATTGCCATTTTAAAATATTGTTTTGCCAAAAAAGTGCACGTGTAAAGCTTCAGCTCAAAAACAGAAAATAATAAAAAACCCCTGGTCAGGGAAAATTGAAGCTAATTTATTAATCACATTGATCGACAAAAACTTAATTTCTATATATCTGTCAACAACGCCACAAATCGGTCAAATATAGATCTTGAGCCTTTTTAGCCTTTTTAAATGTTAATGTTTGTTTATCCAATTGAAAACGTATTCTTTTTCGAAGCAATAATAAATATATCAGTTTAATTTTGACGGATTACTTTGTCATTTCAAATAACCAATTTTAGTTTTGTTCAATCTTGCCAATATAGGTTTTGGAAACAAAACGGCAGCGAGTTTTACAGAAAAAATTCCGATATTAACTACTAATCCAACGAGAAAAATTGACAACGCCCGCGAGGGCTGTGCGGGTTAATTATCGTAATGGCGACTTCTCCCGATAGATTAGACAGGGACAAAAGTTCTACCCAAAAAGGATAGAAGACATACATACACTCCCACTTCCACCCAACCAAACAAATTTTGTATTTGTTCTTTGTTGAACAAATACAATATTTACTTGGCCGAGCGAAAACTGTAACTATGTTATTTTAATTAAAGAAATTCGTGGGGCCATCTAAACTTTAGTAGAATTATCTTACTCTACATATTCACATTAGCTATGTTCGTTCGTGCCGCTCAGTGCTACACTTTCCGGCCAACCAAATAAATACTGTATTTGTTGTATGAAAAACAAATACAGTATTTATTTGGTTGGCTGGAAACTGTAGCACAAATGAGATAGAGATAGGGTAGACGTCTTTTGTTTCATAATTCTAGTTGTAGAGAGCTCCATTGCGTGAATTAATTAAAAGTTACTTTCTCTTACGTTGGCCTTAGCGACGTGAGGAGTTATTTGTTCCGATGCTCGTTATGCGATATATTAATACAAGTTAATGTTGATCTCTGAATTTATATTTTTAACATAATGTGATCTTGTAAAAATGCATATTTTAAGTATCGTGTTTTTATAGTCGTTGAGTCGATAAAAATTGCAAATGACTGAAATATTCCTCTTGACTGACGTCAGTGGTTTTAGTGCTTTCCGGGATTTTAAGGTTTTATGCGGAAATTTTTAATATTATTGATCACATTAAATATGTTGAGAATTTTTATCACCTGTACTTTCACTATGTAGAAATTTTTCACTAAAAATACATTTCTAAACGTTAGGATTTATTTTTTACTTATTATACTCTCGCTAGAAGAGCATAATAGAGTAGTTTAAAATATTACAACATCGTCAAAAAAGGTCCTACACCATAAACTCCAGGTTACAAATGCTTTACGTAAAAAAATAACTTTAAAAATGTCCGTCTGTCCACCCGTCCATCCGATGTCACGTTTTTTGTAATAATACCTCAAGAACGAGTTATCCGATCGACTCGAATTTTTTAGGAAAAATCGAGTTCTATGAGAAATAGATCCCTATTGTTTTTAAAATTCTTAAAATTAACAATTTAAATTGAAAATTATTGCATTTAGTAAAACATCAAATTTTAAGGTAAATAAATAACATATATCTTTAAAATATTGCCATTTTAAAATATTGTTTTGTCAAAAAAGTGCACGTGCGAAGCTTCAGCTCAAAAACAAAAAATAATAGAAACCCCTGGTCAGCGAAAATTGGAGGTAATGTGGTCCACATTGATCGACAAAAACTTAACTTCTATATATATATATATATATATATATATATATATATATATATATATATATATATATCTGTCAACAACGCCACAAATCGGTCAAATATAGATCTTTTTTAGCCTTTTTAAATGTTAAGGTTTGTTTATCCAATTGAAAACGTATTCTTTTTCGAAGCAATAATAAATATGTCAGTTTAATTTTGACGGATTACTTTGTCATTTCAAATAACCAATTTTAGTTTTGCTCAATCTTGCCAATATAAGTTTTGGAAACAAAACGACAGTGAGTTTTACAGAAAAAAATCCGATATTGACAAAAGAAAAATTGACAACGCCCGCGAGGGCTGTGTGGGTTAATTATCGCAATTGCGTGAATTAATTCACGTGAACACATGGTACATTTTTAATAGATTTTACAAGTGACATTAAAACGTCATAATTTAAAGTTTTTTTGTATTAGCACTTTTTTTAATTGTTTTTTTCTGAATGAGTGCACTTTCATGAAAGTTACTTTCTCTCACGATGCCCTTAGCGATTGTGAGGAGTTATTTGTTCCGATGCTCGTTATGTGATATATTAATACAAGTTAAAGTTGATCTCTGAATTTATATTTTTAACATAATATGATCTTGTAAAAATGCATATTTTAAGTATCGTGTTTTTATAGTCGTTGAGTCGATAAAGTTGCAAATTACTGAAGTATTCCTCTTGAGTGACGTCAGTGGTTTTAGTGCTTTCCGGGATTTTAAGGTTTTATTCGAAAATTTTTAATATTATTGATCACATTAAATATGTTGAGAACTTTTATCACCTGTATTTTCACTATGTAGAAATTTTCCACTAAAAAGACATTTCTAAACGTTAGGATTTATTTTTTACTTATTATACTCTTCACAGTGCGTTTAAGCGCTAGAAGAGCATAATAGGGTAATTTAAAATATTACAAAATCATCAAAAAAATGTCCTACACCTAAAATCCAGGATACAAATGTTTTTCATAAAAAAATAGCTTTAAAAATTTCTGTCTGTCCATCCGTCCATCCGATGTCACGTTTTTTGTAATAATAAGTCAGGAACGAATTATCTGATCGACTCGAAATTTTTAGGAAAAATCGAGTTGTATAAGAAAATGATCCCTATTGTTTTTAAAATTATTAGAATTAACTATTTAAATTGAAAATTATTGCATTTAGTAAAACAAACAATTATAAGATAAAGAAAAAACATATATCTTTAAAACATTGCCATTTTAAAACATTGTTTTGTCAAAAAAGTGCACGTGCGAGGCTCAGCTCAAAAAGAGAAAAGAATAGAAAACCCCTGGTCAGGGAAAATTGAAGGTAATTTGGTCCACATTGATCGAAAAAACTTAATTTCTATATATCTGTCAACAACGCGATAAATCGGGTGATTTGTCTACGGTGGGAAACCGTGTATACTGGGTGATTCAATATGAAAAAAAGATCCCATAAAGTTGGTCCGGAAATCAGACCTACGACCCTACATCTGAAAAGTAGTTTTTATTTAATATCTCTGGAACCCTATGAACTACAGTAACGATTCTTTGCACATGCCTTGATAATGATAAAGGCTTTCCTTTTATGTTATTTTTATTTAGTAATTTTAACCAGGGACGTGCAATATGGGGCGGCGATGCCCCAAACTTTTTTTTACATAGATTTTTTGATATTATGACCTTAATTTCATATTTTTGAACC
>OY294044.1:45325818-45397148 GCA_958510825.1 Brachypterus glaber
TTCCTCTCTCTCAGCGTGACCTAGAACTAACGATGTAGACGTGGAGAGGTACTAGTTCCATTTTGTTTTTGTTTTTTTGTTTTTTTTTCTTTTTGGTTTGGACTTTTTAGTTTGTTTAGTTTTAGTTTGAGGTAGGTTGGCTGAGGTTCCATCAGACTGGATGAGGTTAGGTTAGGTTTGGTTGTGTTGGATTGCATTGAGTCAGTTTGAAATACTTTCGGTACTTGAAACCGAGGAAGTACCGCCAAAACGACCCGAGTACGGATTGTCAGACTTTTTCTAGTGCGCATGCGCGATGTGGTGGCGCCATCTACGAGTGTTGACAATCTGACCTTGGGTTCGTGATCAGCGACCTCCAAAACCCCCGAGTACCAAATTTCATGGTAACCAGCCAATCCTCAATCACTTTCCTTCTGCACATGCGCCAAAAAGTGGCGCCATCTACGAATTTTGAAAATCTGACCCCGAATTCGTGATTAGCGACCCCCGAAACCCCCGAGTACCAAATTTCGTGGTAACCAGCCAATTCTCAATCACTTTCCTTCTGCACATGCGCCAAAAAGTGGCGCCATCTACGAATTTTGAAAATCTGATCTTGAATTCGTGATCAGCGACCCCCAAAACCCCCGAGTACCAAGTTTCATTGTAATCCGTTGATTAAATTCTCCGCGCCACTCGAATGTCAATAAAACTTTTTGTCAGCGAGGTCAGATTTGACAGTATTACTGGCAAAGAATCAATGATTACTAAAAACACCACACGGCATTCGATTCCACGTTAAAATATCTACAATTTGAATTTTTGTACGTCCCAATAGCATTGACCCAATTCTGACGGCGGCCATTTGCGATTTGACATGGAATAACCCATATATATAGGTATATTTGTCCTCAAATTTGCCAAATGCTTTTTCACCCACTTAGAATAGACTTAGAGAGCTGAAATTTGGTATACATGCTTATCTGCCCTAACAAAATAATTAAATATAAAATTTACCCCCCAACCCCCCCACCCCTAAAATATCAAAAACCTTTTTTTTTATTCACGTGAGTTAATTTAAAATTAAAACTGGGTTACGTACTCATCCCATAATAATAAAATTTTACTAAAAAAACTCTTCCATTGATTACGTATTATGTATAACTAAAAAGTAGAAAACAAGATATACCAATTTACAAAAACGAATTTTTTAAAAGAAGGGTTTTGGAAATGTTGGCAAAAATAAAGAAATCACAAATTCCAAAACCTTTCTTTTAAAAAATTCGTTTTTGTAAATTGGTATATCTTGTTTTCTACTTTTTAGTTATACATAATACGTAATCAATAGAAGGGTTTTAAGTTTAAAAACTTGTTTTTTATATAGTTTTATTTACGTTTCACACGGTTTCTGTAATTTTGAAGATCTGCATCGTGTTCAGCATGTCCAAATCTATAGGAATTTGTATGTTTCATACGTTTGCACGAAGGGGCAAAAACGGCCTATTTTTAACATTGTTCTTTGGAGTTCATCGGACTTTTTCTTCTATGTTTTAAAAATTTTGCGCCCATATAACTTTTTTGTTTTTAAAGGGAATTTTGTTTTTAATTATATTTTTTAATGGAATTTAAAATGTTTCGATTAATTTTTGCCTAGAACAACCTTCATTACTTTTATAGGTTCAAATTTTTTCCAAGAGTGGGAGGACAGCAAAAAATTAAGTTTTTTTCGAAAACTCCGATTTGGCTTCTACTTACGTGCGAATGTTAGTTAAGGTTGATAGAATAGAATAGAATAGAATTTATTTAGCCACATTACATTACAATACATGTTTCTGGTACGTCAAAAATAAATAACAAATATGTTTAAAAAGTACAATTAATTAAAATCATTCATGGCATGAGCCTCACTTATGCTGTAGAAGCACTCATTTATTAGGATTTTTTTAATTTTTGATTCAAAAATTGAAATAGGCAAGCATTTTAAACTACCAGGGAGTTTATTATATAAGCCTATATCCAACGAGTTTTTTTTACTTTTAGTAAGTCGTAAGAACGTGGGTTTTAGGAGATCGGCATTTCTAGTGCCGTAGTTATGAACACTAGAATGAGTCACATATTTATGTTTATTGTTATGAACCTCTGCCAGACTGTAGAAGTTAAAAAGGGAGGGCAAAGATAAAATGTCAAATTTCTGAAAGAGAGGCTTGCAATGAGTATCGTGCTTTTCGCCAGCAATGCATCGTACAGCCTTTTTCTGAAGCCTAAAGATATTTAAGGCTCAATAACGAGTGAAATAGACCAAAGTAGCTAGTTCGAAGAGTATTTAGATCAAGCATTTTTTTACTGTCTTAGTAGGTATAATGTTTTAGATAATCTACTTGATAAATTATCAATGTGGCAAGACCATGACAAAGATTCATCAATATAAATGCCTAGAAGTTTGACAGTGCCACCTTTGGTAAGACAGTTGTTGCTGGATATAATAATTTTTTGAGTTTTATCTCTATTTAATATTAATCTGTTTACATTGAAGCAGTTTACCGCCTTGTTCATGGCCTCCATCATGACTCCACCAAGATCACTTATATTTCTTGCAGATTCCCTCAACGAAGTGTCATCTGCAAAAAAATATACTTTCTTCAGCCCCCAGAAAAAAATCAAGGTCATTTATGAAGATTATAAATAGCAGGGGCCCCAGGATGGAGCCCTGGTAGCCCGTGCTCAATGTTCATGAGTTTAGAGAATATACCATTAAGGTCGACGCATTGTTGTCGGTCTGCAAGATAGGACAGAAAAAGTTCTAGTGGTACACCACGCACACCATAATGGTGTAGTTTGTCACCGAGAAGGTCATGGGGGACGCAGTCGAAGGCCTGATACTGGTGTTAACTCATAATAATGGAACCCACACTTACCGATATATTTGAAATTTCTAGATCGGCCAATAGGCACCATTAAATAAAGACGTAAATTAAATACTGTTATAACAATTTACTGACCATTTTAAAATAAATCTAATTATTTTTATTGAAAAATTATGTATATTATATACCTTCTTAATTTTTACAGAAATCCTTGTATTTTATTTGTGCAACAAACCCTAATTTTGAGCCAACTTTAACGCATTGTCTTTTCAGTAAGAAATTTCTATAAGTGTTCAATTAATTTGGTATTCCAAAAGATAAAAAAGCAATTTCTGCATATTTAAATGTTTCTATATCTTACGCTAAATCATAGTAGTATTAGGAATTTTGGTTTAAATCCATTTTTATTTCAAACTAAAATCCAACCTGTTTTTGCCTGCATATGTTTCCGTTCATAGGAACTGCAGTGAAGTTCACTAAGTTAACTGACTAACTTTTTATTTACTCATAACTGCCTATACTCAAATACAACCTTTATCAGGTTGCATATTGTATTTTTTTTAACTGCCACATGAACTCCTGACAATAACCCCATTACCAGTTTTTACAGTCAAACTTTCCATGGAAACAGTACCCTCGTCACTTAAACTCCTACTAAGCGTCCTATTATTCTTAAAAATATGATTTACTACTTTAAACGGACTTAGTTTATACTTTTTCGGACTTAGCCTATTCTCTTCCAACACTATACCTAAGGATCTGTCTTCCTTTCTTCCTGAGTCTTCCACGAAAAATAAATTTCTGGATAACTGGGGCGAAGACATGGATAGCTTTGTCCTTTGAACATTGGGCAAAACTTGGACGTTTCTCGATATTTTCTCAGTTAAATCTGTTTCAAAATCGCAGTCGTCGAACGAATATCCGTGGAATGGGAGAGTATCTTCGATGAATACGTCATCTGATTCGTCAAAATAAGAATCATCAAGAAAGCCTTGATTTATCTTTGTCCTGTAAGGAGTTGCAGGTCGTATCATCAAAAGCTTGTCGTTTTGTTTTAATGAAATGTTGGAAGAACTGTTTGATTCTGGTTGTTCCTGAATATTCCAGATTTCCCTGTTTGTTTCACCTGTCGTAGCTACAGCTACAGCTGCGGAATTTTTAACAATGCTTCTAGCTATTTCTTTCTCCTCCATGAGTCTAAGTTTCTTAATATCATTATTTTTAATATCATTCGATCTTTTTCTCATCTGCCAATGGAAGTTGCTGTAGTTGTTGTTGTATTGGGATCTTTGTTGCGCACAGTATCTCTTATGATCAAAAAGATTTAAGAAGAAATTTTTTAACGCAAGTCTAAAATCCTTCAAGTGGTAAGCATAAAGTAAAGGATTACCAGCGGAGTTTAGGTGTGATAAAATGATGCAGGAAAACATGAAGTTACTGTTGACTTGAAAGCCCCTGAAGAAGGCTATGAAACAGTTAATGGTGTATAAAGGAATCCAGCAGATCATGAAAAATAAAACGATGATGGCTAGATTTTGTGTAGCTTTTACTTCGTTCCGTTGAGCTGCGCCCAACATCCTTAACATGGTTCCTCCAGAGGTGGAACCGCTGGTCGCAGTTCCGTTTTCTGGGTTCATAGTGACGATTTGTCGAACCTAAAATTAAAATAGGTAATTAATAAGAATTTCTTAAATCTTGATACAAGTTTTTAATTTTCGCAATTTTATTATTTTTATTATTATTATTTGACAGGTAGACGACATAGCCAGTAATTTATCAGAAATGTATTTGTTGTATTGACTAGATAAAATTAATATGCTTTATGGCACTCTACTATTTTGAAAGGAAATTGGCAATATACTGTATATTTTCTTTTAAAGAAAAAATAATAGACTTTTTCCTCTCATAGAACTTAATTTTTCCTAAACTTCTTAAATTATCTTGTCCACAAAAAATGTGACGGATAGACAGATATTTTTTTGAATGTTGTTCAGCGCTGCAGCATTTAATAAAAAACGCGTGCGTCTATTTTTTTGTCTAGACTAATTTTTAACTGGGATGAAACATATCATAATACTCGTCAATCTGAGACCTACGTCGAAGCTGCAAATAGTATCAAAATTATGGTTTATGCAGTCTGAAAAATAATAAATGCTACCGCGAACAAGGAAGAACACATTTTAAAGACCCGGAGATAATATTATTATAGAAGAAAAATCTATTTAAAATGTTATTTGTATTCCTTGTCAAAATCATTGGAGAGCCATTATCACAAGCTTGAAGCTTATTTAGGGCTCCTCCATGACCTTTGAATCTACGCAATAAATAAATAAATAAATAAAAAATAAATTAATTAAGGGGTAAACCACTACAAAATATTAGTACACGGACTTCCAAGTTCTTCGACATAAAAATGAGATTTCTGAGTTTTTTCGGTTAGATTTCTGTGACCATTACCTCGAAATCAAAAACTACACAGCAAAAAAATCGATGCACCTAAAAATTTGCCATTTTTTAAATTCAAATATTTCAAAAGCTACTTAATGGATTTGAATCATTCTTTTTTGGTTTGAAGCTTAAACTTCTTCTTCTTTTGTAATTATTTAGTATTATTAAAAAAGGATTTTTTATATTAACAGCAACAAAAAATGTACAACTGTGTGTTTTGTCTCATTTTCTAGAAGCTGCATGGAACGCCACTGCAACTGTTTATCAAATTGTTAAAGTTCCTCTTATTGCCGCAGTTATTATAAATATTTTTTTTATGTTGTTTTTTTTTCATTCCGGGTTTAGGAGATTTCATGATTTCCCTGAAAGTTCTCAATTTTTCAAAAAGTACTGCTTGAATTTGATTGATGTGCTTTACATTTGAAGCTTAACCGTGTTACTTTTTTCTTCTAATCAAGTTTATCAAAAACGTAGAAGTTGATAAACTTGAGCAGAAGAGAAGTAGGGTCACTCAATCGGGCGGCGGTTCTGCGAAATCACCGCTGGGCCAATAGAAAGTTGTCCCGGGATAAAAAAACTCTAATAGAAAACTCTACTGATTTAGTACTTTTTGAGTTGACTGAAAAATTACAACTTTCAGGAAAATCGTAATATCTCCTAAACCAGAAGTAAAAATATAAAAAAATAAAAAACTAAATATTTATTAAAACTGCGGCAATGAGAGAGATTTTAATAATTTGATAAACAGTTGCAAAGGCGTGCCATGCAAAACTCCTAGAAAATGGGGCAAAAAACATAGTTATACTTTTTTTGTTGCTGTTAATACAAAAAAAAAATTTTAAATTATTCTAAATGAAAACAAAAGTAGAGAAAGTTTAAGCTTAAAAAAAAAGAATCAGTCAAATACATAAAATAATTTTCGAAATATTTGAATTAAAAAAAAGGAAACTTCTTAGGTGGATTGATTTTCTTGCTTTCAAGTGTAGCAGGATTTTTACTAAGATTTATAAAATAGATAAAGAATTAAAAAATTATATACGGACTTACTATAGTGGTTCACCCCTCGCAACTAATTTAAACTTACTTGTTTCAAGACGACTCGGTAAATATGCGCATAGAACGCAGCCAGCAGTAACGCAGGTGTTATGATTGTACCAAAATATAGGAAGACCAAATAATTGTAGTCCATAACGTCTAGAAAGAAACAGCTGCCATCTATGGGGGCGTCCTTGTGCCAACCCATCAATGGTAGAAATCCTATCAACGTACCGGCGAACCAGCATATACTTATTATTACTGAAAAAAGGAAAAAAAAACGTATTTATTATTTTTGATAATAAGATATTACATATTGCACTTGAGGGCAAAAAAATCGAACCACCTAAAAAATTGCCATTTTTTAAATTTAAATATTTCGAAAACTACTAAATGGATTTGCTGATTCTTTTTTTGTTTTAAAGCTTAAACATTCTCTACTTTTATTTTTATTTAGAATGAATAAAAAAAAGAATTTTTGTGTTAACAGTAACAAAAAATGTACAACTATATTTTTTGCCCCATCTTCTAGGACTGGCATGGTACGCCACTGCAACTGTTTATCAAAATGTTAAAGTCTCTCTTATTACCACAGTTTTAATGAATATTTTATTTTTTATTTTTTTATATTTTTCTTCTGGTTTGGGAGATATCAGAATATTCCTGCAAGTTGTCATTTTTTCATTTAACTCAACAAGTGCTAAATCAGTAGAGTTGTAGTTTTTTATTTGAAGCTCTAGTCTTTTACTTCTTCTTCTAGAGTTTCTTCATCCCGGGACAACTTTCTATTGCCGTCTGACGGTGGCTCAACGGTAATTTTGCAGAACCGCCGCCGGATGGAGTGACCTTTTTTTTTCTTCTACTCAAGTTTATCAAACCCATTATATGTTTTTGATAAAATTGATTAGAAGAAAAACGTAACTCGGTTAAACTTCAAATTTAAAGCACATCATCAATCAAATTCATGTAGTACTTTTTGAGTTAACTGAAAAAATTACAATTTTCAGGAAAATCCTGATATCTCCTAAACCAGAAGTAAAAATATAAAAAAAAAATAGAAAAGAAAATATTATTTAAAACAGCGGCAATAAGTGAGACTTAATTAATTTGATAAACAGTTACAGTGGCGTACCATGCAAAGAAGATGGGGGCAAAAATATAGTTGTTCATTTTTTGTTGCTGTTAATACAAAAGTACTTTTTTAATCATTTTAAATAAAAATAAAAGTACAGAAAAAAAAAGAATCAGTGAAATCCATTGAGTAGTTTTCGAAATATATGAATTTAAAAAATGGCAATTTTTTAGGTGGATCTATTTTTAGGCTCTCAAGTCTATTAGATTTGCGTTTTTAAATTTTGCATAAAAATTAAATAATTTTATGGTTCAGTTTTCCAAACATTATGAACAAAAACAAGCGAGAAATCAGGGTTAAGAAAAAAAGGAGTAGGGATTGCTCGGGAATTGACGTGACCTCTGCTTGTGAGATCATTTTAAATAACATGGTACAAACCATATTTAAAATAAAAAAGTCCAAACCTAGGAAAATTGCGAAAGAATTATTTTTATTTATTTTGTACATAATCAAGTTAAAAAAATGATATTTTCCTATTCTTCTTCATCTTCATCATCGTCATCATCTTCTTCTGCATTAACATCTTCATCATTTTCCATTTGTTCATATTGCTGATATTCTGCAATCAGTTCTTTAACATTATTCTCAGCATCAACAAATTCCTGATCTTCCATACCTTCTCCTGTATACCAATGAAGAAAAGCTTTTCTTCTAAACAGAGCTGAAAATTGATCCAATGTCCGTTTAAAAACTTCATGAATGGCAGTATTATTGCCAATAAAAGTTGCTGACATCTTTAAACCTCTAGGTGGTATATCACAGATAGCAGTCTTGATGCTGTTTGGTATCCATTCTGTAAAATAAACACTGTTTTTATCGTGTATGTTCATCATTTGCTCTTCTACAAGTCTTGTTGACATTCGACCTCTAAATATAGACGCTACAGTCATGTATTTTCCTTTTCTAGGATCGCATGCACACATTAAGTTTTTGGCATCGAATAGCTGAGATACCAGCTCAGGAACAGTTTTTGCAACATACGGGGCGTTACTTCTAGAGAGAAGTGGAACAAATCCTGGTATAAAGAAATGTAATCTAGGAAATGGAATCATATTCGTTTTAATTTTTCTAAGATCTGTGTTTAACTGTCCGGGAAATCTGATACAAGTTGTAACTCCTGCTATAACAGCAGATATTAAATGATTGTAATCGGCAAAAGACGGATGCGTCAACTTTAAATTCTTGTAACAAATATCGTGTAATGCTTCGTTGTCTATTAGGAACGTTTCGTCAGTACATTCAACTAAGAAGTTCATTGACAGGACAGAATTGTAAGGTTCTACGACCATGTCTGAGACTTTGCTGCTCGGAAAAACCGTGTAGGTGCAAATAATACGGTCAGGGTATTCTTCCCTTAACTTTTCTAGCAATAAGCATCCTAAACCTGATCCTGTTCCTCCGCCAATGGAATGCAAGAATTGAAATCCTTGAAGGCAATCTGTTCCCTCAGCTTCTTTACGTATTATGTCCAAGCTTGCATCACATATCTCCGCTCCTTCGGTGTAGAAACCTTTCGCCCAGTTGTTTCCAGCACTTTCTTGGCCAGCTATAATATTATCGGGCCTATAAAGCCGTCCAAAAGGTCCAGATCTAGCTACGTCCATGGTTCCTTGCTCTAAGTCGATTAGAACGGCCCTGGGAACATATCTGCCAGCAGATCCTTCATTGAAGTAGACGTTAATTCGTTCCAGTTGAAGTTTTGAGTCTCCGTGGAACTGCCCGGTAGGGTCGATTCCATGTTCGTCCGATATTACTTCCCAGAACTATAGAATACATTGTGTTAGATAAATAATTAAAAATATTAAAACTACGTAAATCCATATTTTTTTTTTAAAATAATTATTAACAACTAAATTTTCCAATAATATATTAAATATTATTAAGAAAAATACACTGCCCAGTAAAAGAGCTTTCTCATTTTTCACCTCTTAAAACCTTATAAATAACAATTTTCACGAAAACTACCCCAGCAACCTTAAAAACCTCAATACACCAACTTTCACGAAAACTACCCCCGCCCTTCAAGGGGTGAAATTAGAAAAATTTTATTATAAGATTCAGTTTTATCGACCTCAAAAACCCCAATATATAAATTTTCAAGAAAACTACCCCCTGTCCCTCAGGGGGTGGAGTAAGAATTTATTATTATCAGATTCACTTTCAGCTAAAAATCCCCAATATACCAATTTTCACGAGAACTACCTCTTGCCCCTTTGGGGATGGAGTTAATTTCTTTATCAGATTCACTTTCAGCAACCTCAAAACCCCATTATACTCATTTTCACGAAAACTACTCCCTCGCCCCTGAGGGGGTGGATTTAGAATTTTCTTATTATCAGATTTACTTTCAGTAATCTCAAAAACTCCAATATACCAGTTTTTACAAAAACTACCCCCCACCTATCAGGGGGTGAAATTAGAAAAAAATTATTACCAGATTCATATTCGTTGACCCAAAAAACCCCTATATACCAATTTTGAAGAAAATATTTACCTCCTCACCCCCTCGGGGGTGAAGTTAGAAAAATTTTATTATCAGATTCAATTTGACCAACCTCGAAAATAGCAATTTTAAAAATTTTCTAAAAAAAAATTTTTTTTTCCCATTGTATCCCAATGTTCACCAAAGCATTCTTAAGTTATCGTGCCCACAAGATTTCCCGGACAGGCCGATCGACCGACCGACCGACAATTTTTTTTGCTTGAAATTGATTTATATCGACATAAAACGTCATAAAACGCAAAAATACTTAAAAAAAAAATGAAAATTTTCAAAATAGGAAAGCAAAATAACACTAATTTACAATTTCAATGAGGTGGTTAATAACTTAACCTGAGGTGCTTTTTATAATGGGTTTAAAATCAGCCGAAAACTAGCGTGAATCAAACCCTAAGGAAATAATGATCTTAAAAAACTCTGCAAATGCTCTTAAAATGATCTAAAAAAACTTTGCGATGTTGCCAAATGATTTTAATAGCATTCCAACTTCGGGCGCCTCCGTGTTACACGGAGATGCCCGAAGTTGCCTAGTCTTTCTATAAATAGTATTAATAGTATTATGGTAAATTAAAATATTTCGTTTAAACAAACATAAAAACGTCAATTAAATCTGCATAATAAAAATTGTTTTTGCGTTTTAATGATTTACTCAAAAAAAAAAGGAAATTGAGGGCCCGGGATATTCAAAACAATACAATTGTATTTAAATCGTCATGGGAGGGCCCATTTTGTGGTAGGGTCCGGTCGGCTTTTGCCGACTTTGCCTTATGACCAGTCCGCCACTGATCGCAAAGTTTTTGTAGATCATTTTTAGAGCATTTGAAGAGTTTTTTAAGATCATTTATTCCTTAGGATATTCGTATGAATAGTTACCTATTTTAATAACCTTAAATAAAGAGTAAAAGTCCTTTCTATAAATAATGCAGTTTTATATTTTCCCCTATGCCAACCAAATATTTGTTAATATTTTATTTTGTTATTTGGAAATATTTAGTTGCCAGAACGAGAAAAATGGTTGGTCCATATTTTGCTAAGCTAATCGTTTTCTCCAAAGTGTTTGTTCGGAGTTTTTTTCGGTTAAGTGGAAAACTTGAATAATAAAATAAATAAACTCTATTGTTTAAAGTGGACAAGGGATGAAATATTTCTATGGGTTGAATACAGTTGTTGGATTATCCAACGTAGATAGAGTTAAGATATTTTTAAGCATGAATAATTCCTCTTTAACACTTGTAACAAAAACCTTTGCATGCTCTAATGTTGGTATAAATTATTATACTGTGCACAGTTTAGGACAATGTCTGTTCCTGAATATATTTATATAATTTTAGTTTTGTTCTTTTACAAAAGCTGAAAAGCGATATAATTAAACTTTAAGATCCGTTTTATATTGCAAAGTTTGAAAACCTAGGTTATTCATAAACCAAGATATAGTGTATAAGAACTTACTCAAGCAAGGATTATTTATTATGAATTGTATGTTATGACATATTTATATTAAAATTTTTATGTAACAGAAATGTAGTTAAATCTATAGATTATAATTTATAAACTCTACAAGTTTCAATTTTAAAAGAATTTTATAGTCTATTTTTTCAAGCAAGATAGTAAATTAAAAATCGCATAGAAAATATTTTTACAACAGGTTTAAATAGTATATGTTTTTGTATAGAATATAGTTACGTTTTATAAAATAAACTACGCAGTATATTAGCACATCCAGTATCCGAATTTGTTTTGAAAATAGCCACTGTGCGATTTTTAATTTACTATCTTGCTTGAAGAAATAGCCATAGTTGTTAGATATCTTGACACGATCGTACGAATTAAAAACTATCAAGTATACCTTAATATACCATAAATATGGTCTGTTTCATCAATCAAGAGAGTAAATTAAAAATCGCACAGTAAATATTTTTACAACAGGTTTGAATAGTATATGTTTGTGTATAGAATATAGTTACGTTTTATAAAATAAATTACACTCAGAAAATTTCGTTGTATTTTTAATACTGAATGTTATTTGTTATTTAAATTAAACATATCTTTTATTTATATCGCCAAAATTGGTATTTAATAATTTAATTCTGATATTAAATACTGCAATGTGTGTATTGTATAAAAAATGTTGTCATACTAACATAGAGACCGTGCTGGTACATTTGGATCCCCACGCAATATGTGTTACTGTAACATTTGGTAAATTATATCACAGTTATAGTTTGGTATACTTTAAGTTGTAGTTGTTGTGTTATTGATCTAGTTTAAAGTATGTTGCAGTATTTAGTAAAATAACAATCGGTAAATAATATAAAATTTTGATTAGTAATAATACAGAGAAAAGGAAAAAAAGGATCGATTATTTTGTCAGTGTGAAATTGTGTGTGGTTGCAATCTTTATTACTAATCAACTTTTTGTTAATTTTTCTGAATACTGTAACATAGTTTAAACTAGATCAGTAATTCAACTTAACAACAACTCAAAGTATACCATACTATAAGTGTGATATGCTTTACCAAATGTTACAGTAATTTTTACTATAACATGATAGTATTAATAAACATATGTTGCGTGGGGATTCAAATGTACCAGCACGGTCTCTATGTTAGTATGACAACATTTTGTATACAATACACACATTGCAGTATTTAATATCACAAGTAAAGTATTAAATACCAATGGTGGCGATATAAATAAAAAATGTGTATTAACAAATAACATTCAGTATTAAAAATCAAACGAAATTTTCTGAGTGTACGCAGTATATTCGCACATCCAGTATTTGAATCTGTTTTGAAAATATTCACTGTACAATTTTTAATTTACTATCTTGCTTGAAGAAACAGACCATTGCCGTTAGCCTAACAACTATTAATTATCTCAGAAACCATCTAAGCTATTGATATGAATTTTTGCTCGTAATCTAATATATTCACAGGTTTTAATTAAATATTGTCCAAGAACAATACATTTATTCAGGGGCGTACGAATTGGGGGTTAATTATTTTTAATTTTAAATTTTACCCTTTTTGCCCAGAACCCTTCAACGTGAAAACTCAATTTTGACTCAAAAATAGTTATTTATGTACACTAAACCATTTAAGATTGAATTCAAGAAAAAAATATTTTTTAACACTTTTTTTCTGTTTGGCTACATAGTGCGCCAGGAGGCCAATACTTGAAATCGTAGGAATTAATTCTCTCGAGAAAATATTCTCTAGATGAAATTCTCACGAAAATCAAAATATCATGAGAATCTCTATTCTTGAACATCGTAGGAATAAAATTCCGATGAGAAATTCACAATTCTTATTAAGAGACGTATGACGAAGCCTAAGTTCGTTTGATATTTATAATTACCAATCAGATCATTGAATTCAATTAATAATTTTTTATATTATTATTTTGGCAACGCTGAGTGTTTATATTTTGACATGTGTTTGGTTTTGTTCGTTTTGAGTTATATTTATAAAAGCCAAAAGATAGTAATTTGTAAGTATTTACGTCGATTTGCAATCGATTACACCCGTTATTCCTGGGATCCTGTATTTTTCAAAAAATTGTATTCTATTTCGTTGAAGTTCAGCCAAATTACTGGGGAAGTAAATCCATGTGTTAAATATTGCTGGGTTGTTCAAAGCTTCAACCACCTCTTGTATACTTCTACTTACTGTAGCTTGGCTAACACCAGAGCAATAGACAGAGCTTCCCACAGAGGTTTGGTAACTTCCAGTCTCAAAAAAATTTAAAGCTATTAGCATCTTTGTTGATTTTTTAACTGAATATTCCCTAGTGAGTTCGATTAAATAATCATCCAAAATATCTATTAGATACCTTACCAGAACCTTAGTTAATCTAAAGTTTTTAATAAAAAGGTGGTTACTTAAATTAAATGGGTTTTGATCCCTAATAAAATGTTATCTTTCATTCTGCATGGCAGCCTCAGCATCTGCAGATTTTCTAAAACCATTAGTTGTAAGTGTATATTGTCCATAATTAGATATTTCTCCAAAAGAAAAAAAAAAGTATAAAAATCAACCACACAAGTGTCAACATTTTGAGATTATAACCTACAATGTAAAGATTCCGAAGAGAATTTCCAAATACACCATCCAAAACCCTTAGGTATATTTTCCTACGATATGGAGAGAAATTTTTCCTATAAATTATTTCAAGAATACCAAAATTAAAAATTGAGAGAAAATTACGTCATTTGACAGTCGAATTCTCATGAGAATCAATTCCCATGATTTCAAGTATTGGGTTCCAGGTTGAACAATGATATACGTGATTACTGAAAATATATTCATGGGATTTATTTGTTGCAATTTTCACGTTCGACACTTATAGGCAAATAAAATTAAATATAAAACATTTACGTACTTAGTTTATAGATTGGTTAGGTTTACTTTAATTAGGCTAATGTTTTGAATATAATGTTCAAGAGCGTGTGAGTATCATTTTTCATTTTATCCAATTAATCTAAATTTTAATTTGCGCGTGGAATAATTTTTATAAAATTTGATTTTGTGTACGCTGTAAAAAATTACTATCCAAACTTTTGAGGTTTGTAGTTTATCTGTTGGATTTTGACTGAATTTTTGCACAAAATTTTATTACTCTGCCCAAAATTAACATTTATTTTTCTGCAACAAACAAACTTTTAAGTTTTAAAAGGTTCTAAAAGAAAACTTATTGTATATTATATAGGATATTTTAGGATTGAATGGGCGTTTTCCTTTAAAACACCTTTTAAAAGTTTCTGAAACGAAATTTGCTATACAGATATATATACGATCCCATGGGATTTTCTCTCTCTCTCTCTCTGTATTTGGTCTTTTTCTTCCGAATAATTACCCAGGGTTTCTCTATATAATTATGAGGTTTCCAGTGCGCAAGTACTAATCGGATATGTATCCTGACTTGCGCACTATCACTGATAAATTACTACTGTAGTAATTTCCACGCTAATATAAAAAGTTAACATTAAAAACACAAAAAAAAATTATCTTCAAACGTCCATTATTATTAACTTAAAATTCAACAGTTCACACGATTAATAACCACAAATATATGATTCGTGAGGTGATATCATCCTGATCGGTCGGTGTTTGACAATATCTACTAGTTTTATTCACAAATATATGGTTCACTTTAACTTGTACATAATACATTAATATAAAAATACTCTAGGCACATCATAGAAGACGGTAAAACAAAAATACACAAGGCACATCATAAAAGATGGCAAATTCGCTGCACTGGAATGTGCCAAGAAAGAAACATCCTACCCATTCAAAGGCCACGCTGTAACTCATCCCATAGGATTTAACAGGTTATATTCTATAAGATCGTGCCAGGTACCAACAAAAAAAAAATAAAACTGAACTACCTGTAGGGAGGGAAATTTAAAGGGGTGGTTCAGATACCCATATGGCTCAGGTAAACAACATGACCTTATAAGTTTTTACAGGTCCTTGAAGTTAATTTTTTATAGGGTAGACAATGTCTACTACTAGACGTAATTGAATTTTTCATAAAAACCAATTAATTATGACTTACAAATTACCATAAAAGTCGCTATAATTAATTGTAGTATTTCTTAAAGAAATTCCGCTATAAGGCTAATTAAAAATTTGACACTGGAGAGAGCGAATAGGGTATGCTGTGAAAACAGTTAAAAACAGTAACGTAGGTACAGAGACGCAAAGTGGTATAATGTGCCAAAAAAATAATTCCCGCCATGTTTTTTTAAGACAACTTTAAATTTAAATGTTAAAATATTTTCGTAAAAATTGATATGTAGGAAATTTTGAGGTGACTAAAACTGAATCTGACAATAACGATTTTTTATCTCCACCCATGGTAGCAATTATTTTTAAATGTTTACAATATTTTAATAAAAATTGGCAAATATACATGTATATACGTCTACAAGGTGAATCACGTTACGTGATCATTGTCCTTCCCGCACAGGTGTCTTGAATCAAAATAAAGTTTTTTTTCTGGCGCCAAAAACTCTCTTCACAGATTGAAAGAGGGTTGTCTGAAGAATAAAACCTGTTAATATTAAAATCCTCCCCCGAGCCCTTTTCGAGAAAATGGGGATTAAAAAGGCTTAAATGGGCCTAAATTTAGTTTTCTAGGGATTTCATAAAAATGGCTAACTCGACGAAAAAAACTGTTCTGTTATAAAAGATAGTCAAAAAAATTATCTACAAACCACTTTTTTAATGAACTCGCTAGCTCAAACCCTTACCGTTTTATAGCTCAAACAAAGTTGCATATTAAGATGTGATATGTAGCAAAATGTTAATTCTTAACGTTGTTTGTAATAAAAATATTACAAAAAACTCCTAATTGGGCCATGTTATGCAAAAAGCAACCAACCCACAATATTTAAATATTGTACGTAGGAATGTAGTATGGACATTTCTAGATCAGTATACGACATTATCTCTTTTTTTTAATATGTTGGCTACTTTTTGCATAAAAGGGCCCAATTGTACTATAAGCGGAGGTATTTTTCTACTAATCTTTATGGATTATAATCCTTAACTACTTAGCCTGTGAGGTCAACATTTCTTTAGTTACTTTAAAACAAAAATTTAATCTTTAAAGTAATGTATTACCCTGATTAGCTAATTAGGGACACATTATTTGTTTATGAACCCTTATTGGACAAAAGATTAATAATTGATAATTATAAAAGGAAACAATAGTTTAAAAACATCATTTTAAATTGAGCAAGCGTACCAAAAAGATAATTATAATTAGTGAAAATGCCGAAAGACAAGTTGTTTCATGAAGAAAACAGAAAAAAAGTTTGTGCAGGATGTGGAAAAAAAATCAGTTTTGGAAAATCCAATCCAGAAAAGTTTTATATTAATAATATTCTTGAAAATTCATTAAAGAAATTTTTAGACCCGAAATACGACATTTTAAATCCAAGGTTTCCTGTTTCTATATGTACTACATGTCGCCATTCACTTAGCGAAAGGGAAAAGGGTATTACTAAAAGGCCTTTACCAAAGATTCCAAATTTTTTAGAAGCTGTTTTACCATTTTCAAATACCAGATCTTGTCCCGATAGAGAACAAAAAGAAAAAAACTGTAATTGCAGTCACATTTGCTCGATAGCAAGAATCAACGCAATTAAAAAAAAATAAAAATTCCGCAATTAACAGTGTCACAAAAATGCCTCAAACATCAAAGGAAGAAACTAGAAATTCATTAGAATTGTGTAAAGTATGTTTTGAAATAATTGTCAAATTAAAAAGACACTCATGTAATGCCATGAATGTTTCTGCAAACGTACTGAAAACTGTAGAAAACTTGCCAGAAAAACAACAGGATCAAATTGTTCATTTAATGCTAAGAAAAAAAATTTATGCTGATAATTTCCAGAATCAAAACATGAACCTGAACTTGGCCACTAAAGGAAGACGTGCAAGTCTGCTTCTAAAAAGTCTAAAATCCAAAGAAAAAGCCCTTTTTTCCACTGAAGCATTATATAATTATCAAGTGAACTTGGGTGCTTCCGCATCGCAAATGAAAAAAATTACTAATTTCTTAAGATGCAGTACAGGAAGGAATTCGGTGCAAGCATATTATGGGACTCATATTAGTAAACGTTCCAAGACATTAAAGGACATCTATAAAGATGGAATATTTGAAATGTTTGTAGACGACCACGAAAAGAAAGCAAGACCAGTTATTTGGGCAGACGCAGAAGAGCTTTTAGATGCTGTACTCGAAGCCAGAGATGAAAGAGATAAAGTGTATATTAAAATAATGGCTGATGGAGGACAGGGCTTTTTTAAATTAAGCATGACATTGCTTCCTGAAAATTATTGCCTAGACGCCGAAAAAACTGAACTGGAAAATAAAAAACCAAAAAGAAGCCTATACACAGAAGGCGGAAGCAGTGCGAAAAAGGCCAAATTAACCAGCGTGCAGAGAATTATTATGCTATGTGTTGTTCCTGAAATCAAAGAAACATATGAAAATATAAAATTGCTCTTCGAATTAACAAAAATTAATAATATTCCATTTAAATTTGTGGCTGATTTCAAATTAATACTTATAGTAAATGGTCAACAAACGGCAACATCAACGTACCCCAGCCCATATTGCTTTGTTACCCTAAATGAATTAAGAGATAATAAAGAAGAAGAAGAAGAAGAAAAAGAAGAAGTAGAAAAAGAAGAAGAAGAAACAGAGGAAGATACAGCAAAGAAAGATCCACTTGATATATCAATTGAATGAATGAGTTTAAAAACATATGGCGATCTTCGAGACAGTTACAAAAAATTTTGTTCTCTCGGAAAAAACAAAAAATATGCCAAAGACTGTCATAATACAATAAACATGCCTCTGTTTGAAGAAGAAGATAAACCATATATTATAGAAAAATGCGTGGTACCAGAACTTCATATGTTGCAAGGAGTTGTCAACCATTTGTTTTGGGATGGGTTGGTACCGCTACTGGGAAGAGAAAGAGCATTAATTTGGCCTAAGAAGCTCAAACTTATTGCCAAAAATTATCATGGGTGCATATTTGAGGGCAATTCTTGTAGGAAACTTTTAAAGGAAGCTGACAGATTAAATGATCCCATTATTCTAGGCTCCATCAATCCACTAGCCATTGTTCCATTTATTTCAGCCTTTAAGGCTATGAACAAAGCAGTAGAAGACTGCTTTTCTACAAAAAAAGTAAGCCCGGAATTAAAAAAGCATTTAAAAGAATTAAACAAAGCAATCAAAGCTACGGAAATTTCCATGACACTAAAAATTCATATAGTGTTAGAATATATTGAACATTCCCTTTATTTTTTAAACCAGAGTGGGCTTGGTCTTTGGTCTGAACAAGCAGGAGAATCAATTCATAGGGAGTTTCTTAAATCTTGGAATAAATATAAAATTAATTTTATGGATGATCCTGATTACAGAATACAACTTAAGAAAGCTGTAGTTGAATTTTCTTCAACACATTTATAGTTCTATTCATATACTTAGTAAATGTACCTATAGTTAAAGACAACATTTGTAAATTACAAATGAAAATTGTGGATAATTGTGTAAATAAAAGTTTTTTATTTTAAATACTAATTATTTTTAATTTAAACCCCAATCTTAAATTAACACACGTAATTAGTAAAGTACTTTATAACTATAACTGCAATCTAACTTTCACTAGCTATATTTTGCAAACCAAAAGAGCTAAGTAAACAAATAAAACAGCGTTTTTTAGATAATTTTCTTAGCTATTTTTTCAGTCATATGATTTTTTTTCTTTTACCTACTCGATTTTAAGATATTTACAAAAAACCAATTTATTGCATATGAAGGAAAAAATTGTAACATGAAATTTAAAACGATAACATTTGAAGCTATATATCTCTTGATCTGTTGAAGCTATTGAGATAAACAAAATGTTGGTTAGTGTTGAATTTAACTAAGAATCTTTTATGTAATAACTATTTTTGTTGTTGGAATTGTGGTTTCTGAGTTTTTTTTACAAAAACCCAAAATATGCATGCTTAAAAAATGATTGACAATAAGCTATCTTAATATGCAACTTTGTTTGAGCTATAAAACGGTAAGGGTTTGAGCTAGCGAGTTCATTAAAAAAGCGGTTTGTAGATAATCTTTTACAACCGAACAGTTTTTTTCGTCGAGTTAGCCATTTTTATGAAATCCCTAGAAAACTAAATTTAGGCCCATTTAAGCCTTTTTAATCCCCATTTTCTCGAAAAGGGCTCGGGGGAGGATTTTAATATTAACAGGTTTTATTCTTCAGACAACCCTCTTTCAATCTGTGAAGAGAGTTTTAGGCGCCAGAAAAAAAAAACTTTATTTTGATTCAAGACACCTGTGCCCGCTCGCTGTTCATATTCATAAAGTAGAACAGAGCGCATGGTAATAACATGACTAGCTTAGAAAAAATACTACTTTAAAAGTTTTTGGTTCGGAAACTACAAGCGCCTAATTGCATTACTTAATTAATTAATTATTTTTGTTTGTTTTTTTGTTGTTTGGTGTTTTTTTTATGAGGGGGGCTTGGTTTACGTTAACGTTGGTTTGGCGTCTGTTTGCTGTTTTTTTTGTAAAAAAATGTTTTTTTAAAATAATATATTGAAAAACGGTTAGCGCATGCCTGCGCATGCGCAGTTTATCAAAACGCGGCATGAACAGCGGCATATAAGCGCTCCTCTGAAACTGAATCTGATAATAAAAAAACAAGCTGTGAAGATATTTAATGCTTCGCATTCTGTAGTATACTCCTCGCAGTTACAAGTAGCTTAAACTCAAATTGTATTTGGATATTTCTAATTTATAGGTGGCCTCCCATATAACTTTAGTTTTTGTATGATTTTTTTTAATTTGGTATGATCGTGTCCTTACCAAGATTTATTTTTGCTGAAAATTTGAAGTCGATCAGATTATTATTTCGTAAGTTATCGTACCGGAAAGAGAACGTGACGCACTTCGATAGAAAAATTTTTAATTTTGGAAAAAAAATTCTTTTTTTCAGGGAAAACTCAACGTAAAATAGTTATCTGCTGTAAATCTGCGGTGGGGGGGGGGTTAAGGGGGTAATTTAAAAATTACACCTTGGGCGGAGTCAACAATTTATAAAACAATATTTTAATGAAAATAAATGTAGGAGCTTCTGGCATTGTTAAAAATAAGCAAATGCTTTTCCAATTTTTGTAAATAACTGGTCTGTTTCTTCAAGCAAGAGAGTAAATTAAAAATCGCACAGTGAATATTTTCATAACAGATTCGAATATTGGATGAATATACTGCGTAGTTTATAGCTAATTTAAAAAAATGGCTAATGCATATTATAAATTAATTTATATTTGTATAACTACGTACTTTGTTTCCTATATTATTTCCCGCTTGCCCCACTTGAATATGCACAATTTCTCTCATTTTTCACTGAAAATTTTGAATTTTTAGCCTAATATTATTTTTAATTGTCAATTTAAATTAAATTGTCACAATAACACTTCCGCCAATATAAATTATAATTAAAACAAAATAACAGAATAAAAACCCCTAAAATTTATTAAAAATAGCAGATTTGAACAACTTGCTTGGCTTGGCTTGGCCTAATTGGATCGACCAAGATCTAGGCTAATTTTGGAAATTAAAAAAAAATGTAATGGTCTTTAAAATCGAATAAAAAATGTATACGTAAACTAAAAATGCTTTAATTTTCATTTAATTATTCGTATTAATGCATTGGGGATTGGATTTTTTTTACTTTTTATAGTTTTCAGTTTTTACGTGAACTTTTTATGAAAATAAATTTAAGTTTCCGCAAAGTTCCACTTGAATTTAAGGAATTTCCATAACTCCGTTGGAGAACTGTAACTTTTCATTTTGAAGTGCCTGCTGTTAACCAAAAAGGATAAAATTATTTTCCCTGTAAAACTATGTAATGTTGTCTCTTGTTGATATAATGTTTATTACCAAATAATTCTTGTTATACTATTCGCATAGCGCAAGAATAGTATTATACGGTACACTGTAAAAACTGAATGTAAAATAATGTAAAAATACATGAATTTTCATAGTACGCTAAGCAAATTTACTATACTATGTACTATGTACTATGCATAATTCATGAATTTGGTTAAAAATGTGTAAAAAGATTTAATTTTGTGTAAGAGAATGTATTATTACCATTATGGACTATGTAATTTTTAACGCACCGGTCTGTGGCAACATATCACCATTTACGGACTATTTAATTTATTTTTACCGTGTAGTTTCGAATTTCCAAAAATCACCCTAGACAAAAATTCTTGGATACAAATATGTTTCATGAAAAAATAAGAAACTTTGTAAATGTCCGTCTGTCTGTCCGTCCGTCCGTCCGTCCGTCTGTCCGTGCGTCCGTCTGATGTCTAGTTTTTTGTGGACATGATAACTCAAGAACAAATAATCCAATCGACTCGAAATTTTCAGTTCAGCTTTATCAGTAATCAAAAAAAAATAAAAGTTTTTAAAAAAATTAAAAAACTATTTATTAAACTATATTTATTTATTTTTTTCAAAAGGTTTTGTTTTTCGAAAGCAAAACTGTTTGACAAAAATATTGGTATTTGGTTAAAGTAAAAAACTTTTAACTCTGTAGTGTTTATTGCATTTTTTTAGTTTCCAATAAAAACTATAAGAAACTTTTAAAAACTTTTAACGCAAAAAAAAAAATTAAGATAAATATCTTTCGACCTGTCTGTCTGTCTGTTTGGGAAATTTTTTGACTCAAGAACGCTCGATTTTTGATCAATAGTGTCGAGAAATCATGATTTCTCGATTCTCGTGAAACCTTATTACGAAAATACAAATTGTTGTTCTACATGACTTGTCCAAAAATTCTTATTACAGAATTTGCACTCTTTCATGCATAGTTTTAGCTGAATGTTCGTACGCATCCATTTTTCATAAGAGTTCTTTTTAGCGTTCTTATAATATATTATATATATTATATCTTTGGATAATTTAATATTAAATAATTTTACATATTTTATGTGTGAAAAGGTCCTGTATTATAATAATTAAAAAAAAAACTCTTTTATTAGATTATAAGACATTAATGTGACATTCGTACTTATATTAATTTATGTGTCTCCTTTCTGCATAACCATGATTAAGTGTTCCTTTTTAAATTTGATTTAATGCTTTACGTGAAGTAATTATAATTTTATATAGACTTACTTCCTACTTATTAAAGGCAAGCGAAAGCTTTTCACAGTTTAATTTCATTTTTATTTACAAAATAAAATTTCCACGGAATATTTAGTTAAGTTATTTATGCACCAAGGGTAGTAATTACTTAAGTGTCATATTAGCAGTCTATAAAGCGTTGTTTTTTTGCATAATCGATATTCAAAAATGCTTTTTTTTTACGGCTGTCTTAGAATGTAAGATAAATCGTCAAAAAACTCTTACGGTATATATCAGATTCCGTAAGCGGAAAGAATATTCAGTAAGTTATTTATGCACTAAGGGTAGTAATTACTTAAGTGTTATATAAGCAGTCTATAAAATGTTTTTTTTCTGCATAATCGATATCCAAAAATGGTTTATTTCTACGGCTGTCTTAGAATGTAAGATAAATCGTACACAAAACTCTTACGGTATATAGCAGATTCCGTAAGCGGAGAGAATATTCAATAAGTTATTTATTCACCAAGGGCAGTCATTACTTAAGTGTTATATTAGCAGTCTATAAAGCGTTTTTTTTTGCATAATCTATATCCAAAAATACTTTTTTTCTACGGCTGTCTTAGATTTTATATAGACTTCCGTAAGCGGAGAGAATATTCAGTAAGTTATTTATGCACCAAGGGTAGCAATTACTTAAGTGTCATATTAGCAGTCTATAAAGCGTTTTTTTTTGCATAATCGATATACAAAAATCCCTTTTTTCTACGGCTGTCTTAGAATGTAAATCGCACAAAAAACTCTTACGGTATACCGGGTGAGTTTCATTTCATGGACACCCCCTAAAATAGAATTGTTTTTAATCCGACCAAAGCATTTTTTTGGCTGCTTATATTTCTTAACAATGGCTACAAAATGGCATACAAAATAATTTTTTGCACTTCCGGTTTCGCAGGAAACTAAACCAATTTTATTTTTCTTAATGACAGCCAATATATATTTTTGCATTTTTAAATTCAGAAAACAATTTTACATAGATCTAAAAATAATCATTTGATTAATTTTTTATTTACTAAAAAAAACTAATTTACTTTTTTTTTGTAGCCCTTACAATAGTGCACCCAAAAGTTAAGAGCATTTGAAAAAATTAAGTTATAAAGGAAAAACCGTTTTAAAAAAATACCAAATTTTGGTTTTTACTTAAAATTTATATTCTTCCCCTCATTTTTTCCACATTAACCCTTTGAGACCAAGTGGGACATATATGTCCCACCCTGTTTCAAGTTACCTCTGCACTGCATGTCCCATTTTACGTTGTTAAATTATAATTATTTAACGATTTATTTCAATTACTTGGAGCGTATTTCTACCAAATTCTATTAACAGTGGCAACGCGTAAATACGGCACGTGCAACATATAGTCAGTATTTTAAAGTGTTTAATTTACGTTAATGCAATAAAAAAACAGCAAATTTCAAGTTATTGCTAAGGAAAGTTTATTCTTTAGCCTTTTTAAATATACTGATGAAGTATAAGCGCCGCGTAACTTTATTTTATCGATTAAATCATATAAGAAGAATAGATATAGTTATTTTTTATTTTACTTTTGTATTTTTTTTTCCTAATAATTTTTTTATTTATAAATAACAATTATGTTATACTATACTCAGTGGGACATATATAACACGACTAAGATGCTTACTGGGTCATTTACTTTTTTTTTCTATGCAAAATATTTGTTAAATAACAATAAAAAATTACTTTGTGATAGTAAATGACCAGTCTACGACTCAAAAAAGTTGATACAAAAAGAAATAAAAATTGAGTCTGAAAGGGTTAAGCAAATAAATTAGATTTTATTTATGAAAAAATAAATCTTGTATGTTAATAAAAAAAAGTACTAAACAAAATTAAAAGTTCTTATTCAGGGACGAATTTTTTGTTTAAATTAATTTAGTAGCAAAAGTTAAAAATAATTTTTATTGTCAAGACAAGTAAACAAATGAAGATAAGTGAATCTTGGCCATTGTATGTCGCTTGTGATTCGAAACATAGCAAATGGCAACACCTATTTCATTTTGCCGAATTTATTTTTAAACGTACACATATGTGCCTATGTCCCTGAAGAGGTTAAATTATTTTTTTTGTAGGTATATTTATTTTTTGGATCCAAAAATGCAAAAATATACAAGGGTGTCAGTTTAAAAAAATAATTTAACTTAGTTTCCGACGAAACCTTATTTTAGGGGGTGTCCATGGACTGAAACTCACCCGGTAGAGCACATTCCGTAAGCGGATGACGGTATATAACACATTCCGTAAGCGGTTGACGCTATATGACACATACCGTAAGGGTTTTATTTTTAGCTAAATAAACGAAATAATACAATTTACTATAAAATATTAAATAATTAGATGAAAATTAAATTATTGGATGTAATAATAATTCGATTTATAACATGACATTAAATGTCAGTCAATTTTCTAAGTATTTTTTTTTAATAAAAAAATTAATGTAAGAAGCAGATCTATTTTTGAAATGATGGCTGGGAAGATATATAAGGAAGATGTGAATCTGTAGAAATGGAAGTGGAGAAGGCGGAAGATGTTTGGAAATTTATGTGAAACATACAAAATGTAAAAATTCAAAAAATGTTTTTTTTTTCAAAATTAATGGAGAGCCCCTAGCACAAGCCGAAAGCTTATTTGGGGCTCTCCATGCTTATGTAATATATTGCAGAAATAAATAAAAAAATAAATAAAAAATGGTATATTACGCACCGAGTACGAAAACCTAGTTTTTAGTGCACTCGATGTATACTACGACCTAACACATAAACAAAAAAAAAAACGCAAAAATTATCTTAAAATTAGTTTGTTCAAAAAGTTACTTTATATTCGAGTAATAAATTGGAGCTTCTATAAATTACCAGTCATTAATTTAACAGAGTTGATGAGTACACTTCGTTGTATTTTTAATACTGACTGTTATTTGTTAATACATATTTGTTATTTATATCGCCACCATTAGTGTTTAATACTTTACTTGTGATATTAAATACTGCAATGTGTGTATTGTATACAAAATGTTGTTATGCTAACATACAGAGACCGTGCTGGTACATTTGGATCCCCACGCAACATGTGTTTATTAATAATGTAACATTTGGTAAATTATATCAAGGTTATAGTTTGGTATACTTTAAGTTGTAGTTGTTCTGTTATTGATCTAGTTTAAACTATGTTACAGTATTTAGTAAAATAACAATCGGTAAATAATACCAAAATTTTGATCAGTAATAATACAGAGAAAAGTAAAATAAGGATAGATTATTTTATCAGTATGTAATTGTGTGTGGTTGCAATTTTTATATTATTACTAATAAAAATTACTAATCGAATGTTGGTATTATTTAACGATTGTTAATTTTTCTGAACACTGTAACATACTTTAAACTAGATCAGTAATACAACTTAACAACAACTCCAAGTATACCATACTATAAGTGGGATATACTTTACCAAATGTTACAGTAATTTTTATATATAATATGTTAGTATTAATAAATACATGTTGCGTGGGGATTCAAATGTACCAGCACGGTCTCTATGTTAGTATGACAACATTTTGTAAACAATACACACATTGCACTATTTAATATCACAAGTAAATTAATTAATACCAATGGTGGCGATATAAATAACAAGTATGTATTTACAAATAAAATTTAGTATTAAAATTACAATGATATTTTTTGAGTGTACAAGTAAAAAAATAAATGTTTTGAAATTTACAGGGCGATATATCAATAGTATTTATTAGGTTATTTTTTTTGACAGTATTATGGCGTTTTTTTATAAATTCAAAAATATTTAATTAACTTTTATAAACTCATTTTAAAATGGGTCTAAGCCACGAAGATGTTATAAATTTAGTCGGTGAATTAGTCGAAAACAGTAACTTGAATTTAACTGCAAGAATTGAGCAATGTTTTAAGGCATCCTTAATAGTTTTTGTGTTTGTATTTGTATCAGCTTTATTGCTTGCAGATCTTGGAATTATGATAGGTAAGTAAATCTTTATTCTTTGGGTTTTGGCCGGTTTTTGCTGTGGTTTGGTTTCGACAGAATCGGTCTTAAACTACCAAGACCAAATTCATTTTAATAAATTTTAATTAATTCTATGAATGTGCTTGGGCTTAGGTCAAGTCTCACGGGTCTAGTATGTTTTAAGTTTTTAAAAAGTCCAAATACAAAAGTCCACACCAGAGCAAATATAAAGAAAGGATCACTCCCTTTAACTTTTGAACGAATCGAGATATCGATAGTCCAAATTTGGAACATATAAGTAAAACATCTTTTGGCGTTTATTTGATACTTTTAGCTTTTAAAATGTGGTCGGGGGCATAGGAGGTATTTTTTTAAATGTAATGGGAGATATCATTTTAAAGCAAATTAAATTCTCTGTTCGATCATATTTTTATTATTTTTAAAAAAAAATTTAAGGTGTTGACTTTTAATTTTTTTGTTTGCTACAAAGGCGATATTTTGCGATTTTTTTTTAAATTATTTAGTTTTGCATCATGAAATTAATTATTTATCCAAAATTGTTTGATTTTTTTCATAGATATTTTGACGAAAATTACTTTAAAAAAAAGTAACAAAAAGAAAAATTTAAAAATTTACAAAAAGTCAAATAAAGAATTTCATGAGCTTTAAAATAATGTATCACACGACCCCCTTTCTATTAAAAAAGATCTCCCGTATGCTCCCCTGTCCACATTTTAAAAGTTTATTTTTCTACTACTTAATTAAGTGCTAGCTTACATATTATCTACCGTTGTCAAGGCTTGTTTACCTTGGCAACCAATAAAATCAGTGAACTCATTTATTATTGACCGTTGTTAAGCATTGTTTATTGACGACGGTCAATAATGAAAAAATTTTGAGATACCTACTTTTTTCAACTTATTTGTTAAACTGACAGCTATGTCAAAATAATTTTTAAACTTTATTTTTAACTGATATTTGGACTTACTAGCTTTAGGTAGTAGAAAAAATAGTATATGCGTATGTGAACTGTCTTAAGTGTTCTCGACTGATTTTTTGCCTCGACTTCGTCAGCAAAAAAACTTCAGTCTCGAATACTAAAGACTTAGTTCGCATACTAGGTGCATAATATACTATTTTAATCCATTTTAGGTGGCATTATTGGATCTTTCATAGCATATTGGTACACAAAGTTTTATTTTAAACCATACCGTTTTGCAATCCGAAGAGTCATCGAAGAGGATCTTACCATTCCACAACGTGTAACTCTAGTAAACTCAGTAACTTCTGTTTTAAGCAATCACGAGAGTCTTCAAGATGGAGACAAAGATTTTATCAGAAGAGTTAGAGATTATAGAGAAATGTATCGATTTATTATGGCAAAACCGGAGTTAAGATCATCCATTATTGCTCAAATTGTAGAATTTTTTCAAAATGAATTGGACATCAAAATAAATTTGGCTTAAATTAAATTTTTACCTTGAAGAATTGTTTTAACTACATATTTGTGACTTAATTTGTTACTTAAGTAATAATACCTAAGTAATACCTAAATTTAATTAAGCATATATCAAAAACATAATTAGTTTGAGTAAATTCCATATCACTTCGTTAAAGAAATCAGTTTTTATTCGATTGATTCTAAAAGCTAAACTTTTTGTTCCAGTTTTGCGTGCGAATTTTTTTTTTTTTTGGTAGCTAAAAAACTTTTATTTTTAAGCTTTTTTAAATAAGATGCTTTACCTTACCTGTAATATTTATAAAGAAATATGACCTTTTGGCCACTTTTGGTTTTTGCATTATATGTTTTTTTGTTGATCAGATACAATTATTATAATCATTTCATATAAACAAAAATTTCTTCTATAACGTAACCTCAGTATATATGGTTAGTTTAGTTTAGTTTAGTTTAGTTTATTTATTTATTAACCATTAAGGATACATAGTACATATTGATGGGAGGCATAGCGTAGTGGCTAGCGCGTGTACATAGTAAGCCAACTAGCGTGAGTTTGATTGTCACTGGCGCCGATTTGCCTTTTTCAGTTAATTAATAATTAAAATTTGGCGAAGGCGATAAGTGAAACGGACACTCCCTATAAACTGGTTCGAAAGTCAGTATAAGCCGGTATAGATGTTTTGGCAAATACTCTAGATATTTTGGCCTTGTCTTATATAATCAAGTTATGAAAGAAAATCGAGGTTTACTGAAAGTCAGACGAATGTTTTTCACCAGGTACACATGTTTCAGCAAATATTATAGATATGTTGGCCTATAAAGATAGAACCATTAGATAGATTTTTTTTTAAATTAGTCTTAAACAGGGTTCCCACCAACCCTGTAAAACCTTGAAAACTGGAAAATGCATGGAATTTAGATCCCCACTTGGAATACCTGGAATTTAACAGTTTTTCTTAAAAAAACGGTTTTTTTACCTGGAATTTTGTAATAGCACCTGGAATTTAACATACGAAAATATAATTTGTTCGAGAAAAATTAAAATACTAGGCACAAAAATTAAAGGATAAAAAATAGTCGTAAAGTAGCTAATGATAAAAAAGTAAATTGAAGCTTCAAGTCTCTAGTTTTAAGATCCTAAAAAATATTAAAATATTTTTATCATTGACCGTTTGTGAGTAATCATAAAAAATCAGCAGTAAAACAAATTTCCAAATTTTTGCTTGCCTTTCAAAAAGTCCACGGTCTTCAATATTTTTTTCTTTGTGATTTTGTCTCAAAGCTCTTTTAGCTTGATTCTTCTTTAATTTGAGCGCTAAAACAGCTCTGTACGATTATTTTACGCTAAGTTATCGGCGTTAAAAGCAAAAATAACACTTTTAAATTTGATAATTACTCGGGAACTACCAACCGTACAGAAAATTGGTTCTGAAAACTATCTTAACAATTTTTCTTTTTTAATTCTTTTTTTGAAGATGAATTTTTTTCGTTAATTATCCATATTATTCGTTAATTATGCATATTTTTGTCATGAAAAATGTTAATTATTGAAAAAATAAATTATGTACTAAAACTATTTCACTATACCTGAAATATAATTAACTTTTACTTGAAAAACTTGGAAAATGCCTGGAATTTGAATGTCAATTTCTGGTGAGAACCCTCTTAAAACTATCCTTTTGTCTTAGGGCCACTTGCACCAACTTTTGGTACGGGATTATCTCAGCCAAACCGAGTTTAAGTTAAAAATGCTGCGTTCTGATTGGTCGCACGTCAATTTAATCCAAGTTTAAAGTTAAATCATCATTGGTGCAAGTGGCCCTTATATAATTAAGTTATGAAAGTTATGAAAGAAAATTAGGGTTTACTGAAAGTCAGACTAAATCTTGTTTCTTGTTACACCCCTCTATACGTAACGCTAGTAGTCAAGACCCCCCTATTTTTTTGTTGTTGAAAAATGAACCATACTATTGTATGTATTTCTTTAAAAATAATAATGGGCGTTACGTAACACTACATTAGTGCCCTCTTCCTCGTAACACACCAGAACACTAACCTTCCACCCCCCAAGTGCGTTACTTATTTTAAGTATGACCCCCTAACCAGAAAAAATAATACTGCCATATTTTACACTTTTTCTGGTTGAGGTAACTAGATTTTTTTGTCTTGTGCTACACCGTAAAAATGGGGGGTAAAATAAGAGAGTAATAATAATGGAGCTCTCTACAACTAGAATTATGAAACAAAAGACGTCTACCCTATCTCTATCTTATTTGTGCTACACTTTCCAGCCAACCAAATAAATACTGTATTTGTTTTTCATACAACAAATACAGTATTTATTTGGTTGGCCGGAAAGTGTAGCAGTGAGCGGCACGAACGAACATAGCTAATATGAATCTGTAGAATAAGATAATTCTACTAAAATTTAGATGGCGCCAGTAATTTCTTTAATAAAAATAAATAGTTACACTTTTCGCCCGGCCAAGTAAATATTGTATTTGTTCAACAAAGAACAAATACAGAATTTGTTTGGTTGGGTGGAAGTGGGAGTGTATGTATGTCTTCTATCCTTTTTGGGTAGAACTTTTGTCCCTGTCTAATCTAACGGGATAAATCGCCATTAAGATTAAATTATAAAATTCAATGATTCAAACCGAATTCTTTATAAACAGTATATTCTTTTATAGGAAATTTAACTAAATCTTAAAATTTACCCTTTAAAGGAACACGCACAAACCTTAGGGGTCCTGGCCCCCGGTCTTCTAGATTTTCCGAAGTTGGCAATTATTGGATCTATTTTGTGATATAGTTCATTAACGAAAGAAGATTAGGATGGGACTTTCACCAAAATAAAGTAAACAAATAAATAATTAATTATTTATTTTTAATTAACCAATTTTAATGTAATTAAAAAGTCCAAACGTCAGTGGCGTCCAAAAAGGGGTTTATTTTTTTATATAATTACCTTTTTGAAAGTTTTAAGTTTTAAACAATATTGTGGACCTTTGCTTTACATGCTTTGACCAGTGGCGTCCTAAGTTTATATTTAATTTAAAAAGTTGCATTTTTTACGTATGCTACTGCTTGAACAGTTAAGACATGCATGGGAGCACAGTGTAGTGGGCTAGCGCGTGTACATAGCAAGCCAACTAGCTTGAGTTCGAGTCTCATTGGCGCCGATTTGCCTTTTTCAGTTAATTAATAATTAAAATTTGGCGAAGGCGATAAGTGAAATGGACACTCCCCATAAACTGGTTCGAAAGTCAGTATAAGCAGGTGGTTCCCTCTACTACTAGCCCACACAAGTCCTGGACTTTTGGGGGATGATTAATTTAGTATAATAGCAAGAGGTTAAACAAAAATGTAATATAATGTAATATTTAGGGCACTTTTACTTATACAGGGTGTAATACTTTGGTAATAATCTAGAAATTACACTAGGCAACATGGTTTCTTGCCCTGATTGGAGTTATATGTTTTTTAACTATTTTTGTGTCGCTGAAACCGAATCTGGCCTCAGAATATTTCTATTACCTAAGTTTTCCGAGAAAAATGAGATAAAAATGTTAAAAAATCATTATTTTATCCCTCTTTTGTTTTAAAATCATGGGAGATAAAAATATTCCGAAGACAAATTTAGATTCGGCGACTCAATATTAGTTAAAATATGCCCCACTTAAAACATGGAAACTTTAAATTCATAGGTAGAATAAATAGGGATTTTATGAAAAAAAAAATATTTAAAAAAAATGGATAACGTGACAAAACTAAGTAGGGGTGGAGGGTAAGAAGGGTGCATAAGGGGACAAGCTTATCGCCACGTACGCATGCTAAAAATTTGGATTCTGCGCCTTTAAATTGATAAGAAAAATATATTTTTTGGGCTCGGGAAAAAAGTTTACACTATGTACTTTAATTTTGTTTCTTTTTCATTTATTTTCTTTTTACAAACAAACTAAGCAAAATAAAAAAATATTTGAATAAATATTTTTGTAGAGAATTTTATAATCTACAAATTAAATCCTATAAAATTTTTATACAGATTTGATAGTTTTGCCAGAAAATAGCAATTAAGTAAACTCTGCACTTTCATTTTAAGTTTTTTATTTTTTTTCGCGTACTTACTCTGACAGTAGGTCCTTGGCATATATATTTTTGAGTTCCTCGTATTTTTTTTAATATACCCTAAAATTTTCAAAATCCTACTCTTTTTTTAAGATTTTGAAAAAAAACGTTATTATTTCCTGGACTTATATCTCAAAAATTTTAGGTGCTGAAACTTTTCTAACGTCAGATTCGGTGTATACGCCCTCGAATTAGTAAGAAAAATTTACTTTACGATCGGGGCAAAAAAAAGTTGAGATTTGTTGCCTAGTGTTATTTATTAATACTTTTTTTTAATACACAACAAAGTTTTCTAAGTAAATATACAAAAAAATGAAAAAATCAATTTATTTTGTAGGAACGGTTAAAATCGCTAAAATTAAAATATGTTATATAGCTTTTAACTTACTGATCAAAAGTCTCCATGGACACGAAACTCTAAGTGCAATAGTTTTTTCGCTTTGATATTGAAATTCCTAGTTTTTTTTTCATATATAACTTCTGAACAAGAAATAATATTGAGATGGTTAATCAAACATACATTCTTAAAATAATTCTTACTTTATTTTTATATCAGCCCAAAAATAAGTATTTTTATCTATTATAGATTAGCTGAAAAATTGATATGCCACTGCTCAGATTACGTGTTAGTTACTTAAAAAATATTTTCTTTAGTTTAATTTGATCAGTGAAGTTCAAAAAATATTTCAGTTACATTTTCCGAGTACTCTACTGATAAAGCCGAATCGCTTTCTATCTAATGGTATCTATGGTGTTACACAAAGAACACCCCCCCAACTGATCCCCATTAGCTTTTGTCATATGTAGTATTTTATTAGCATACGTATTAACGTAGTAATATATCTATCCCAAAAAGTAAAACATGATTTAATATATTATTTTAAGTTGCATTTTTTGAAATAAAATAACATGGCAGGTGCAATTTTGGGTTAACAGATTATTGCACAAAACCATTTAAGTGCCAGTATATTTAATTTTTTTACAAAAAAAATTGGTTTTAGAATAAGTATGTTTAAAAAGTCATTAGATCGGTTTATTTGTAGTTTTTAATTTCGACAAACTATTTAATAGCGTTTTCAAAAGTGTAAAACTTTCTTTATTATTTCTTTTTCCCAAACATTTTAAATGTAATGGTGAATTTTTGGTTTCAAATTCATGCTGTATTTTAACTTAAAAGTCGTATTTTTAGGTAAGATGCAAAAACAGAAGATAAAGATATTAAAATTGTTGTAGACAAACTCGTTGCCGCCGATGTGATGTTTAAAAAGGGATAAGGGGCCTAAGAGCTGGTTTGCTCCCAGCTGTATTTTATATATTTGCAAATTGCCAGGTTCTGGATCGGGTTCCTATGGATGCTAGGAGCCTCGAAAAGGTGGTGAAATGTGGTCGCCGAAAAATATTTATATTTAACTTACCGAGTCAAACAATAGTTATTTATGGTACTAGTGGGTAAAGTAAGATATTGCCCATGAGAAAATTAACCTGCGAGGCGTCAGCCAAGCAGGTTAATTTTCGAGAGGGCAATATCGGTTTACCCATGAGTGCCATACAAGGTTTTATCCAATAAATAGCTTAGGAATTCATATTTTTATTAAAAATTTTAATGACATTTACAAGAAAATAATTTGACAAGTGACAGTTGAGTGGGTAAAAAAAATAATTATCCACTCAATAAAGTAAAAGCCACGCGGGGGTTATTATTGAGTTTATCTATTTAAAATAAAGCTGGTAATTGTCTTATTATCTGTATGACATATAAAATATAGCCGGGAGCAAATAATGAAATAAAAATGGTCATCAGCTCTCCGACTATAATCCAAACCGAACAGCCGCCCAGGAACTTATAAACTTTAATTCTCACATGTGACCACATACATAAGTAATCTATCTAAGAGCATTATTTCTTTTTAATTATCGCGGCACCGATTTTGCCGACAACAATTGCCTTTATCTTCTGTATTTGCATCACATAAAAATACGACTAAATAAAGCATGAATAAAAAACCAAAAATTCACTTTTATATTTAAAAAGTTTGAGGAAAACAAATAAAAGTAAAAAGTTGAACACTTTTGAAAACGTTATTCAATAGTCCAAGTCGAAATCCACTGACTCTTTAAACATACTTATAATAAAATAATATTTTTCTGTAAAAAAATATTAAATTCACTGGCATGTTTTTTTTGCAATAATCCGTTAACCCAAAATGGCACTTGCCGTACGACTCCGGCGGATCACCTGATATTTTTTAAAGCGCACCTAAGCAGTTTAACTGAGGATAAAAGTTTCCCCATTTCCTATCTCCTTTTTACAGGAAATAAAATGATTGACAGGATTTATTTTAAATTAATTCAGTAGAAACTTCTCTACCATATATTTAATTAAAAACGATGGGCAAAAATAATATTAGAATGAGAGAAATAATCAGAAAACGTTTTAAACTTAAAGTGAGTTTATTCCATAAAACTTTTGCAACAGGTAGCTTCCAAATAAATGTAATCAGATACTGTAATCTAGTTAGTGCACTTATCAGTAAAATACACTGCCCAGTAAAAGAGCTTTCCCATTTTTCACATCCGCGCGTAAAATGGATTTTTTATTACCAGATTCACTTTTAGCAACCTTACCAATTTTCACGGAAGCATCTTAGAGGGTGTAGTCAGAATTTTTTTATTATCAGATTCTTTTTCAGCAACCTCAAAAACCCCAATATACCAATTTCACCACCCATTAGGGGGTGAAATTAGAAAAAAATTATTATAAGATTCAGTTAAAAAACCCCAATATATACATTTTTAAGAATACTACCCCCTGCCCCTGAGTAAATTTTTTTATTATGAGATTCAATTTCATCAACCTGAAAAACCCCAAAATACCAATTTTCACGATAACTACCCCCGCCCCTTTCGGGTTTAGATTTTTTTATTATCAGATTCACTTTCAGCAACCTCAAAAACCCCAATATACCAGTTTTCTCAAAAACTACACCCCACCCCTCAGGGGCTGAAATTATAAAAAAAATTGTTATCAGATTCATATTCGTCGACCCCAAAAACCCCTATAAACCAATTTTGAAGAAAATATTGAAAATATTCACCCCCTCGAAGGTGGAGTTAGAAAAATTTTATTATCAGATTCAATTTCAGAAACCTCAAAAACCCCTATATAGCTATCTTCAAATTTTTCTAAAAAAAAATGTATTTTTCCCCATTTGCCCCCCTTGCTGCACCCCAATGTTCACCAATCCAGAGCGAGAACTTTTGATAAAATACCTGTATGCCAAATTTCAAGTCTCTAGCTTAAAGCGTTCTTAAGTTATCGTGCACACAAAATTTCCCGGACAGACCAATCGACGATCGACTGACATTTTTTTTACTTGAAATTGATATATATCAACATAAAACATCATAAAACGCAAAAATACGCAAAAAAAAAATTTGCACGAGTACAAGGCTTTCCGAAATGTTGAAAATGTTCAAAATGGGAATGCAATAAGAAAAAACTAATTTGAAGCTTAACTTATGGAGGTATAACAAAAAAGCTCTAGCTTTAAACTTACAGCATACAGGTTAAGGATACGTTCAAGTATTACGTAACGCAAATTTTGATCATTTTGACCCCCCCCCCCTGTAACGCTATTTTCATATACCATTAACATGGGCGTAAAACTCCAAAATGACCCCCCTCCCCCTAGGAGCGTTACCTAATACTTGAACGTTCCCTAAGCTACAAATAGAGTTCTTGACTTAACCAATTCTCATACAATCTATTGTTTGAAAAAATTGTATTTCACTTAAAAGTAAAAATTTCAACATTGTATTCAGTATTGTCTTCACGTATCACTATTAACCAGAGAAGATTTTAATGGAGCTCTCTACAACTAGAATTATGAAACAAAAGACGTCTACCCTGTCTCTATCTCATTTGTGCTACACTTTCCAGCCAACCAAATATATACTGTATTTGTTTTTCATACAACAAATACAGTATTTATTTGGTTGGCCGGAAAGTGTAGCACTGAGCGGCACGAACAAACATAGCTAATGTGAATCTGTAGAATAAGATAATTCTACTAAAATTTAGATGGCGCCAGTAATTACTTTAATAAAAATAATATAAATTCACTTTTCGCCCGGCCAAGTAAATATTGTATTTGTTCAACAAAGAACAAATACAGAATTTGTTTGGTTGGGTGGAAGTGGGAGTGTATGTATGTCTTCTATCCTTTTTGGGTAGAGCTTTTGTCCCTATCTAATCTAACGGGAGAAATCGCCATTGCCGTTGCTGAAATACTTACGCGCCCGATAAATTACTTATTTTTGTTGAACAAAAAATAAAATTATTTTATTTTATCACTTAATATGTTCATGTATTTGCTATTCATAGCGCGTAACTCTAGAATAGTATTATAATGTAGTTTCGAATTTACCTAAATCGCCAAAAAACGTAATTGACAAAAAAATCTTGGATATAAATGTGTTTTATAAAAAATAAGAGAATTTGAAAATGTCCGTTTGTCCGTATCACGTTTTTTGTAGACACGATAACTCAAGAACGAATAATCCGATCGACTCCAAATTTTCAGGAAAAAATGGAGTTCTATGAGGGGAAGATCCCTATTTTTTAAAGTAATCCCCCAAAAACAAAAAAGTTATTTAAATAAAAAAAAAATAAAAAGCTATCATATTGCATTTGTTTTTCATATATACAGAATATGTATTTTTTTATTTTGATTTTAATTTTAAATTTAGTTAGCTTTAAAATATGCAAAATTATTCTTGGTTTAGTAATTTTCTTAAAAAAAAAAATAAATATTATCTAATTATTAACCAATTTGGAGCTCTTCAAAACTAGGCAAATATTTTTTTTTCTATAAATTTTTTTTTAATGGTCCGTAGTATAATTAAATCACATATTTTTTTCTTAAAACTGATAAAAAAGTCATCGTATTTTAACCAAACATTTTGGGCAAAAAATTATTATTAAAGTTTCTTAAAAAATGACAAGTTCTGTCAAAAATTGATAAATGACACCTGGTTGTACTCAAAATTGAATTCTGAATCAAATGTATGTATGTATGTAAAATATAGAAGGTATTCTATTTGAAAAATGAAAAGTTGAGGTCATTTCCAGCGAAACCGGAAGTAAGACAAAAAAAAAATCAATTCGCTATTTTATTGGAAATGTAAAATTATATAAATGAAAACGAAGTTTCGTTTTTATCGAATGAAAATTAATCTTAATTTTAGGGGACATAAATAAAACTCACCCGGTATGACTAGTACTTTGAGCGTTAAAATATTAGCGGCAGGATACGTCATACATACAGTTGTGGAAATTAATAGAAATCTATGGTGCACCGAGTCCGCCGGTCAGTTGTGTCATCTCCTATTTTTTTTTTAACTTTGAATATGACCGCCGTTGAACTCGTATATAATATAATATAATATAATAGGTATGATAATATAATAGGTATGATATTCAAAATCAGCGCGCTGCCGAAAATCGTCGTTTGAAAAAATTCAGATTTATGTATTTTTTTATTCCTCGATCACTATGTCTCGCTCTTGGTTATTAACGCTAGCAGGCAGCATTTAAGGAGATTAACCTACGGAATAAGTTTGAAATTCCAAAAATACAATTCGTCGTTAGCTTGTTATATTTAAAAGTATGTTAAATTTTACTTAAAAAAAGGATATATTATTTATTTTTATCAAAAAAAATGTCAGAGGTTTATAGAATCTTGACCTTCTCCTTCCTAAGATTAGGGTCCAGCCTTATCACTACCTCGGATGTCGAAATGCGACGCGTAGCATCCCCGGACGCTACAAAACATGTTTTAACGGAAGTAGACAAATCCAATCGGACAGATAAGAGTTATCCATGTTTCTAAAAAAAATGTGAAGGTATTAAATTGAATCTTTTATCGTAAAAAATCTATCATGTTTAATGTAGGTAGTACCTACTAGGTTCCGTCAACTGGGGTGACTTCAGACCCCTTTTGAACTATTTTCGCCATAACTTCTTAACAAAAAACACAATTTGACTAAAAAATTTACTGATTATTTTTTAACGTTTTTATCAACCAATCATTTAAAAATATTTATGACCACGTGTTTATTACTGTCCAGTTATATTACAGTTAGATCGGAAATTTTCTACTGTAGAAAATTCTAGTGAGAATCGCTGTAGTATTTTGTTTTTCAGTATTTCTCTTTTACAACAAGATTTCATACCTAAAACTAATTAATAATTAAATATGAATATATTACTTTTTAAAATTATTGATATTACTTTATTATTTACCAAAAAATATCACAAAATATTCTTTTTATAAAATGTAATTTATAGGTGGACTTTTATGTACAAGCCTAACACAGTGACTGAACTACTAGTAGTTCAGTATACTGACAGAACCATAATTTGAAATTTAAAAAAGGACAAAAAAGGTTTTAGTTTAGCAATTAAGAATAGAATTAAATTAACCAAATTAAAGAATATGCCTGTAAAAATATTAAGATAAGTAATAAAACAACTTATATTATTTTGCGATGAAAAAATATAAAAGTTGGTTTGACAAGAGGTTTGACATGTTATAAATCGTTAAAAAAATTCTTCCGAATTACACATGATTCTTCGAATTATAGGGAAAAATTCAGTTTTCATTAAAATTTTCTGTCAAAGAAAATAATTACTGTAGGGGCATCGCCCCTGCAAGGCTATGCCCCCGTCGTAATTATTTCCAGACAGCAAATTTTCATAAAAACAGCGAATTTTTCTCGCATAATTCTCAGCCTCTTGTGTAATTATATAGGAAGATATATCTGATATTTATTTTTATTCAAAATTTTATTTTTTTGTTTGTTTTTTTTACTTTTTTTTGTTTTAAAAGTGTCCGAAGTCACCCCACAGGGTGGGGTTTGGGGTGACTTCGGACGCTCTCTTTAAACAGGGCAAGAACGATGCTTAACTTACTACAAACTCACTTCGGACATAAATTATCTTTTTTTTAATGAGAAGTTACATAGGAAGTCGGAATCAAACTTTTTAAACAACCTTATTATGATACAATTAGAAAGTTTTTGTTTTAGTGAAAAAACTACCTTTTCCTCTTTTATTGTTGACAGTATCGTCTGGCCTCCAACTTTTTTAGGATGTAGATCTCGTATTTTATCGCCAATCGTTGATCTTGGTATATGAAAACATTCCGAAGCCTGACTTAGTGTCTTTTTTTTTTTTCATTTTCATATCATGAACGGCATTTTCTAATGTTTTATCTGCATAATTTTGGTAATTACGGCCACCAAGGTTTTTTTTTTATAGTTTTAACCCATGTCCGAAGTCACCACCTAAAAGGTACATATTTTGGTTATCACCCTGTATATAAAAATTGACAAGAGATAACAAAATTTAACTAGTGCCAAAACTTTCTGAAAACGTTGACCCTTTTATCAATACAAATAAAAAAACCTTAAAATTAAACAGGAAAAGTACCACAACAGTTACTTTTGCACCTTTTCTAAAACTGATTATAATAGGGTTCTCCACTAAGTCTTGTTTTTAATATTTGAACACTGATTTACAAAGTACTTTATAATAGTAAGGTAAGTGTAAAGTAATTTTCCTTTTTGATAACGCTAACTATTTTAAAAATCGATTTAAAGTTAAAATTTTTTCGTCGCGCCTTATTTTCTACGTCACAGATAGAGACTGCGCAGAAACGATATTTTATTTCTTAGTGTGGCTAAACTGCTAGCGTAGACATAACCTCACTTTTTATCTGTCAGTGGCGAGTTCCGTGTTAAATTTCGGAATCGGTTTGTTTTTAAAGTTATTTTATTTGTTTTTGCTTTAATTATGGCTTCAGTGGATTTTTTTTGTGAAAGCAAGTAGCGAAAATTTACTACACGTTAATTACGTGATGGTTAAAGAATTTTTCGCAAAAAACTTGGACTATTATAGTGTGGAGTTCCGAAGGTTTAAAAATGTATGGTCAGTATACACTCTTTATTTTAATTTTAGTTTTTACTGAGTTTTTTTGTTCTATTCATGTGGATAAACTATTTTTTTGAGTAATTTGTGAAAAATGTGAAGGATATTTTAAAACATATTGTATATTTGCAGATTATGGAGAAAGATGTTATTGGTTATGTGCAACTCAATCAGGACAAGAGCACTAGTATTTGCACAGTAAAAGGACATGTTGTCCTTGAGCACAAAGTTCATGATCGCAGCAGAAATTGATGAAAATAATAGTCATTCTTAGTTGCAAAGTTGTACAGCTTCTGAAGGTAAATTATTTTAGTTATTTTTGTCTGTGGAATTCTGGGGTTCTATTTTAAATACCTTATAAAAAGTCAGCTGTTGTGGGGCAATCCCCTAAGCAACAGGAGCCTCAGCCGAGTATATATGTGTTCTAAAAGGGCCAATGTCAAAAATTTTAAACAGATACACTAAGTCAAACAAAACATTGGCTGTTATAGCAGTTTAACAGACATGTTTATTAAAAACCGCCTTGTCACTTAAAATCTACATTTATCTCACAAGCACTGACGTTGGCTTTTTTAGGTTATATAGATCTAAGAGAAAGATAGTTCTGCAGTATAACTTATAATAACGATATAGTGACATTGGCCCTTTTAGAACCAAGCCATGATATACAACCAGATTTTTTCCTGCTAACTACCCCCCCGCTCAGAATAAGATTCAACACTTTCTTGATATTGAGGGCTTTATAACGTAGAGATGTACCTTCAGTTTTTGGTTTCCGTTCCATGTTATGAAGCCTTCGATATAATCATAGCAAAAGTAAAAAGCATTTTTAATTGTTCTAGGTGGATATAAGCATGCAATTGCAGAGGTTAAATGATACCAGCAAAAACCAGCATTAGCACAAGTGGACCACAAAATGAAATACATCAAGCCCTCTGAATTGAAAATTGGGGGACCCTCTATGTTCTTTGAAGATATAGGAAATTACTTTAGGATCAGAATTTTAGATGAGACCAGAACACAACATACTTTTCCTCAAATCCACAAAAAATAAGTTAGAGTGGGGTAATAAAATTCAAAAAAAGTATTGAAAAACAAACATTTATTTAAATATAAAATTTATATTTAATGTATATTATGTATATGAAAATATGTATATGTATGTATATTATATTATGTATATGAAAATTACTTATCTTGGGATTTAATGTAGACGTAATTTATTATACAGTGCGGTCCAAAAGTCATCCCCCCTTTTAACTTTTGAACGACTTCAAATTTAGAACTCTTAAATAAGACAACTTAAACTATCTTTTAGCATATATTTGATATTTTCAGATCTTAAAATGTGGACAGGGGGGCATGGAGGGACATTTTTTTAAATGGAAAGGTGGGTCGTGTGATACATCATTTTAAAGCTTATAAAACTCTCTATTTAAACTAACATTTTTAAATTTTTTAAAAATGTTTTTTAGGGTTTTGATTTTTTATTGTTTTGTGCTAAAACATTCGATTGTTTGTTTTTTTTATAATTTTTTATTTATGTTAACTAAAATTAGTTTAAAAGTATAATTAACATTTTTTTATGATGAAATTAGGCATTTTTAAAAAATTATTTGTTTTTTTTAGAGCATTTTGACATTAATACCCATTTTCAAACCCATTTTAAACCCAATTTTTTTTTTAAATTTAAAAATATGGAGTTAAATGGAGAATTTTATTAGCTTTAAAATGATGTATTACAGGACCCCCCTTTCCATTTAAAAAAATGTGCCCCATGCCCCCTGCCCACATTTTAAGATCTGAAAGTATTAAATATATGCTAAAAGATAGTTTAAGTTGTCTTATTTAAAAGTTCCAAATTTGAAGTTGATATTTTAACTGGTTCAAAAGTTAAGGGGGGGGGTGACTTTTGGACCGCTCTGTATAATACAATGATTGTACAAATAAATAAACTTAACACAAGATACAAGTGCCTTACTCATTTTTAATTATAACTTTAAATATTAGTGCTAGTACATGTTCCCTGCAGGTTGGCACCGAAATTTAAAATCCAAATTCGCTGACTTTTCCCTGACCAAATTTGTTAATTTCAGAAAGTATTTTACAAAATTTACTGACTTTTCCTGATCATCTGCAACAAAATAAGTACTGTTAGTATTAATTTACATACAAAAATATTTATTAGTGATAGATAACACCCTCCAAATTTCAAGGTTTTATCTTAATGTATTCTTAAGTTTGTTACTCAGTTTATTGTATTTCTGGAATAAAGAATATTGTAAAATATAACTTTATTCCTCCTGTTTCTGCCCTGCCAAGTTGGCAGGGCAGAAACATAAAAAAACATAAACATAATTAGAACAAGAGAAAATACAAAACTGCCCAAATATCTGTCTCAGGTAGGGCACACAAATACCGGGACCAGGTCAGTTTTGCTGGTCCCGAGGAAAAAAAAAATGTGTACACTTTTTTGTTTTTATTGGCTTTATTATAACAAACAATACTGCTGCCAATAATTAATATTTTTCCCTATATGCATAGTTTCATTAAAATCAAAATCGAAAAAAATTAAAAATTGAAAAAAAGTTTCTTGTTTCGTAAAACGAAAAATAAATTGAAAAAAAAATGTTTTTGAAAAAAAATTGTTTTTACCCCATTTTAACCCCTTAATTTTACTCATATTAATCCCAATTTTTTGGAAAATTCAACTCCAGCTAAAGCAGTCGTTGCATTTTCATCATTGGAATTAATATTCGTAAAATTTATCTAAAAACCACCAAGGGAACGTTCAAGTATTACGTAACGCAAATTTTGATCATTTTGGTTTGGACTCATCTATCACCCCTTAAAATTTTTCTATCAATATACACCCTGTATATAATTTTAAACTTACTTCAAAATGGTCCTCACAGCAGAACTGTCCACCTATAGATTTCTTTGGTTGAAAACAGATAACTATGATTTCCTTACAGCCTCTGGTTTTTGGTACAGTAAAAAAAACTTCTTTGCAGTTTTTTGATGAATTTTTGCAACTTGGAAAATAACAGTTATTGAAATCCATGCCTAAAATTTAAACACGAGTATATAATTTGGTTTTATAAATAAAAACTAAACATTATTCTTGAAATATATTATGTAATACTTATGTAAGTATGTCCCCGGATGCAGAAATTTTCTGCACATAGAGAAACTTACATTATAGTCTGTAAAGCTGCAAGTCCTTTGAAAAAAAAACTATATTTCAAGAATGCTTTGACATAGATATGAAATTTAAACCAAAAATTTTCTATATGGTAAAAAAATCTTAGGTCCAAATATTAAGGCCTCAAACCTTTTAGTGTTTCGCAAAAGACTTGCAGCTATGCTAATGCTTTGCCTACCTTTTTAAAATGCACTATACACTGTCTTGAAATATAAAAAGTCCAGTAAATACACACCAAATAAAACTTAAACTGAATAAAACCGAAAAATCGGAAAATATAACCTCACATCAACGCTTCATGACAGTCACATCTATTTAATAACAATCAGAGTAGCCAACATACAAAATCAAAACTGATTTGAACTGCGCAAACTCTGTCTGTTACGTTTTCAGTGGAGCGGGAAAAATAATTCAAATTTTATAATTTTTTTTCTCCTGTTTAAGTAGACTAAAAAATAAATAAATAGCATATATATTATAATTAGAACCTCTAGTTTTTAAAAATAATTAAAACCAAAAATCGAAGAAGACCCTATTACTACCTAATAAAAACGTAAAAATTAGGAAAAAACTCACCAAAGCACGTGTCCGCAACAGTCCACTATGTAAACTTGACTAACAAAACAGAACACGGCGCGAGCCGTCTTGATTTTTACATCGGCTTGACCTTGAGAATTTATGAAAGAAGACTACCACGCTTTGTCAAAGTCACCCCCACCATCTGAAGTCACCCCAGTTGACGGTACTATATTAATACATAGCTCGATTAATTTTTTTTAAGCATCAATTCAGAGAAAAAATATTTAATTCTGCGCGTGACAGCCCTGGGTTTAATTAGTTGTTTTATTTTACAAGTGATCCACCTTGTATCTAGAAAAACTAGCATAACCTCAATAAGTGTAGTACGCTACTGCCTGCTGGTAGTAACTTAGCGTTGACAAAGAATCTGCTTCAAAAATTAAACTAACCATCAGGCTAACCTAAAATTCATTCAAGTAATTTTATTTATTTTATTTATTTTATTAATTACTTCATACATTGATAAAAAGAATTTATTTGGATATGGCCAATTAAATTATTTGTTTGTGAGTAACAAAGTTTATTTGAGTCAAATAAATATTTAGTTCATGTAAACAAATATTTTAATTTCAAAATGATTTATTAATGAGAACAAAATAGTTTATTTGGCAGACATAAAATTTATTTTTCACAACCAAATAATTTAATTTTCCATATCCAGCCAAATATTTTGTTGACACAAATAAACTGTTTTATCAGTTTAATCGTTCCTATATAGTAATAACTTGTTTTACATACTGGACTGTAACAAATACATATAATTTTCATGGCTTTCTATCAATCGTACCATTCCATTTTCTCCTGAAAAAGCTTTACAATCAATGTTTTTTTCGCGCTAGCAACGGACCTATTAAAGTCCAAACAAATTGATGCAATTATTTTGACCTTTCTTAAAAAATTAAAATATATCTATGACTATTTTTTCAACTATCACAATGGCGGTTTCAACCAATAAAAAAGAACCATATAAAAAAATTAAAATTCATTTCAAATTATCAAACGGATAAAAAATTAAATATTTTTAACCTGTTTGAATTAGTTTGAATTATTTTTATTTGCAGCAAATTATCAATATTAATCCGTTTCAATTCGTTTAAATTAGTTAACCTGTTTTAATTTGCATTTGCTATTTAAATTTAATTCTTTTCAATTTGCATATGCGGAATATCATGTTTTAAATCGTTAGATACTATTTGCAAATGCGTAACATGTTTTAATTCGTTTGGACTTTTTCTATTCGCATATGCGGAATATTATTTTCAATTAGATTCTATTTGCAAATGCGTATCCGATTTAATTCGTTTTTATTTGAATATGCGGAATATCATTTTTAATTAGGTACTATTTGCAAATGCGTAACATGTTTTAATTCGCTTCTATTCGCATATGCAGAATATCATTTTCAATTACCAACTATTTGCCAATGCGTATCTGATTTAATTCATTTGAACCTATTTGAATCCGATTTTTGATGAATTGATAAGTCATTTTCAATTAGCATTTGCGAATTGACTCGGCTTAAAACAGATTAAAAATAAAATAGTTTTGATCCGTTTTGATTCGCAAATGCGTAAAAATTTTAAATTGCTTCTACATATAGAATAAAGGTCTCAACATATGCTAAGACCTTCCAATTTCACATATCTAACTATTTGTACCTGTCTTAATCCGTTTTTTTTGCCAATTGATTCAGATTCAAACAGATTAAAAATAAAATATTTTTAATCCGTTTTAATTCGCAAATGCGATTCCAAAAACGAATTCAAACAAATTCAAACAGTTAGATTTTATTTTCAATCTGTTTGAATCCGAATTTTTTTATAGGGAAGGCATAACCATAACGACGGAATCTTTTTGCATCGATTATACCATAGAAAATCTAATACACCACTGTTCTAGCTTTAGATTCCTTATGAACCGATAAAAACTAAAACTTGATTTGCGATCTATGAAAAAACATTGCAGTTATTACTGTAATTTTTTTAAATTTATGAAAATCAAATCTCTTTTACTCTAGTAAAATATAAAAATAATTATTTATTTTTTAATTATAATTAAAAAAATCGTCCATTGCATTAAAAATTTCCCAACGTCAAAATTGAAAAAACAAGCATAGAGTAGAATAAGAAAAACCAAATGCTAACTACGCATTACTTTTCTATCTTAACGAAGTTAGGTATACTTAACTTCGTAAAAAGTATACTTTTCTATCCTAAGGTTTCCTTAAACAGATCTGGTCTATTATCTGGAGTTTTTGGATAAAATTTTACATCTAAAATATTAGAGAATACACCTATTGGTGTAAAATTGTATTTATATAATCAGAATTAATGATCTAAAAATTACGTGACCTTTAGACGACAATCACATTACCATTTCAATATTAAAAATAGTAAAACTAGCTTTTGTTTCTGACAGCTCAGCTCGTGATCATTTATCAAATCGTATTATCCATGAAATTATCGATTGTCAGCTTTAAGCATCTGCGACAAGCACTTTACTGTTTTAATCCAAGTGAAAAAATTGTCACCTATAAAAACCTCATCATAACTTTGTGTCTTCTTTCCACAGAAATGAAATAAGTTTTAAGTACTATACAGTTTTTATTGTGTGTGCTTTGTTGTTTTTCTTTTTGAAACAATGGAAAAGTGATAAATTGAGGTTGAAACCAGTTCTGGAGGTGCTTAAAGATAAGCACAATTCAAATGTTAGCCGTCGCTTTGGTTAAAGTTTTCGTCGCACACTAATGTCTAGTTAGTTTTGAGAAACGAAGACATTTATTTACGATAGGCATAGTTTACGCTTCAAAAAATTGATAACTGACAAAAAAAAAGTCACGCATGAGCAAATTTAGCGCTTAACCGTCACTAAGTCTCAAAATTTATTTCTTTTTTTGAAAATTCGGGTCCAGGGGAAAACTACGCCGCACTATGTTGCCAAATAAAGAAAAAGTGATTATTTTTTTCAGATAAAATTACTTACAACTTATTTTTGCTTTATACACAGAAAAAAATATTGTCTTAAATCAAAAATGTGTGATTTGGATATAACGAAGAGAATATATTCTCCCCTAAAGCAAAATTGTGCTTTAAATATGAAAGCATAATAAAATAAAAATAAAATAAATAAATAAAAACAAGTTTTTAAAGTTAAAACCCTTCTTAATTGAGTACATATTGGGTACCTATAACTAAAAAGTAGAAAACAAGATATTTATACTAATTTTATATAAAATTGTGTTGTCAACCGAGTTAAGCATGTGTACCAAATTTTAGCTTTCTTAGGGTATTCTAAGTGGGGAAAACAGAAAGAGGGTTAACTTAGCCTCATTTGCATATGGGGGGTGATGGGGAGACGAGGGGGACGTAAAATTTATTGCAAAATTTTATTATCACTAAATGAGTTTGTAACTTAATTTTAGTTGTAAATTATCTCATGTGGGTAAAAAGGGAGTTTTTTAATTTTAGGAGCGGTTAAATTTTATATATAATTTAGTTATTTTGGCCCCCTGAAAAAAAAAAAACAAAAAATACATAAAAAATCGCCATAGAAAAAAAAACGGTGCGTTTCTGCAAAGAACGATAACCATTTTCGGATTCAGGGGAGCCAAAATAACTAGAATATACTTCATTTCTAACGATAACAGATTTCCATAACGGTTTTTTTTGTCAATACAAAAAATATATTAAAAATCGCCATGGAAAAAAAATGGTGCATTTCCGCAGAAAATGATTGTCATTTTTGAGGGTCAATTTAGTTAAGTGGTAAGTGATTTGTAACGATATCAGATTTCTTGAGAATGAAAGTTGGGCCAAAATTAATACTACGGTGCCGAAATGAAAGTTATTAATTTAATTAAATAATTTAATTTAAAACAATAGAACACTATAAATGTTTAAAATTCTGAAAACAAGTATCTAAATTTGCCTCACCCCACCCTACATACTATATTCCATAATATAAATTAACTATATTAAGTAAATAATAACTTTATTTCATAAATAAAAAAAAAATATTATATTAATTATATTCTTTCTGAAAAACACTTTTTTATTCTCCTCTAAATTGATATAAGGTTTCGTAGGTGTTTGTTATCAACATGACATTGTGCTTTCTTTTTATGAATAATGAAAAACAATAAAAAAAAATTGATTTTTGATACTAAAAGAAAGAAAATATAAATAAAATATCAGATAACATTTTTCATATTAATAATATGAAATAATAATAATAATAATAATATTATTACTGCTTTCCAATTTTGAAAATTTTCAAAATTTTGGGAAAGCCTTGCAAGGCTTTGTATTTGTGGAAATTGTTATATTGGGCTTTTTGAGGTTGCTGTAAGTGAATTTGATAATAAAAAAATCTAACTCCACCCCCTGTGGGGCGGGGGGTAGTTTTCTTGAAAATTGGTACTTTTGGGGTTTTTAAGGTCGCTAAGCTTGAATCGTTGAACAACTTTTTTTCTAAATCCACCCCTGAGGTAGTTTTCGTGAAAATTAGTATACTGGGGTTTTTGCGGTTACTGAAAGTGAATCTGATAATAAAAAATCCATTTTACGCTCCGAGGTGAAAAATGGGAAAGCTTTTTTTATTATAAGGTAAGCACAGTAACTTTACAAGCACCACGTGCTACAAAGAGTATAGGCAGTGTATTTTTCTTTTGCACGCAGAAACTAGCAATAATTTATTTATTTATTTTATTATTAACAAATAACTAACATTATTATATAATTTAACTGTTTAGTAAATGTTAACATTTCTTTTTAAACATACAGTGCGGTGCTAAAGTTGCCCCTTAACTTTTGAACAAGTGAAAATATCGACTTTAAATTTGGAACACGCAGATAAGACAACTTAGGCTATTTTTTGCATTTATTTGATATTTTTAGCTTTTAAAATGTGGGCTAGGAGCATGGGGGAGATACTGAAATAAAATGGGGGCCGTGTTATACATCATATTTAAGTTCATAAAAACAGTTTTCCATTTTTCCACCCCCGCTCGTAAAATGTTTTTTTTATTGTCAATTTTTATGAAAATAGCCTCTCGCTCCCCAGGGGGTGAATTAAGTTGTTTTTTTTTTATTTTAGGATTCAGTTTTAGCAATCTAGAATATACCAGTTTTCACGAAAATCGCCCCCGGGGCTGGAGTTAGACCATTTTATTATCAGATTCACTTTCAGCGACTTAAAAAACCTCAATGTACCAATTTTCACAAAGATCACCCCCCGCCCCCAAAGGCAAAGTCCAGCAATTTGTTTTCATAGAATAATATAACTACGTAAAGAAAAATGTGCATGGAAAGGGCCACGTGACAAATGGTGACTTTTTTTATATTTATGATTTAAACTGATAGTTACTATTTTTACCTTTCAATGTCGTTTATATTACGACCCAGACACTTTATTAATTATTTAATATATTTTTAGACATACCTGAGTACAATTAAGTATATATTCTATAATTTAAAAAATTAGTTTATTTTACACATGGCTTAAGAACTTGAAATAAAGATTTTCACGAAAATAGGGAATTAAATGTATTTTTAGGGTTGATAATATCTTTCTCATATTAAATGCTCTAATTTTAAGTATTTCTCTAAAAATTATGACTTTTCAAACAAAATTAGCCCTAATTTCGTGCAAATACAGTTAAGGTTCAAAAACCGATGTGTCATATTGACTCCGCCATTTTGAATTCCGCCATTTTGAATTTTTGGACGTTGGTCTACAGCAACATAATCAAAAGAAGCCATTTAACACATTTTTAGAAAAATCGAAAACAAAATAAAATTTTGGTCCACCCTAATGGCGCGGAAATTTTTTTTAATGTTTTCGTTATTTTATTCGAAATTAGCGGTATGCAAAAATTCAGAATTTTGTCCCTGTTTAGCAATATTTACCCCCCACCCCCGCGGGGGTGGAGGTAGAACATTTTTATTATCAGATTCGAGTTCAACTACCTTAAAAACCCCTATAAAGCAATTTTCAAATTTTTGACAAAAAATATTGTTTTTTTACCCGAGCGAGAATATTTGGTAAAAAATGTCAAATATATTTCAAGAGATAGCTTAGGTTGTCTTATTTATTTGCTCCAAACTTAAAGTCGATATCTTAACTCGTTTAAAAGTTAAGGGGAGGGGTGACTTTTGGAACACACTATATTTTAGACAGTGTATGATATCCAGTACCCGGCGTATTTCCAGTTATAGTCCAGTCTTCAGGTCAATAAAAGAGGCTTTACCTGGAAATAATTCAGGGAGTTTTGATTTTCGGTTTATTGGGTAGGGTTTAACACCGCAAATAAAAAAAAACAATTTTGCGACGTTAAACTTGACTTGGAACTGTCATTTTTTTAACATATTTTTCACAAAAAACATATTTTTCAAAATATCGGCGCATCCTAGGACAAAAAATGTTCTATATGAAAATAAAGAGGACCTTTACATTTTTTGTTCCATTTTTTGTTTTGTGTATTTTTTTTGTAGTTCACGGCATAGGTTTTTAGATTTTTATTTTAATTTTTAGTTAGAACATTTTGGGTAAAAATTAAAAAAAAACCTGTCTGGCGCTTTCTTTTTAATTAACTCAAAATTACAAATTTTAAAATAATTCACACATATGTGCCCCATTATTTCGAGTTAAGCGATTTTTGATTGAAAATCACCATTTGGTTAGTATTTGCTTGCATAAAAAAAAACCTTCCTAACCGAGACATAAAGAATACTTTCGAAACACACAAAATTATAAATCTAAACACCTACGATGTAACTAACGTTTAAGTCAGAGCCTTAAATTAGCTATAAGTCGTACAAAAAATACATAAAACTAAATTTTTTGTAAATTTGGCCCTCTTTATTTTCATATAGAACCTTTTTGTCGTAGGTTGCACCGATCTTAAGATATTTTAAAAAATCCGTTTTTTGTGAAAAATACGTTAAAAAATGACAGTTCCTAATCGAGTCCAACGTCGCCAAATTGTTTTTTTTATTTGGGGCCTTAAACCCTAACCAATAAACCGAAAATCAAAACTCCCTGAATTATTTCCAGGTAAACCTCTTTAATTGACCTAAAGACTGGACTATAACTGGAAATACGCCGGGTACTGATGATATCCCTTAAGGTTTAAATTTTATCAAACGGTTCGCAATTATAATTTATATAATTTATACGGTATAAAGTAGTAAAATAAATTTACTTAGAAGGAGGTAAATTAAATAGAAATATTTATTTTGACCTGAGGCTATATCTTTAATTAGTTCCAAGTGGGTTGTGTTAGCTTTAACGATTTAATATTTAAAGCCTAAAATACAGAACCATCATTTAATAGTTTTAGAGACAAAGATAATAGCTTTCTATAATTAAAGATTCATAGCTTTCTATAACACTGCTCTACACTAAAAAATTTGCCGAGACAATTTTAGTTGATTCTAGACTTATTTGATACGCTGTTTTCGGAACCTTGCTTCGTTTTTCTTGATCAGCTCGTTTTTTTTTTTGAGATATAGCGCACAGTGGCTTTTTTGTAATTATTTTATTTTGCTGTGGATTGGTTCTCTATTAATAGAGCTCTAAGCCAAAAAGCGCGACTTTAAAATATATTTATTCGTTTGTTTTTTTATAGGTTTCTAAATTCAAAAAATGAGATTTTTTCTTATTTTTTCGATATTCTTTAATGAAATTTTTTTATAAATACTAAAAATGTGGCTATGATTTTTATAAGAAATAATAAGGGCATATCCACAGGCTCGAATAACTACATAGTACATAACAATGCGATGCCGTGATTGGCTTGATGTGCCATGTATCTTGTAAGCCAATCACGGCATCGCATTCTTATGTTTTATGTTCTTATGCAAGCTTCTGGATAGGCCTTAACACACATTCGCGGTATGTTAAAAAAAATGGATCCACTAACGGAGATTTTACGGGGGTTATTGAAAACGGAGCAAACATTTTTGAATTATTTAATGTTTATTTAATGTTACTTTAATGTTGAAACAAGGATATTTTTTTTTATTTTTCGTTTAGTTATGTTTAAAATAAATTTAATTTATTAAGTTCCTGTTCTAAAAATAAAATACTTCAATATTTTTTTTTCTGTTCTCTGTAACTGGACTAAATCTAAAACTTTTTTATTTTTATAAACCGCACATAATATGTGTTAGTATCGTATATAAAAATTAGCTCTAGTCTAGTCATCTCTTAAGAATTTAAAAATATATCAAAAAAAAATCGAAATAATCTCATTTTTTGAGTTTAGTCCATAAACAAAGATATTTCAAAACCGTTTTTTTTTTTTGCCTCAAACCAATCCACGACAAAAAGATTTTTTTAGACTCTCATTTTTTTCTTGACAGGGCAAAAAAAATACTGTGCGTTAGATCCTAAAAAAATAACTGATAATGAAAAACGGAAAAAGGTTCCGAAATCAGCGCATCAAATATAGCTTGGTTTGGATGTTGTTGTAGCCACAGTTAACTAAAAGGTCCCCAGCAAATAAAAAAAAGGTTTATTTTTTTAGAGCAGTGTAAAGATTAATTCAATTATTTGTCTATAATAGATTATCTAAAGGCAGGTTTATATAGAATTAAAACTGAATTAACCAATTAGAAATTTAACCAAAGATAGATGACAAATAAATGATGACATTTCTTTGGTCAAATTCTTTATTTAATAAATTTTACCTATAGTCCGTCCAATTATGCAAGATAGTAGTTTAAAATTCCTTTGATTTTTAAGCTACATCATTGGTTAAAAACTCGTACCTTTTAACATATAAATTATTGTGACATTTTTTGTCTTTGACAATGATTGACGGTCGTTAAAGCTAATAAAACAAGAGAAAGTTACATAAAAAAAAATGGTTATACTTAAAGTTATTTTGTATGGTATTGAAAAAGTTACGTTTTTGGTTTATCCTTTATACACTCACACTAAATTAGCAAATTGTAACATATTGTACAAACGTAAATTATATTGAACATAAGGAAAACGTCAAATTTTTAGGTTATAATTACAACTTAATCCAGGGGCTTGCATAACAACCATTACAAGATACATGACGACACATCAAGCCAATCCTGAAATCGCATTTTTATGCACTATGCTTGTTATGCTAGTCTTTGGATAGGCTCTTTCCAGGAAAACAGTACCGACATCTGTTAATTTTTTGATACACTACGATTTATGCATAATTATGCTATTTATGCACTCTGTGGTGTAAAACGGGCCGCGTCCCTTACTATATTGCATAACTGGACGGAATATAGTGATAGTTTATTCATTAACCGCAGTTATAAATTTACACAATCCAGCCGTAAATTGTTATATGAACTATATTTTTTCGAGTTACAAATCCAAAATTTATTACTAGCGTTTTTATTTAAGGTATATATTTTTTTAGTTTATTATTATGTATCATGTACATTTTTATATAAAAAAATTTAAATTATTTATAACTATCGGTAGTTACGGTAGTTTCGAATTTTCATAAAAAAAAATCAAAAATCGTCCTAGACAAAATTTCTTGGATATTTGACATTTTTTTTAAATTCATTTATTTATTTCATTAATTTTACAGTTTCGTGAATTAATTAATTTGTATTATGAAAAAAAGCAACAAATATCACTTTTTTAATGTCCGTCCGTCTGTCTGTCTGTCCGTCTAATGTCACAATTTTTGTAAACACGACAACTGAAGAACGAATAATCCGATCAAATTTAAATTTTTAGGAAAAATCAAGTTCTACGAGGAAAGGTCCCTATTGTTTTTGAAAGTAATCCCGCCAAAAACTAAAAAGTTATAGGGAGTTAAACTTTTTAAAAATAAAAACAAAATTTGAAAAAATTGTTTTTTTTTTGTTTTAAAAAATAAATGTATTTTTTAATTTTTATTTTGAAAATTATTTTTTTTTGAAAAAAAAATTTAATGTGTCGTTTTTCGCAAAAATAAATATAAAAATGTTGAAAAATTTTTATATTTTTTTTATTTTTTAAAAAGATCTTTTTAAAAAAATTTTTTTATGTTTTTTTTTTTTGAAAATTATTTTTGTATTTGGGAAATGCAATTACCATTTTAAATATAATACTGTGAATAGTATATAATGGAGTGAGTAGAATTACATATCTTCACGGCTTGTTTAAAATTTATCCCTCTAGAAGCTCAAGTAAACGTTATTTGAGCTTGGCTTTTGCAGGAATATGTTTTTAATAAAAAGGAATAAAATTCAGAGCGAGCTTCTAAATATTTTGTTTTTTTTTTTCTGAAACTCCCTACCCCACGTATACACAATATAACTTCATACCCACAATAACGGCCCTTTTCTGACGGGAGTCCACAAATTATTAACATAGGTAGCATAGCTATATAGAGTACCTACATATGTTAATGGGAAGAATGGGTTCATGGAGTTTACATAAAGCATTACCATATGCTGCCACAGATATTTGCATACTACAATGTTGAGCTAATAGCCAAAATGAAAGCAAACTAAAACTAATATCATTAAACTGACATAAATCAAACTACCTACTCGACGAATTGTAATATATTATATGCAGGTACATTTACTGATAGATTTCTAATATAAATTTTGTACCTACGAAGTAGCGAAACTTCAAATTGATTTTGGAAATTCTCATTAAGAGCTGTGTATCTACAATAAAAAAAATTATATAAAAAGCTTGTCTCTTCCATTTTTTTAGTCTGTTTCTTTTTTAATAATAATAATAATAATAATAATAATAATAATAATAATAATAATAATAATAATAATATTACTTTATTCCAAAGGCACATTAATTACAATATTCACACTATAAAAAACATGGAAATGGAATGACGTCATTAACAATACTTATTCTAAAATAAACCTAAGACTACTTACAAACTATCACAGTCCAAATATTCATTTACACTATATGGTTCCAAATCAATTAAAAGATTTTTGAGTTCTTTTTTATATACTTTAAGGCTATCTAATAATCTTATTCTATTTGGCAACTTGTTATATAGTTTAATACACCTGTAATGAGGGTTTTTTTTCTGTTGTTGTTAAGTTATGTTTTGGATAATTTATATCTAGGGTTCTGGTTTTGGGATTATTTATGATATTAAAACTATTCTTGTTTTTACAAATATAAACTTAACACTCATATATATAGAGCCCATAAATAGTTAAAATCCTATTTTTCTGAAAATTATCTCTGCATGATTCCCTATATTTTTTATTCAACATTAATCTTAACACAGCTTTTTGAATTATAAAAACATTTTCTATATCAGAGCTGCTGCCCCAAAATATAATCCCGTATCTTGCCACAGACTCAAAGTTTGCTTGATATAAAATTTTCAAACTATTAAGGGTTAAAAACTTATGCACAACTCTGATCCCGTAGCAGATTTTATTTAATTTTTTACACAAAATATCAGTTTGGCTTTCCCAGCCTAAAAATGAATCTACTTGAATGCCTAAAAACTTTGTGTTGTTTACCAACTCAATTTCTTTATTTTCTACTAATATACTGTCCGGAATTTCTCTTCTACTCTGTTTAGTCCTGAATACAACAATATTTGTTTTTTCGCTGTTTAATATAAATCGATTTTTTTCATACCACTCTTCAGCCTTTGAATAAAGTTTGCCAAATTCCACCAACAAATCCGGAAAATATTTAGCACCTACTAAGAGGTTATTATCGTCAGCGAAATTTGTCAAACTCTTACTCTCGTCTGTCGCGATATGGCAAAGATCGATTACAAAAATAAGAAATATAACCGGTCCCAAGATACTCCCCTGGGGGTTCCCAGAAGAGTCTCCAGGAATTCGGATATCAAATTCTGGTTATCCCTGTTTATTTTGACTCCCTGTTTTCTTTTGTACAAAAATGATTTAATCCACTCTAAAGATTTTCCTCGAACCCCGTATTTTCCAACTTTATCAAAAGCAGCTCCAGGTCCAGACAGTCGTATGCTTTTGACAGATTAGGAAAATCCCTAAAGCCAAGAAGCCCTTCTCCAAGAATTTAATAACATTTTGTGTAAATTGGAAAATGGCCGTCTGTGTGGAACGCCCCTTTATACATATGTATTTTAATAAGTTGTAAGTTATACATTATTAAAGCAAATAAAAATCGTGTTTCTTAAAACCGGGTTGATAGACACATAAATAAACAAGCCAAGATGCCAAATACAAAAAATATCACGTAGTCCATATAACTATATGCCTGATAAAGAACATAAAGAGCCGAAATGGTGAATCAAACGCCATTGGTAAATTTACCCTAGTAACAATTTTTGTCAAGTCTTGAGCAAGTCTGGCTCAAGAATCTTGATCAAGTAACTGTATCCAGATTTTGACAATACTGGCGCCAGATACTGTCGACAGATTCTTGCTCACGAATTGTCAAAGAATTGCTACAGATACTTCGCCAAAATTCTTGGACAAGTCTTGAGCAAGAATATAGCAAGAAAAATTGACAAGAAATCGAAAAGCGATCTTTCTCATGATCAAATCGTACTTGTTAGAGTAGGTCAAGATTCTTGACCAAGAATCTTGTCAAATGGCTTGTCAAATTGCTTGCTACAGACTTGACGAACAGACTTGATAAAGTATTATTTTTCGTCCTCGAACCGTGAAATTTCACCTTAAAATTATTTTTTCTCGAAAACGGTTAATCCTACAGTATAACGACAAGAGTACCTTTTTTATGTATTTTGACGTATGGAGTCATGTCGTCGTCTTAAAGTGTTAACCTGCTAACTCCTTTTGGCCAAACTTTACAGGAGACGAAAAAAAGCTTATAATTATTTATATAATTATTGTATAACAAAAAATCCCGTTGCTTTATTAGCGTGTTTTGGACGTTTTAACAACTATCAACCATAAAAAAATAATTTGGATTGTTTTTTATTGAATTAAAAAAGAGTTGGCAGGTTTTATACCTTTGAGAAAAGTCTCCATCAAGGAGTTGGCAGGTTTTAGGTAAAGTTTGGCTGCGTTCAATGAATACAGCAAAACTAATCAAAAGTCATCAAATGATAAGTTTTGCTAGCAAACTGCGTTTAAGTTTTGCTGTTTCCATTGAACGCAGCCATTGGCTTTTTACCTTTATATTTTTGTAACACAAAACGTAAAAATATACTTACTTTTTAAGATAAAATCATGTAGTAGTAAAATAACCACTTTTTGTTGTTCTCATAAATAAACAAGCCAAGATGCCAAATACAACAAATATCACGTAGTCCATATAACTATATGCCTGATAAAGAACATAAAGAGCCGATATGGTGAATCAAAAGCCATTGGTTAATTTACCCTAGTAACAATTTTTGTCAAGTCTTGAGCAAGTCTGGCTCAAGAATCTTGATCAAGTAACTGTATCCAGATTTTGACAATTCTGGCGCCAGATACTGTCGACAGATTCTTGCTCAAGAATTGTCAAAGAATTGCTACAGATACTTCGCCAAAATTCTTGGACAAGTCTTGAGCAAGAATGTAGCAAGAAAAATTGACAAGAAATCGAAAAGCGACCTCTATCATGATCAAATCGTACTTGTTAGAGTAGGTCAAGATTCTTGACCAAGAATCTTGTCAAATGGCTTGTCAAATTGCTTGCTACAGACTTGACGAACAGACTTGATAAAGTAATCGGTTAATCCTACAGTATAACGACAAGAGTACCTTTTTTATGTATTTTGACGTATGGAGTCATGTCGTCGTCTTAAAGTGTTAACCTGCTAACTCCTTTTGGCCACACTTTACAGGAGACGAAAAAAAGCTTATAATTATTTATATAATTATTGTATAACAAAAAATCCCGTTTCTTTATTAGCGTGTTTTGGACGTTTTAACAACTATCAACCATAAAAAAATAATTTGGATTGTTTTTTATTGAATTAAAAAAGAGTTGGCAGGTTTTCTACCTTTGAGAAAAGTCTCCATCAAGGAGTTGGCAGGTTTTAGGTAAAGTTTGGCTGCGTTCAATGAATACAGCAAAACTAATCAAAAGTCATCAAATGATAAGTTTTGCTAGCAAACTGCGTTTAAGTTTTGCTGTTTCCATTGAACGCAGCCATTGGATTTTTACCTTTATATTTTTGTAACACAAAACGTAAAAATATACTAACTTTTTAAGATAAAATCATGTAGTAGTAAAATAACCACTTTTTGTTGTTCTCCACACAGAAAGGTTGGAAGTGGTGGAGTTAGCAGCTTTTCGAACTAGCGGTTGAAGCGCATGGAGTAAGCAGGTAAACGCATCATGGAAAAAGTTATATTTGGGAAAAGGTTAGGGTTACCTATTTTTCGCAGATGGTGTGATTGAACGGCATTAAAAACGATAATTCGTTCAAAAGTGGAGTTAGCAGGTTAACACTTTAAGCCGACGATATACCACAAATAAAAGTTACACAGAAAGAAGTTTGGGAGAAAAAATTGATAAGGTCATCCCGTTTCGCACACCCCTGGTTAAAATAATTATAATTGTATACATGAAAATAACGTAAGAAGATGAGCCTTATTAAGATTAATTTACGTTCAAAACCTTGTTCCTATTAAATATATGGGTTCCTGAGTTATTAAATAAAAACCGATTTTTTTTAGCCACTTTTAACACCCTTACGACGCATTTTTAGACATATGTTTATAGGAACTTTTTGTTATATTTTATGATGTAGAATCACCTCTTAAAATTTCGGACACTATTTCAAATACACCCTGTACATACAAACACGTTAAATACATAACCCTCCTTCCTCGTTGCTTAGTCGAGTAAAAAAGGGCATTGTGTTATATTTCTATCGATCTTGAATCGAAATTCTTGATAAAGAGGCTGTCTAACAATTATTTCAGCGCTCCAGGGGGGTCAAAGGTTCACAAGGGATTCCCAAGTAAAAACTCGGTAAAAAGACACTTTTTTAATAATAAAAATCTGGGAAATTTTGTATTTCAGTATATATTTAGTTTTAAGATAGTTGCCTAACGCGTTTTCGAAAATTGCTTTTTCATCATCAGGGCGATTGGTACTGAAAAATAAGGGCTAAATTAGGATCAACAAAATCAATAAGGGGGCTATTTTGAGGTTAATCCAAAAATATACACTTACTTGTCAGTACCACTTTTTAGTCACAATTATAGGAGGTGAAGATATTAGGATATTTAACATAATAATTTAAAATGAATGAAATGGTCAAATTAATAAAATAATACAATAAATAACAAATCAAAAACATGAAGACAATGAGATTACCAAATTAATAAAACAAAATATTCTAAAATTTTTCTCTTCGCTAAAATAATCTACACCCGTATGATATGTGGCTCTCTATTTACACATGTAAAAGAAAAGGACACAACATACATTAAGGCGACGCGGTTAGCAAAAAGAAAAAGAACAACGAAATATAACATACCGTATAAGGGGGTAAAAGTAAACAGCAAGAGAATGGCGGGAAGTTTAAATCAAATTTTTAAAAATTGGTTTAAACTTTTGGTTGAGTTTAGTTTGGTTATTCAGACATAAAGGTTTTTGGTGTTTTAACGCAAGGGTAATTTCGAGGTCCTCAAGTAAACTTAGTTTTATATCGTGGGGGTAGGTTTTGAGATTATGTAGGATATTTGTGTGTTCTGTAGGGTTAAAATTATGTTGGTTAAACTTCAAGTGGTGACCGAAGGCTGAGCTATTTGGTCTTTTTAAGTGCTCACTGCAGCGAATATTTACAGCCCTTGAAGTTTTACCAATGTAAAATTTATTGCACTCACAAAAAAGCTTATACACCCCACTTTTCTTAGTAGAAGGAATGGGGTCTTTGTTTTTTATAAGAAGGTGTCCTAAATTGGATGTGGATTTGAATGCTATGTGTTTATCGAAATGTTTAAAAATATTGGAAATTCTATAAGACAAAGGACCTAGGAAAGGAAGGGAGACAAATTTTTTCTCTAGTTTGGGGTAGGCCTGGTTAATCAATATTTTTTGTTCGTGTTTTTTTTATAAGTTTATCAACTAGGGTGTGGGCAAAACCATTAGAGATAGCTAAGTTTTTAATAATTCTAAATTCATTAGTTCTGTTGGAAGGGGAAAGAGGAATCTTAATTGCACGATGTATGTGACAGTTGAGGGCAGCAAGTTTATGGGAGTAAGCATGACAAGAATGTATAGGTATCATATGATTGGTTTGGGTTGGTTTTCTAAAAATATTATATTCAAAACAGTAATCTTTTTTTGTTATAGTGATGTCGAGGAAATTAAGGGATTCATTTTTTTCGAGTTCCAAAGTGAATTTAATATTAGGGTGTATTTGGTTAATAAAGTCTAGGATTTGATTGGCATCGTGTTTGTTACCTTTTAGTATGACATAAATGTCATCTAGGTAACGTCTCCAGAAAATAATTTTGTTATTGAAAACGGGGTTATTAAGGATGTGATTTTTTTCCAGATTGTCAAGGAAAAGATCGGAGAGGTAACCTGATGAAGGGTTGCCCATCGCTAAGCCTTGTTGTTTGTAAATTTTGTTGTTAAATGAAAAAAAGTGTCCTGATCCAGTGTAAGTTGCAGGAGGGCTAATATATCCATTTTTATGTGGTCGGAAACTTTATTTGTTAAAATGTTGCTAACAAGGGGGATGGTTTCATGTTTAGGGATGGAAGTGTATAAATTTGTAACGTCGAAAGATAGCATGATAAAATCTTCTTGAGGAGTAATTGGGGAAATATGTTCGATTAATTCTAGGGTATTTTTTATTGTAAATTGGGGTTTAAATTGGGATAACGAAGTGATTAGGTTAAGTGTGAATTTTGCAATTCTTTCTACGGGAGTATTACAGAAGCTAACAACCGGACGAATGGGGGTATTTAATTTATGAATTTTTGGAAGCCCGTACAACCTAGGAAAAAAGGGGTTATTGGGTAGTAGGTTAAATTTCCCAGATTTTTATTATTTAAACACAGTATACAAGTCATTTTCTTCTACACTTTTTTAATAGTTAAACCGGAATTTTATTTTGTATTTTGTTAACTGTGTCCAAAACCGTTTTCTTCTCAAAAACTAATACTCGTTCAAAACCGTTAAAAAATTTCAAGTAAAAGCAATTTTCAAAATATATACATTTTTATTGGAGAAAGGGGTATAGAAGCAAAAGTGATAAACAGTGGGAAGGGGTTCTAAAATTTCGCTATGCGGTAATATAATTGTTTTATAGCCCCAAGTGGTCGATATAAGAACCACTCTAATAATAAAATAATATTATTCTGTCTACAGATTTTCATATGTATGCAGATCATACTCGTCTTTGCAAAGGAAAAAAAAATCTAAATGGGAAAGCAAAAAACATGCCTTAAATATATGTAAGGCTTCGCACTCCAAGTAAACACAGTTTGTTTAACTTGCAAAATATATTTTTATATTCTTTTCAAAATGATCTATAGTTTTTTAATATATTTTTTTGAATATATTTTTTTAAATTGCTAAAAATATTAATATTAAATGTAGATATTTTTTGAAAATTAGGAGGTTATTCGAGTGTTCCTTCTATTTTTTAACTCTTTAAAAAGTCCCAGCAAACCACCGTACGATAATCGGCATAAATAATTATTGGCCCATTGCTGGCTTGCCGATTATCGGCTAGCCTGTAAAGGACCGATCTGTGGCCGACGATACAACGCCAATTTAAAATATGATCTTGCGTAGAAGGAGAAGAAGTCAAGACGCATGCGCAAGTTTTGCGCGGGTTGTGTTCTTAGGGCCGTTTGAGTTGAAGCTTGGAGCGCTCGGAGCATAGTTCTATCTCTTTTAAAACAAGTAGTTAGAAAGAGATAGAACTATGCTCCGAGAGCTTCAACTCAAACTGATTTTGCTGCGTCAGTGATAATTATAACTTTAAAGTTCATTAATGAAAATTTTCTGTGGCATGTGTTTATTTACAATTCTTAATAATGATTTTTGAAGATAAAAAGTAAGTAATTACATTTTTTTTATTAAATACTAAATTAACAATTTGCATTTAAGTCGCATTTAAGATCCCAGGGAGGGAAAGAAGCTCGTTAAGGTTCCGTAGGTACTAAAATATAAAAACTTATTCAGAATAATATTCTAAAACGATCGATATTATCGTTCTTTTTTATGCCATGGTAAAATACTGATCCAACCTCCAACAAAAAGTCTGCCGGCTAGCCATTACCGGCCCGTTATCGGCTTGCCATTATCGGCCCGTTATCGGCTTGCCATTACCGGCCAGTTATCGGCTTGTGCGACACTTCCATTACCGGGCCGGTAATGGCATGTCGTCAACGGACCGATGACTCTTTATCGGCTTACGGCATTGTGCCGTTGCCGGCCCATTGCTGGTGTGTTTGCTGGCGTGGGTCCCTCTCGGTTTTTATCTAGGGAGTTTTTTTTATTTTGAAAATTATCGTATAGAGTTGTGAAGAGTTTAATAAACTTTGTGTGAATAAAAATGAAAATCGAGTTCCTTTACCCATGAATCCTAGGCTAGGGCATACACAAGGGAAAAGTTTGTTTTTTCCATATCTAGTTGTATGAACAAAAGTTAAAAATTTCAATGAAATATTCGAGAGATAAAAAATATTCATACCTACGCTGTTTTTTATTACTTTTGGTCAGAAACAGGATTGTTTTTATGTATGCAAGCTCTTTATGTTGTCAGAGCTCGGATCGAGGGGACAAAATTTCAATTTGTAAAACTAAATAGACACTTTAAAAGATATTTTAAAAACAATAAAAATTAAAAAAAAAATGTTTTTTTTCTAAAGTTGTTTATTGATGATAACAGCGTTGATATGGCAGATCCGCTAGTAAAATATAGTTCCAAATGTTTACTTAAAAAATAGTTTTTTAAAAGTTTAATTTTTGCGTGCTTCCGGTAAACGAATACTTTGATCCAACCAGTGTTTATCAGTAGGGTTCGACCGATTCCCATATAATATTAGCAACTTCGGCAAAAATTCGCTATATGGGTAATTGGCCGATATAAAAGTATATGTGACCTCGTCTATGAAAAGGGGGCTTACGTGCGAAAACAAGTTTTCGAGAAAACAGCTGGTAACAGAGGTAAACAACTCGTTTCGTCAGTTTCTCGTTAGTTGTTCACTTTTCTCCGCGTTGCCTGAAGACGTATTCTTCAAAACCGGGGAGTAGAACGACTGGTAGAACCATGCTTAGAATATGACGCATAGTGTCGAAATCAATAGAATACGATCACAGTGTCAGACTCGTTCTATCAGTTGTTCTACTCCTCGAAAGTCAAGAATAGGTCCCCTGGTGTCTAACTATATTCAAGGACGTCAAGTGTTGTTTTTGCTCGGAATTTTATCGTAACTAATCGCGTCACCAGGTCACACATATCGGCATATCGGCAAAAAAAAACTGTTATTTCAATAATAATATTGAATAATTGAATTTTTTTATATTTTTAATAAAGAACAAAGCGTCGTTCTAAGAACGTAATATTTAATTTATATTATACATTATACATATTTTAAAGAAAATTAAAATACCTAATAACACATAACACAGCCACACAAAAAAAACTTCTGATATGGGGTTCTGACTATGTTTACAATAAGCTTTTGGGGTCGCTGAATCTGAATCCGATGTCTATTTAACCCCATCACATCAGGATTTTGCCATAACCTCAAAAAAAAAAACCCCCGAGTACCAAGTTTCAAGCAAATCCGAGCAACTTTAAAAAATCTAATCCGCCATATTGGATCCGTTATTTTGAAAGATAACTTTTAAATTCTGACCTCGGATTCAGATTTAGCGACCCAAAATACGTAAGAATTGACTAGTCTGGTCTTCCGCACTCGGGATTATTTTTTTTTGTGTGCGGGTGGTATGGTTTTTTTGAGGTTATGGCAAAATCCTGATGTGTTGGGGTTAGATAGACATCGGATTCGGATTTGGCTACCCCAAAAACATATTGTAAACATGGTTACAACCCCAGATCAGATTTTTTTTTTATTTACTGTGTAATTTATATTATATAAAGTGTCATTACTTGAAGAGAACTTAAATAACACAGGTCAGCAGCTAAAAAGGTTCTGTCAACGGATTCCTACTCTACTAAACCTAGTTACTAGCCTGATGACTAAAAGTTTTCTTCTACACACCGTTTAGACCAGGCGGTATCTGTTATAAAACACCCATGTTTGGGTAAATCGTATACCATTCGATATTTTTGGATGAATGGGTCCAGAATATCACTAAAAATGATAATTTCACTATGCGCATAAAATCAACCCTGTGCGTAACTTTTTATATAACAAAATGTTGTAAAATCAAGAAAAATTTCATGTTTTTTCTCCTTTTCGTACATATATCTCTGGAACTGTTCATTTCAGACAAATATTGAAAAGGAAAAAAAGTTTTGCTATTGAATTTTATAAATAATAAAATTGGTTGCAAATCGAAAAAATAATTATTATTATTGAAAAAATAGAAAAAATCACAAAAAAGGGTTAGAAAAATCGAGTTATTTTGGGATTTTATTTCGGATACTTAAAGTATACGTAGGGCCTTCAAAATTGGCATAAGAAAACTTTATGGTGTGCTAAATCATCACACCAAATTTCATCAAAATCGGTCTGATAGTTTTTGCACAATAATTTTGCAATCCGGATTAAAAAAAATAAAATTCAAATTTTCAAAATCATACAAAATTGAACATAAAGCCCTTAGATACTTGAAAATTTAAACACTTATAGAAGAGAGCTTAAACTTTCAAATAATTTTTGAAATATTAAAATCCGTTTGTTAGGAGAGCCTACGCAGCTGTTTAAACTTTTGCCGAATCTTTTCGCTTATAAACAATTAGAATAACTTTATGAATTTTAGATGAATTTGTTTTTTTTTAATATATATTGAAAGTGTTCTTATAGGCCCATAAGAGGTCTCTACTTTTTTTTCTGTTGGGTTGGCAACAAACAAAAGCCTACCTCTTGATGTTTGGGTTATTTTTTACCGTGTTAAAATTGTTTACTGGTTAATTGCAGTGAAAAAAAGAGGAGATGACTGTAAAATATATCAAAATATCATTTGTTCTTAGAATTTTAAAAACAGTGTAAACTGTAATGCCAACCCAAAACAAAAATCCCTAAATCAGTCACCAATTAAATGTAAGTTTTTTAAATTTTAGAGCAAAATAGAAAAAATTGTATAAAGCACTCGTTTCATAACACGTTTTTAGAGCACTAGTACTTTAGAAAACTCGCCGCAAGAGGCTCGTTTTCTAAACATGAAATTTTTATCGATTTTGCAACATTTTGTTATATAAAAAGTTACGCACAGGGTTGATTTTATGCGCATAGTGAAATTATCATTTTTTGTGATATTCTGGACCCATTCATCCAAAAATATCGAATGGTATACGATTCACCCATCTCAAAACAGATACCGCCTGGTCTAGTTTTCGGGATAACTGATCCCAAATTTGGGATAAAACTTGTTAATAATAATAATAGTAGTATTTAATGCTTCAAAAGAAAGTAGTACATAAACATATACATAACAATGCAATTAATATGCTGATAGCACAAAAAATTTTTAGGACACTTGCGCGTGCGGAACATATAATAAAGGTGAGTAGTTAAAAAAAAATACATAAACATAAAAAAATCAAATAAATAAAAGTAACTAAAATATATAAATTAAATAACTGCTAGAATGGTATAAAATGGTTAAAAGGAACAGCAATAAAGCAAACAATCGACAAAGAGAAAAGACAGGTAAAAGAGTAAATATGGTAAGTATATAAGATAAAATAATAATAATAATAGAAAAAAACAAAAATATAAAAAATGGGTAAAATGTATGATAGTTAAAATGCAGACATTTAAGGAGCAGACATTAAGTGTAAAATAGAACAAAACGGTTAAAAGTCACAGCAATAAAACAAACAATCGACCAAGAGAAAATACAGTTAAAAAGATTAAAAATTTAATTAGAATTTTGACAGTTTAAAAATAAGTAGGTATCCTAGGGTTTTTGAGGTTTGCTGAAACCGAATTTGATGTTAAAAATTTAAAATTCAAAATGGCAGATCCAATTTTTAAATATTTTTATAATATTGCGTCCGCCGTTTATCTCAGAAAATGTATTACCAAGGAATATGAAATTTGGCATACGAGAAGATTGGATTAACGAAAATTTAGTCCAGGTATAATTATTTTTTTGGAATACTTTTTTTGCCAAAAAGTTTAAAATTTAATTTTGAAATTTTTTTATAGATATGAGTTAGTTATAATATAAAAGGTTCTTTTATAACAAATCTCAATTCGCGGGTTATTTAGAAATAGGTTCATTAAAAAAAACACACACACACATATAGGTCCATGTTATAGTTTCATTTTCCAACACTAAAACAAAAAATATACGCAATCGTTTAGGAGCAGACTTTTTTTCAAAGAAAACAATCCTAAAATTAGTACGCCACTGCCTAGAAATTAATAAACAGCGATGTTGCTAATTTGATTAATTTCGTTTATAAAGATTTATTTCTACTTCACTTTAGAAATCCGCGTCTTTTGCGCAAAAAAATAAATGAAATTATTATTCTGGTATTTTTTTCAAAAATGGTACCATCTCACTAAAAAATATTTGCTTAAAACAACGATACATTTATTTGTTCATGATTGTACATTTGGGTACTAAAAAAAACTACTAAATTTTTAAGATATTAGCGTTTTTAACTCAGTTAAAAACTTTTAGTCCTCACATCACCTTTTATTACAAGTACCGTTAATTAAACCCTATTACATTACATATTTACAAATAAAAACCTTTATGCCGTGATTTTGTCAAAATTCAGTATGTGATTACACTACCCTACAAATGAAAACTTTTTTCATATACATTTAACCAAATGTATAATGTTTAGACCAGTTTTGTCTGCTGATTCCAAATCCGTTATCAAAATTAAAATCTACAGAGCCATTTTCGATATACAGGGTGATTTAAGAAAAAAAATACATTTTTTTCAAAGAATTGTAGATCCGACATTTTTTAATATTTTTTTTTTTTGAAATTTGGTATGAAGTTTAAGAAATTCTTTATTTTTAAGGCCATCTATGATTAACATGCAAATCATTTTTTAATTGTTTTTCACAAAAAAAAAACAATTTTTTTTATTGTAAAATTTTTAAAAAACGGATTTTCTTTTATGAAATTAAATATTCATTAATTTTCGCTCTTTATTTTGTTTCTTAAATCTTTCTCTAGACCTCCTGAAAATGCTACAATTAAAATTTTAAGTACCAATGGTCGGAAATTTTTGCATGAAGACCGGCTAAATTTGTTTATAAAATAGTCCGTTTTTGGCATTGAGGGTGGAACTTAAGATTTATATATTTTTTGAAAGAGTAGTGATAGGCGAACTCAACGGTACCAAATTTAACCTAAAAATAGTAGGGAACCATTTTTAAAAATGTGCTAAAAATTGGTTCTTTTATTAAGATTTGTTTTGCTTACTTTTTATAATATCTTATTCTTGCTACTTTTTCACGATTAAAGAGTGTTTTCATATCTTATTTTTTCTTCTGAATCCAAATATTGCGTCAAAATTGCAAATTATTTTGTAGTTTCGGTGCAAAAAGCAGCTGCTCGTATTTTTTTGTGTTTACTCTTTCCTGATTTAATATTTTATGTATTTTAGTAAAATATACATATATTTTGACAAAAAGTTCTCCCCCGAGTCCAAATAAAGTCCTAAGCTTACTAGATATGAAAAGTATTTGGCGCAAAAATGGATTAATTTTTTTTTGCTGTTTCGTTTTGTATTGGATATTTTTCGTTCCTATGGACATAATATAAACTTTTTCGGAATGTTTTTCTCCTGTACCCAAAATTTTATCTTAAAATTATTCAGTCTTAAGGGAGTTTTGTGCAAAAATAGGTTAAAGGGTATTTTTATTATTTTTATTTGAAAATTTATACCTATAACATATTTTTATGCTAAATTATATAAAAAACTATTAGTTAACATCTATTTTATTCTGAATCCAAATCTGTTGTCTGAATTATAAGTTATTATGCAGTTTTGGTGCAAAAATCAGCTACTTATTTTTTCTGCGTTTATTATTTCCACATATTATATATTATATATTTCAATATAATTAACATATATTTTGATAAAAATTTTCCTCCTGGGTTCAAATATTATTTTACTACATATTTTAAGATGTTTGGCGTGAAAAGAGGTCGACTAAATTTTCTGTGCTGCTTTATTTTATATTAAATGGTTTTCATTTATATTGATATTCATCAATTTCTTTTCCCATATTTTTTCTTTTGAACCCAAATACTGTTCTTAAAATACTAGGTTTTTATAGAATTTAGCATAAAAATAAGTTATATAGTTTTTCAAATAAAAAAAAATAAAAATACACTTAACATATTTTTACACAAAATTGAATAATATTAGGATAATTATTTGGATACAGAAGAAAAAAACTCGGAAAAAAGGTTAAATTATGTCCATAGGAACGAAAAATATCCAATGCAAAACGAAACAGCAAAGACAATCAAATTAAGCCGTTTTTGCGCCAAATACTTTTCATATCTAGTAAGCTTAAGGTGTCATTTGAACTCAGGGCAGAACTTTTTATCAAAATATATGTAAATTTTACTAAAATACATAATATATCAAAATAGGAAAGAGTGAACAAAGAAAATACGAGTAGCTGCTTTTTGTACCGAAACTATAAAATAGTTTTTAATTTTGACGCAAGATTTGGATTCAGAAGAAAAAATAGATAGGAAAACACCCTTTAATCATAAAAAAGTAGCAAGTATAAGATATTATAAAAAGTAAGTAAAATAAATCTTAATAAAAGAACCAATTTTTAGCACCATTTAAAAAATGGTTCCTTTCTATTTTTGAGGTTAAATTTGGTACCGTTGTGTTCGCCTATCACTACGTTTTCAAAAAATATATAAAGTTATAAGTTCCACACCCAATGCCGGATACGGGCTGTTTTATAAAATAAATTTACCAGGTATCATGCAAAAATTTCCGACCATTGGTACTTAAAATTTTAAATTGTAGCATTTGCAGGAAGTCTAGAGTAAAGATTTAAAAAACAAAATAAAGAGCGAAAATGAATGAATATTTTAATTTAAATTCATAAAAAAAAATCCGTTTTTAAAAAATTTGACAATCAAAAAAATTTTTTTTTCTTTTGTGAAAAACAATTGAAAAATGATTTGCATGTAAATCATAGATGGCCTTAAAAAGAAAGAATTTCTTCAACTTCATACCAATTTAAAAAAAATATATATATATTTAAAATTGTCGGATCTACAATTTTTTGAAAAAAAAAGGTTTTTTTTTTCCTAAATCACCCTGTATATCAAAAATGGCACTGTAGATTTTAATTTTAATAACGGATTTGGAATCAGCAGAGAAAACTGGTCTAAAAATGACATATTTTGTTAAATGTATAAAAACCTTGTCGGGTATCATTTAAATGACAATTGTAGCAAATCTACTCATCATAAAAACCTCTTATCGGTAGAAATCGAATACATATCGCGCAGGTACGAGCTACTGATATAAATCTGTTGAAATTTTGAACAAAGAGCCTTAAATAGCACCATGGCCGCGACATGTTTACCAACCCTCGTGCATTTGTTTACATTATATATTATGTGTTTTTGCAATTAATGTTTTGTTAAAGTGGTGAATTTAAACCAATAAACTATTTTGTGTCATTTTAGAGTTAAAAGGTGTTGGTTATTTTTTTGATTTTTTTCTAGAAAATGAGTTGAATCTTAAAGTAAAAGTGATTTTTTTTGTATTTATTATTATAATGGTAAATTCGGCAACCTGGAAAGAGACTCGCTTTAAGCGAGATTGAAAATCTGAAAAGTGAGAGAGAAAGGCAAGGTACCTCCACAACCTCACAAGTAGCTCGGATAAGGGGTTTTTTAAATAAATTTTTTGATTTTTTTAAATTCTTTTTTATTCTTAGAACCAATTCCTGGAACCTAGTAGCGCTACAAATATAAGATAATTTTTTAGGGGCGAACATTTTTTCTGGCACCTGTCGTCCATTCAGAAACTCTACTACGTCTGCTACGTACATAAATATAATAAAATCAAATGTAAACACACTACTTCTGGTTGAATCTATTTCTTATCAGAAAAAAGTGCTTATATTAGCAAACGCTCATAAATTAAAAGGTAAATCAATCTATATAAATTAAATCCTGTTCTCTGTTCTGAAGATTTAGCTGCAAAATTTTTTTAAATAAACATAAAAAAGAGGCAACTGCCAAGGGATTAAGGGCGAAAATAAAGGGTAATACATTAATAATTATTATTATTATTATAATTAATTATAATTGGAGAAGACACACACCATTGACGTATCTATGTGTATTTATATACATTCTAAAGATGAATAAACGAATTGAATTGAATTGAAAGGATTTAGAAAACCAGCAAAAGAATTATCAAATTAACTTCCAAGAACAGCCACAGAAATTACCTAGTACCCCCATCGACCCCAAACCCTTAAGCAAGACAAATACGTTTAGCAAAAGACCTAAATTTGTCACTGGAAGACGAAGTGTACGAACAACCAGTACAAATTAAAGAATTAAAAATAACAAAACAAAATGAGGAAGAAGGGCAAACCCTAAAACCGACCGACAAAAATTCCACAGCCGTACCCCCAAGATCACCAGATCTACATCACAACCTAGAGCGTAATTCAACTTTCTAGTTTATTTTAAAATAGTTTTAAATTATTCTTAGGCTTTATAAAAATGTTAACTTATTTATATATTTTAGGTTAGGTTTTAAATGAAAGTAAAAGGTATCTTCATTTTAATTTTAAATATTTAATATTAATTAATCCACAGATGAACCCTTTTATAAGTGAGTTTGATTCAAACCTAGTTAATATTGAAACAGACATTTTACAAAATGCATATAAGTTCAACGAAGTTTTTAAAATAAATGCATTCAACAACAACTTTAAAATTTTGCAACTCAATATTCGTAGTGTAAATAAAAACTTTTCTTAGACCAAAGACCAATTTTCTGAGAAATTTGATTGCGTTGTATTGACAGAAACTTGGCAATTTAATATTAACTATGTTTAATTGGATAGTTATTCAATAATATACAGTGCGGCCCAAAAGTCACCCCCCCCTTTTAACTTTTGAACGAGTTGAGATATCGACTTCAAATTTAAAACTCCTAAATAAGACAACTTAAACTATCTTTTAGCATATATTTGATATTCTTAGCTCTTAAAA
>OY294044.1:45397348-45626307 GCA_958510825.1 Brachypterus glaber
TTAAAAGAAATAAGATAATTTCAGATAGGCAGTACGGATTTCAGAGGGATAAATCTACTTAAAATGCTATAATAACTTTATTGAAAGATATTTATCACTCAATAGACAAGAGATTACGAGTCATCTGCATATTTTTGGACCTTGCTTAAGCTTTCGATGTTAGTCACGAAAAGTTACTTAGCACTTTAGCAGATATTGAAATTAGAGGTACCCTTCTTTAACTTTTCACGGCCTATCTGAAAGACAGAAAACAAATAGTAAAAATAGGCAACAGTCTAAGTGAGCAAATGTCACCCAAGTATGGAGTACCTCAGGGTACTATATTGGGACCATTATTAGTTATTATTTATATAAACAATTTATTAAGAGTATTAACTAAAGGTAAACTTATCAGCTTTGCTGATGATACCACCATTTTTTATTCTGGCCCTACATGAGAATTATTGAAAATTTTAATTATATACGAAAAGTCTCCCAATGTATACCACTTTGAATTTTAAAACTTCTGATATCGATTTCGTTATCGGATTGGTAGATTCTGTCAAGTTTGTGGGTATAAAAATAGATCCACATCTTAGATGGCACCTGCAAGTGCATTATGTAATAAAAAGGATAAGATGTCTTATCAACTATTTTAAAATATTAAAACCAATTTTATCAATAGCACAATTGAATACTGTATACGATGCACTTATAGAATCACATTTAAGATATGGAATTCTTGGCTGGGGTTTATATATTTATTTTTTACTTTATTACATTTTTTATTCAATAAATAATAATAATAATAATATTATTTTTTTTTTTTTTTTTTTTTTTTTTTTTATCACGGTTATCCGGTACTTAATTGAGTAGTTCGGAAAATATTTCAAGAACCCAATGAGTTGATGGTCTCCTAGGACTGATCTAACAATATGTGTCAAGTGTAGGATTACAGTTTTCTGCATTGGTATGTATGTTGTTTCTGGAACTTTTAAGGTGTTTAATGCAGTTTTTAAATTTTTAGGTATAAGACCCGTTGATGAGATGATTACTGGAATAATCTGGACAGAGGTTTGCCACATCGCTTTAATTTCTCTAGCAAGGTCGGTATATCTTGTGATTTTCTCGTTATGTTTAGTTTTCATATTTTCGCTGTTAGGTATTGATATATCTATTAGCAGTGTTTTCTTCCTTTCCAGATCTATCAGAGTAATGTCCGGCCTGTTATGGGTCACCTTCTTGTCTGTTGAAATGGTTCTGTCCCAGTAGATTTTTACAGAACTATTTTCTATAACAGGAGCTGGTTTGTATTTATAATAAGGTAAGTCTTCTGTGTTTTTAATTTTATAATATTTAAGCAACTCTAAGTACAGAATAATAGCTACCTGATTGTGTCTTTCAGTATACAGAGTGGGCGCTAGAATTGAGCATCCTGAGATCAGGTGGTCAATACTTTCTATTTCTTTATTGCATTTGCGACATTTATCACTATCAACTGGTTGTTTCATGATATATTTTATATAGCTTCTAGTCTTAACCACTTGGTCCTGGATCCCAATAGCGAATCCCTCTGTCTCTGGAAACAGGTTGCCTTTCTCCAGCCAGGTAAGTGACATTTTGGAATCTATGTGTGACTGATGAATGCTTCTATGAAATCGTCCATGTAGTTCCTTTTCTGCCCATTTCTGATCTTTTTCTTCATGTGTATTGAGTTTTGTTTCAGGATCTTCTTGTCGGTCATTTAGGTTTAGTGGTGTAAGGTTCTTGTCTGCATCAATAATAATTCGGTAAAACTGACTGTTTTGTTTGGAGTAAAAGTATCTCCTTAGGTCAGATATCTGTTTATAGCAGATATTTCTTACATCACCAATTCCTCTTCCTCCTTCTCTTCTATCTATGGTAACTCTTTCTACTGCTGATCTTGGGTGATGCATCCTGTTTTTCGTAAGACTCGTTCTTATTTTTGTATTGAGTGCCTCTAGTTCTGTTGTTGACCATTTAATAACCCCAAATGAGTACGTGAGACATGGTATTACAAAGCTGTTAATGGCACGGGTTAAATTAGCGGAGTTTAACCTAGTTTTAAGTACTTTACTTAACCTTTTCTCGAATGTTTTTATTATTTTCTCTTTCATTTCCTTATGTTCATTTCTGTTTGTTTGTTCAATTCCTAGGTATTTGTAACGAGCCAGGTCTAGATTAGAAATTACGAGGTCATTGTCTAGGTTAAATTCAGGAGCTTCCTTTGGGCGTCCTCTGACTATAGATAATTTCTTGCATTTTTCTATTCCAAATTCCATGTCTATATCAGTACTCATTTTGTATAGCATCTTTAAGACTGCTTCTAGTTTGGCATGACTTGGTGCATACAACTTAAGGTCGTCCATGTAAAACAGGTGTGTAAGCTTTATGTTTTCATTGCGACATTTTAAGTCAAAACCATACTTCATACGCTTTATTTCTGAAGAAATGGGATTCATAGCCATAACAAACCATAGAGCGCTAAAGGAATCTCCTTGGAAAATACCATTCAGTATTTGAATATCTTCAGATTCTATATTTCCTGTTGCCGTGTTTATTATCAGCTTAGTAATCCATTTCTTCATTGTTGCCTCAAAGAATTTGACAAGTCCCGGATCTATTCCATATATTGACAATACGTGGATCAGCCAAGAGTGAGGGACTTTGTCAAAGGCTTTTTTGTAGTCGACGTATGCTATACTGAGGTTTCTCTGGTTAGTTCTAGCCTGTTCAAGTATTACCGAATCTATAGTTAGTTGCTCTTTGCAGCCCATTGCCCTTCTTATACATCCCTTTTGCTCTTTATTTATAATCTTGTTTGTATCAAGGTGTGAGTAAATTTTAGATGTTATTATAGCGGATAGCAATTTATATGTGCTAGGCAGACAGGTAATTGGTCTATATTGGCTTACGTCTTCAGTTTTTTGACTTTTTGGAAGAAGGTAGGTTATTCCCATAGTGAGGAAGTCTGGCATTTGTTCAGGGTTATCAATTACTTGTTGGAACTGTTGTGCAAGGTGTTTGTGCAGCGCATGTAGTTTTTTTAGCCAATAATTGTGAACTTTATCTCTGCCTGGGGCTCTCCAGTTTGCTGTCTTTTTAACGGCTTCTTTTATGTCGTTCTCCTCAATTGTGATTTTTTCCATTTGCGGTATACGTGAGTAGGTTTCTTCTTCCTTTATTATCCAAGCAGCTTTTTTGTTATGCTCCTTCTTCTTTCCCCATATGTTATTCCAAAATGATTCGACTTCATTTTTATCTGGGAACTTACTATTATTATTATTTATGACTTTATCTTCATTTAGGCTCCTGTAAAAGTTTTTTTCATTTCTCTTAAATGCAATGTTCTGATTTCTTCTTTCTTTTTGCTCTTTATATCTTCGTAATCTACTGCTATATGCTGCAAGAAGTTGTTTTAGTCTGTCTAGAAGGTCAGTTGCACTTCTCATGTGCTTCGTTTCGGGTTCATTATGGATGGCTTGTTTGAGTGCTTCTGGTAGGCGTTTCATCATTCTATTAGATCTGTTCCCGTTTATAAACTGTTGGACTCTACCTATATCGGCTCTATAGTGTAACGACATAAATCGTCACTTTGTAATATAGCAAGGGTTAATTAAACTATTCGTTTACTTACGTTATAATTTATGTTTATTTTGTATATAAATAGTTACGTACGTACAGAACTATTTTGTATCTGGGACTATTTTGTAGCAGGAACTGAATTCTAACCATATGAGTCTCTATTCCATAGTTCTACCTGAAAATAACATAAAGAAAACATAATTAGAATATGATTTTTAATAATAAAGAATCATATGACTTATTTCTCTATAGTGCATTTGTCTATGGACTTACCTGGTTTTTATATGTTTCAGAGTCTATTGAGGGTTGGATTTCACTGGCTTTCATTTGTAGCTTGTCTCTCCTGGAAAGTTTCATATGCTTATTGCTTCGGGATAATCCAGAATTTGTTGAAAATAGTTTGCTGGAACTGCTCACTTAGATTCAGTATTTTGTTTATACTTAGTTCACAGGACACTTAGTATTCTGTTCGTATTTTTATTAGTTTTGCTGATAAACAATAAGTATTGTTTATATTTGTTTCTTAGAGTAATATTTTGAGGTTAGATATCACTAATACGGATTTATTAGGAAATAGTCTTTTTGGTTGTTATCTTTGATGTAGTTTCAGTTACCTTTATTAGGAATCCTATACGGTAAAACTGTAGTTGATAATGACTTGCATAGATGTCGCTAATAGTTCAGAAATAGGATTTTATTTACCTGAAGGGTTCATACCGGTTGATAAGGTCGATTTTCGCTCTTTCTTGATGAACTCTGTACAATGGTGGTGTCATTTTGACGAGTGTTTATTTTCTGTAATCATCGAAGTAATCCTTCATGTATTTTTATTTAAAGTTAGTGAAAATGAATATTTAAACAATGCGGAAGATATTATAACTGATATTTTCTACAATTATGCATTTATAACGTTTCGATGGACATCGAAGACTTAGAATGACATGTAAGTTAAGTTTTTCTGTTTCTTAGAATATTTCTGAGATATAATTATTGTTTTAGCACCATTAATTAAGCACCATAAAGCACCATTATTACTACATTAATTAACCACCATTATTACTACATTAATTAACCACCATTATTACTACATTAATTAATTACCATTAATTACTCACCATTTCTATACCATTAATATGGAATTACATTAATTTAAGTTGAAGTTTATTTTGGTATATTTGATATACAAGTTCTCCGCATGGAGTGATGTTCTGTTGGAACATGGTTCTGTATTTTTCGGCATAGATAAATTCTATATGACCGTCTAGCAGACAATTTTATATTGGACATAATTTTCAAAAGCATATTTAATCCCGGACAACATTTTCAATCGTACATTTTATCCTGGAAGATAATTTTTCCAAAGTAGATGGGACAGCCTATATTTTTTTTTCTTTCATTTGAGAAATGAATTCATCAGCATAGGGGAGACTTGCACAGATGGAGACGATGGAATTCATACCTCATGGATTTTGCAGAAACCAGCTAAGTACTCATTCTGAAAACTTTTGAAAGCAATATTTCATATTTTTAAATTCTTTTATTTCAATATTCTTATAACTGTAAACTTTATCAGATCTGATATAGTATTGATTAATACTATATGCCCTTCTGGCTTTTGTTCATTTTTAGGTACTTATTTTTTTTTAAACATTTAATCTCATTTATTAATTATTAAATATCATACTTTTGATTAAATGATTTCTAATTTAAGCATGACTTTTATACACTGCAAGAAATGATTGTTGTTTACATACATTTCTTGGTGCTTGCTGAACTTCATGTTTTCTTTATACATTTAAGTCGAATGATTTCTGAATTTAGTAATTTTTATTAAGATTTCTTTAATTATATCTTAATATAATTACACATATTTTTTATATATATTAATACATTACTTGATGTGCTTTCATTAAGTTTATTTATAATAAATTTCTCAAATGAATTATCTTATTTTATTTAAGGGTTATATTTTCTCAAACTGAAAAGCTTAAGTATTTACACTAGGTTGTTACTTACCTAAAGGAGTAAAAGCTAAAGTAACTGGCGCCCCTAACAACATTAATCAATTCTTTCTATTTTTCCCTTGCCCATACCCATTGCTCCGCTGTCAAAACTAGCCGTTGGCAGTGAACGTATTAATTACGGTACAATAGTTTTCTATTTTATTAAGTAACCTTGTTTCCCATGGAGCTAATTTGGGTTGGATGGTCTGGTTCCTTTTTTTATGTAATTTTTCAGATTGCCCATTCAGATGTAGTGCTACTTTGGCAGCACTATAGGCATACAGTAAAAGTTCTTCTATATTCATTTGTTCATTCAGGATATCTTTTAGATGTAAGTTAATTTCCTTCAGGTGTTTATTTACTTGGGGTTTGTATTGAAGCCTTGGCAGTGCTGGCCAGTCTACTGGGCTTATTCCTCTGTATTTTATGACCATTTCTATGAGTAAATCTCTAGCATTGTGGCTTTGTGTTTCTGTATCAATGATTTCTTGACGATCTTCTATTTGTCTTTCGTTTTGTTCAGTTAGTTCTTCTGTTACCTGAACTTCGGCTGTGTTGTCTGGTTCTTGTCTGTCCTCTATCTCCCTTCTGATTTCCTCTCTTATTTCGTCAATTTCAGGTCTAGATAAAAGATTATTTCTAATAATTGTTCTTCTTTGATCAGCAATTCTCTGTTCTGAGCAGTTAGCTAACTCAGGTAGTTCTCTAATACACTCTCGATGTAGTTTGTGCACATATAGTGTGAGTTCAGTTTCAAGCTGGGTTACTCTCATGAAGCATCGCATGACACATTGGTTCATTTGTCTAGTCCATTTCATGCGCTGTCTTCTGGTTCCTTCCCTTGTGGGTGCCAGTAATTCTGGCACATCACGTTGGGTTGTCGAGTTCCTGTTTGATTGGCTCTGCATATGCGCCCCAGCTTCTTGGAAATTCAAGCCTTCGCTTTCAGGATCGGAATCCTGGGTTCTATCATTTCCATTAGTGTAATATTATTATTATTATTATTATTATTATTATTATTATTATTATTATTATTATTACTCTGGCGCATCATGGCGCTACTATACTCGCATTTAACCAATTTCTTTTACTATGGACCCAGCAAAAACCATTATAGCTGAATTTAAATTTATAATATCAATTTCAGGGCAACAAATTAAAAAAATAAGATACCATTTGAAAAGAAATGTCATTATTTTTTCTCTATGGATCCAACAAAAACAACCTATTGTCCCATTAACCAATTACGCTGGACTACAAAAAATAAATAAAAATTATTCTCCAAGGCAATCACGTCTTTTGTATTTTTGTGTGCTGAAACCGAATTTTCAATTTAAAATTTTTTCTACCGCGTAGATTTCGAGGAAATCCCGGTTTTTATTGTCAAAATACGGTATTTTGACTATAAAAACCGGGATTTACTCGAAATCTACACGGTAGAAAAAAATTTAAATTGAAAATTCGGTTTTAGCACACAAAAATACATAAGACATGATAAGTTTAGTCCTTTTGGAAGAATTTTAATTTTTTTTGTAGATTAGTGTTATTTTCCAAAAGAACAATAGTTTTCTGATAAATTTTACCATTTTGCGTAGTGCTACTAGTCATTATAATGCACGTGGGAAGTGTTAAATAAAATTTATAACTCCCATATGTGAAATAAGTTGGTTACATTCAGAATTTGACCTAAAAAGTTCTATAAAAAGCTCATTTATTTTAAATATAATTACCAGTAACCGGCGTATTTTCAGTTTTAGTCCAGTCTTCAAGTTAATAAAAAAGGCTTTATATGGAAATAATTCAGGGAGTTTAGATTTTTGGTTTAATAGGTAGGGCTTAAGGGCGCAAATAAATAATTTTGCGACATTGAACTCGATTTGGAACTGTATTTTTTTTTGACATATAAAAATAACGGATTTTTCAAAATATCCCAAGATCGGTGCATCCTAGAACAAAAAACTTTTGATATGAAAATAAAGAGGACTAAATCTCCAACATTTTTTGTGTCATATATTTATAGCTAATTTACGGCACCGCCTTAAACGTTACACTGTAGGGTTTTAGATTTTTCTTTATGACTCGGTTAGGAAGGTTTTTTATGCTTAATGCAATGGTGATTCAATCGAAAATCGATTTACTCGAAATAATGGGGCACAAATTATTTTTTTTGACATATAAAAATAACGGATTTTTCAAAATATCCCAAGATCGGTGCATCCTAGAACAAAAAACTTTTGATATGAAAATAAAGAGGACTAAATCTCCAACATTTTTTGTGTCATATATTTATAGCTAATTTACGGCACCGCCTTAAACGTTACACTGTAGGGTTTTAGATTTTTCTTTATGACTCGGTTAGGAAGGTTTTTTATGCTTAATGCAATGGTGATTCAATCGAAAATCGATTTACTCGAAATAATGGGGCACAAATTATTAAAAAAAAATAAGTAAATTAAAAAGAAAGTGCCAGATAGATTTTTTTAATTTTCACCCAGAATGCTCTCAGGGGCATGCCTTACCGACGATAAAGAACAATGTTGTTTTTTCGAAAACAATCCAAAAATGTATAGTGTAACGTTTAAGATATATTTTAAAACTCCGTTTTTTGTGAAAAACACGTTAAAAATCGATTTCAACGTAGCAAAGTTGTTTTTTTTTATTTGCGGTCTAAAACCCTGAAATGTTGTTTTCGGGGGGATTACTTTGAAAAACAATAGGGATCTTCCCCTCATAGAACTTGATTTTTCCTGAAAATTTGAAGTCGATCGAATTATTCGTTCTTGAGTTATCGTGTTTACAAAAAACGTGACATCAGACAGACAGACAGACAGACAGACAGACGGACATTTTTAGTTTCTTATTTTTTTATGAAACACATTTGTATCCAAGAATTTTTTGTCTAGGACTTTTTTTGGCGATTTTGGGAAATTCGAAACTACCGTATAATATTATTCTAGCGCAGGCGCTGTGAATAATATAATACCAGTTATATTCTTAACTAGTTTATTAAGTAGCATTTTATCCAATGGAAAAAATCACTTAATACACGAGTTGAGAATTAAATTTTATTCGACACCCTTTTATTTAAAATAAAAATCTATATTATATAATTTAGCAAAAAATTATGAGAAAAAGATTGTTTTCTTAACACGTTCACTGCCAGTATGGGTCATGTCACAGGACTTACAGAAAACCCGTGACATGACCCATATATGGGTCATTGGACAGTGAACGTGTTAATATGCAAAAGAGTGAATAAAGCATATTTTAATCACTAGTGTAAAAAAATTAACTTTTTATATTTAAAGTAGTTCTCTTCTACGCAAAAGAGTGAGTATTATTACTATTTTGCAAAATATTGTTTAGTCACTTGTAGAAAACTTTTAAAATTTAAATTGTATTAAAAACAAGTGTTTCTGTAAAGTTGTTGGATAAAATTATTTTTTTACACGTATTTAAAAAGATGACTTATGGTAAAACCCAATATTATTATTGCATTCTAACATACATATTTATTGTGCATAATCGATAAATATGGGGCGATAAAGGTTTTATTGGTCCATAATTATCGCGTATATAGGTAATAAAAATGTGATATTGGGTATTATTAAATTTATCTTTCTAAATTAAATTGTTATTTGGATAGGTTTTTATAGGAGTTTTATTTTTTCACCAACATGCTCTTATCGTTATTATTCCATAATCGGTAAATACGTGATAGTAGTGCTTAAAGCGCCCTCCCGATTTACGATTCCTTCACCGCAACGCCTATACTTGGCCTTCCCACTTTACGTTTAGTTCCCGCGCGGTCTATACTTTAAATATGTGTCACTATCACGTATTTCCGGCCTGGACTATAAATACAGAGCAGTAATTATACAGTTCAGTCAACAAGTAAATAAGAAAATAAAAAACGTAAATAAGACCACTTTTGACATATATTTGATATTTATAGATTTTACTATATGTAGTGTGTTTTACTGCATCATTCTGCAGTAGGAAATGTTTGAACAGAATGAAAATAAGCACAAAAACGGATTATGTCAATTGTCAAAATAAGGCCAAGAGAAGAAGAAGACGAACGATATTTTATTAAATGTTTTGGTTAATTTCTGAAAATCCTAAGTCTTATCTATGCTGAAAATATATTTCAGGACTGCAGTACATTACATGTAATGGATCGTGATAACCAAAGATATTTAGTTATTTTTCAGATTTAGATTCTGGACCCAAACTTAGTTCAGATATTTTAATTAATATAATAAAAAGTAGGTATTTTAATCCATAGTAAATATTTGCAAAAAAAATAATTAACTTTTAAAAAGTAGGTAGGTACTTATTATTTCAGTACAACAAAATTAAATGTATGAGGGTAACTAGGTATATGTACTTACTTTCTTTGTTAAACCAATACAGTTTTCCGTTGTTTCCGTACTTAAGTTCGTTCATATTTTTAATTATAAACGCAGAATCACGAATGTAACCTAATTTTGTGCGCAGAATAAACATGAAAACCGTTAGTTATTTTTTTATTTTGACATTTGACATCTGTCATTCTCTTCATTCGGACCTCTCCCGATCGTTTGGTCGGAATGGACAGAATGGTCAAATGTCAGCAGTAAAACGATGATTCCGTTCAAACCAGTGGCACCAGTGGCAACAGAATGATGCAGTAAAACGCACTAATGGTCAGGGGGCATTATTATTTTAAAGCAAATAATATTTTCTATTTAATCAAATGTTTTTTAATTTTTAAAACCATTTTTACTTTTTTTTTAATTTTCCATTTTTTGCAGTACAGGAGCACGATAAGTTAAGTAGTTTATTGCGGGGTCCATAGCCCTCAACATCTGATCCCTAGTGACCTTTGTGTTAACCGCACAGACCTCCTCATATCATCTCTGTTTCTTTTATACGCAGGCGCTTCACTATCGGCCAGGGGATCAGATTTTTTGGCATAAAGTCTGATTTTTGTGAAATAAACATAAAAATTGGTATTTGGGACTTTACAATACCGCTAAAATCAAATTCAATGTTAAAAACCCCCATATACCAGTTTTAAAATTTTTGTGAAAAAATATTGTATTTTTCTTTCCTTGCTCCGCCCAAATGTTTAACAAAAACAATAGTATGCGAAATTTTAAGTCTCTAAATTAAAGCGTGCTTACAAGATTTCCCGGACACACCCACCGACTTAATGTTTTTTAAAGGTCATAAAACGCAAGAAATACGCAAAAAATAACTGAAATTTTTTGCACGAATACAAAGATTACCCAATTGCGAAAATCAAAAATATTGAGATCCATAATTTAACGTACGTATACTTATAGTGAAGAGATATTATTTTAAAAAATCAAACTTTTAGTCATCATTCACTTTATTAATAATTTAGGTTAGTTACCGGTTTCGATTATCATCGTCAGACTACAAGAAATTACACAAGTTAAAGATTATTTTAAGAAAAACAAAGTTTATCTTACCTAGCCAAAAATATATAAAAATACTATATCCATAAAAGGTCAAAAATAACCATAAGAAAACATTTATAAATGTAAAACACAGTAAAGTAAAGTCCACTTCAATTTACAAGACAATATAAACATAATATTAACAATAAAATCACAACACACGTGTTTAAACATACAGTATATAAATAATAAATATCAAAAATCAAGAGTTTTTTTTTGAAAATCTATAATCAATATTAGGGATGTTCTAAGCTAAGGTGTGTAAGAAAAAGAAGTAGAAGAAGAAAAGGAAAAGAAAAGCAGAAGAAGGAAAGAAAAAGAAAAGGAAGAGGAAGAAGAATAGGTATAAGCATTTTAAGGGATGGGTAAAATATTTTTAAACACTATTCAACACAATCCTGAAAAATTAAAATTGAAACATTAAGAAATGTTATTTCTTAAAATTCAAATCTACTTATTGCAATAATTATACACAAATAGATACATAAATGTATGCCCATACATAAAACAACCGCAAGTATTACAAGAATAAGCTAAAAAGTGTAGTGTTAGAACGGGGGAACGTAAGCTGTTTATTTAAAATATTTTCAGGATACTTATGAGCAAAACTACTAATCTCTAATTCTTCATAAAGATCCAATTTAACTCCACCATCTTGTATATGTAGAATTTCAAAATTAGAATTCCGCTCGAATGTATGTGTTTCGTCTCTTAGGTGATTTAAAAAATGTGAGAACTTCTTTCCTTCTAAATGTTCGCCCAATCTAATACCAAAAGATCTACCCGTTTGTCCAATATAAAAACACTCACAAGAGTTACAGTTGATCTTATAAACACCCGATTTTGACAACTTTTCAATAGGGTCTTTGTTTTTAATCAAGTGGGTTTTAATATTTGAAAGTGGTTTAAATGAGACTTTAAATGAACCCCTAAATAAATTTGCAATACTTTGACTAATTGGACCTATGTAAGGAATTGATATATATATATAATTTAATTTGTGATATTTAACAAAGAAGTTAGGTTGTTGTTAGTCAATTTAATTTGTTTTCTTCTTAATAGTTTGTTTATCAGTTCTGGGTTGTAGCCATTCATGTAAGCAATGTATTTTATTGTATTTAGCTCTGTTTTAAAATCTATAGAGGAAAGAGGTAACGATAGTAAACGATGAATCATACTATGAAATGCAGCCATCTTGTGGTTAAAAGGGCTGTTGGAAGTAAAAGGAATAACATGATCAGTCTGTGTCGGTTTTCTAAAAATGCTGAACGAATGCCTATTGTTAACCCTAGATACAGTCAGATCCAAGAAATTAATATTATTATTTTCTTCAATTTCAAAGGTTAAATTTATACTATCATTCAAAGTATTTAGAAAATCAAAAAAGACAAAAAATTGCATTAAAGTACCTCTCCAGTATAGTAAAATATCGTCAACATATGGAAGCCAGTACTTTATGAAAAGCAGACATGAATGACCAGAACCAAAAACTAAAGATTCAAAAAAATTCATAAATATTTCTGCCAGTATTGGACTCATTGGTTCACCCATAGCTAAACCGTCTTTACTTCTATAGTGCTTACCATTAAAAGTGAAGAAATTCTGTTCGGCACAATGCTTGATTAAAGCTTTAAAAGATGATCCTTCATTATCGGATAAGTTGCTGTCAGTTATGAGTTCATCCACCAGACTTTTTTGATTGGAACATTGGTAAACAAATCTTTCACATCCAAACTAACGAAAAAACCTTCCTTACCAAGGTCCAAGTCCTTGACCTTATTAACAAACTCGATTGAGTTCTTGACTGATCTCTTTGGTTTAAAGATATCCAGTTTTATAAATGTTTTGTTTAAATACTTCGATAATTTATAAGTGGGAGCATTTACACAACTTACTACCGGTCTGTAGGGTATACCTGCTTTATGTATTTTTGGCAAACAATAAAGTCTTGGGGTTACGGGATTCATTACAGCCAACTTAAGATCGGTATATTTGTTTATAAATGTTTTGTGTGTGTTTATTAATCTAACAGTTTTTCTATTATAGCTAATAGCTGGTTCTATTTTCGGATCGTAATCTTTAAAACCGTTATCTGTCAAGAACTCATTAACCTTGTCAACGTAGTCAGTTTTGTCTAAGGGCCACTTGCACCAACTTTTGGTACGGGATTATCTCAGCCAAACCGAGTTTAAGTTAAAAATGCTGCGTTCTGATTGGTCGGCCGTCAATTTAATCCAAGTTTAAAGTTAAATCATCATTGGTGCAAGTGGCCCTAAGACAACCAAACATGATTTTAAAATACAAAGATTTCCAAAAATAAAAAATAAATAAAATGGGAAAGCAATAACCATAAAAATACATAAATAAACTTAACTGTTTGGAAAAATTTAACCATTTTCCATTAATTTTCCCCACTTTTCTTCATTTTTCCTTAAAATTATTATTATTTATTATTAGGAGCGTTCTTCGTCAGATCAACACGGCGCCGGACTGTTATCTCTCCGATTTTGCTCAAATTTGGCATATCTTCATCAAATAGGATCTAGATTAGTGACCGAAAGGATTTTGTTAAAAAACGACGTTTTGGAGATATTAGAAAGGCTCATTTTTGACGTTTTTTAAAATTCCAAAAACATGATTTACATAAATCTAAATATCAGGACTTGTGTGAAGAGATTACTACAATTTATTTTGATATAATTATAATTGTAATTATAATTTTAAATATATTCACTGTCCATATGGGTCATGCCATAGGATTTATGTAAGTTCTGTGAGGCATATGTGGTTTAAGTTTAATGTAAACGTGAAGTACAGGACTTACAACCCATATATGGGTCATTGGACAGTAAAAGTGTAATAAATTGTAGTAATTTCTGTTAAAAAAAGTAAAACAGAAAATTGGAATATCTTAAAAGATGAATTATTTTTTCTGTTCCTAAAATTGTTTATTATCCAGTTTTTCTGATATGTTATTATAACATAACGTTATGTTAAATGTTAAAATAAAAGTTTTATTTCTAATAAAACACCAAAAAAGAGTGGTTTTCGAACTTTAAAAACAAGGGTATGTTTTTTCACTTATATCTCGGGACAGAAAATTTCAATCTCAAATCTGATTTCACATAATTAATAAGTATTAAAAAACGAACAAATTGAGCTATAAAACAAATTAAAAGCTTTAGTAATAACTAAGAAATAGGCATTTAAAAAATGTTTAACTTTTTTTTAAGTTTTTTTAACTTTTCTTGAAAACCATCTAAAAAAAACAAAATATTTTTAAAATCTGCGTAAAAACTGTATCTTATAGATGTATAATATTCCTGGAAAAAAACTTTTTAGGGCTGGGAATAACGATATTTAACTTTTTTTTCAAAAAAGCAGTAGCATTTATTTCCGAATCCCGAACCAAAGTCAACAAATGGAGGTCAAATTCGTGTTCAGCATCAAAAAGTACAATACAGTATAATAGTATCAGACAAAAAGGAAAGATATGTTTTTTGTCGACCAGTGTAATTTGATGGATTATTACACGGTTAAAACCCAAAACTACTAGTTCTATAAAATAGGATAAAACTACAAAGATATTACGAATAAACAATAAATTAACACTTTAACGTATATTTGGTATATCCTAAATATCCCCGCAAAAATATCAACTCTCTAATAAGTTAAGGTGTCCTATCTGCAAATTTGAGAGTTTTGAGATATGGCCAGTTTTATTGTTTTTGTTTGCACTTTTTGAAAACATGTTTAAATAAATATGGCGTTAGGTTCAATCAAAAATAAATCAAAAATACTTGATATGCTTTGAAAAAAAAATATTTTTTTGTCTGAAAAGTTGTCATACTAAATGCATTTGTTCTGTCTGAAAAAGTTAGGCCAACAAAAAGTCCAATCAAATTACTACTACTAAGATCTGTAAAGTTAGTCCTAGTCTTGACTAATAGTCTAGTAAAGACTAGCTAGGAAAATTTTATTTAGAAAACATTTAAAATTTTTCATATAGGACAAACATCTTAGGCTAATTTTTAGGATTTAGGTTTTAGATAGGACATTTCTTTTTAGTAGGCACATGGGGCTAGTTCAAAACAATACAATGGTGTGCTTATCTCAAAAAGTGAATTTTTGCAGATAGGACAACTTGTCTTAGCAAGGCAGTATACGGCGTGAGACTATCAAAATAGTAGTTTATGATACTTGGACGAAAAAAGCTGTTTTAGGGCAATTACGGAGAATGCCATTCGAGCTCGGAGAGCGAGGTTGGGAACCGTAATCGGCCTAAAAACAGTTTTCATCTGTGTATCAATGTATCATACACTATTTTTTATTCGATTATAGTATACTAATAAATACATTTGTATTTTTGACAACAAATTTGAGGTCAGAATTCAAATGTCAACAGTTTCAATGTCAATCTACCAATCAACGTCGACTATTTTACTTTTTGGTCTAGGACGAAAAAATATTTTTTTCAGGTCTATTATAAAAAAGTGGCGCTTTTAAATACAATCGAACGAATCGGAATCGAATACAATTTTTTTTCCTTGGGTTATATTACACCAAGAAGTCACTTTATTTTTTCGGAATGTCATCTTTGATGTGCAAATTTGTTAAATGAAAAAGTTCATTCAATTGGCAAGAAAAAAAGTTTGCCTGTTTTTTAGTAAATGGTAGAACTAAAGCTACTTGTAGCGACTGTAGCACAGGGTAGGATTTCGCGGCCTATTTGATTAGAAGAGTCATCTCCACAATAAAAAAATATATCCCTAGTTTTTGTATAAATTAGCCATATTTAGACAAACGAGCTTATTTATTGTGTCTATACGACCACGTTGTCTCTCATAATCATAAAAAGCTTATAAAAACATCCCCAAATCTTTTTTACATTATTTTCTATCGTTTCGCTTAGCCTTTTTCACACAGAAAAGAAAATTATACTTTGTTAATATGGTCATATATTACGTTGTGATATTGGCGCATCCAGGGAGGGGCTGGTGAGCTGGAGCTCTACCAAGCCCTTCGAACTATATTTTAACTGTTTTGCTCAAAAGAATTCTTTCGCTCAGCTAAGACAGATATTTTGGTTTGGACTTTTGAGGGCCGCTATTTTAGTTAAAAGTTTTTATTTTATTTTTTTTAACTTCTTTATGAATATTTAGGAAAAAATAATAATCTGTCTAGGAACCTAAAGTTTGGGTTAATTTATCTATACAGCTATGTATAGGCCCATGGTCCCAATACATCGATAAACCCAAAAATATTTTTTTTAGCTTCAGACCCCTTTTCGCGTAAGGACTCACAAAATTTTCGTTTAGGTGTGACTAGAAAATTGGGCCCTTAAAATTCGTAAAATTGCCCAAAAATCGTAAAAAATCGTTGAAAATTTTTTGTAATTTTTGTTTATACAAAAATTACTTATAAGTCAAAAATATTTAGGGCCTAAAATCTTTTGAGCATACAAAATTATGTGACAAATTTCAAAATGATCAAAATATTCTAACCCGTGCCGAAAATTCGCCAAAGTTGCCCCTAACACTAAAATTTACGAATTTTTACCATACATGTGAGTCAAAACTTTTTAAAATGTATCAAATCAGACTGAATTTATTATTATTTAGGTCATAATAATAATTAATTATTCATAATACTAAAATGATTTAACTAAAACAAAACGAGCGCCAAATAAGTGCTCATCAAAAACATAACCCTACAATAACAATATTAGGTCTCTTCTGTTGCGTGTTTCACTTGTTCAGAAGTTGTCTGTATTGTAGACCCGTCTAGACGGCAGCTATAGTCGGGTAAACGCAAAAATCTAAAGAGTGGCCTCAAAAAAGAGATTTTCAAACAGCTGTAACTTCGATTGGAATTAATAAAATGTCTTGTCTTGTCTTGTCTTGTCTGCTCATGAACTTGTGCAAAAAGCTAGATTTATTTTTCTAGAAGCTAAACATATCCTTAAACAAAGGGTTAAATATGGGTACTTGAATTGAATTTTATACTCTAAACTTTCTCTCATTTTATTAAACATAACTGGCTTGATCCCTTTAACTCGATTTTTCTTGAGATACTTTATGCACACGTCCCCCCAAATGGAAATAGGTTTAAAAAAAATAGCAAACTTAGGTGATGAAAAATCATGTGAGCAAGGGGTCAGTAAAATTCAAAACCTCTGAGAACGAAATCCTAATGAGCATCAGTTCGTAAATAGTGGTAAAAAGTTCTTCTGCAGACTGCATGCTAAACAACAATAACAAACTGAATATTCTTTTGCACAATTCTAATAGTGGTTTTGATGCTGATCTCGACTCTATTTAGATCAAACCTCTATCTCTTTTCGTTTTTGAGAAATATCCTGCCGAAAATTCGAAAAAATTAAAAAATATTTTTAGGTAGATAATAAATAAATTATTAAAGCACCTACCAAAGTTTTCTATAGGTTGAATTCAAGTTACATGCTTGCCCTATAAAACCGTAAAGTATCTGGATTTCTGGATGTCCAACTGAAGACTAGTCTGGATGTCTAACTGAAGACTAGTTTTTAAGACATCTGCAATGGCGATTTAGTGTTGCTGTTTAAGACTATTTTGGGCAATATATGTCATATTTAGTAAAATTGACAAACACATAGGCATGACAAATATAATAAATTCGACGTTAAATTTAAAAACTGCTTAATAAAGAAAAATTCGTCTACTTTTAAACATCATTGCAAAGGCATCAAAAGCTATTCATCAACTGAAGTTTTAAAATGATTTTCATACATTTTTCGTAACTATTTTATAGAACATAAATGTAACTTTAATTTAAACTAGAAAAAAATTTTGTAGCTGCTATAATAAATTAAATATGAGCCTCCAAAAATGACATATTTTAATTTTTATAAAATTTGATCTAAACAAAATCGAAATCACCAACAAAAAAAACTGTTAGAATTGTGCAAAAGAATTTGCAGTTAGTTAATGTTGTTTTCATGCAGTCTGCAGAAGAACTTTTACCACTATTTAAGAACTGGCGCTCATTAGGATTTCTTTCTCAGAGGTTTTGAAGTTTACAGACCCTTTGCGAACATAATTAATTAATTAATTAATCTAAACTTGCTATTTTTTTAACCTATTTCAATTGGGGGGGAAGTGTGTATGATTTACTACTTTTTTTGGTGCTTGGGGGTACTTACAGGTGTTTGAAAAACAGGCTTACTTTGCGGTCACGCTTTCATGATTCCATAGGACACGGAAAAGGAATCTGCACAATTGAGATGATTAGATGTAACCACGTGCGAGTAGGGTGTTATTTGAAGACACATATCATTAATTAAATCTAACCCTATTTGTTTTAATTAAAATTCTAATTAAAAGTTTATTGTGTGTAATATTAGAGGTTCTATTTAAAATCCTTCTCACTAGATACGCATATAATACAGGGTTATTCACGGAAGTGGCCTATTAAAAGTTTATGGAGAAAAATATGATATTTTGCACTTGAATTTTTTGAATATGAATAATTGATTAAAAATATTTTCATTTTTGAGTTGAGTGCCACTTCCGGTTGTACCGGTTGTACTCAAGTTGTTTTATGGTTTACTCAATAATACTTAACCGAATTATCCTAAGCCAAAACAGAACCCAAATTTATACAAGGTGTCTCAGAAAGCAGGTCAAATCTAACTAATTTAAAATAGCCATAACTCATTTTTATAAATGGCACCCTACATATTGTTTTATTTAGTTAAATAGAAAAATAAATTTGCTTTAAAATGAATATGATATAACCTATATCTAACATTAACCCTTTTCGAGCTATTTACAAATTATTGTGAAAAAGCCGTATTTCTGTTAAAATTTGTTATATTTGTTAACACGTTTTCTGCCACTGGCTCCTATAGGAGCCAGTCGGTACCTTGCGCAGGTAGAGTAGGCTCCTATCGGAGCCAACCTGTTTCACATTAAACTTAGCTAGTATTGTCGGGTTTGTAGTTGAGTAAACATCGCTAGGTAGGCATACGACTAAAGGTATGTTAAACGCAAAAGTGCACGCTGTTCAGATTTTTTTTGAGTTTTTGTGGCCATCCAAATAATTAAAAAAAAAAGTTGGTGGCACCCGTGAAAATCTAAAATTTTTGCATCGGAAATCAATTAGGCCAGTATAATGAATCGATTTTTAGTTGTGTGAATTCTTATAAATTTTTTACATGACAGTCTTGGTAAATCAGGGTATTTTGTATTAAATTTTTTGCAGGTTCTACTAATTATTTTATCATTTTCACCAAACATAGAAAATAAATCCAAAATAACAGGGTAAGAATAAGACTCTGCTATTATTTTACACTAATTTATCACGATTTTTTTGAACTGATGTTTGTGTCAACCATATTAAAAAAACAATTGAAATCGCGATGGCCGTGAAACTGACCTTTCGCAACTCACAGGCATCGTGATTAAATCACGAAAATGAAACACCCGATTTTAGACGCTTGGTTTTTAATTTTAATTTAATTTACCTACCTAAATTATTTTTGGTCGTACAAAAAATAGTGTGTACCTAAAACTATTTATTTTTTATTTTTAATTCAAAACTAGAATAAATTCTAAACAGATTTGTTTTAGGGTAGACTTGGAAATAGTGATTTACGAAAAAAAAATCAAGAATAAAGAATAAAATTAGAAAGATGAAATTCGGTACACATACATCCGGTTAATACAATTTTATATAGAACCCCCCTCCAAGACAGCATATACGGCTAAATGTTATACCCACTAAAAAAAAACTTAAAGTTGAAATTTGGCATGGATGCTTATCTCCGTTGGCAATACAATTTTGCATAAACTATCTGTTTCACGCCCAATAAGGGTTGCTTTACATATTATTAAAGGATAACTAAAACACTTTTTTAAAATTCTATAAAAAACAACATTAAGTTAATAGAAAGGTTTTAACTTTAAAAACTTGTTTTTATATTATTTCATTTTTATTACTAAACATTAAAAAAAAATATGAAAACAATCCAAAATAATTCGCATTTTTACAAAAAAAAAACTAAGAAATCAAGAAATTATATATTTTTTTTTGAGTAAAAAGACATATAGTCAATCAAGAATTTTATTCGCTTTAAAATGATTTATCATACGACCCCCTTTCCATTAAAAAGAATCCTCCACATGGGGGAGAGTGGACCTTATATTTTTTTATTATCCCTAAAGTTCGTAAATTACCCACAAATCGAAAAAAATTGTTGAAAATTGTCTGTACTTTTTGTATAGTGAAAACTTTAAAGGCTCTTATTTTTTTCCTTTTGAGCATAAAAAATTATGTTCCAAATTTTAAAATAAGTAAAAGATTCTAAGGGAACGTTCAAGTATTACGTAACGCATAATTTGGTCATTTTTTACCCCCACCCCCCCATTTAACCCGGCGTAACATTTTCGAGACCCCCCATTGTTACGTAACATTTTTTTTTTACAAAAAGTAAAAAAAAAAATGAAAGGAAATTTTGCTTTATAGTTTAAACCGGTTTTTAAGCGGTTATTGCTTCCGTGATTTAACCCAAAACCGGTCTGATGTAATTTCCATAACCTAAACCTAAAACTGGTTATTGGTAATGATTTTCAAGCTCTAATTTGTTTTTGTTTAGAGGATTTAGTGAACTGTTAACCACGCCGCGGCGCAATAAAATTTGCAAGGAATCCGTATCTTTAGGTCTAGATTATTTTTAAAAACGTGATCCAATAAACATTTGAAGAGTTTATAATTTTTAAGTGTTACGTAACATTTTTACTGAAAAATTGCGTTAACTAAAACAAAACGTGCTAAGTGCTAAATAAGAGAACCTAAATAAGCCACTTTGAGGAGCTCTTATTTGGCGCTTAGCACGTTTTGTTTTAGTTAAATAAATTTAATATTATGAATAATTACTAGAATGAACTAAATAAAAATAAATTCAGTCCGATCTGATACATGTATTATAAATGCATTTTTAAAATGTTTGCTTCCCGTTTGACTCCCATTTATGTAGGGATTGCAATCCGGCACCAATTTCAATCCGGTCGGATCCGGCCGAATTTCTGTCGATCCGACCAGAATCGGTCGGATCCGGCCGGATTAGTCACATTAAACATAATTTGTCTTGTCAATGAATATTAAATTTATACACAATTTTAATGTTTTTCGCTTAAATTTAAATCAATATCTATTAGAACAAGCTTTTTATGAAGTTCAAGAGCCAATACTTACAGATCCTATCAGTAGATGTTATATTTTTAGTTTTATTATTTTTAATTATTTTTTAATAGCCTAAAACAACTTTGTATGGTATTTTACTTAAATGTGTAATATTTAGTTATTATATTTTTTTTAATTCAATATTATATTGTTCCACACCTTTGTAAGGTATTTTTGAACAATAAATTATTCTATTTTATTTTATTCTATTCTATTCTTTTCATTCTGAAAGATATTCAATTGAGTGTATATTATAAAGTTTATAAAAAAACGTTTATTTCTTATGAAATCAACTTTATTTAAACTGTAATAATCAACAAACAGTCACGAATTAACAGTAAAAATCTAGTATAGTGTTTCTAGTTTATCAAAGAGAACAGAAAAAAAGTTTAAAAATTTACTTTAAGAAAAAAAAATAAAAAACCTTTAAGTAAGTTAACATTTTAAAAACATAAAAAACTAAATAGTATTCTTTAAAAAAATATTTAAATACCTTATATTAAGGGAAAAATAAATAAAATTTCGACTAAAACAAACAAAAATTTATTAAAATTCATAAAATACTCTTCTTTGTATAACTTGCATGCAAATATTTGTTAATATTTGCTCCATAACTATACAGGGTGATCAGTAACTGCCATCTCAAAATTTAAGAGGTGATTCTACATCCAAAAATATGAAAAAAAGTTTCTATAAAAACTTGGCACATAATTTTTTATGCTTAAAAGAAGAAAAAATAAGATTATAAGCCCTTTAAATTTTTCACTTATATAAAAATTACAGACAATTTTCTACGACTTTTTATGATTTACGGGTAATTTTCGAATTTTAGGGGTTCAGTTAGCTTAGAGAAGTTTGATCACTCTCATACACTGTAAATAGTAAATATACTTCTAAGATGCAACAAAACTAAGTTAGTGTCTGTTTATTTTAAAAATTAGCCATAGGCCTTGAGTTCAATTTAACCATCCTTATTATAAGACGGACACCACAATACCAACTCCTAATCTGTAATCTTTTTGATTTATATAGGTAATTGTTTTTCTTTGTTGGTTATTTGTTAATTTTTTAACTAAAATTTACGTTCATATTTATTATAATTGTTTTTATTTGTTTGTTTATTTGTTAACTTGTATATACACTTATCTATTTATTTATTTTTTGATTATTTTTGACTTTATACATTTCTATTTATTACTTTTATTATTAAGACACATTGTAATTAATTTTTGAAGTATCTATGTGTATTTATATACTAAAGATAAATAAACGAATTGAATTGAATTGATCGCCTTAGGCAAATAAATTAGGCCTATAAAATAAATAAAAAACTGAAAGTTTAGGCCTAAACTTTTAATAGACATTTTATTTAATTTGTTTTTGTGTCAGTTAAATGAATCCAAGATTTAGAATAAAACAAAAAACAAATAAAATAAGTTAACTCTGTGGATTCTGTCTCATATGGGCGATAAAGGAAACGAAAAGGTTGACCTAATTCAAGAAAAAATCAACAGAAAAATAAAATCTTGTTTAATATTATATTACGTATACTTTTCTATTAAATTATTTTTCAAAATGCACTAAGAAAAAATGGTTTAAATTATGCCAGTAAAGGTCACGAGAAAAAATAAAATTTAATTTATTATTTGGAGGCTATTAGGTTAACAGAAAACACAAATAAATTATTCCGGAAATAAACCAAATAAACCCATTAATATGATATTATACAAAATATAGAAAAAAAAAATCTGGGCGCTAATGGGTTAATTAATAGATAACTAAGTAATCCAGTCGGCAGGTCAATAAACGCAGCTGTACCTGAAAATAACACAGGGAGTTTAAATTTTGGGTTTATGTTGTAGGGTATAGGGCCGCAAATAAAAAAACAATTTTGCCCTTGAACTCGATTTGGAGCTGTCTTTTTTTGACGTATTTTTTATAAAAAAAAACGGATTTTTCAAAATATCTTAAGATTGGTGGATCCTAGGTCAAAATACGTTCCATATGAAAATTAAAAAAAAAAAAACAAATTTCCAATATTTTTTGTCGTATGTATTTTTTTCTTTTTTCGAAATAACAAAAAATGTCTTTATAAGTCGATTAAAACATTTCGGGTAAAAATTTTAAAATAATTTACCCATTTGTGTCCCATTAACTCGAGGTTCATTAAACCGATTTTCGATTGAAAATCTCCATTAACCTCACATTAAAACAGTGAAAATTCGGAAAATCTATGCCGGCATTGTTAAGGATCTAAGAAAATAGGACATGTGACACGTCATTTTAAATATTTTTTCATGCTTAACACAATGGCCATGGTGATTTTAATCAAAAATCGGTTTAGCGAATCTAGAGTTAGTTTAATAATTTATTAATTATTTTATACCAAAATTTAAAACAAATCGTTACATGTTTTTTTTTAATTTTGCAAAAAAAATGTTTTAAGAGGCTCCCCTAGTTGACTCATAAAGAAATTTTTTGGTTTTTCGAAAAAAGAAAATAAAACGCTAAAAACCTACAGTGTAACGTTAAAGCCGGCTGCGTGAGGTAGTTATGTATAATTCGCACAAAAAAATACATACGACAAAAGATGTTGAAAATTTGGTCCTCTTTATTTTCATAAAGAACATTTTTTTTTCTTAGGAATCCTAAGTTAGGATGCACCGATCTTAAGATATTTTGAAAATTCCATTTTTTGTGAAAAATACACATTACAGTTCCAAATCGAGTTCAAGGTCACAAAATTGTTTTTTATTTGCGGCCCTATACCCTACAAAATAAACCTTTTTTTTTTCACTACTAGCTTTAGAACATACCATTATTTATCATGTTTTCAGACTGTGAAATCAATTTTCTTCACCTATAGCAACAATAATTTTTTCTCTCCTAGTAGGAGTAAATTTTATAAACAATTGATTTCTGTCACTTTAGAAGTTTCAGCTCTATGTGCAATTTTTACTAATTAAACCCAAGAAAATAGCTTTAAATAACTTTTTTTTTATTAAATATAATTAATTATAATTATTACCAATTAATACAATCAATAATTATTAATAAATATTATTAAAAAAAATTAAAAAAAACTGAATTTTTAAATGTCAGTTCAAAGTATTTATTTGAGAAAATGTCATTTATCAAGTTTACTTGATTTTTATGAAAATTCATGAAATATAATTTCTGTTAATAATTTATTTTATTATTTGAATAAAAATAGTTAAATAGTGCTAGTGGTGAAAAAACTAATATATAAACTACGGTAGAGAAGACTATTATAGCCTTGCACTCTTAAATCCCTCGCTGCTAGGCAGCTCGGGATTTAAAACGCTCGGCTATAAAAAATGTATTCTCTACCTTGGTATATAATTACTATTATATGATTGTATTTAACTAAATATTTTCACTGAAAGCTTTTTCTTTGAAATCCGTTGTTTCTGTATTTTTTCCACTATAATAAATAGCGTTAAATTTGGTGTAAAATCTAGACATGCAGAAAAAAGATTTCTTTTATTATTATAGTCACGTCACTGAATAAGCATAGTTTTGCTTTCTCTTTTTTAAAGGGAATAAGATCTTTTAAGTATACTTACTATAATAAAAAGGGAGAAATATGCAATACCCTTTAAAAGGGCCCCTCTTTTAAAGGGTATTGCATATTTTTGTAGGTAATAACACTGATTTAGAAGAAGCTTTGTGCTCGTCTTGCAATACAATAATTTTGTATGTTTGAATACAATATCGCAAGAACAAAATAAAATATGAAATTTCTTAAAAAGTGGGCAATTTGATTTATTAGTAGGGCTTTGGCATAAAACAATGAGCTGTCTCTTACCCCCTGAATGGACTTTGGTAAAAAAAAGCGCTGGTTCTAATAGAGCTGGTAAAAACAGCGTGTCTTTAAAGAGCGCTTGTAAAAATATGAAGTTACAAAAGAGCGCGTGTGACAAAACAGCGTGTAACACATAAGCGCGTAAGAAAATAGTGCGTAGATAAAATAGCGTGGATAAAATATCGTGGGTAAAATAGCGTGGATAAAATAGCGTAGATAAAATAGCGTAGACAAAATAGCGTGGATAAAATAGCGCGTATTAAAACAGCACGTTAAAACAGTACATAGACGAAATAACATATAAAACGCATGACAAAAGCGATAAAAAACTCTTTTATGAAATCTGAGAATGTCGACATTCACCGGAGAATGTCCGAAAACTAAAATAATGGGGAGGAGGGCGGCGTTGGTTTACGTAACGTTATTTTTTTTTTTGGTTTTTGGCTGGTTTGGTGTTTTTTTTTTTAATGGGGTGCGTTGATTTACGTTAACGTTGGTTTTGCGCCTGTTTTTCTTTAGTTTTTTGGACATTCTCCGGAGAATGTCGACATTCCCCCATTATGTATTAGTAGGTATTTCTTTGTTTTTTTTTTTGTGAAAATGACTGGTAATTCATTTTTGCATTTAACAAAGATTAAATTTCAATATACTGACGCGGTTTTGTTGACTGTCATAATTTTTAAAAATCCTGGGTAACAAAGACAGTAAGACAGTTTAGACTTAATTTTTACTGAAATCTCTAACTGTTTATTTAAATATTACAAATAATAGATTCTTCTGCTGGGAAATGACCCTGGCAGAAATAATAATCAGATCTAATTATAATTATAATAATAATTGCTGTTTATAATAGCGCTTTTATATGTATTCATCGTACGGTTGTCAAGCGCTGTTTTTTCACGATCAGTTTTGATAAACGCTATTTAGTACGTGCTATTCTGGAATACGCTATTTTGACAAACGCTGTTTGGACACGCGCTTTTTAAATCACGCGTTGTTTCGGCACGTGCTTTTTCAACAAGCGCTATTTTGTCACTCATTCTTTTGTAAAAGTGCTATTTATAACGCACTATTATGAAACACGCTATTAAAACCAGCGCTCTTTTCCACCAGAGCCCCCTGACTGGGGAGGGGAAACAGGCGCACCGTTTTCAAAATAGGGAAACTTTGTCCCTTTTTATAAGGAATTTGGTACCTACCATGGTAGCTCACAAAGAAGTGGAACAAGAAGTAAGCAACGAACCCTACATATTTTTGATATTTTAATAACTTAAATTGGAATCTAAATGTTAGGATGCTGGACACTAATTTTGACGCGAAAAAAAGTAAGACTATCGTGGCCTAGACGTACATAACATCTTGACGGAGAGTTGCTCGTTTTATAATAAGGTATATTATTTCAGGTTATGTATAATAACCGTCATTTATTGACAATCGACGTTGCCTATTGCAAAAACAAATAAAAAGTGCTATTGACATAATTGCATTCAGTGGAGAAATAAACGTATATAATCATATACATCATAAAAAAACACTGTCCCCTTGATTTTTGGCGAGCGTAGTGTATTGATATTTTTTCTATTGCAAAAATTGTCCGTTTCAAGGGGAAAAATTCTTAGTCAGAATTTTATTTAGCCTAAATTACTTGAAACTCGAGAACCGCTAATCCAATTTTTACTTTTATTAAATACCAAACACTGTTGAAACCAGAACAAAAAAAAAACTTTTAAATGAACACCTTTTGGCATATTAGGATTATATGCTAAGCTTTTAAAAATTATGCACTATGTCGTATTCGGGGTCTAAAAGTGACCAAAACCTATCAGATGAAGTTGGGCATAGACTGAATTTTTTTACTAACAATTATTATTTGGACTTTCCTTCATCACGCTTGAATACTTTTTTTAATTGAAAATGCTTTGTAAGACAGTGGCGTACTTTTTTTCCAACCAGTGCAAAAAATTTCTATTTCATACTGTAAACTTGCACTTACTTAATTTGCTGCAATTTCTGTATATTTACTACTTTTACCACTATAATTGGTCAAATGCTTAAAAATAAATTGTTTTAATGATTTATTAATAAATATACAAAAAATATGCAATCGGGGCACTTACAGGGAGATCCAAATTGAGCTTATTTTTTTACATGTTTTTTAATGAAAAAAAATCAAAACGTTATGGTGCTTGGGAGTGCTTGGGAATATAATGTACATTAAAGTGTATGGTAATACGTATCTTAAAACCTTGCACTAGTGGCACTTTCGGCAAATGACGGCAAATTTAAAAAAAGTCCTCGAAATTATTTTTTTTTTTGAATTTTTGAAAATAATTATTTATAATTTTACTAATTTAGTTAGATCAATTATTGAAATTTTAAAAAATTAATAAAGATTATTTCAATTTATTGTTTTTAATCAAAATTCTTTGTTATATTCCTATTAAATTCCCTATTTTTTTTTTTTTTAGAGAAATATAATTTTATGTGATTAAATAGGTAAAAGTAAAAACCGGTAGAAAATTGTTTTAAAGTATATTACCTTTTAAAAATGCATTTTAAGCATCAAAACCACCCCCAACCCCAAAACAAAAACAATTTTACTGTCGTAAATTTTAGTTTTAATTTACTTGGAAAAAAATAATTTGAGCCCTTGTTAAAATTTTTTATCTTAAAAAAAGTATATTTTGTCAAAAAAATTAAAAAATTAAAAACAAAAGTTGTAGAAAAAATAGATTTTAAATCTTTTGATCCCCTACCCCACTCCTATTTTTATCAAAAACAATGCCAGCCGAGAAATTTGGATAAGGAAACTTTTTTTCAAATTTGAAGTCTTCTCGGGTTATTTTGGATAGAAACCTTTCCTTACAGACAGATCGACCGGCAGACAGATTTTTTCTCGGAAATCAACTTATTGCATATAAAACGTCGCGATGCGTCGATAAATGTGAAAAAAATACAATATTTTTTTATATATTTTTTCTAACGCAAAGCTTTACCTCTGGGTACCCAGGGAAAGTAAACATGTCTAAAAATATTTATTTACTTTTAAAAAAGATATTTGCGTGAAATATGACCATCATGATGGGTAGCTATAGTTTTGGTCACTTTTAGACCCCAAATACGACATAGTGCGACGGCAGGAGGTTACTCATGCAAATAAAATTAAAAGAAAAAAATGGCCAGTCCAAACTTTTCTTTCCACACTGTATAAGATCACTTAACAAAAACGCAAAATGGTTTTAAAATGTTTTCAAATGTTAAGCTTTAAAGCTTAACCTGTAAAAATAAAATAAGGTGGGTAAGCCAATTATTGCCATGTTCCTAATATTGCCATCCCCTCAAACTTGTTAGTTCGTCCTCTGTGTCATAGACGGCACTGCCAGAATATCTGTTTTATCGAAAAAATGCCTATAATTAATATGTATCTGTATTCAGTTGGTAATGTCGTACACAAAAACGCAGTTCGTTTTTCGTGCTCTTCCACTATAAAAACAAAATATTGACAAAAACAAAAAACAACAAGAAAAGAAAGTATAGATTTATTTATTTATTGCTGCAGAATATATTACAAATGTTTCTTAAACGATAGAAAAAATTATACTTAAATAACACTGGTAGACAAATCTGAAGATTTCTCTAACTGAGATTCCAGACATAGGTTTATACTAATTTTGGGTCGCTGAATCCAAATCCGAAGGCCGTTTGTCTCCATCACCCTCAGATTTTTTTATATCATAAAAAAAGTTAAAATTAGGAAAATCGATTTTGTGTAATTACAATAAAATGCTTTGACTTATCACATTAAAATTTAGTACGGTTAATAGTGGTAATATAAGTTATTTATTTATACTTACCCAAAAATACAATTGTGTGTATGTCAGAGGCGTGCGTTCTAAAGTGTTTCTGTAATAAATTTCTCCAACTAAATTTATGTTTAAGAATTTTACAATTTCGATAAAAAATTATTATTTATTGATTAATTTTACGTAAAAAACATATTGGACCTTTTAATCAAAGGTCAATAGTTTTCGAGAAAAATAGGTTTACACATATCTCTGCAAGTTCCACTAAGAAAAAAACTGCTTCCAACAAGATAATACTTTCTCCTATAGGTCTAGGTTTATTAAAATAAAAATAAATAAATAAATTTAAAAAAAAAAATATTTTTTTTTCCAAAAAAAGTCTCTTTTTTCGTTTTAACCAAAAATTAATTGAAAAAAAAAAGTTTTAATCCCATTTTACCCCCTTACCCCACCACGTTTTTATAAAAAAAATACCCTAACCACACAAAAAAAGGTCAATAGTTTTTTTTCCTATGTATTTTGAGGCGCTGAATCCGAATTTGAGGTCAGAATAGCACATCACCTGGAAAACTAATTGGATAAGGTGCTATTTTGACTTCAAATTCGGATTCAGCGCCTCAAAATACATAGGAAAAAAAAATCGGGGTGGGGTAAGGGGGTAAAATAGGGTTAAAACTTTTTTTTATCTTTTTTTCAATTTATTTTTCGTTAAAACGAAAAAAGAGAATTTTTTCGGAAAAAAAAAATTTAATTTTTTTTTTTTAAATTTATTTATTTATTTTTATTTTTATTTTAATAAACCTAGACCTATAGGAGAAAGTATTATCTTGTTGGCAGCAGTTTTTTTCTTAGTGGCACTTGCAGAGATATGTTTAAACCTATTTTTCTCGAAAACTATTAAACTTTGATCAAAAGGTCCAATATGTTTTTTACGTAAAATTAATCAATAAATAATAATTTTTTATCGAAATTGTAAAATTCTTAAACATAAATTTTGTTGGAGAAATATATTACAGAAACACTTTAGAACGCACGCCTCTGACATACACACAATTGTATTTTTGGGTAAGTAGGGGAATAAATAACTTATATTACCACTATTAACCGTACTAAATTTTAATGTGAAAAGTCAAAGCATTTTCTTGTAATTACACAAAATCAATTTTCCTAATTTTAACTTTTTTTATGATATCAAAAAATTTGAGGGCGATGGAGACAAACGGCCTTCGGATTTGGATTCAGCGATCCAAAATTAGTATAAACCTATTTCTGGAATCTCAGTTAGAGAAATCTTCAGATTTGTCGACCAGTGTAATTTAATGACTTTGTATTGTTTGTATGCTTGTAAAAAAATATAGCATGAAATATATAAATTGAAATTTAAATTAAATTATATTTAAGAAGCAGAGAAAAGTCGTCTGTTTGACCTCCCAAACCAATTTTCTATTATTATAAATGGTCCAAGAAACAAAGAATTGATTTTGGCTGTAAAAATTAATTTTTATATATTTTTTTGTTAGCTGAGCAGCACTGCTCAGTCCAAAACATTTTAAAAATAAAAGTTTCCAACTAAATCTATACCACCACCAGCTTCATATAGAGATGGAAGGGTATAATTTGGTCTCCAGTTAAAGTCATACCTGTAGCTGTTTTTTTAAATATCTCTGATCACAGAGCATCAGATTTAAAATGTGAGACGTTGTTTCGAGACGTTAAGCCATGGTATGTTAAACTTTTTCGCGGGCCTTGAGTCCGCAATTTTCTTGTTGCATAAATCTTTAAATCTACTCATTAAAAACATACTGGTATGTATACAGGGTGTCCCAGATAAAATAGATCAACCGTTTTTTGGCGTTATTATTAAAGCTATAGAAATTAAATTTGTAAGTTAATATACACCCAAAAAGCAATACGTGTGCCTAAACAAAAGTTTTCTACTAGCTTTTTTCTGATATATATTTTTTTAACTGTCGCTTTAAATACTATATTAAAAAAATGTTTATAATTTAAACTAATCTTTAATTTATTTGCATTGGTTTATCAAATCGTGATAACATTCAATTATTTTTTAATTAATTTCTTTAAGAAACTAATTAATTTTTTTGATATTTTTTTTTATCAAGAACTCTATGAAATTTACTTATTTTGATTGCCGTTAAGGTTTGCGCAAATATAAAGAATACAAATATTTTAGAAATGTTAGTGTTTAAATTAAAAATGCTTATTCATGGTTTGTAAAATGGTTTCAAATAAGCTATATCTCAGAAACAAAAGCTGTTAAAAAACTTTTGTTTATAGCTTTAATAACAACGCCAAAAAACGATTGATCTGCTTTAGCTGGGACACCCTGTATATTTTTTTAATTGTCTTTTATTTTTAACTTTTAATTTTGAGGGACACACATAACAAAATTAATTTTTTTAGGAACCACCTTTAGTTTATTTATTTATTTATTTATGTTTATTTATGTTTATTTTTAACCTAGTACTATTCTACTTAATTAAGCATCCCCTAAGTCCAGGACTTGTGTGGGCTAGTAGTAGAGGGAACCACCGGCTTTAATTTACTTTCGAACCAATATATCTAGGAAGTACGCCTTCGCCAAATTTCAATTATTAATTAACTGAAAAAGGCAATCGGCGCCAGTTTATAAATAAATATATAAAAAAATATATGCTTAAACCCACTGAAAAAATACCAATATTTGATAAAATCTTTTTATAAAAATACATACGAATTGACTAAGACCGTCTGATATCCAGTTTTTTTAATTTTGTGTGCCTGTATTATGACTGTAACCAAAAGTCCGATCAAAAAAAGGTTTTACAACAGATTTTTTTTTTGGAAAAAATTAAATAACAATAAAAAAAAATTTTTCTATTTAAAAAAAAAGTTGACCTTGAAATGACTTTGAAAACGAAAATATCCGTAAAAAATAAATACGCTATTTTGTTTCCCCCATTAAAATAAACAACTTTTGTCCGACATCTTTTATTCTGAAATGCATAGTATTCGAGATATTAAAAAAACAGTTTCAAGTTAAAAAAACACCGGGTATAGTGCTCATTTTATACCCGTTGATATGACAGCGGTCGGGAAGTAAAAATCAGTTTATTTTACATATCTTCTGTCAGAGAATGAGTAAACGTCAAACACATAAAAAAATTGACAAATTAATTTTTAGACAATTTTTGCGTTTTTTGACGTTTTGGACGTTTAGGTGAAGGAAGAACCATTTTCAGTGCACTTACGAGGCGGAGCCGAGTAAAAAAATAAACACTCTCGTGTACTGAAAACTATGTTCGCGTACTCGGTGCATATTCAGTGTAATAACGCCTTCGCCATAATTGTAAATAAAATAAAAATAGAACTTTATTAGTAAAATTCTTTTCTTCTTCTTCCTTCTTTATGGATAAAATTCTTTTTACTGGTTTACACCCTGTATTCACGGCCCGCCTATGCTGTATATATAGTTGACATAATTTTTAAAGATTTAGATCCAAAACAATCATTTTTCACTTTACCTTTAATGTTTAAAAACAGTGTAGTAATGGGGGACACGCATGTCCCTCATTGTCGCCAGGGGTTTTGTTTGTGAGGGACATGGACGCCCCTCGCAAGGGTCATCTTCGTTGGGCGCCACCTCGTATTTGTTAAGAAATTTAAGAGAATTGAATTAGAAGTCAACTAAGTTCGAAATATGTGATTTTTGTATTTTGTGTATTATTTTTAATTTGTTTTTAGTAAAACAAAATAAAATTTAAAATAGTATTTTTATAATAAAGTTTGGTAAACCTTGATGTGGAAATACAAAGACATATTTTTATTTTTCGTATTTTTTGTCAATTTTTTTTCAAAAATCATACTTGGATTTTACTTCCATTTTCTCAAATTCCTTAACAGATACGAGGTAGCACCCAACGAATTTGAATATCAACCAAGAGCCGTAAAAATGTTTTTAATACACTGAAAAAACATATCAGCAAAATTAAAAAAATATCAACTCATCCTTGTTGGCTTTGACCTAAAATATTTTAATTTCCTTAATAGATACGAGTTGGTACCTATTGAATTTGGATTCGGCGTACATGAATTAACTACAAACCATCAAAAAAATATATAGACTGAGAAAGCACGGTTCAGTTGTATGAAAAAATATATTAATTTATCGCAGTTGGCTTTGATCTCAATAATCTGACATTTTTTACCCGATAGGAGGTGTCAACCATCAAAATCAGATTCGGCACCAGCAATTTTTCTAAAAATCATCAAAATGTTTTTCATACACTGAGAAAACACGGTTTGACAAATTAAAAAATAAATAAATATGTTTTACATAGTTGGATGTTACCTCAATTATTTTAAATTTGCACAATAGATACAAGGTGGCACCCACTGAATTTGGATTCACTATACCCAAATTATCTAAAAACCATCAAAATATTTTGCATACACTGAAAAAAATGCGGTTCTGTGATACAAAAACGTATTAATTCATCAAAGGCTTTGACTTTATTTATATGAATTTCCTTAAAGTTACAAGGTTGAATTCACTGGATTCGGATTCAGCGCACCCAAAATATTTAAAAACCATTAAAATAATTTGCACGCAATACAAAACGTTATTTTGTGAAATAAAAATAATGTATCTCGGTCATAGTTGGCTTTGAAATCAATTATCTTAAACTCCTCAACAGATACGAGGTCGCACCCTCCGGATTCGGAATCAGCGCCCTCAAATTATCTAAAAACGATCAAAACATTTACGTTTATACTAAAAAACGGGGTTTAGTCAAAATTAAGCGTTTGGCAACTGGACTATAAAGGATTTTTTTCCCTACTAGCTTTAGAACATACCATTATTTATCATTTTTTCAGACTGTGAAATCAATTTTCTTGAGCAATAATAATTTTTTCTCTCCTAGTAGGAGTAAATTTTTTAAACAACTGATTTCTGTCACTGTTTCAGTTCTTTGTGCAATTAAACCCAAGAAAAAAGCTTTAAGTAACTTTTTATGTATTAAATATAATTAATCATAATTATTACAAATTAATACAATCAATAATTAGCTAAATATTTTGAAAAAAAAAAATAAAAAAAACTAAATTTTTAAACGTCAGTTCAAAGTATTTATTTGAGCAAATTTCATTGATCAAGGCTACTTGATTTTTATGAAGATTTCAAGAAATATCATTTCTGTTCATAATTTATTTTATTATTTGAATAAAAATAGTTAAATAGTGCTAGTAGTGAAAAAAATAATAATATATAAACCACGGTAGAGAAGACTGTTATAGCCTCGCACTCTTAAATCCCTTGCTGCTACGCAGCTCGGGATTTGATACGCTCGGCTATAAAAAATGTCTTCTCTACCTTGGCCAAGCTTGGTATATAATTACTATTTTAGCATAAGTCTTACAAAAACCTAAGGTCACCATTTTTTTAAGTATTTAATCGATGATTCCCCATTTCGAGTAAGTTCTCTTGTCCCTATTCTATTAATCGTACTTCTCTTGGACTACAAAACATATTTAAGTTGTCGAAAAAAAGTTGACCTTCCGAACCAATTTGCTATTGTAATGAAATGAGCTATAGTAAATATTCATGAACCGAGTCGTTTAACAATTGACTTTCTATTATAATGGCATACTTGATCGTGTCGTTCAAAGTCTGCTCTAACAAATAAGCAAATCTAATAAAACTATCAACATGCAGATTACAAATAGGAACAAGTTGAGCTTAAAATCACAGAAGGAATTAGGAAACTTGTGTTAAGAAAATTAATTCATTCTTGGAAACTGGCTTAGTGTACTATTTAATGATGTTTACATACTATGACTGAGCCATTCTATTACAGTATGGCTCAGCCATAGCACTATAGCATAGAAAGGTAATTAACAATACAAATTTTCTCAAAAAATGACGTTGTAGTGTTTTTATTACATCGGCACTTAGTGCTACTAAGAGTGCAGATGTATTGAAATCTTCGCCGAAAGTCAAAATCTTTGACCACATTTTTTTCACATTTCTCGACGTTTTAGACCATTCTGAGTTGAAATCAGTAAAAAAAATTTTGCGTCCGTCTGTCTGTCTACCTGTCTGTCTGGATGTAAACTCTCTAACTCCATTTCTACATGAGATATCGACTTGCGGTTTTTTGTATATTGTTTCTTATCGTATTCCGAAGAGCTGATTAGATTTTGGGGGTAAACAATTGGGGGTAAGGGGTAAAAATAGGGTAAAACTCCTATTTTTAGCGTTTTTTGTTTATAATTAAGGCAATTATTATTGTATTTGGTTAATTTAGCACTTATATAATTTTAAATTGGTCAAAAAATGTTATAAACCACGTTTTCCTAAAACGCATTGTTTTCGAGATATTGGCGTTTAAAGCAGGAAAAGGTTTTTTTAGCATACATATAACATATTTATAACCCGATTTCAAAAAATTATATTTTAAAAGGCTCTTTTTAAGCCCTATAAAAAATGTTATATACAGTTTTTTGCTAGAATATAATGTTTTAAAGATACAGAATTTAAAATCAAACAAAACACCTAGTTTGAAATTTGCAAACTAGATGGCTCTAGTGTACAATAGTGCTGATGTTTTGACAGGGTGCTTGCAACGTTTCATATAGTTTTCACTAATTTACACTGAAGTTAAAAACTATTTGATATATAAAAATGAAATGTCTGCATAATTCATCATGCCAGTTGCATTTAAAGTTTATTTATATAGCACAGTCATGAAGAGCTACAATAAGCATTACCAATAACACTGAGTAAAAATGGTGACAGAAATGTAATAGTTATTTATGGTACGAGAGAGGAAACTAGGATTTTGCCCAGAATAAAATTATCCCATGAGGCTAAAGTTTTGAAAAATGGTAGGGGTCCAGTTTAACCTTTCTGATGAACGTACTAAAAGTTCCCAAGAATTAAGGGTGAGCTTACTCCGCCATCTTGATTTTAAGGTACATTTTTGGACTTTTTAAAAATAACTTACGGTCAATTTTTTAAACTGATTATAAAAAAAGAAAACATAAAATTATTTACAAACTACTTATATAAAACCTCGTATTAAACTTTTTTCTAACTTACTTAAAAAAATAAGAAAATGGTCAAAATATGTGTTGATATCTTGATTTTATGGTACACTTTTGGATTCTAAATAGTATTTTTTTTAAATGAGTTATAAAAAAATAAAACCTATATTATTCACTATAAAATATTTATTTATTCTACCTTACTTTCTTTCTGAGAAAATTGGCAAAATTTGTGCCGATAACTTGATTTTGAGGTGCACTTTTGGATTTGGATTTTAGTACTTACCTGATATTTAAAAAATCATTTAAAACGTAAATTCTACATAATTTAAGAAAACATTGAAGTTTATATTATCATTATAAAGTAAGCAAGGAAAAAGTACAAAATTATTTTTGGAGAGAATTTTATAAGCTTTATTTTTTATGGTAGCTTCTTTTTTTAAATATAGTTCGTTAAGGAGATACTTGCAAAAAATTCCAAAATCTTAGCCTAAAAACAAGAGGCAAAATTTTTACCATTTTTTTATTTTCCCAAAAACTAAGCTAGTAGAAAAAAGTTTTAAAAAGGGTTAAAATATTTTGTACAGTTTACAAGCATTCTTTTTCATAATGACTTATTTTTTAAAGAATTACTGCTTAAAAGTTATTTGCAAAAAATTAAAATTAAAATCATCCTTGATCAAGAAGGTCTAAACTTTATCTCCACCAATTTTTAAACATATGGATTTGAGGAAAAACTCCTTCATTGTCAAGATTATTTTTTTATGTATAAATTAAGTATAAATTTAATTTATTTTAATAGGTAAAACATTGAATATTAATATTCAATGTTTTGTCTATTTAAAATCTGTAGATGATAATTATCATTATTCCATGTACTAAAGACCTAATTGGCATACTATACTCCGTCCAGTTAGCAAGATAGTAAGGGACGCGGCCCGTTTTACACCACAGAGCGCATAAATACCATAATTAAGCATAAATCGTAGTATCAAAAATTTAACAGGTACTGTTTTCCTGGAAAGGGCCTATCCAAAGACTCGCATAACAAGCATATTACATAAGAATGCGATGTGTCGTCATGTATCCTGTAATGGTTGTTATGCGAGCCTCTGGGTAGGCCTTAAGTTGTAATTGTAACCTACAAATTTGACGTTTTTCTTGTGTTCAATATAATTTACGTTTGAACAATATATAGAATATGCTAATTTAGTATGAGTGTATGAATACCATACAAAATAACATTAAGTCCAAACCATTTTTTTATGTAACTTTCTTTTCTTTTATTAGCTTTAACGACCGTGCATAGGTGCATAATATACATATATTATGTTTGTAGTCTAAGTTCTTAATTCAGATACAATATTTAATGGAAGAAAAACTGAATTTAAATTTTTGTCAACTGTAAATGGTATAAAGGGTATAAGTTACAAAAGGTATAAGTATATAACATAGAACATATACCCTTTGTAACTTATACTCTTTAATTATTACGATTATAATTGCTTCAAGACGAAATATTCAAATCATTTTTAACGGGCGCCGGTCTTTACCGCGTATGACTTTTACAGCTAAAATCGTTATACATAATTAATAATTTGGTTAGTTTTGGTTTGGATTTTTATTGATAAAGATGAACGTTTACTAAATGTACCCATATATCTGTGTTTGGGTTTTTTATGTGTGTGTTTTTTTAAATTTATACTGATTTGTATAAATGGCTGATTAATAATCAGTTTAGTACGAATCGTCATGTCGATCGAAATAATAAAAAGTGGTAGGGGCAAAGACCTCGCTGTATATAAACATTTCTTATACAGGAAAGAAAAGACTGTTAAAAATAAAAATAAATTATAAGTGCGTAAATTACAACGTGCTTTGTTGCAAGGGACGTTTGCATACTTCGGACGGAAATGTTTTAAAGGAAACTAGTAATGGCCACAACCCTGACCCAGCAGCTATATCAGTTAGAACTGTTTGATTGTTTTCTGCAAAATATATTTTTGTTTTTTTTTTCTTCAAAAAAAATTAAAATAATTATGCGCGGTAATGGTTTTCGCGGTAAAGTCCATGCGTGGTATTGACCCCTACGCTGTTATTTTCTTGGCGTTAATGGCTTTCGCGGTAAAGTCTATGCGCGGTAAAGTCCATGCGCGGTAACGGTGGCGCGGTAACGATTTCGCGGTAATGGACTGCGCTGTAAAGACCCCTACCCTTTTTAACAGTGTACTACGTCGCATGTTTTATTATTGATTATAATCAATATCTAATAAAACATTCGAAGTACAAATAATTATTTGTCGAAGAATTCAAAACAATCTAGTATTTTATACACGTGTTATTAAATACAAATACAAGTTTTTATTGATTTTAGTAAATAACGGTAAACAGACTGATCGCAATATTATTAAACAAATAAAAAACGAACTCATAATAATTACACTGGCCTTTATCAATTTTTTTTTTTTTGAATTTGTACTTGTTTGGTACTTCTTGTAAGATTTCTTCTCAGCAATTTTTTTCTTGCGGCGAATTTTAAAACGAGGCATTCCATAAATAAAAATGTGACAAAAAATTTGAGTTTTTGCAAATTTATATCTGTAGGTATAATAAAAGTAACTTTTCCTGCACGTTTGCAAGAACAGTTACTTTTAATATAAGAAAAACGCTTGCCAATAGAATTTAGAATTTATTTTAAAGTTTAAGAAAAAAACTAAAAAAAAATCTGTAAATATACATGAACCTTAGAACTAATTTTAAATAGTAAGAGTTATAAAATAAATAAATAAACATATTTTAATTACAGTATTTCAACATTTTAATTTTTGAGAAAAAATATCTTCCTCAAAAGGAACAAGTAAATCACTAAACGACCCAGTTTAGAATAAATCAACCTGTATGAAGAATTTTTCAAACTAGACACTAAATTAGATTCACTCTGAATCCTATATCATCCTATATTATAACTTTAAGTTAATATAAAATAACCCTCTTAAGATCCTGGATATAGTATAGTAGAGGTTATATTTGTAAGGATAATTAATTTATATTGTATGATATATAGGTATTTTATAATCAGATTTGTTTATTTAACGTGTAATACAACGTGTGTGTGCTTATGTGAATTCCGTAAAAAGTCACAGAAGGAAAAAAATCTTCTGATCTGGGGTTCTGGCCATGGATACAATATGTTTTTCGGATCACTGAATCCGAATCCGATGTATATTTAACCCCATCACATTAGGATTTTGCCATAACTTCAAAAAACCATAACACCAGCACACAAAAAAAATCTCTAGTGCGGCAGACCAGACTAGTCATTTCTTATGTATTTTGGGTTGCTGAATCTGAATCCGAGGTCAGAAATTAAAAGATAGTTTTTAAAAGCTTTTAAAAGATTTGCTACGCCTTTTTCGCGCAACCTATATGACCCAGCAGACTAGGGCCTGGCCAGCTAGCTCCAATGGAGAAGAGGTGCGGTTAAAAAAAAAAAATATTAAATACAGTAACTAATAAATTAGTTAAAATAATCGGGCGCCATACAATTTAGGCAAGCGATCCTCAGGCCGAATTAAATTGTAAAAATTCACGTCTCCAGTCTATAGGTAAAACACTCAAACGAACTATTTAAGGTTAATAAAGTTTAATAAAATAAAATATTATATGAAGTATAAATTAGATGTAGATTCAAATAATAGAAAATAGGGTAGCCCCTTAAGGCAAAATATTTCTATTCCCTTAATGAAGAACCCCTCAAGGAAAATATTCCTATTTCCTTAAAAAAAAATAATGCAACCTTTAAGGAAAATATTTGTATTCCCTCAATAAAAATAACGAACCCCCTTAAGGAAAATTTTATATTCCCCTAATAAAAAAATAATGTAGCCCCTTAAGGAAAATTTTGTTTTTCTAAAAAAAAAATATAGCCCCTTAAGGAAAATATTTGTATTCCCTTAAAGAAAATATTTGTAGTCCCTTAATAAAGTAATGTAGCCCGTAAGGCAAATTTTGTATTTCCCTAAAAAAATATAGCCCCTTAAGGAAAATATTTGTAAATAGCTACAACTTTTAATTGTAGACCAATAATATTTAAACTAGGTAAGTATCAACTTAAGGTAAGTATCAACTTAAGGTAAGTATAAACTTAAAATTTGCTTAAAGGCTTACAATACTAAAGCAGGTTACAGTACACGGTAGTAAAATTTAGCGCAAAATTTGATCAAATTTATGGCCGCACAGAATATTGATAAATATAAAATTAGAATCAGAACGCATAAATTACAAAATTAAATATAGGCATGACCTCTCTGGGTCAAAGTTCAATTCTTTTAGTAACAGTTTGTTCTACTTGCGGTTTTGGTTTTCTGATTCTGCTGTCGGCGAACACACTGTATACGGTCCGGCACCTTTTACTCCTGATAATTTATTTCCTGCAACTTAGCTACTGCTCCAGCACAATCCTACAATGGTAAATCCCTCCACAGAACTCACACGTACAACTCTCGTTCCAGAATTTTTATAAACATATACTAAAAGCCTAATAAAAAAATCGTTAGTCCCAACTCAGACTGTTCGTAGTTATGCGGTTAGAAGATAACTTACCACGTAATTAGATGTGGCTTTTCTAAAAATATGTTTCCAACGATTTCTTCTAGAAATTGTTTTTTTTTTCCTCACAGATAATAGACAATTACTTTCCAAATAAACACTAAAAATCGAATACAGAAATAAGACTTTGAGACTTGAGCAAAAAATGTAAAACTCACCAATTTATTTCTGCGAACCCTGTTAAGGGCTTAAACTCCGGAATCTCCGATTATATCAGTTTTCTATGCCCAATACTAACACAACTAATAACTGATACTTAATTTGTAAAGATAAATACTCCGCACCATGCGATAGCTTAATATAGCCAAAAATATAACTTTACAACTGCGTTTTACAGGCTTCCAGAACAAAATGGCAGAATCAACCTTTTCAGCTGCGCAAGAAATTATAGGGGAAAAGGAAGTTACAGATGGCGCAAAAAATGACTGTCAAAAATATTAAAATATTCTAGTATTTAACAATAGCAAATAATTACTATAGTACAAAATACTATTCTAAATTTATAATCAAATTTTATAATTGTTTATTAAATAAATTGTTTAAATAATTAAATATTTATTTTAACTTTTGAAAAAATAGAAATCTGTAATAAAACTAAACTCGAGAAATAATTATAATTAGAAAAATACTGAGTTCATAAAAACCTTGTTGGATAGTGTAAATCAATAACTATATTAATCATTTATTTGTTTAAATAATTAATATTGTTTATAAAAATATATTGCAGGTTTCTTTGGTTAATACCATAATATGAATTGTAGAATACTAATTTACGGAACAATTGAATTAAAAGAATACTTTTTTTTGTAAATTTATAAATTGAAGGTTACACTTTTTGTTATCGATTGATTTACCATCAATATTACAGATGTCAATACTTGTAGGTTAATCGATTTATTTGAATTTTGAATTATTTTATAATGAACACTTGTTACAATTTTTGAATTGTAACAGATTTTTTAAAGTTACTCGGATTTGCATGAAACTTAGTAGGGGAACAGGGGGCACAGTGAGTCATTGGGCACAATGAATCGTTAACTATAACTCTACCAACATTAGCTTTAGAAACGCCGCTTTCTTATGGCGCTCTAAGACGTTTCTCTAGATAAAGGGTCAATTCCGGCAAACCTGCGTGGTGTGTATTGAAGCGAAGAGGAGTCTGCATAAAATAAATAATGAAATTATTTTTTTTCTTCATCTGTTAATTAGATATATTTGTAATACTTTTACGTAAATTCCAGTGTAATTTGGCATTTTTATATATTTTATTAACTCTTAAATAAGTGTGTTTACACAAATTTATCAGATATTTGGTATGTTTTTTTATATCTACTTTGAACTGGTCTGGTTACTGGGGGGACACAGTGAGTCAAAGACCGATTGGATACAGTGGCCCATGATCCACTGTGCCTCAACTATGGTTAAATGTTCCTGTATATTTGTAATTAAAATTATTGTAGGAATTTTTCTTTCCCATTTTTAAAATTTTCAAAATTTAGGAAAGCCCAGTATTCGTGAAAAAATTTAATTTTTTTTTTGCGTATTGTTGCGTTTTATGATGTTTTATGTCGATATAAATCAATTTCAAGCAAAAAAAAACTGTTGGTCGATTGGTCGGTCTGTCCGGGAAATCTTGTGAACACGATAATTTAAGAACGCTTTAAGCTAGAGACTCTGGCATACAGGTATGTTACCAAAAATTCTCGCTCAGGATTGTTCACCAAAAACAATCCCGAGCGAGAACAATATTTACAAAAATTTGAAAATTTCATTATAGGAGTTTTTAATATTGCTGAAATCGAATCGGATAATAAAAAAATTCTAACTCCACCCCCGAGGAAGTAAATATTTTAACATATTTTTCATATTTTCGTGAAAATTTGAATATGGGGGTATTTGAGGTTGCTAAAACTACATCTTGAAATTATTTTTTTCCAACCCCCTTAGTGATGATTTTTTTGAAAATTGGTTTATACAATATACAATCAATGTATATATTTAACATTGTTTTTCAGGGTTTTGATTTACGTTAGTTTATTTTGACTTTTGTTTTTTTTTCTTACTTACGAGTTTCATTTTCAAGGTTTTGATTTACCTACGTTAATTAATTTTAAGTTTTGTTTTTTGTTACCAAAGAGTTTTATTTAAGTTTATTTAACTATGTAGGCATCTAAAATAAACATTTTTTTAAATTAATAAATTGACTTAATTTATTTAAATATCACGATTAACTGTACCACACACTGACTCACTGTACCCCTTGCAGTGATTCACTGTACCCCGTACTGGGGGCTCAGTGAATCAAATGACATACTGTTAAAAAAGTACTTGTAAAAAATCATGGTCTATTCATTTTTAATTTAAACCTGCAAATTATGTTAGCTTAAAGATCAAAGAAACGTAGTATGAAAAAAAATCTGATTTATTGTCAAAACTTTAAAAAATATGCTCTCTGAAAAAGTAAGTGACTCACTGTGCCCCTACTCGGGGGTTTTTGGGGTCGCTGATTACGAATCTGGTGCAATTTTTCCAGCTAATTTGTCACTGTGGTTTATATGGTTCGCTTCCAGAAATATTAAATAAAAATTACTTTTTAGATGTACCCTTAGGAGGGTCGTACTGCCCTACTACGCTAGAAAGCAGTAACTCCATTTGTCGCATAGCAGCGTTTTCAAAATATTACATCAGAGTTGACGTGAAAACGTCGCTAGGCGAAAAATGGAGTTACTGCTTTCTAGCGCAGTAGGGCAGCGTATCTCCCTTATGGCGCGTTTCCGGACCAACCTTTTTTATAGGAACTTATTTTCATATTTGTTAACGTAGAATTACCTCTTAAATTTCTCGAACTTATTTCTGAATAACCCTGTATACATATCCTGATAAAGCAAATAAAAAACCGAAACGTTGGTGAATTAAAAGCCATTTTTACATTTAGTCCTATGATACCGAATTCATAATAAACATGTATATATTTCTCTGATTTTACCTGAAATTTCTGATGATAACCATCAATGGTTTCGAAATTTGAAATTAAATATTAAATAGCCGAGACGTGGGCAAATAAAATGTAGTGTTTGAATTTAATATGGATCATATGATATCGAAATCACAATGAAATGTATGGATTTTTTTGTTTTTTTTTTGTTAAATTTCTGATGATAACTATCACTATTATCGAAACATGGAATTTTATATGGCCTGTGACACACCTAGCGTGATTAAGACGAATATTTTACCTCGATCGTTACAATTGTCCCAGTAGTTTAGGTTATAGAGGGAAACATGCTAGCTACAAACACTCTCCTTTCACGTTGCTGTAGTCGGGTAAAAAGCAACAAGAGTAAATGTCAACTTTTGCGTTGCTACAGTCGCATTCAAAAAGTAAAAAAGTTTTTAAATCTTGCTAAAGAACAAAAGTTTATTTACTGGCACACGTTTTATATGTTTTTTTTTACTTTTTTATTTTTAAGGTCCCCTAATGCTAAGGACACCAAATCTGTGAAAACTGAACTAGAGTTTACAGATTTAGTGTCCTTAAATAATGCCCCTTAGGGGCGCTTAACAAGGGTAGTACTTTGGGGGTGTTTTAAAGAGAATATAACAAAATAATTCAAAGCAAAAAAAAAACTGGAGCCACCCTTATACTATAGGAAAAATATTATTAATTTTAAAAAAGTAGTGAATTGCAGACATGCATTTGTAACTTAAACAAAAACTGGCAAAAGTAGATAAAATATTTCGGGGCTCAAATTTTGGTGAGACACTTGTTAATACAAGTAGTAACTTTTATGCTATCAGGCGTTTTGAAATTCTCAAATGAGGGGTATTGAATCAAATGGTGCAATGTACACATTTTTCTCGAATTGAGTTAGAGATGGCGTTCAAATCAGTTTTTTCCGCTCTATCCAACGTTATTAACGTGGGATCTAAACTATCAATATAAGGGTATAAGATAGGGTTAAAATATGCGATTTAGTTTCAAAGAGTGCAATGTCTAGTCATCAGTTAGTCTGTTAAAACCGAAAAAAAGTGGATGTTAATGCATTACTTGTTGGTCATTATGGACAGCAGTGACGAACCGACGAAGATTTAATATTCTATCACGGAATCATAGAGTCCGAAGAAGCCGTTGAGGATCCAAACATAAATGAAAATGATGTACTTTGTGAATTGACGGAACAGTTTCCGGACAAGCTCGTTTAATAATTATTTCTTCTTAATAAAGTTTTCAATACTGTTGGGTTATTTATTTTTTAATTGTACACATAAATAGGACTCTTCTTGATAGATGTCAATTTCAAACAGTACTATGTCCAACTTAGTAAGTTTCAATTGCACCTATTGAAACTTACTAAGTTGGACATTTATTTATTAGCCATAATTAAAAAACGGTTACCTACTTAATGAAAATCTTATTAAAGTTAAGAAATATTACGTCAAAGAATGTCAAATTATACAAAACAATACAAATTTGCCGACCGAGTGTGTTTTAATTCGTTTTTTGCTTCTGGTGTAAAATTCACTTGAGTGGACATTGCACTATTTGATTCTATACCCCTCAAATTTCTTTTTCGCTCCGCCCTACTGTGCACAGTACCAACATGGAAAAAGTCACCAATAAAACGAGACAAATATTTTGAATGTAAAGGCTTTAGTTTTGTTTAAGAAAAGTTTTAGTTTTAGCTATTTTTGTACCAATTTTCACGAAAGTAATATTTTAAAAATTGTTGCCCACATCACCATCACCACATAAAGTTTTGTCAGAAGAAGTTATAGTCCAGTCAAATAACGAAAAATTCCTATGTTAAATTGCAATAAATGTACACGGGCTGATATTTAAAAGGGTAGTAGTGGATAGTAACAGAACACTCCTGTTAGTTTTTCACCGAGTGATTTGCGTAAGGGGTGTACGCTATCTTGAATTTTAGGGATGAGTGCGGTTATCTCGCTAAATATGCATCTTACGATAAAAATGCATATAACCAGTTTTGTTAAGGAGAAAATTTCCAACAATTTTTGTTCAGATTATTTTTTAATATATTAATAACAATCGAGTTATAAATATTCAAATGTTGGGGGTGAAATTTTCGATTTTTCAGCCAAATTATTCATCGAAGGATAAAATGTTTATGCATTTTTATACTATATGCATATTAAGCAACACCCCTAAAATTCAAGATAGCGGACACCTCTTACGCAAATCACTCGGTGAAAAACTAACAGAAGTGTGCTGTTAACATCCACTACTACCCTTTAAAATATCATCCCGTGTACATTTATTGCAATTTACATTTATTATTTGACTGGACTATTAGATCAAGATATGTGGATTTTTTCACCAATTTAAAAAAAATACCACGTTGTTGTAAAGATCGACCGACCGACTGACCGACCGAAAAAATAAAAAATTGGCTAGGAAAGGATTACAATCGAAAATATTCTTTGCTGAATGAAATGCGTAGTATTATACCTATTGTATATTTTTACGACGTATTTATTATCAAAACAGTTAATAATAGTTTATTACACGTGGCAATTGTTAACCTGGCTTGTAGGCAACATTTCTGGGAATGCACGCTTTGTTGTTTCAAACAAAATTTTATTTGGATTCTGTACCTTAAGGCCTATCCAGAAGTTTGCATAAAAACATAAAACATAAGAATGCAATGCCGTGATTGGCTTAAAAGATACATGACGGCACATCAAGCCAATCACGGCATCTCATTGTTATGTACTATGTTGTTATTCGAGTCTGTGGATAGTTTAGTTTAGTTTAGTTTAGTTTAGTTTATTGTTTATACTCGTTCGGGGACTTTTTTCAAAAGTAGTTTATACCTTATTAGAGTGATTGTTGTACAATAAATTTAATTATTAACATCAATAATAAAATCAATTAAAAGGTATATGGCCTTAAGAACGAATACACTGCCCAGTAAAAAAGGTTTCCCATTAATTAATAGATATATATATATTAGAATCAGTTTCAAGGACCTCGAAAACCCTAGAATTCACATTTTTACACGTATTTTTTTGTTGTAAATATTTAAATAATTTATGTCCTGTGGGGGTGAAGTTAGGCATTTTTATTATCAAATTCACTTTTTGCAACCTCAAAAACCTCAATATACCAATTTTCACAAGTATCATCCCCCGCCCATACCTATGCATAAGGGGGTGGATTTAAAAAAATTATTCTAATATTCAGTTATAATAACCTCAAAAACCCCTATATACCACGAAAATAATGCAAACATTCACAGTTTCTTTGTCAGATTCAGCTATCTCAAAAACTCCTTTATACCAAATTTCACGAAAATATTGTAAACATTTAAAAATAATCACCCCCACCCCTCGCGAGAAGATGGAGGCCTTGGGGGGGGGGGAGTTAGAAAAATTTTATTATCAGATTTAGCTTCATCGACTTCAAAAACGCCTATATATCAATTTTGACGAAAATATTGAAAACATTTAAAAATATTTACACTCTTGCGTAGGGCGATCGCCCACGCGGGGGTGGAATCAGAAAAATTTTATTATCAGATTCGATTTCAGCAACCTCAGAAACCCCTGCACAAGAATTCTCAGACAGACCGACCGATCGACCGACAATTTTTTTTTTGCTCGGAATTAACTTATATCGACATAAACCGTCCTAACACGCAAAAATACAGGGCTTTCCCAAAATTTTGAAAATTTTGAAAATAGGAAAGCAAACACGAAACCCGAAAGCGGGGTTGTCCGTCATTCTGTCATAGCCGTTTAGAGTTAATGTCACGATTTGAACAGTGCATAATTGAAAATGGTGGTCATTTCGGACATTTTATGTCATATGGATATAGTGAATGTTAGAATTTGGCCAATAACACAATTAAGATACCTTTATCCAATACATCAATATTAAGACTTTTTTACCTAAGGAAATTGACATTTTATTCATTGTTTATAAATTGTCTCACGTCTCCCGGGAGACTAGGGTCCCGGGAGACTAGGGCCCTAGTCTTGAGGTAATATTTTTACCCCGGGATCCTATTTAATTGATCTTACAAGACAAATAAAATAAAAAGTAATAATGTTGAAATTTTTAAAGCCATAAACTTGCAACCGTAACCTCAAAATTGAAATTTCTTCAATTATAATTTTTGATAATTATCATAAATTTTATATTCGTTCAATTTTAATTTGAAAACAACGCCACGCGGTAAAATAAATCTTGATTTTAAACTGTCAAACATGCAATTGTTTTTTTTGTACCGTAGCCGCCTACTGCGGCCATAATTAAATAAAACATTGTATGTATGATACATAAGAAAGCATTAATAAAGATCGCATTTTCTTATGATTACAAAGGTATTGGATAAAATTTTGTATGGCACACGTGGGTTATTAGGCCTATGGCCGTTGTGGGTCAAATATTCTCTCGTGGACAATATCTCACTTTACCGACTAGTACCATAAATAACTATTATTTTTTAAATATAAGATTTTTTTCAATATTACATTTTTTAATTTTTTGAAACTATTTTAATGGATATCTTCGGAACGTCTTATCCGATTTTTAAAATTAAAAATTAATTTTAATCAAAATAAAAATACTTTTCAAATAATGCATGATCCATATTGCTATTTGTTATTTCAAAGTTTGGCGTTGCTGGGGGTTAGGGGTGACTTTTAGAACCTTACCGATTACATAAATAGAAATCTTACTGATTGACCTTCTTTTCAGAATGTTTATATCTCTTACAGTTTTCAAGATAATGCCTGTAGGAAACTTAATGGGACACCCTGTATACACGGTGTATTTGAAATAGGGCATCAAAAATTATGACAAAAAGTTCCTATAAACTATATGTCTAAAAATGTGTCGTAAAAGAGCTACGCCTCTGGATGTAGCTTAAAAAATCGGTGTTTATTTAATAACTCCCTTTTAGTTATATGAACGAGGTTTTGCACGTAAACTAGTCTTAATAAGGCCTCGTATGTTATTTTCATGTACTTATTTTAATCAGGGGTATGCGAAACAGGAGGGCCTTAGCAGTTTTTGGTCCCAAACTTTTTTCTGTATACTTTTTTTTTGTAATTTTATTTTTGGAATATGATTCCTCAGGTTAAAATACATAGAAAAGGTACTCTTGTTGTAACAGTGTAAGACTAACCGTTTTCGAGAAAAATCAATTTGAAGGTGAAATTTCACGGTTCGAGGACGAAAAATTAAATTCTAAAATGCTGAAAACCAAAATTTCAATAATGCCGGGTTATTCTATATCGAAAACTAAGAAAAATTTTCTATACATGTAGGTGGAAAAACCGCTTTTAAAGCTACTGGTGCATTTTTAGGAGACCATAGCTCTCTTAGGATTGTTTTTGGAAGTACCTGTATGCAAGTTTTTTTTAGTATAATTGAAATTTTGTTTTAAACATTTTAGTAGTTTTTTTGTCCTCGAACCGTGAAATTTCACCTTCAAATTTTTTTCTCGAAAACGGTTAGTTACAACAAGTACATTTTTTTATGTATTTTGACCTGAGGAATCATAACCCAAAAATAAAATTGCAAAAACGTCACACAGAAAAAGGTTTGGGACAAAAAACTAATAAGGCCCCTCCGTTTCGCACGCTCCTGGTTAGAATAAAGGAATGAACATAACATACAAAGATGAACCTTATTAAGATTAGTTTACGTGCAAAACCTCGTTGCTATATCTTAAAGGGTTCTTGAGTTATTAAATAAAAACCGAATTTTTTAGCCACTTTCAAAGGGGCGTAGCTCCCTTAGACATATGTTTATAGAAACTTTTTGTCATATGTTATGATGTAGAATCACCCCTTTCAAATTTCCAAATGTATTTTAGAGTGAATGAGTGAGTTATGCTGATTCGGAAAGTACACTTCAATAACCAGAGGGTATCATTTTCAACCCGTTTTCTGGCAAAAATGGACTGACGTGGTTTTACCCCTGTACCCTTCAATTTTTAAAAAACCTCAACTTTTAGAAACAAAAGTTGAGGGTTGGACTTTTTGAGGCTTGAAACAATTTTGTTTTATACATTTTTATTTATTTAAAAGTTATATATATATATATGTATATATATATATATATATACAGAGCGGTACAAAAGTCACCCCCCCCCCCCTCTTAACTTTTGGACGAGTTTAGATATCTACTTCAAATTTAGAACTCTTAAATAAGACAACTTAAACTATCTTTAAGCATATATTTGATACTTTTAGCTCTTAAAATGTGGGCAGGGGGGCATGGGGCGACATTTTTTTAAATATAAATGTGGGTCGTGTGATACATCATTTTAAAGCTTATAAAATTCTCCATTTAACTGTATATTTTTTTATTTTTTTTACATTTTTTTTTGGGTTTAAAATAGGGTTGAAAATGGGTATTTTTGTCAACATTTTTCTAAAAAATCCAAACAATTTTTTTTAAATGCCTAATTTCTAATGAAACAAAGTAAATTATACTTTTCAACTAATTTTAGTTGACATAAATAAAAATTAACAAAAAAAAAATTAAAAATTTATTTTTTTAGCACAAAAAACTGAAAAATCAAAACCTTAAAAAATATGTTTAAAAAATTTAAAAATATATGGTTATACAGAGAATTTTAAAGGCTTTAAAATGATGCATCCCACGACCCCCCTTTCCATTTAAAAAAATTTCCCCCCATGTCCCCCTGCTCACATTTTAAGAGATAAAAGTATCAAATATATGCTTAAAGATAGTTTAAGTTGTCTTATTTAAAAGTTCTAAATTTGAAATCGATATCTCAAGTTGTTCAAAAGTCACCGCCCCCTCTTAACTTTTGAACCAGTTGAGATATCGACTTCAAATTTGGAACTTTTAAATAAGACAACTTAAACTATCTTTAAGCATATATTTAATACTTTCAGCTCTTAAAATGTGAGTAGGGGGCATGGGGGCACATTTTTTTAAATGGAAAGGGGGGTCGTGTGATACATCATTTTAAAGCTTATAAAATTCTCCATTTAATTGTAAATTTTTATTTTTTTTTAACATTTTTTTTGGGTTTAAAATAGGGTTGAAAATGGGTATTTTTGTCAAAATTTCTCTAAAAAATCCAACCAATTTTTTAAAAATGCCTAATTTCATAATGAAAAAAAGTAAATTATACTTTTAAACTAATTTTAGTTGACATAAATAAAAATTAACAAAAAAAAAACTTAAAAATTTATTTTTTTAGCACAAAAAACTGAAAAATCAAAACCTTAAAAAACATGTTTAAAAATTTTAAAAATGTATGGTTATATAGAAAATTTTAAAGGCTTTAAAATGATCATCACACGAGCCCCTTTCCATTTAAAAAAATTTCCCCCCATGTCCCCCTGCTCACATATTAAAAGATAAAAGTATCAAATATATGCTTAAAGATAGTTTAAGTTGTCTTATTTAAGAGTTCCAAATTTGAACTCGATATCTCAACTCGTTTAAAAGTTAAGAGGGGGGGGTGGTGACTTTTGGACCGCACTGTATATATATATTATATAGTGTATACAAAATCTATGGATTACCTGGATTTGTAATTATATGAGAAAGTTATATTGTTTCGTAGTTGTAACAGTTCAAAAGTTATGACGCTTTTGGCAGTTTTATCAGTTACCCAGCTCTATGCACATTACAGTATTATAATTTATAATTTATTTAAAATTGTACCAGTTCATTTTCCCAATTTTCCGAGCCACATAACTCGTGGCTTAAGACACCATAAATAAAAAAGCAAACGTGTCTAGAATATCCTAAGGCCTTTAAGCTCATCACGAATATCCGCACACGTAGGTAGCAATTTTACAATTTAAGTGATGAAAGGGAAAGTGAATTAATGAATCTTACATCAGGGCCCATTTAAAGTACCACGACTACATAATACTTACATGTGAAAATTTGGATTTTAAATTTAAAATACAGCTTCAAAAAATAGCACCGATGTTTTTTCTTTTCTTTTTAAATTTTTACAGAATAAGCAAATAAATCCATAGAAAAAATAGATCTGGTCGGGACAACTGGATGTGAAAAAACTATTTTTCTGGTTGCCAATACCGCTAATAGACGCAGCTTTGGGAGCTGATTTTGATAATGAGTGCAATTTATTGATGTCTACTAGTAGTATTAATGGTGGAGGTCGCTTGCAAAACAACTTTACACTACAATATTTCAAAAATGCTTTGAAACAAAAACTTATATTATTGTCAATAATAATTTATTGTCAATAAATTATTGACCAAAGATTTTATAACTTATACATCATATACTTTCGTACGGTCGATCTACAACGGATCTCAGATCTTTTTTTTTTTGTTAGGTTCCTTCGTCCAAATTACTCACAAATACAGAATACTTCTTTTATCTGACCTCCAGTTCTATACCTGTGTGCCAAAGAATTTGACTCCTATAAAAAAGTCAACGTTTCATTATTCTAGCATAATAATTTTATTTGGAAAGTTGAAATTTTGTTCACAAGTTGGCTCTCATGGTTAGCTATGTTTTTGTATATAAAGTTTCATTTTTTTTTCATAGAGGGCGCTGTAGCCAGTTTACGGTAAAAAAAATCTTTTTTTTTCGACAAACAGATGGCGGAAGCAACGCTTGTCAGAATATTCTTTTGATTACACTTTAAGTGTCCGCTATTTAGCCCATTTCAAAGTGGGGCCTGCAGCAAAGCGCCGCGGCTTCATACTGTGGTCCTTAAAAAAGCTATTTTAAAAGATATAAATTATAAATTTGTTCACAAGTTGACTAGCATGGAAAGCTATGTTTTTATAAAAAGTTTTCAAATATGTATACATAGGGGCGTTGCAGCCAGTTTTCACTAAAAAAATTGATGTTTTTCGACGCCAACAGATGTCGGCAACAACGCTTGTCAGAAAAACCAAATATGCTTTTCGATAATATAAATATTCCTTTATTAATTTTTATATTTCCATTGATTATAGTTTAAGTTCCCGCCATTTAGCCCATTTTAAACTTGGGTCAGCAACGAAGCGCCGCTGCTTCAAACTGTGGTCCTTAAAAAAATTATTTGACAAGATACAAATTTGAAATTTGCTCACAAATTGAATTACTTGGTTAGCTATGTTTTTGTGGAAAAAAGTTTAAATTTTTTTCAGCGCCCCCCTATGTATGCTTGTCAATTTTGAAACCGGGGCGCTTTGCTGCAGACCCCACTTTAAAATGGGATAAATAGCGGGCACTTAAAGTACAATCAATGGAAATATAAAAAAAGTCCAAAACATGTCGAATTGATAACCTCCTCCTTTTTGAAAGTCGGTTAAAAATTAATAAAGGATTACTTATATTATAGAAAAGCATATTTGGTTTTTCTGAGAAGCGTTGCTGCTGCCATTTGTTGGCGTCGAAAAAAAAAACATTTTTTACCGTAAACTGGCTGCAGCCCCATCTATGTACAAAAACTTTTTTTTTTACAAAAACGTACCTAACCACGAGAGCAAATTGTGACCAAATTTCAAATTTTAAACTTTCCAACTAAAATTATTATGCTAAAATAATGGGGTAAATTTTCGTTTGCAGGAAACCATCTATATTTAAAAAAAAAATTTGCTTTTGTGGACTCCCCTGAATCTGAAAATGGTAATCGAGCTTTGCGGAAATGCACAATTTTTTTTCTTTGCCCGCTATTTTAATATTTATTTGGAAAAAATATTATTAATTATATATTTTAAATAAAAAAACATCAAACAGACGCAAAACTAACTTAAGCCAACGTTTGGACTTAAACCAACGTCCTCCATTAAAAAAAAAACACCAAACCAGCAAAAAAACAAACACAATCCAAAAAAAAAAACTGGTGATATAAATCTCCTTAAAAAAACTCATGACTACTGAAAAAAAAATGGGGCATTTTCGCAAAGAAAAGTTATCATTTTCGGATTCAGGGGGACCAAAATAACGAGAATATACTTCGTTTTTAACGAAGAGAAAAGTCCAAACGTTTTTTGCCAAAACAAAAAATATATAAAAAATCGCCATATAAAAAAAACGGTGAGTTTCCGCAAAGAACGATTAATATTTTCGGATTCAGGTAAGCCAAAATAACTAGAATATATATATCGTTTCTAATTATATCAGATTTCCATAACGTTTTTTTGCGAAAACAATAGAACTACTAAAAAATCGCCATAGAAAAAAAATTGTGAATTTCCGCAGAAAATGATTGTCATTTTTGAACTCAGGAGGGTCACAAAGTTAGATGGTAAATAATTTGTAACGATATCAGATTTTCTGGGGCCAAATTCTTTGGCCCCTAGAGACAGAACTGGGTGTCGGATGAAATAAATATTTCAGATTTATGATAAATTTTGATATAAGATCGCAATTAAAAAATATCAAAAGAATTTAAGATCTGTTGTAGAAAAAAACCCTAAATTTGTACGATCCTTTCGTAATTTTATAGTTAAGTGAGGAGCACCCAGGTGTTAAATTTTGATCATTTAATGACCTTTTTTTAGTGATCAACTTTTCAAAGGCGGACAATTTAGACTCCGATGTTTCAAAACCACCATCGGGCACAGGTCGTATCAAAATAGCTAGTAAAAGAAAATTTGTGTCTGTACAAACAACTTTAATTCTATATTATTAAATAGTTCAAATATTAGTAAAATAGTAGGTCAAATAACATACAGGTGTAATTAGGTATTTTGGCACCTAAAAGGAAGAAGAAGAAGATTTTTTTTTCTATTCAACCAACGTTCGTAAAAGCATGTCGTCTTGGGACATTCTAGAATTTTCTATGTTAAAATTATAGATAAGTGATAAACAAAACCAAACAAACTATTCCTAAAAGATCTGTTATGTGTGATGTTCGTTCAGGATTGATGTGCACTGCAAGGGGCCCCGAGGTATTCCTGTTTTCTGGATGTTAACAAGGTAGGTGTCCTAACCTCACAATTGCATCTGTATGTCAAATATATTTCTGTCATTTGTTGCGAAATTAACCTATTAGAAAAAGCGTTTACAGTCCCGCTCTGCTCTACCGAATGTAATTTACCATAATCTTAGTTTTCACAAACATTTATTGGTCCTTCGAGCCGGATTGATTCAGTAAAAATTAAAAAACATTTGTTTTCACATAGGTTATAAATCGCAAGTAAGTCGGCGCGTAAAATCCACGCTGTGTATCAGCTGATCGGCCGCGGCCGAAAACCGGTTTCATTATATTAGACTACGTCACATTTATCACGGTAGCAGTGGCGTGCTTTGTGTACATTCTAATGTTCAATATTATTTTCGTTAGATTTCAGAACAGAGAGAAATGCTTGAGTGGTTTAATTAAATTCGAGTTTTTTTATACAGGGTTACCTAAGAAAAATACAATTTTTTGCGTAATTAATTAAAATAATTAAAAATCTAGTTTTGTGTTTTTTGGTGTCAATAGTTATTAAAATACGCTTATTACAGTAGTTTCTCACAAACTACTGTAATAGGAGTAAAAATAAAATTATTCCTGTAATAATTCAATAATATTAATTTTTCAAAATTGATTTGTTAGAGGATATTTTGAATAATAGCTTTAAAATGTCAGTAAATAAACTTAGTAAAAAACGTAATGTAGCAATCAGCCGTATTACAGAGGCATATAATCTGGGTGTAAAGGCGCAGACGGACCCAGCCCAACAGGGCTATTTTAGGGCAACTTATGAGAATCTTGAGGATTCTTATGAGGAGTTCAAGCGATTACACAATGAGATTATAGGCTTATTAGAGGCGGAGGATGATTTTGATTTGCATGATGCCATTAGGAAAGATACAGATGTGTTTTATTTTAAAACTAAAGCTATTTATTCAGAAGTGTTTTCAGAATCAACTAGTCATAATGAACAAAGAAATTTTGTATCTCTTTCGAGTTCAAATAGTCAATATAAAGAAGTAAGATTACCAAAACTTACTGTGCCAACTTTTGACGGCAATTTGCGTAAGTGGCCTACCTTTTATGACGTTTATCTTTCTTTAGTTCACCAGAATTTTTCGTTAGCACCGATCCAAAAATTCCAGTACTTACTTTCATTTTTAGAGAATGAACCGCTCAATATTTTGAGGTCTATACAAATTGTAGGCTCAAATTACGAAATAGCGTTCAAAACCTTAACGGATCGGTATCAAAATAAACGTATTTTAGCTACTTCATATTGGAATGCAATCACTAATGCACCTTCTTTGAAAAATAACTCGGCGAAAGAGTTGAGAGCTCTTTTGGACATTTTTTCAGAAAATGTAGCCTCCTTAGAAGTATTAGATTTTCCAGTTAAGCAATGGTGTTTTGTTTTATTTAATATGTTGTTACAAAAATTAGATACAGCTACCAGAACTTCATTTGAAGTTGAATATAGTAAAACAGAGCTTCCAACTTTCGAAAATCTAAAAGAATTTTTAAATAATCACTGTAAAGCTTTAGAATCCGTACAATACATGCCTTTGCAAAATCCTACAATAAATAAATTTTGTAAACCAAATAACTCGAGTCAAAATGTCTCTAAAAATAATTCATATTTTCAAAATAATTATAAACCTCAAACTACTTCGACATTTATTGCAAATACTCCTATTAAAACATCACAACAAAACTCAAATTCCGATAATAACCCTTTACCGCAAACCCTTCATCGCATGACACAAAATAAATTCCGACTTTGTAATAATAATGCGCACCCCTTATCACAATGTTCTTTGTTTATTGCTAAAACCCCTACAGATAGGTTTGCTTATGTAAAACAGCAAAATGCCTGCTTAAATTGTCTTAGATTTAATCATTTGTTAAAAGAATGTCCCTCAACGTATAACTGTCGTGTCTGTCGCTATAGGCACCATACTATGGTACATTTACCTCAACCTTCGGATAATTATCGATCAAATAACACTTCGCAAAATCCTAACTTTGTTCAACAACCAACTCAAAACTTGGTTATAACCCAAAACCCTCCTCAAAATATTATACCTCATAATCTTTCGCAAACTTCGAATCCAAACAATTTCTCTCAAAATAGTTCATCCCTCAATTGTGGATGTACTGCCCTATCAGTGTCTACACCCCGTACAACTGTTCTCTTGTCTACGACTCTGGTAGAAATTTTAGATGTACGAGGAAACTACCAAACCGTTCGAGTAATATTAGACTCAGCTAGTCAAGCCAATTTTATGACTCAAAGCTGTCTAAACCGCCTAGGCCTATCAAGAAAAGGTTATTCTGTACCAATTCTTGGATTAAACCAATCATCGTCTGTTACCAAAGGTATAGCCAATTGTACCATTCGACCCATAGGTAAAAAGGAACCAAATTTCTCATTTGATATTTTTGTTGTACCTAAAATTTGTTCCGATATGCCTTCCGTTAGAATTAATCCAAAAAGTTGGGCACATATACTGACTTAAACCTTGGAGATAAACAATTTCATGTTCCCGCTTCCGTGGATATGTTATTGGGCGCCGATATATATGCACAGATTTTAAAATCAGGGCGCATAGAAGGGCCTCCAGGTCAACCAAATGCATTCGAGACGGTATTTGGCTGGGTACTATTAGGGGAGACGGGGGACATATGTTCTCAATCTCCTGCTATAGAATCTCTTTTTACTTCTTTCGATCCCTCGCTTGATTTAAACATTAGAAAATTTTGGGAACTAGAACCCATAGCGCCCAAGATATTTTTGTCTCCAGATGAGAAAAAATGCGAAAACATATACAAAAACACTACACTTCGTGAAAGTTTCGGTCGTTTTGTAGTGAACTTACCCTTTCGTCATACAGAACCAGATTTAGGTGATACCTGTTCTGTAGCCTATCGTTGTCTTATGTCTTTAGAATCAAAACTTCGAAAAAATCCTGATTTATATGTCCAATATTCTGACTTTATGAAAGAATATTTAAAAAATGGGCACATGTCTTTGATTTCAAATGAGGTACAGAAACCTTTACTTCAAAATTACCTACCTCATCTTTGTGTGGTTACCCCTAACAAAGCTACTACTAAATTAAGGGTAGTTTTTAATGCGTCAGCTAAGGGTTCAAAGGGGGTAAGCCTTAACGATTCTCTTTTAACATGACCAAAATTACAGAGCGATATAACTGAAATTTTATTAAAATTCAGATTTTATCCTATCGTATTCTTAGCGGACATAAAACAAATGTATTTACAAATCCTTGTAAACCCTAGTCATAGGAAATTTCAAAGGTTACTTTGGCGTTTTAATCCTGAAGAATCTATTCAGGAATATCAGCTAAATTGTGTAACATTTGGTGTTAGTTCAAGTCCCTATTTAGCCATTAGAACGTTAAAAGAACTAGCAATCCTAGAAAGCAAAAAATATCCTAAGGCTTCTCAAGTTCTTCTGGAGAATATCTTCATGGATGACATTTGCGCAGGTAGTTCGACCCTAGAAGAAGCTTTGGTGCTACAAAAAGATCTTATTGCTTTGTTGAAGACTGGAGGTTTTGAACTTCGAAAATGGGCCAGTAACTGCTCAAAACTTCTCTCAAATTTGTCTCCGTCGGATTGTCAAATTCCTATATCATTTGATAAGGAAGAACCTACTTTTATCAAAGTTCTAGGTCTTCAGTGGAACCCATCTCTTGACACATTTTCGTATTCTTGTAGTCCCTCAGAAAAACCTTGCACCAAACGCAATATTCTCTCAGAAATTGCGAGAATTTATGATCCTTTGGGTTTTTTGTCTCCGGTATCTTTCTTAGCAAAACATATTATGCAAAGACTTTGGGTTTCTAAAATTGGATGGGATGAACCTCCCTCTCAAGCTATTATGGACCTTTGGTTACAGTTTAAAAATGAACTGTCAAATCTGTCGATAATTTCCCTTCCTCGTTACATTTTTGATAATAACATTCAAAGATGTCAGTTATTCGGTTTCTCTGATGCTTCCGAGATTGGCTTTGCAAGCGCAGTGTACATGCGTATAGAATTGCCAAACGATGTCGTTAAATGTTCTTTAGTTATTGGAAAATCTAAAGTTTCCCCACTTCGTACTATATCTTTGCCAAGACTAGAACTGCTTGGAGCTGCGCTGCTAGCAGATCTACTTGATTTTGTCATTCGTACATATTCTTCATTAATTACCATTGATGAAGTATTTGCTTTTTCTGATTCGGAAGTAGTTTTAGCATGGTTATCATCATCGCCACATAGGTGGAAAAACTTTGTCGCAAATCGGGTTAGCCATATCCAGGAAACCATTCCAAATGTACCCTGGTACCATATACCCTCGTTGGAAAATCCAGCAGATTGTGCCAGTCGAGGATTAACTCCGGCAAATCTGGTAACTCATCCATTGTGGTTTGATGGGCCCCCATGGATCTTGTTTCCTCGGGCTAAGTGGAAATTTGAAAACCCTTTTTCAAAAAATCTAGATATTCCTGAAATAAGTAAGGAAGAAAAACCATTGGTACTTTCTATAGTTCGAAACTAATTTTCTTGATAACTTGGTGGAAAATATCTCTAGTTTATCAAAAATTCAAAAAATCATTAGTTACATTCTTAGATTTCTACATAATGTCAGAAATAAAGACAACAAACTTTCGTCAGCTTTTTCAGCTATGGAGCTGCATAAATCTTTGTTAGTTTTGGTCAAAAGAGTCCAAAAACAATATTTTTCTGATCTTATATCTCAAATTCAAAATAATCAACTTTTACCGAAACCTATGCGCAAACTCGCACCATTTCTGGATGAAGCTGGTTTTGTCAGAGTGGGCGGACGTTTGAGAAATTCTGTACTTTCCTTTGATGCTAAACATCCCCTTCTCTTACCCAGAAACCATAGACTCACGGACTTGTTAATCGAACAAATCCACAAACAAAACTTTCATCCAGGATTAAATACTGTGCAGTATTTGTTACGGCAACAATTTTGGGTCTTGTCCTCTAGAAGAGCGATTCAAAAAATTCTGTCAAAATGCATTAGATGTTTTCGTTTAAAACCAAAATCTTACACTCCATACATGGGTGATTTACCTTCGTTTCGTACTTCAAAATTGAAATGCTACTCTCATGTAACTCTGGATTACGCAGGTCCTCTCAAAATTACACTGGGAAGACACCGTGGGGCCAAGGTCTCAAAAGCTTATGTCTGTATATTCGTATGTTGTGCCACGAAGGCTTTACATATCGAACTTGTGTCTGATCTAACAGCAGAAGCTTTCATTGCCGCTTTGCGGAGGTTCGTTGCCCGACGTGGAAATTGTACCCAAATCTGGGGTGACTGTGGTACGAATTTTATATGAGCTAATCGCCAGCTTCAAGAATTATCTAAGTTTGCTGCGGAAAGCTTACACATTAACTGGCACTTTAACCCTCCAGCTGCTCCCCATTTTAACGGTCTTAGTGAAGCTGGGGTTAAATCTGTAAAATCACATTTGTATAAAGTAATCGGAAGTCAAATCTTAACTTATGAAGAGTTGTCTACTTTGTTGTCACAAATAGAAGCTTTGTTAAACTCACGTCCCCTTTGTGAACAAAGTTCTGATCCCAATGATCTGTCCCCACTAACACCAGGCCATTTTCTAACAATGGAGCCTTTGAATTCTTGTCCAGACCCTGATCTGTCCCATTTAAAAATAAATACTTTGTCTCGATGGCAATTAATACAACGCATTCATTCAGATTTTTGGAAACGCTGGAAAGCTGAGTATTTAAATACACTACAGCAACGCTCAAAATGGACAGAACCTTCAGTTGAAATAAAATTAAATACTTTAGTTTTAATAAAAGATGAAACACAACCGCCATTGCACTGGTCTCTTGGGAGAATAGTCGAGCTACATCCCGGCCAGGATAATCAAGTTCGAGTGGTTACTATAAAGGCACAAAACGGGTTTTTTAAGCGTCCGATAGTAAAGTTATGTCCTCTACCTTTGGATTAACTTTTAACCACTTGGTCATTTTTCTTTGTTATGTGCTGTATTTTTTAATATTTTTTTTTTCTCTTAATATTTTAATTTTTTTCAATTTTGGGGAATTTTTCTTTTCTAAAGTCAAGTAAGAATACATTTTTTTTTTTTTAATTTAAAACATTCGTTTTAGTGGGCGGAAAATGTACAAACAACTTTAATTCTATATTATTAAGGGCCACTTGCACCAATGCTGGTTTAGCTTTAAACTTGGATTAAATTGACGGCTGACCAATCAGAACGCAGCATTTTTAACTTAAACTCGGTTTAGCTGAGATAATCCCGTACCAAAATTTGGTGCAAGTGGCCCTAAATAGTTCAAATATTAGTAAAATAGTAGGTCAAATAACATACAGGTGTAATTAGGTATTTTGGCACCTAAAAAGAAGAAGAAGAAGATTTTTTTTTCTATTCAACCAACGTTCGTAAAAGCATGTCGTCTTGGGACATTCTAGAATTTTCTATGTTAAAATTATAGATAAGTGATAAACAAAACCAAACAAACTATTCCTAAAAGATCTGTTATGTGTGATGTTCGTTCAGGATTGATGTGCACTGCAAGGGGCCCCGAGGTATTCCTGTTTTCTGGATGTTAACAAGGTAGGTGTCCTAACCTCACAATTGCATCTGTATGTCAAATATATTTCTGTCATTTGTTGCGAAATTAACCTATTAGAAAAAGCGTTTACAGTCCCGCTCTGCTCTACCGAATGTAATTTACCATAATCTTAGTTTTCACAAACAGTGTCTATACGAAATTTTTTATAGCATTTTCGGGCTATATACCTATTAGGGTGGTTCGAAACAAAAAAATTGGATTTTTTTGCTGCTCATGGAGAATAAAGCTCATTTTGAGTTAATATCCCACAAAAAAAATAAAAAATATTGGAGTATATTTACCACTCCCTCACGAGGGTGCAAGTTTTGTCTACTTATCCAGGGTGGTCTCGAAGTGATTTTAACTAAAATGCTCGCTACCTTAAAAACTCCTAATTAGGGGTCGAATGTTAGTAAAAAATCCAAAAATAAAAATAATCGCTTTCCCTACTTTTTTTATGGGGAAAAAACGGGAAAATCTGGAAATTATGTAGCAAAAAATTATGCGTTTTCTCAAATGACCTGAAATTTTCATAATATAGTCTTTATATACTAGATAAAGTATTAAAAATAAAAAAAATTGCGCTTTGCTAACATACCAAAATAGGACGTTTATCCTAAAAAAAACGTGTTTTTTCAAATACTTTTGATAATTTTGGCTTAAAGGATAAACGCCCTCTTTTGGTATGTTAGCAAAGCGCAATTTTTTTGATTTTTATGTTAAAACTTAAGCTATTATATAAAGATTATATTATGAAAATTTCACGTCATTTGAGATAACGCATAATTTTTTGCTACATAATTTCCATATTTTCCCGTTTTTTCCCCATAAAAAAAAGTGGGGAAAGCGATTATTTTTATTTTTGGATTTTTTACTAACATTCGACCCCTAATTAGGAATTTTTAAGGTAGTGAGCATTTTAGTTAAAATCACTTCGAGCCCACCATGGATAAGTAGCCAAAACTTAGACCCTCGTGAGAGAGTGGTAAATATTCTCCAATATTTTTTATTTTTTTTGTGGGATATTAACTCATCAAAATGAGCTTTATTCTCCATGCGCAGCAAAAAATTCCAACTTTTTTGTTTTATTTTGAACCAGACTAATACCTATATAGGGTGATTTATTATCCCATTTACAAACTTTGACAATGAGAAGTAGATCTAATTTCATGAAGAAATGTTCATACATATAAACATAGGTCCTATCTTTCTTCGTTCAGAAGTTATAGCGTTTTTAAAAATTTTAAGTTGAAAAAATGTAGTAGCAATGATTTAGCAAAACAAAATTTAGTAACTAGCATTTTAAACATTCACCTGTCAATAATTGTTTGTTAATGTCATGGCCATTGACATTTAGATAAGATAATGAGAGACGTTCTACAGAGGGAGAAAAAAGTATAATAATTATTATTATTATGTATATAATAAATCACCCTGTATAGTATATTTAGTTTTATAGAATGGTTACTATTATAAAAGAAAAATATTTTTTTCACTACTAGCTTTAGAACATACCATTATTTATTATGTTTTCAGACTGTGAAATCAATTTTCTTCACCTGTAGCAATAATAATTTTTTCTCTCCTAGTAGGAGTAAATTTTATAAACAATTGATTTCTGTCACTTTGGACTTTTAAGTTCTTTGTGCAATTTTTACTAATTAAACCCAAGAAAATAGCTTTAAATAACTTTCTATTTATCAAATATAATTAATTATAATTATTACCAATTAATACAATCAATAATTAGCTAAATATTATGCAAAAAAAAAATAAAAAAAAAACTAAATTTTTAAACTTCACTTCAAAGTATTTATTTAAGAAAACGTCATTGATCAGGCTACTTGATTTTTATGTAAATTTCAAGAAATATCATTTATGTTAATAGTTTATTTTATTATTTGAATAAAAATAGTTAAATAGTGCTAGTAGTGAAAAAAACTAATATATAAACCACGGTAGAGAAGACTATTATAGCCTTGCACTCTTAAATCCCTTGCTTCTACGCAGCTCGGGATTTAGTACGCAGGCTATAAAAAATGTCTTCTCTACCTTGGTATATAATTACTATTATATTTCGATATATGAATTCTATATGTACGTAAAAAATTATTTTTACCCCAAAATAAATATAATTTTACGTTGGCTTGCATCAATAGCGTATCATATTCGCTAACTATTTATAGATTGCACAGTGAAAATAATCTATTTTAAAATTAAAGTGCTAAAAATAGTAATATATAGTAAAATGAAAATATTGACAAATAACGCCTGCATAAAATTGCGAAAAAGACATGCTAAATTATTACTCTAATTTTTCTTAGAAAATTACTTCACGAAATTTTTCTTTACATAAAATTGTGATATTTTTTTGTCAAAGAGAAATTTCACGCTTACAACATTTTCCTTCAAATTAATTTTAAATAACACGCTATAATTTTTATTACATTTACTAACAAAGAAGCTTTCAACCTGTGAAAAGCTTTGTCTTTTAAATTTATTTATTTAAATGCTTTCGTTTATTATGAAAAGATATTTTATGTTTATAGCGTTAACATAAATTATATAAATTAGAATTTAATATACTTAAATCAATAGAGCTCTGTACAACTAGAATTATGAAACAGAAGACGTCTACCCTATCTCTAGCTCATTTGTGCACGGCACGCCACTACCAACTTAAATAAATTAAAAAAATATTGCATTTTTTTCCATTTTTATCAACAATTACCGTTGATTTTTGTAAATAAAACTAAAGAAATGAATATTTTTTGCTAAGAAATAAAACTGATGATTTAATAGTTAAATAAAAAATGAAATATAAATCCTATTAATTGTTCTTAGGTTGGTTGCTTAATCTGTTTATTTATTTACAAAACATAACCTCAAATATGAAAAGGTAAATATGAATTTATTTAATGTTTATCATATTTATTATTAACTATATAGTATTATTATCGTTACCAGTTTCTACATTTCAAGAAATTAATTTTATGACGAGCTACCAAAATGCCAAGATGTTTTTACCAAGGTTGTAAAAGTCCAAACGAATTTCGCCTAGGCTTTAAATCTAAGGTATAAAGAAAGAACTTACCTTTGTTAAACAATATTTAAATATCAAAACTCGTAAAAGTATTATAATAGTCAATAAAAACACAATATTTAGTAAAAGACACAAAAAACTGAAATCAAAACAATATCAAACGCAACTCACACCATGACAGTGGCGTTATTGACAGTGCAGCCAACATAAAACCTAGGAGATTTTTTTTCTTTATGTTGGTGATATTACTTCTATCCTTTTTGGGTAGAACTTTTGTCCCTGTCTAATCTAAATGGAGAAATCTCCATTAGATAACTTGTTCTAATGCGTATAAAGCGTTTTAAATAATATTTCTGGATTTAGCAATGGTGAATCAACTTACTCTAGCGCTATTCTAAGATACGCTTAGATAGGGTAGGTCATCTTAAAGGCTAAGATTTTTTAATATGTATAATATGTATAATTCAACTATGATCCATGCATATAAACTTTCAGAAGTAACATATAGAAAAATACTTGAATGTTTATGGCAAAAGGAGCTGGGAAGTTATTGGATTATGGTTTGGTTCAAGAGAGACGCGTCTCACACAGGTAAAAAATTCCAAAAAAAAAAACGAAAAAAAATCACGAAGCGTCGAAAGTTGAATATTTATAAACCTTATAGTGTCCTCTAAATGATGTTTATACGTTTTTTTGAAAATGTTTGCGGTCTTGCTTAAAAAATTAAATTTAAGTGGCACATTGCATATACAATATCTTACACTTAATTTTTTTTAGGGCTGAATTTTTTTATATTTTAAAATATAGTACAAATATGGGGTATTAAATCATAGAAAGGTATTATCTCCATGTCCGGACGCGTCGGGTAAAAAAATTTAAATTTTTGGAAAACATTCAGATTTGATTTCTTTTGTATATTTTTGGGTTGAAAACAATTAAATAAACCTAAACAATAGAAAACTACTAAAATATTCAAAATTTTCATTTTTTTTTTAAATGGCGTTTTTTTTATTTTAGTTTTTTAACAGCCTAATTTAAGGTTGAAAAAAAAAACTTTTTCGATCAATTATGTATTTTTTTTATACTGAATTTGAATCTGAATAAAAAACACCCCTATTCTATTTAAAAAATTTAAGTTACCCTCTCTCCCGCCTAAGGGTGTGGATGAAAAAAAATCTGCTTTGATAAAAAGGTGTCTCCCTTGATATTGAAGCTTAGTACCAAATTTCAAAAACCTATCGTATACGGTTTATGAGATATCGACATTTAACCGTTTAAATGGTCCACCCGGTATGCATTGTGTCACTTAAATTTATTTTTTTTACGCAAGGCCGCAAACATTTTCAAAAAAATTTATTCAAATCATTTAGAGGTAGGGTCACTTCATCTGTACTTGGTCTGTTTTTGCTCTGGTTTTCGTTTTTTTTTCTTCCTTCGGGTAGCGCCACACAACAAATGAAAATCGAAAATTTTCCCTCTTTTCCCCTTAAGCTTAGGGTTACGAGATTTGGAATTGAATTTTCTAAGGTTCCGGTGCCGGAGCTTAAAAAATATATGTAGAAGCCTTCATTAACTCAAGACGGCAACCCTATTACATTGATTTGACAATGTAAATTTTTTGATTTAGGCAGGTGTCAGTAGAATAGAATTTTATAAATAATGTTTTATAAGTAAGATTTAAAACCCTAATTCCCATTAAAAATCTAAAAAATATATCTTATCTATCTATTAAATAAAATACTAAGGTAAGAAAATTATTTATTATCTTAGCAATAATATAAGAGGATTTAAAAGCATTTTTTGAACTGAAGTATAGTCACTCCATATAGCACCAGCTCACCTCACCTCACAAATGTGGAACTATTGACTTTCCTCAATTGACCTTCCAATAAGCTTAAGCCATTTTACTCTATTTTCTTTCTATTTCCTAAAGTAAAATATTTTTGTAAACATAATATATATTATATAAAAATATTTTAATACCTTGTGACATGGAGAATTGTGGCCGACTACACAGTAAGGCTGCTCTTTTTGCGGAATTATCAATTATTAAATTTAATTCTACTTGCCTTAAATTAAGCTAGGGAGCAGAAATAATACTTTGTTCAATTTCTATAAAAGAAAAAAAAGTCCAAACCTATCGGTTGAGGGGATAATAGGGATTACTTTAATAATTGTTGTACAAAAAAAATATCTGTGCCTTAAAACAGTAGTTTGGAAGTCGCTATAAGCCGGTGGTCCACATAAGGTAGTATGCACTATCACACTGGGCATAATGGGCATTTGGTCTGCATGCAAAAGATATTATCATGCATTACTAAGCACAGTACCACATGTGGTATTATCTCCCTTCAATGCAACTTTTCCAATTCTTAAAAGCATTAAAATTAAATTAAAATTTAATTTAGTAATATTACGTAACAAATATACTTAATTACATTACATTACAGATTATAGTTTATTTTTATAATATATAATAATTTAGTAAGATTTATATTCAATAACCAAGAATTAAAAAATAATTCTAGTCCTGAGTAGCGCAAGATTGGAACATGAGGCTAGAATTACTAATAATTTTCTTAAATTTCAAAAAATATATTTCCTTCCTTATTTTTCTTTTAAATTGGGATCTATAAGTCATGTGTGTCCTCATTAAATGTTGGCCACCTCCTGAGTGTAAATCATCGCCCTTGTATATAGTATAGTATATTAGGAATTATCTTCATTTTCGAAAGGTTGATTAAATTAAACTTTTAATTCTTGTTTTAACCCAATATAGTATTTATATGTAAAAATATATGTGTAGAATACTAAAAATATGAAAACTCTTCTCCCATTAATGGCATGTTTCTCTAAAATGAAAATAAATCGTTTATTGCAGTATAAAAATAATTAATTACTATTAAAAATTTACCTTTTCACAATATTATTGTATTCCATGAGTGCAGATTTATTTTCAGGCTGTTAAGAATAATTTTAATTAAATATTGTAACTATATTGAGATCCTATTTAGTACACTAATGTATTTTATAACTTTTTACACCAAAATATACTTTAAATTTGTATTACGTGTTATATGTGATATGTACTATATCGATAGTAGGTTGCTAGGGATACGGGTACATATTTATTAGAATAAACAGAGACAACTGATTGGTATTGTAATGAAGCTGTAATTAAAGATAATATATTTGTATGTATCTTATATGTAATATGTGTGGTTTTATTGAACATAACATGGCGCTGCGAACAAAGGTTGTATGTTAAATAGAAGAAATTGGTTAACTGAAGAATTTAATAATAAAACTGAATATTTTGACAAAAAGTGTCAAAATCGAAATATATTTGACAGTGCTTGGTATTTGTCAAATTTATAAAAAGAATAAGTAAATATTTAAAGAAGAAACCTTTTAAAAGCACAATGACTACAGAAAATCCAATACTAGGCCTGAAACAATGCAGAATAAATTACTACAAGCAAAAGTCCCATCTCCATTGTCATTTGAAGGAAATATTGCTGAAAATTTTAAAAAATTCAAACAAATGTTTGATATTTATATGATTGCTAGTGGTAATAATGAATTAAAAGAAGAACGGCAAGTAGCTTTATTTTTAAACATTATAGGGGAAGAAGGTCTGAAATTTTTTAATAATTTTGACTTATCTGAGCAAAATAAAAAGAAACTTAAAGTTATTATAAACGAATTTGATAAATATACTTGTCCAAAGAAGAATATACTTTATGATAGATTTAGATTTTATTCTAGAAACAAAGAGGAAGGAGAAACGTTTGAACATTTTTATAAAGAGTTGAAAAATATATCAAAAAAATGCGAATTTTTGAATACAGAAGAAATGTTAAGAGACAGACTAGTTTTTGGATGCAATGATAAACACCTTCAGGAGAAATTATTTAATTTAAGGACAATAACTTTGGAAGAAATTGTTACAAACAGTCAAAATTATGAAATTATGCAAAATCAAGTAAAAATTATACAAAATGAAAATATAGAGGTAGGAGCTATAAGAAAACAAACAAATAAAAATGGACCCATAAATAATGTTTCTAAAAATGAACCATTGCTTAATAATAATGTATCTAAAAAGATTAACTGTACAAGATGTGGTTATATGCATATTTATGGAAGTTGTTTTGCTTATGGTAAGAAATGTAATATTTGTAATGGATGGAATCATTTTGCTATTGGTTGTAAGATGAAACGTAGAGTAAGAGAAATTGGAAATAGGGATACAAATGAAGTTTTGAAAGAAAATGAAGTTGATTCATCATTTATAAGAACAGATATTTTAAAGGATACTCCTAAGAGTATTAATACTATTGCAAGTGAATGGCAAGAAACAATTGATGTTGAAGGTAGTCAAATAAATTTTAAATTAGATACAGGTGCCGAGGTAAATATTTTGCCAAACGAAAATTTTGACGTAATATCAAACTGCAAAAATATTAAATTGCTTAAGAGTAACTTAATTTTGGAAGTTTATGGTGGACAAACTATAAAACCAGAGGGCACTATACAGTTAGTATGTAAATATAAAAATAATACAGTACCTATTGATTTTGTAATTGCTAATGTAAAGGGGTCACCATTATTAGGTTTGCACTCATGTATTCAATTGGGATTTATTAAACGGCTTCAATTTGTTACATCTCAAAATAAGGAAGACTTTATTAAAAATAATACTTATTTGAAGGGTTAGGTAAATTTAAGGAAAAAATGAAAATAGACATTAATGAGGGTGCTATACCAATTGTTAGGATACCTAGAAGGGTTCCAATTTCAATAAAAAATAATTTAAAGAAAAAATTAGATGATTTAGAAGCGCAGTTGATTATAGAAAAAACAGAACCTTCTGGTTGGGTTAGCAATTTGGTAGTTGTTGAAAAGCCTGATAAATCTCTTAGATTATGCATTGATCCCCAAGATCTTAATAAAGTAATAAAAAGGAAACGTTGCTTAATCCCAACTTATAGTGAAATAAGTGCGGATTTAGCAGGTAATAAATATTTTTCTGTTTTTGACTTTAAAGATGGTTTCTATCATGTAGAGTTAGATGAAGAATCAAGTAAGTTGTGTACCTTTAGTACACCTTTTGGGCATTATAAATTTTTAAGATTGCCTTTTGGTATAAGTTCAGCCCCAGAGTATTTTCAACAAATGAATGAACATATATTTGGAAATATAAAAGGAGTAAAAGTGTATTATGATGACATGATTATTGCAGCAAATGATGAGGATAGTCATGATAGAATTTTGGCGGAGGTAATAAAAAGAGCAAAAGAAAATAATATTAAATTTAATAAAAGTAAATTACAATTTAAACAAAAAGAAGTAAAATATTTAGGATTTTTATTTAGTAAGGAGGGTACAAGGATTGATTTCGACAGAATAAAAGCTATTAAGGAATTAGAAAGTCCAAAAACTAAAAAAGAATTGCAACGGGTATTGGGATTAGTAAATTTTTTCAGAAATTTTATTCCTAATATGTCTGATTTAACGGCACCCTTGAGAAATCTTTTAAATAATGATATTCATTTTATATGGTTAAATGTGCACGAGGAATGTTTTAATAGAATGAAAGAATATTTATGCAATGCACCAGTACTAGCAAATTTTGATGAAAAACTTAATATAACAATTCAAACTGATGCATCTAAAGATGGTTTAGGTTGTTGTTTACTACAGAGCGGAAAGCCAGTTAGTTTTGCGTCAAGATCTTTGACGGAAACTGAAAAAAACTACGCACAAATTGAAAAAGAGTTTTTAGCGATTGTTTTTGCGGTAGAAAAGTTTCATATATTTATTTATGGTAAAACTGTTTTTGTTAAGTCGGATCATAAACCACTTGTATCAATTATGAAAAAGAATGTTTCGAATGTAATATCACCTAGATTGCAAAGACTAAAAATTAAATTATTAAAGTATGACCTGATTGTTGATTATTTACCAGGAAGTCAAATGTATGTAGCGGATGCTTTATCACGTGCTTATTTAAAAGGTAAAGTTGAAGATGATAAAGAAATGTTTGAAGTAGTTCATAGTATTAAAAGTTTAATAAGTATAACAGATGAAAAGAAATTCGAATTTTTAAAAGAAACAGATGTAGATGTAGTATTAAAAAATGTAAAAAAATATATATTAGAAGGTTGGCCTAAAAGGAAATTTGAATTAACTTTAAACCAGTATTATATGATTCGGGAGGATTTGCATATAGTGGAAGATTTAATTTTCTATAGAAATAGAATTATAGTACCAGCTAAGTTAAGGGAAAGTATGTTAAAGTTATTGCATGAAGATCATAGCGGAATTGTAAGAATGAAAAGTAAGGCAAAAGAATGTATGTATTGGCCAGGAATTTCTGAGAGTATTACAAACTTTGTTAAAAAATGTTCCATTTGTGAAGAATACTCTCCTAGTAATGTAAAAGAACCTTTAATTTGTCATGAAATACCCAATCAACCATTTGGTAAAATAGGTGTTGATATTTGTGAATATGGCGCTAAATCTTATCTTGTAATAATTGACTATTTTTCTAAATGGTTAGATATAATCCCAATTAAATATAAAACTTCACAAGAAGTAGAAGAGAAGTTAAAAATTTGCTTTGCTGCTAACGGAATTCCTAATGTCTTAATTGCAGATAATATGCCTTTTAATTCATATAATTTTAAAAAGTTTGCCAATGAATGGAATTTTAAAGTTATAACTAGTAGCCCTAGATATCCAAGGTCTAATGGACAGGCATAGGCTGCAGTTAAAATTGCAAAATCAATTTTAAGAAAGGGTTGTGATCTTAGCTTGGGTCTTTTAAATTATAGGAATACTCCCATTACAGGGATTGGAAAATCTCCTGCCCAGATACTTATGAATAGGCGATTAAAAAGTAAAATACCTATTTTAGCTTCCCCTTTAGGGACAGAAAAAGTTAATAATGATGACATTAGACAATTGGTTTTAAGAAAACAAGCATTAGCAAAATTGTATTATGACAGAAAAGCTACAGATAGAGCCTATTTTAAAGTTGGGGACAATGTTACCGTACAAGAAGGGAAAAAGTGGGATAATGCAAAAATAATAGGTTTAGCAGATACGCCTAGGTCTTATATAATTGAAAGAAATAAAAGAGTTATAAGAAGAAATAGTAATCATTTACGTAAGTCATTAAATGAGCCGAATAAATATTTGAATAACAACGTAGATAACATTTATAACAATAATGATAACATTGTTGATAATAATGTTGATAATATGCCTGAATTTATTAGTAATGTTGATAATAATAATATTAACAAAAGCATTATATCAAGACCTAAGCGTGAATGTAGACAACCAACTAGATTTAAAGATTTTGTGTTGTAATTAAAATATTTAAACTTATATTTAAAATTATGTATTATATATTTTATTTAGGTTTAATAATGTTGAAGGGGAGATGTTATATGTGATATGTACTATATCGATAGTAGGTTGCTAGGGATACGGGTACATATTTATTAGAATAAACAGAGACAACTGATTGGTATTGTAATGAAGCTGTAATTAAAGATAATATATTTGTATGTATCTTATATGTAATATGTGTGGTTTTATTGAACATAACATTACGTTAAAAATTTAAACATTTTGTAAACTAATTTAAAATTTGATAGATGTCCAAAATTACAAAGTTTAAATGTCAGAAATTATTTCTGGGGCTGCCAAAGCAGGACAGAGCGCTTTTCTTCGTCATGATTTTTTGACAAAATTAGTACTTTAGCCAAAAGAAAAATCCACGTATCGTACCCCTAAGCTTAAGGGTAATCGAGGGGAAGTGCGATGCTCTTTTTTTATGTGGAGCTACCCGAAAGGAGAAAAGCCAAGTCCAAAACCGGAAACTAACGAAAGAGAACGAAAGAACAAAGACTAAGATGAAGTGACTCTATTTAGAGGACCCTATAAGGTTTATAATTATTTAACATTCGACGCTTCATGATTTTTTTCCGATTTTTCTGGTATGGTGGAAAAAAATGTTTTGAATTTTTTAGAAATTTTTTGTTTAGATACAATTTTTTTTCTAAAAATAAATGTGTCAGTATCAATCGATACTTAAAAAAATTACATTTTTATATTTATCCATATATGGTATAATAATATTATTTTTAATATCATATAATTTGTTTATTATACTGTGTATTTTTGCAACCTGCAGGCAGCACAAAGTTGTGCTGCCTGTATAAAAAGACGTTACAAATAATGAAAATTTTGTTATAGATAAACATGATATATCGATGGCATATCGTACAAATGTGTTAAGTACAGCATCGCCTAGCTTAAAAATGTGCTAAGTACCGGTAACGGTTACGGTACCTAGCATATTTGTATGGTAGACCATCCGGTACTTAGCACATTTGTACGCTAGGCCATCGATATAATATACAGGGTGATCCATAACTGGCATGCCAAAATTTAAGAGGTGATTCTAGATCCAAAAATATAAAAAAAGTTCCTATAAAGGTTGGTCCGGAAATGAGCCCTAAGGGATCTAGGGCCCTTTAAAATTGTAATAAAAATAAGGTTTTTAATTAATAACTCGGGTACCGTTTAAGCTAGAGCGGCGAGCTTTTGCATGTATACTAGTATTAATAAGGGCAATAAGTTTATGTAAATTTATTTTTTTAATTTATCCAGAGGCGTGCCCAGACGGACAAAATATATGAGGCTTAAAACATTTTTGCCCCAAACTTTTCTATGTGTATGTTTTTTGGATTTGTCGTAAAAAATATAGATTTCTAGAGTAAAAATACATATAAAATATCATATAGTGTAACACTGTAGGAGCAACCGTTATCAAAAAAAAAATGCAATTAAGAGGAAGTAACATTTTGTGCCACCAAAAACGTTACTTTTTAAAAGGCTATTACTCCTTTAATATTAAATTTAGGTGTTTTGGTGTATAATAATTTTTTGCTCAGTTTTAATTGAAGAATCACCCTGCAGCATTAAAATTTTATTGGTGCTTTTTTTTGTTCCCCATTCAATACGTCATCTTCGAAGGGCCGTAGCTCCCTTAGGGCTCATTTCCGGACCAACCTTTATAGAAACTTTTTTTCATATTTTTGGATATAGAATCACCTCTTAAATTTCGGTACGCGAGTTCTGGAACAGGCTGTATTAATACGATACTCTTATTTATTATTCTGACTTTTGTAGGGCGTTTTAGGCAGCTTCTGGCCCATAGTGGGTTGCCATGGTTTTCAATATTTAAAATCGAATACATCGTTTGTTCCCTCTAATTGTTTGTTTGTTTGTTTAACCTCATACTTTTCTACTTAGGGATACAAAATCCACGTTTTAGCCCCGGGCGTGCAAAAAGTTATTTTTTTTTTGTAAAGTATATAAAACAAATTTTGCTTCGATGTATTTATTCTTCTTCTTTGAATTTGTCCTGTCAGGCTGTTTCCCACAAGAAGAGGGTATTAAATTCTATTTTATCTTTATGTGAGGATTTGTGTAGTGGTATACCACGTCTGTACATGACAAGTCTACTAGACAAGTGAGTGAGTTCGACTCTTACTGGCGCCGATTTGCCATTTTCAGTTAATTAATAATTGAAATTTGGCGAAGGCGTAAGTGAAGCGGACAATCCCTTAAAAACTTGTTCGAAAGTCAGTTTAAGCCGGTGGTTCCCTCTACTACTATCCCACACAAGTCCTGGACTTAGGGGATGCCTTATTAAGTAGAATAGTACGAGGTTAAACAAACATGTAATGTAATGTAAATAAACAAACATGTTCAACTATATTATTAACTATGTAAATGAATAGATTAAATATTACAGTATTATTACAGTATTATTACAGTATTTTGTAAATAAAGCCACACAAAATGATTCTATTCCTTATTAATTATTTTTTTACGTCACGAATATGAATTGACTCTAATTAGCTTTTCATTAATTATTTGCAGGAGGTAGACCAGACTAATGATAATTATTTTAATAAAAGCACTGCAGTGCTTTTAAACACAATTACCCAGCGGCGGACTCACAGTGGTCCCAGAATAAAAAAAGTGACAAAAGTCTGATTTTTGCACAGGGTCATTTTGTCCGATTATGCTGAAATTTGGTAGGAAGGCTTCTTTTGTTAATCTTAATGCGGACCATTACCCAAAAACCTAAAATTCAAAATGGCGGAATAAATATATTATTTTTTAAATTTTGTCAAAATTAACAAAAAATATGGCATAAAACAAAAAATTATGAAAACTTCAGCCCATTTTTTTATGGGTTATATTTCTTATATTACTAGAACTAATAACAATAAAAAATTCATGATTTTTTACCAGCCTGTTTTTTTTATTTAAATTTGAAAGCCAAAATTCAGTAAAATCGGACGTTTTTGGAAAAATTTGAAACATCCTAATGACGCATTTTTTTAAGATATTTCACTATTTTTTTCGTAATCAGCAGTGCAAAAAATGGACCTATACAAAAAAAAAAACAGAATTTTGTCACTTTTTTTTCTGGGAGAAATTTAGATGTTTTTTATTACGCAGTTTCTTCTTCAAATATTAAAAATAAATTAGGTTTAGAATTAAACAGCATTTCTTCGTAAATCTGTAATTATTTTAGGCTAAATTTGTTTAATATATGAGTAGAATAGAAAAATTTCTCATATTTTTCCAAATTTTTAATATTAAATTTTTTCAAAATTAAATAAAAAAAAAACGGGCCGGTAAAAAATCATGAATTATTTACAGTGAATACTCGTACATATAAGGAAAATTACCCATAAAAAAATTGGCTGAAGTTTTCATAATTTTTTTTTATGCCATATTTTTGTTAATTTTGACAAATTTATAAAATAAATCGGGCATATATATATTCCGTCATTTTGAATTTTAGGTTTTCAAGTATTGATCCGTAATAATATTACCAAAAGAAGCCTTTATGCCAAATTTCAGCTAAATCGGAAATTTTTCAACAATTTTGAACCACCCTAATGTCGCAATTTTTTTTCCAATTTTGTCACTATTTTTTTTTTGTAATCAGCGGTGCAAAAAATGGCCCTATACAAAAAAACAGACTTTTGTCACTTTTTTTTTCTGGGACCACTTTGGGACTGGCCCAGGTCGCTGGCCTGGGCAACATCGGAACTTACAACTGAAAAAAATAAGTATGTAATTACACATCATTCTGCACTTAAATGTGATACAATGCAAATGCATTTAAAACTTACTAGATTTTACATGTAATTTTACATGTAATTTTAAAATTTTATATTTTATTTATTTAAAATAGATACACAGAATTATGGAGAGCCCCAAATAAGTTACAAAACTTGTGCTAGGGGCAAATTTTAGTAAATTTTACAGAGTTCACTGTAAAAAATAAATATGTAATTACATACAGAATAATAGTTAATGTGTTGCATTAGAGACCAGTAAACGTTACGAGATTTTACATGTAATTTTACAATTTTATATAAATATTACATCTAAATTACATGTAATATTTGTTCATAAAAGAATTATAAGGGCTCTATTGCTTTTATAATTATAATTATTTCTTTTGTGCGGTTGTTTCACGGGCCGCCCTTTAAACTTTTTACGTGCCTCCACTGACCGTTTCGCGGGCCCCCGAGGACCTTGCCGACCAAGACCCTACCCAATAGTCAATGGTTCTGCGGGCGACCGTCGGCATGCCGACATAGCTACGGAGGCCGCCGTCGGCAATTGACATTCGTCCCGCCGTCAATAGGAGACAAGTGCCTACGGTCAAATGATGATCATTTGCCGCTCTTTTGCCGATCATATTGCCAACCATCTACCGACCATTTTAAGATCAGATGAATATATTAAATTAAAAAGTTCATATAGTAAAAGTGTACAGATGGTGGCGCCATCCAATGTGGCACAAAAGTACTATATTTTTTATTATTATATTTTTATTTATTTATTTATTTATTTATTTGTAAAAATGCAGTATTTTGAAAGGTAAGATTTTTTTAGCAGTTTTTATTTTTTATGTGAAAATTACATAGCACTATACTACCGCCAACAGAATAATACTTTCCCCATTAAAACTAAAAATAAAACAAAAATTTAAAAAACTTTTCAAAACTAATTTTTTCCATGTTTTCATTTTTTTTTATTTTCTTTTCTTTTTGGTAAAACAAAAAATAAACTAAATAAAAAATTAAAAAATTGTTTTTATACGCCATTTAGTTTAGTCAGATTCCGCAGAATCTTACTTATAAGTATCCAATCCGCCACTGCAATTACGTTTTTTGGAACGTTTTATTACAAAACTTGTTTGTTTTGTAGATTTTCATATTTATTAATTTATTTTCATTACAAGGCCCTTGTAACAAAAAATGGTTCCAAAACTTCATATTTTTTGTTATTATTCGAATTTCTGTGTTTTTATTTTATATTATTGCATGTTTTCAGAGTATACCAAGGTTAATATATTATACACTTTATAATATATGTATAAAATGGGTCTCTTGACAGATGTTGCTAATATAATATATTTCGTAATGATAAAGTCATGTTAGAATATTCTGGAAAAAAAAGGTTTTATTTAAAAAAAAAGCTTTAAAAAATGCCTTTTACAAGAATACACAGCTACCAGCTGGCTGCAACATAATGTTATGCTAAAAATGTTATGGCATCCTAACATCCCATGGGTCCATCAAAATCTATCCGCTAGATTTCGTAGGACTTTTGGAGACTATTTTGTATTAAATTTTGATTTTCATAAACTAAATTAACAGACTGTGTAAACTAAAAACCGTTTATATATGAAAATAAACAATCGTCCCTTTCAGTTTTTTACAATGGTAAAGCTTTAAGGGTGCCAATTTATAACGAAACTAAAACTTTTAGGGAAATTTCTGAATTAGATTTGTAGATTTCAAGATATTTGCATTAGAATAGTCCGTGTTTGTATGTATTACTTAGTTTGAAAACTACCCTTTTCATGTAGGTAAACAAACTTCCGGAAGTAATAAAGAATTCAAGTATACATTGTAATAAAACTCCCTATTTTATATCCCAAATTAAAGAATTAATCGGCCCCGTTATATTTTTAATAGGAAACATTACTTAACCCATTAAGGACTGACCCATCAATTTATTTTATAAAAAATTAAAGATTTATTAGTCCAAATAAGTTTTTTTTTTTTTTTTTTTTAAATATCTTCGTTTATTAAATTATTACTAAGTATAAATAAACACTAAATTAAAAAAGAAATATAAAATTAAACAAAGGAAAATAAAATAAAATAATAATAAAAACTAAATATAAAAACTAAATATAAAAGATTTCTTCCAAACCCACTTCATCAGTAATGGTCCCCAACACACAAGCCGCATTTCCTCTTTGAACTGCCAAGCTGATAAGTTATTTTTACGAAAATAAAAATCAAAAAAATGTTTTCGCTTGTTAAACGAGATTATTAGAAAAATTTTAAAAAATCACTCGCTAGAAAAAAAAATTTTTGCATACGCTAAGCCACAAATGATAAAATCGGATAAAATGCAGGTTCGGACGCGCATAAATATGGAAATAGTGTAGAAATTGTTTTATTATTATTAAAATTTTGTAGCTGTAACCATGGTATGTTGTACTAACCATGAATTGTACCAGATCACCACTGAATCTTTATTGTGCATCCCCTACCAGTGTGTGTAATTTTGGTTCCAGATGCTGCGTAATACTACTTTTTCTTAACCAGGATAATTCTTTTTTGCAATAATTACAAAATAAAATTGTACCATCAAATTATATTTCGGAAAAATGTTTGGACAACATTTTGCGATGGATATTTGCGTTCGGCGGAAACGGCTGGTACTGGCATTTTTTTAAATTTTAGTATTGTGTAATATACTCTTTATTTAACTTGTATTTTCTACAAGAGAAAAAAAAAGTGTGTGACAAAATTTATTTTGACAACTTCAACTACAGCAGTTGTATAAAACACGTATAGTTAAAAATCACAGAAATAGGCTGTTTTCTTTTTCAATACATTCTCTTACAATGGAGATTTCTCCATTTAGAATAGACAGGGACAAAAGTTCTACCCAAAAAGGATAGAAGTAATATCACCAACATAAAGAAAAAAAATCTTCTAGGTTTTATGTTGGCTGCACTGTCAGTAACTCCATTTTCTTTAGCCACTGTCATTGTGTGAGCTGCGTTTGATATTGTTTTGATTTCAGTTTTTTGTGTGTTTTAGTAAATATTGTGTTTTTATTGCCTATTATAGTACTTTTACGAGTTTTGATATTTAAATATTGTTTACCAAAGGTAAGTTCTTTCTTTATACCTTAGATTTAAAGCCTAGGCGAAATTCGTTTGGACTTTTGCAACCCTTGTAAAAACATCTTGGCATTTTGGTAGCTATAACAGAAATAACGCTCGCCATAAAATTAATTTCTTGAAATGTAGAAACTGGTAACGATAATAAAATTTATAATAATAATATATAGTTAATAATAAATATGATAAACAATTAAATAAATTCATATTTACCTTTTCATATTTGAGGTTATGTTTTGTAAATAAATAAACAGATTAAGCAACCAACCTAAGAACAATTAATAGGATTTATATTTCATTTTTTATTTTACTATTATATCATCAGTTTTATTTCTTAGCAAAAAATATTCATTTCTTTAGCTTTATTTACAAAAATCAACGGTAATTGTTGATAAAAATTGAAAAAAAAGCATTATTTATTTTAATTTATTTAAGTTGGTAGTGGCGTGCCATGCACAAATGAGATAGAGATAGGGTAGACGTCTTCTGTTTCATAATTCTAGTTGTACAGAGCTCTATTACACGACGTAATAATAAAACTAAGGCAACTGTATAAGGAATTTATTAAATATCGACGAAAAATTATAAAAACAGTGACAAAAAATATGAAGAATTAGTGTGAAAAAAAGTCTGTTGAACAGCGCCAGCCGATAAGTATAAAAAATTACGCTATATCACAGTGATTTAATTTCGCTACAACAATCCCAAATAATTAAAATTAAAGTTACGTAACTCGTCGAGTCTTTTAAAATTTAATTTAAAATTTTTGTTAAGTATAAACATAATTACGTAATATTTAAACAGCCCCTTATATTTAATATTACATTTTAAAAATAAATGATCAAATCGTTATTCACATAATTATATAAATTTTTATAACACTGTAAAAGTATACAAACTGTTTTATAACAATTTACAAAATACCTGTTGCAATAATAATTTAATTAAACGGAATACTAAAATATATATACTAAAATACCAATTATTTTAAGTCCAGTACTGGTATATACGACTAATGACTTATTTATTCCGAGGTCTGGCCATAAATAAATAAATTGGAAACTAATGTCAGGGCCGTAACCAGAAAAAAATCTAGGGGGGCTCAGCCCCAAGGTTGGTACGGAACAAGCGTCTTCGCCATTTTTTTAAATTTGCTATATTTAAATTTGAAAATTTACAGGGCTATTGTGGGTACATTGAGCTGTAAAAATTACGCTCAACATTAGTCGTTTCATCAAAATTTGTAAATAAGCCGTAGATTTTCTAAAAAACCGCAAAAGTCTTTTTTTTTCAGTTGTTTTAAATTAATTTGAAGGATATTTTTTTTTCTTTAAAAATCATGGTAGGTCCTTATAAAGAATTTATTCAAGTTTTTTAAAAACCACCTTTTGGTTTACTGTGCGGTCATTAGTTGCTGAGATATCGATGATCAAGAACAAAAGGATTCTTTATCATTTAAAGTCGGATATCTCAGCGAAAAATCGACATAGAGAGAATAAAAATAGCAGATTAAAGCTGAATAAACAAACTAACTTACCAATGAATCGGTTTAACTGAGAAAAATTGGAAATTTTTTAAGGACAGAAATTTTTAATTTTAAACAAAATTATAAAAATATTAATTTTTTATTCTTAATCAGCGTGCAGAGTTGACTCTTGGTACTGAAGAGGGCCAGCAGCCCGAAACTGTCAGTCTACCAATATCACTCTGTACGATGATTAGAAAATAGATTGATGGAATAATAAATTAATATTTTTATAATTTTGTTTAAAATTAAAAATTTCTGTCCTTACTAATTTTACGTCTAACCGCCCGTTAGTGGTACTATGTGCTTGAGACACACAAGTCTTCAACTTGTTACCATTCAAAGTCTCCAGATTAGGAAACGTATGAGTAGTTGTCTACATCTAGAAATAGATGGCGCACAAGTCTACATCAATCTAATGGCTATATTCCTTTTGCGAGTAAAGTCTAAAAACGTTTTCTTAATCATGATATCAGCGTGCAGAGTTGACTCTTGGTATTAAAAAGGGGCCAGCAGCCCGAAACTGTCAGTCTACCAATATCACTCTGTACGATGATTAGAAAATAGATTGATGGAATAATAAATTAATGGAATTTTTTTGTCTCGCGATATTTATTATGAATGCGCAATAACCGTACCTTATAACTTTTGTTGCCAAAATATCTTAAAACTTGAAAGTTAAAGCATTAAAAATCTTTTTTTTATCTCCATACGACTATTTTTAACTGAGACACAGCCTTTCAAAAAACACTAAAAATTTAGGAAATTTTTTGTTTCCCTAATTTTTTCCACTAGTGTACTTTAAATATAATTTTTTTATTTATACGCTTGTAACTTTAAATAGCTGCAGGCAATTTTTTTAGAAATTTTAAGGTCACGTATTTTTTAAACAGCCCAGAATTTAAAAAAGCAATTTATTTTATAAAACACCCTTTATTAATTAATTATTTGAATTACAGTTTTCGCATACATTTAATTTTGGCTAAAGATTTTGGCTGGCACAGGGGCTCGCTTGGTTATTGTAATTACAACATATATAATCTACATCTCAGCAGGCAGAAAAAAAAATGGTAATCTGAAGGTTAAAATAAATAAAGGCCAGGGGGGTCTCAAACCAAGGCCAGGGGGAGCTAAGCCCCCCTCGCCCCACCCTAGTTACTGCCCTGCTACATGTATTTTAAAATACTCAATACAAAAATCTGTAAATCTGTATGAATATTTTGACGGTAGTCCTTAATGGGTTAAGGTCGGTTTACCCAATAATTAAAACTAAACTAACTAAGACCAATAAAATGTTAATTGTTTATTAACATTTTATTTTCTTGGATAAATTATTAGTTTTTGAAAAACATTTAAACATAATATGCGCATATGCAAACAGGAACCAAGTTACATGATATACAGAATGATTTCGAAATAGCTTCTTTTAAGGGGCGATTCTACATTAAAAAAAATAAAATTTTCTTCCTACACTGTGGTAAAATTGAATTTTACCGCCTCCATACGGACGAGAAAGTAGCTGTTTCTATGTATAGCCTTGAAAAAAAAACACAAGTGGCTAGGCAATATTTTTTTTTAATTTTCCCAATAGAGGGCGCTGCAATAATATGTTAAATTAAAATGAAATAAAAAGATTTAAACGATTTTAATTAACTTTTTTGGTTCAAACTAAAGCCTGTATTCTGTTTATAAAATAATCCGCTTAATGAAATCTAATATTAGCTAATTAAAATTACTTTTATATATTACGATAAAATTCCAATTCCAATTCCAGTAATGACATTTTCCATAGGATAGTTTGCCAGCTCAATCTAACATAATTTTCGGCCTACGAAAACCGTCTCGATCTGTAGTAATGTTTGCGCACATAAAAAAATTATATTTAAAATTTATAAAAAAGTTTACCTTACATGTTCAACAGTTTCACACAATAAAAAAGCATAAATATTCACGATTCACTTAAAACTTTACTATTAAAGTAATATTTTTACGAAACAACATAAAATAAAATAAATCAAGTCCTGTGCATATCTACGATAGCAGGCTGATGCTGGAGTAAATACGCCTAAGCAGCCACATCCGTCCACAAAGAACATGCTGCGACTATGCGATAAAATTAGTACAGGTTTCTGTACAAAGTTATTTCAACTGGGTATAGGTGTCGCTACGCGCTCTTGTCACTTGATCAAAAGAATCTAAAAACAATATGACGTTTATTGTGAATGTCAGTTTTTGAATGTATTGGATTTAGATTTTAAATCCATAATAATGGATTTTGTGGTAGACCCCTGTGAAGAAGAAATGGAGTATTGTACGCCGCCTGAAATTTAAAATCTACTATTAGTGACGAATAATGTAGACATTGGAAATTTTACAAAAGAAGCAATCTGTTTCACACTTAGCTAAAAAGTTCAAAACTTTCAACCAGTAGGATATATTGACATTATTGAAAATTTTCTTCAAACTGAATGAAGCTTAATGGCCAAAGTAAAAATGTCATAATAAGCAAATTAGATACCTAATTAAAATAGTTTTAAATGTGAAAATTTTGAAAATAATTTTAAATGTCAAAATGTTAAATCAAAATATTGTTGCAGTCATATTGTGTAGGAAGAAAAATAACGTGTAAACCACGGCGGTAAAGTGATTTTTCCAGGCTTCAAGAAGTGGCATGCTCGCTAAAGCTCGCCTGTACATTTCTTCTTTCAGCCTGGAAAAATGACACTTTACCGTCTAGGTATACAATATACTATTAAAAAGGTTTTTTTCGCATTGCATATTTAATGCGATAAATTATCGCCGATAATACAGGTAAAAAAAGATTTAGATTTCGATAAAACTGTACGCAGTGTAATGTTTTTTATTCATATTAAATACTTTAGAAGTTAAATTTGCTTTGAAGATTTAAGTTAAAGCTGTAGCTTTATCTAAGCAATTAGGCTAGAATTTATTTAATTCCACAGTGAAATTTCTACTTGAGCAAATCTTTGATATGACTTTGTGCTCGTTGGATTTGTAGATAAACATCAAATAAACTGGAAAAGTATTATTTATTTTGCTAAGAAAACGTGATTTTCTTTAAATATGTGAATTTACTTTTAGTTAAATGCTGTCGATTTTCTTTTGAGAATAGGAAAATCTCACTCCAGCCCTGACTCTTACTTTTATATAACTTTCTCCAAGAAAAGTCTTGTGTTAGTAAATAAATAAAAAATATCTATATACCTTTACTTAAGGTACTTTAACTTTTTTGCGTTCATTGACGTTTTATATGCAAAACGTGATTTCCGCAAAAAAAACTACTCCCTTCGTCTGTTGCAACATGTCTGTCTGCGAAAATTTGTGACCCTCGAAAAATCTTTGAGCTAAATACCTTTTAAACATTCCTATAAACCTATTAGTTTCTTTATTCAAAGTTCTTGAACTGGGATTGTTATGGTAAAAATCAGGGTGTAGAGTGTAGTGAGGTAGAGGGGTGAAAAGTATTTTTAATTTTTTTACCTTTTTGGAAAAAAATATTTAAAACTAATAGTATTAAAATATACATTTTTTAATTTAAGATTTTTCGGCACCTCTCAATCTTTTAAGACATTTGATTGGTAGGGTCAATTAACGGTATTTTTGTAGATTTGTTTTGGTAAAACAGTCAATTTTTCCCTAATAATTCTCAGCCTCTTGTGTAATTATATATGACTATTTCACAAACAATATATAGGCCAATCAAAACCTTGCATTTTTAGTTTCTTGACCAATCAGATCAAAATGAATCTGATAATTTTTGCACATATGCAATTATCACTTGGTTACTATAGAAACAAGAAACTGACAGTTACTGACATCTTAATTATATTTTTGCAAAATGTTTTTTAATTTGCGAAGCTTACCTTTAGTTGGTTTATTTTTATTAATAAGCAATATAAATGCCTATTTTATTACTAAAACATCCTAGGTATAAAGCCTAATTAATTTCAAATAATATATTATATTTTATGCACTTTCCATCTTAAAAGCTTTAAATCACTGATATTGAAATGAAATGAAATGAAATGAAATTTATTAAATAGGACTTGCCTAATATACACAAAAGTAATTATACAATGTTGTTTATAAACAAATATAAATATGTTATAATAATAAACATTAAATATAATAACAAAATAAAAATAATAGAATATATAAAGATATAAAAAAAAACAAAAATATAAAAGAGAGATGGTGAAAAAAAAAATAATAATGAGAAGTAATGAGATAAATATAAAATTCATAAATTTTAATTTATTTAATTGCATCTTGGTATTAAAAACAGGTCACTAAAAACTAATTTAAACACTTATTTATAAAAAATATATTTGCAGTAAGGAATTACGGAAATCAAAACATCAATGACTTCGCTGGTACCAGTACAGCGTTGCCAAAGTTTATTAGAAACCGATAAAAAATTGTTTTTTTACGGGTGGAAAAACCGGTATTTTATTTCTTTTTAGTTTAAAACTAAACTCTTTAAACAAAAACAGCAATGATCTTTATTTAAATGCTAATATATGTGATAAAAACTATTTTATTGGAATAATCTCGAGCATAAAATATCTCTCGAGCAAAGTTAAGACTTGGCAACATTCGCGAACAAGTGAACATCGTGGATTTAAAAAAAGCGGCAAATTTGAGTTTTAAATTTTTAATTATAGTTGTAAAGTAATATTGTTGTTTAGTTCTTAAGTTTTTAATTTAAATATGAAACAACATAAAACATTGTAAAATTATATACTTCCTTATTTTGTTTGTGAAATAGTCTTTCAAAATACCATTCGTGCATGTTGAATTATACATAATTTTTTTACAGTATATAAAAACACATTTTGCTTAAGGAAATTGTTTTCGTGCATTTTTCATCAAAATTCCTCGACCTGCGGAATTTTGTAACACGAAAAATGCACTCAAACAATTGCCAATCAAAATATTTTTTTAATACAGTAAAAAAATTATCGATAATTCAACATACACTTATGATATTACTACTGAAAATTTGGTAGTATTAGAACGATATTATGCCGTTTTAAAGTAAAAATTCGTTAAAATTATCCGATTTAACCTAGTTATCCGGCTTATTCGGCATTATCCGAGCGTCAAATTAAAATGGGACCTTTTACATAAATGCCCTATCCAATTCTATTAATTCGTTTCAAAGCTATACGTCGAATTGATAACCTTTTTTTGGGGGGGAAAGTGCTTAAAAAGTAGTTTGGTTTCTAGAAGGGATGGTATTAATATCTACTAAGTATTTTATTTTTAATTCATTTAAAACCAGTTTAATTTACTTATTTTATTTTTAATTCTTTTAAAAGTAGTGTAATTTACGATGTGTGATATCGTGCTAGTGTCAGAATAATTATTAAAGCAACACGAGTTATACGGCAGTGTCAAGGTCGCTGATATCTATCAGGATAATTTTCCATTCCTTTTTGTCTTGCATGGCCTTTCAGATAACAATTTCTGTAATATATCATTGTCTAAAAGTTTTAGACTGAAACTACTTGCATTTTCATTATCTATAAGACAATTAATAAAAAAGAAACCCTGAAGATATCTAATTTTCATATGCCATAGTATACTTTTACAAGCGGATAGTAGGACGTAAAGTTAAAATTTAAGGATATTTTTTCCAAAATATTTTATCTTTGAATGCTGTTTTTTCTGCGGTAAGGAAATATGGCGACTTTTTCAGGGTAACAAGCATAGCCGATACATACCAGGGATTTATCTAGGGGTAAATCTTTAGCATATAAAAAGAATGACCTTCCTCTTACTCCTTGACTTGAGGGGGGCAGGAGCAAAAATTACCTCTTGCACTAGGTAACAAAACTGATTTTACTTTAATTAATTATCCTTTTTTTAATTATTAAAATAAACGTCAGCATTTGCCTCCCCCTCTCCGTTATAGGAGTAATTTTTGCATCAAAAAAATTATTATATTCCCTATATTAAAAATAGTGCTCCTGACAAAAAAAAGAGAGATCTCGAGAGGTCATTTAGTACAATGGAACGGTAGTTTGAACTTGCAATGAAATGCATACTCCCTTTTTTTTGTAATCAAAAGGGGTTCGTTTGGAAAGCTTAAATCCAAATTTGCATCCCTGCGCAATTTTGTTTTTACATAGTTATATGCCAAAATGCATTTTTTTCTTTTGGCTAAAATCTCGGCTTCTTTTCGTCGCTCAACTATAAACATGATATTTGTTTTTTATTGAATTCTCTACAATTTATGTCAATAACTTTTTTGTTTTAAAACAATCAGAAAAAAGTTGCAGAGCATTGAAAATTTTCAAAAGTTGAAAATTTGCAATAGTTGAAAATTTGCATTTTTTTTTTGGTTTTTCGAAAACAACTGGAAAACGAATCATTTTTTGAATATGATGTCTATTTCAACAACTTTAACGCTCTGTAACTTTTTTCTGATTACACTAGGCAACAAATCGCAAGTTTTTTTTTTGCCCCGATCGGAAAGTAAATTTTTCTTACTAATTCCAAAATCTTTAAAAAAAAAGAGTAGAATTTTGAAAATTTTAGGGTATAATAAAAAAATACGAGGAATTCAAAAATCTATATAAAATGAAAGTACAAAGTTTACTTAATTGCTCACTTGTGGCAAAACTATAAATTTTGTTTAAAAATTTTATAGGACTTAATTTGTAGATTATAAAATTTTCTACAAAAATATTTATACAAATATATTTTTTATTTTGCTTAGTTTGTTCGTAAAAAGTAAATAAATGAAAAAGAAATAAAATTAAAGCACACAGTGTAAACTGTTTTTCCGAGCCCAAAGAATAATTTTTCTTATCAATTTAAAGGCCCAGAATCCGAATTTGACCTTAAAAAAATCCAGCACGTCTTATTTTAGAAATTTTAGTACAGGCAATTATGCCAATTTAAAAATAATTTATAAAACAAAATACTTTGTATTTTTTTTTTCATTTTTTAATGGTTCTACATCATAAAAATGTTACTTTATTACATAAGAACCATATTACGTAAAAAAATTTTAGTTCATTTTTGACCCCTAGTGATGCTTTTTGACGATTTTTAGCATGAGTACGTGGCGATAAGCTTGTCCCCTTATGCACCCTTCTCCTTACCCTCTACCCCTACTTATTTTTGTCACAGGATCCATTTTTTTTTATTTTTTTTTTCGTAATATCCCTATTTATTCTACCCATGAATTTAAATATTCCATAGTCTAAGTTGGGTATTTTTTAACTAATATTGAGTCGCCGAATTTAAATTTGTCCTCGGAATATTTTTACCTCCCATGATTTTAGAACAAAATAGGGCTAAAATAATGATTTTTTACCACTTTTATCTCATTTTTCTCAGAAACCTTAGGTAATAGAAATATTCTTAGGCCAGATCCGGCCTCAGCGACCCAAAATTAGTTAAAAACCATATGACTCCAATCAGGGCAAGTAACAGTGTTGTCTAGTGTTATTTAAGGGGATGTTCTACATTACATTAGATTACATGTTTGTTTAACCTCGTACTATTCTATTTAATTAAGCATCCCCTAAGTCCAGGACTTGTGTGGGCTAGTAGTAGAGGGAACCACCGGCTTATACTGACTTTCTAACCAGTTTTTATAGGGAGTGTCCGCTTCACTCACGCCCTCGCCAAATTTCAATTATTAATTAACTGAAAAAGGCAAATCGGCGCCAGTGAGAATCGAACTCACGCTAGTTGGCTAGTAGACTTGTCATGTACAGACACGGTAGACCACTACACTACACCAATCCTCCCATGGTTTCAAAAAATCGATTTATTTTTTGATTTTTTTATACTTTTAATATGTGTAGAATTTTCTCATTTTGAGACTTTTGATATTTTTCTTAGTTCTCGAGATGTTTAAGGTGACACATGAGCATTTGGGGGACAAATTATAAAACAATTTTTTTTATAAATATAACATCAAGTTTCTTATAAGAAGAGCTTTCTATTGAGGTATAACAAAGGTTATTGCATGTTTTAAAAACGGTGCTCCAGCCCACTCAAGTAAATTTTTCATACCCGAGCTTTTTCCCGTCGATAAATAAAATTGACCTTTGATGTTTTTCTACGTATTTTTCTTTGTTCTTATGATATTTATTTTAAAATGTTCCCCCGGTATACATAGTCTAAATACAAATGCTTGGAGCTTTTGTTCAAACTAAGATGTCTTACAACTTTAGGCACAACTTATAAAGGTTTAGTAATTTTTGCTGCTGGCATTAAGCTTTCTGATCATATCAAAAGGTCCTTTTAATAAGGCTTCCTTCTATTAGCAGCCTAATGACAATCACATCCACATCAAAGATTCATACTTAAATAATAATTTTGTAATTACAAAATAATTAACTCTGAAATGCATCACTAAAAGCTTATTTCAAGTTCCATATAGGTTTGTTTTATTGGTACTTTTTCTCCTGCAGAGGCGCCTCCGCCAAAATTTTAAACAGCAGAGAAAGTGTATAATTTTATTTATTTATTTATTTATTTATGCTTATTTTAAGACCTACACTAGTAAGTATTTTAAACATAAAATTTAGATAAAAATATAGATCCGGCTTTAAAACTTATTTTAGAGAGCGAACAAATTAGATCCATTACACAGGCCCACAAATAAACAAAAAGTCAATTACTATTAACCAGACTATATTTTTCTTACGTAGATATCTTTTTGTGCTAAAAACTAATTTGACTGTTAATAAAATTAAATAAAAACAAGTTTTTAAAGTTAAAACCTTTCTTAATTAATTACATATTACGTACATATAACTAAAAAGTAGAAAACAAGATATATATATACAAATTTAAAAATACGAGATTTATAAAAGATGTGTTGGAATTTTTAATTTTTTGATTTTCGGCCACATTTCAAAATTCCAAATTTTATATAAAATTGTATTGTCAACCAAGTTAAGCAGGTGTACCAAATTTTAGCTTTCTAAGTGTATTCTAAGTGGGTAAAACAGAAAGGGGGTTAACTTAGCCTTATTCGCGTATGGGGGGTGATGGCGAGACGAGGGGGGCCTAAAATTTATTGTAAAATTTTATTATCACTACATGAGTTTGTAACCTAATTTTAGTTGTAAATTATCTCAAGTTAAGTGAATAGAAGGGTTTTAAAAAGCGTGCTGATCTAGCTCCGCTTCAAAGTTCTGTAGCACGTAAACTATTGGTTGCGACCATACATTTTTGATCAGAAAGTCAAGATCTATAATATATCCAAAATTCAGCCAAATTTGACCGAAATTACTTTTCCATAAGACTGGTGCGGTTTTCGAGATTCCTAAAGTGTTCTAGCACCTAAACTATTGAATTTTAAGAGTTGTGCTGTTATAACCTTTTGATCAGAATTTCTGGAACTATAACGTATTCAGTCAAACCACTTTTTCATAAGAAGGGAGCGAGGTACTTAGGGGGTCGGCGAGCCTTTTCATTGTCAAATTTCTTTTCAGCATCAAAGAATCTAGCAGACTAACCATATGAAAACTGCCCCCGCTTTAATTTAACTTTTTGTACCGGTTACGTAACACCCTTGACCTGAAAGAAAACTCACCCAAAGTTCAGACCCCTACCCCCTCCCCTAAGGGTAATAATAGCATAAATCAAAAAAACTTTAAAGTCGATTTTCTCGGTAACTATTTCAGATATTTTAAAGATTAAAAAATTAAATTATAGGTACTCATTAGCACTACAAAATATATTTTTTTTAGAATTGTTGGTTATATAATAGGGGTCGAAAAAAATATTTTAAGTTTTTGGGGGTAGGTTTCAATACCACCCCTTTGAGTGACACCCACCAAAAAATTCTGGGGAAACACTTATTTACCCACTTCTAAAGTGTAAAAGTTCGAAAGCTGTCAAATGGCCGGAAGGCAGCTAAAAAACATAAAAACTAGTAGAGTGCACCAGTTTTTAAAAATAATAAATGTCATTTTGAATAGTATAGTATATAGAAGATAATTTTACATTAAACCAGTAAGGGGCTATTTAAGTCACATGACTTATATTTTTAGTAAAAAACTTACTTTTATTTGAAATAAAACAAACTATTTTGGGTAATTCCATGGTAACTCACGTTACAACAGCAGAAAAAAAGACACTTTCTTTTAAATATTTTATTATATTATTTTTATACAAAGAGCCTTTAAAAAAGCCTTTAAAAATAATAAATAACAAACAATCTTTAATAATAATATGATATAATATCTAAAAGAAATTGTAATTTTTTCTGCAGATGTAACGTGAATTACCAAGGAATTATCCTTTTAGAAAAAAAATAATTTTATTTTATTTGTGTATTAATAATAGTAGGTATAAAAAATAAAGTAATTTCAAAACAATTTTATATTAAACTATAATAAGCCGTGAAGATCTGTAATGCTATGCATTCCATTATACAGAGTGTTCCATTTATCATGACAATCTTTAATATTTTATTAACTGCATAACAAAAGTTATAAGAGCTCAATGAAGCACAAAATAGTGTATATGTAATATGTTTAGCGGAAACAATGGAGGGAATATTTTTTTAAATGTATAGAGTTTGGGTGATAAATCATTTTAAAGCTTTTAAAATTCTTTATTCCACCATAGATTTTTTATTTATTCAAAAAAAATTTTAGGGTGTTAAATTTTTTTTGAAAATGGGTATTTTTGTCAAAATTTCTTTAAAAAATCAAACAATTTTAATAATTATTTTCATCATAGAAAAATGTAAATTATACTTTTAGACTAATTTTAAATGACAACTATAAATGAAAATTTCAAAAGAAAATTTAAAAAAATAGTTATTTATGTACCAAGGGTATTAAGTAGATGTTTATGCCCCGAGGGCGACGATCTTTGTTTGTACGTGCCACGGGGGCATACACATCTACCCGGCGTGCACACAAACTTTTATGTCATACTAGTTCGTTATTACATCCACAATATAAATATTTAAAAAAATCCGAAAATTAAATTTGATTTTAACACTATCGTTACTCAGGGGCGTAACCAGGTCTAAATCTGCAGAAAAAATTACAATTTCTTTTAGATATTTTATTATATTATTATTAAAGAATGTTTGTTTTTTATTATTTTCAAAGGCATTTTTAAAGGCTCTTTGTATAAAAATAATATAATAAAATATTTAAAAGAAAGTGTCTTTTTGTTCTGCGGCTGTAACGTGAGTTACCATGGAATTACCCAAAATAGTTTATTTTATTTCAAATAAAAGTTTTTTACTAAAAATATACGTCATGTGACTTAAATAGCCCCTAACTGGTTTAATGTAAAATTATCTTCTACATACTATACTATTCAAAATGACATTTATTATTTTTAAAAACTGTTGCACGCTACTAGTTTTTATGTATTTCAGCTGCCTTCCGGCCATTTGACAGCTTTCGAACTTTTACACTTTAGAGGTGGGTAAATAAGTGTTTCCCCAGATTTTTTTGGTGGGTGTCACTCAAAGGGGTGGTATTGAAACCTACCCCCAAAAACTTAAAATATTTTTTTCGACCCCTATTATATAACCAAAAATTCTAAAAAAATATATTTTGTAGTGCTGAGTAGCTATAATTTGATTTTTTAATCTTTGAAATATCTGAAATAGTTACCGAGAAAATCGACTTTAAAGTTTTTTTGATTTATGCTATTATTACCCTTAGGGGAGGGGGTAGGGGTCTGAAATTTGGGTGAGTTTTCTTTCAGGTCAAGGGTGTTACGTAACCGGTACAAAAAGTTAAATTAAAGCGGGGGCAGTTTTCAATGGTTAGTCTGCTAGACTCTTTCTTTTCAGCGCCTAAAAAATCGTAAGTACATAAAGTCGGGGTTATAATGATTCAACTTTTTTTTTCTGGGATGGTGTTATTAAAAATCTGATCACTGAAATACATAATAATGGTTCACATAACACAAAAATTAAAAACCTGTACCTAAATTTATGTTGATAATTTTTATTTTATGTTAACCATTATTTGTATTCGTGTGATCAGACTTTTAATATGTTTTTGATAACAAGAACCCTAAAATCTTAGTCCATAAAAAGACCTAATAAAAAACGAAACGTCGGCATACCACGGTTCACCTGGGCGATTTTAAATAAAAATTTCGTGGACCCCTACATTTTTTGGACTAAAACATACCTGATGACATAAGAAATCAATTTCCATTTGAAAGAAAATCGTAAAAGATACACTTTTTTAGAAAGATAAAAAACGTTTTTTTTTGAGTAATAGGGTGTGTCAAAAAATCCCGATTTTCGAAATTGAGAACGCTCTCTAGCTCAAAAGTTGCTCCTTAGTAAAAAGCGGTGGCCACTCAAAAATGAGCCAAATCGATTAATGTTTAGAGGTAGCTCAAAGCACTTAAACTTTGAAAAATATCGGTACCTGTTTTTCGGACAAAAAGTGATTGTATATAAAATTAAGAAAATTTTGGAGGGTTTCTTTGATAATATTTAAAAACAATACTAATTGTGAAAAACTAAAAAAATTATATCCCCCCTCCCCTTAAGTTAAAACATAAAAAAAACGCTAATTATTTGAAGATTTCGCGATTTTTTTTTTTTTAATAGGGCATATTTAAAAGGACATAACTTCCTTACGAATGATTTTTTGACCAAGGTGCATATACATTTTTTCTATGTTTTTAATTTTAAATAACCACCCATTACTAAAATATTTGATTTGGCTTTATATTTTTTTATTATTTTTATTTTTGGTAATCATGCGTAAAAATTTACCTTTAAATGCATTTATCTTTAAAACGGTTAAACCTGCGATGTTAAAATACAGAAACGTTTTTGTGTATTTTTACATAAAAAAGTATATTCCAACCAGAAAAAATAAAAAAATTACACCGAAAAAAGTTTTAGGAAAAAAAAAACAGAAAATCCACCCGGTTTCGAATCGAAATTAATTTTTTTTACTCAACTTGCGGAAAAGAATTATGTCTTCTGTATAGTCATGTAGTTTAACATGTATATATGCTTATATACTAATATATAATTTTGCAGATTTTTTATTTAAAACTATTTTTTATGCACTTTTAAAAACTTGCAAAAATAAAATTTTCGCGAAATTTTCATATAATTGCCGATTTTTTCATGTTCTATCTTAAGGGGAGGGGGGATATATTTTTTTTAGTTCTTACATTTAGTATTGTTTCTAAATATTACCAAAATTCCTCCAAAATTTCCTCAATTTTTATCGGTATCAGGTTTTATCCGAAAAACAGGTACCGATTTTTTTTTTAAGTTTGAGTGCTTTGAGCTACCTCCAAACATTGATAGATTTGGCTCATTTTTGAGTGGCCACTATTTTTTTCTAAGGAGCAACCTTTAAGCTAGAGAGCGTTTTTGATTTTGAAAATCGCGACTTTTTTGACTATAACTCAAAAAAACGTTTTTTATCTGTCTAAAAAAGTGTATCTTTTACGATTTTCTTTCAAATAGGAATTGATTTCTTATGTCATCAGGTATGTTTTAGTCCAAAAAATGTAGGGGTCCACGAAATATTTATTTAAGATCGCCCAGGTGAACCGTGATACATTAACTGGTGTTTTTGTTTTTTACCAACAAAAACAAACAGTCCTACTGTTCCTAGTCGCGAAAAAAAATATGACGACATGTGGCCAGATAAATATTTTTTCTTTACGATGTTGGGACATCGTAAAAATCTGTTTTATAGAGTATAGTACATACAGGGTGGTCCATTTATCATGACAATCTTTAATATTTTAATAACTGCTAGCATGCTAGATATATCGAAAAAAGTTTAAACAAAAGTTATGAGTTATAAGAAAATCGATTTTTTTAAGAAAAAAATGAAATTTCAGCACCTTTAATTTTTTTATTAAAAATTATATGGTCGAAAAGAAAATTTAATAAGCTTTAAAATGATGTATTACATAACCCTCCTTTCCATTTGAAAAATGTTCCTACTTGCCCCCCCCCCCTGTGTCCATTTTGTCCCCTCTAAACATATAAAATTACCATTTTGTGTTCCCATTAAGCTCTTCAGCCATTCCATATAATTTGAAACCTAGGTGCATAATTTAAAATTTGTTTATATGCCATAATTGTTGAGGTCTAAATTTTACATATCTAATTTAAAATTAATCTATTTTTCATTAATAGCCCATTAAAATTATATTTTAAACAGCATGAACGCACCCTAACAAAATTAATCAAAATTTATCAAAACCCTTTTTTACGAAATTAAGTTTTTCTACGACTGCTTTAGAATGTAAGCAAATACACACACTTTTCAAACACACAATTAATCTGTCCGTCTGACAGAACATAAAGTTAACTGTCAAAAAAGAAAAATATTTTCTTCAAAATTAGTTGATCACTCATTTAATAATTGTCACCATTTTTTATTTGATAATACAAAAATTTTAACTAAAGAGCCTATCACAGAAATACGAAAGCTAAAAGAATCAATTTTCATAAAATTTTGCAGAGATAACTGTATAAGCGAATGCTCTTCATCTTTATCTAATATTTGGACACGAATACTTAATGATGAAGTATTACGCGGTAACTTAACTTTGCCCTCTTTTCAATAAAAGTTTTTTCCAAATTAACTTCTCTACACGTTTTCAACAAAAACGCCTTTTCCAAATTAATTTCTCTACACCTTTTTTATTGCTACAGGTGTCTTTGTTTCAATTACCTCGAAATGACATATTTTGACATTTGTCATATTTTGATTGATAAAGCCAAATATTGCACAAATTCTTTCAAAACTAATAATTTTCTTTGAAAACGGGATCAGATTAGATCCCGAAACGTTAGAAGTTAACTTTTATTCAGTTTTTCGTTCTTTTTTAATTATTTTAACGATTTATCAAGAATTTTATTGAAAATTCTCTATTTAGGCAAAATTTTTAAACTTTGGTAAGGTATTGACTAATAATATTTTTTAGGTAAAGAAGATATAACAGATAAGTATTATTTTAAACGCAATACCTTACCAGCGCATCTAGAAATAGGTGCGCCTGATAAGAACATTTTAATTTTATTTTCTGTTTTAGATTTTTACGAAATAAATAATCATTGAGGCGAAATGGCTCAAATTAATAATACTATAAACACAATTAATCCATTCTAGCTCTATATACGGTATGAATATTCCGTATCAGGTGTTTGAGCACATGTAGTGCCATCTCTTGTTTATAAAAGTAAAGAAAACTGTAGCAAAATTAGCAAAAATATATTTATTTTACCATGAAATATTGAATAATTTAATACAATTTAAAGTTTTGCGTTAAAATTACATAAAGTTTATTAGTTTTTCTTAATATTTGACTAGTTTTTTATCAATTTAGTTCAAAAAAATAAAACTGCTCTATCTATTGTTAAATATTTAAACCTGATATCTGTCACAACAATCTGACACTACCTTCAATTTTTGCATTATAATTTGTAAATATGTGCTAAAATTAAACAAAAATCTGTTATAACTACTGATTTGATAAAATTATTAAATAACATTAATTGCTTTATTTAAAAATATGTGTTTTGTTGCATTAACAATGTCGAGTCACAAAAAAACATTGTTTTTAACCTTGTACTCAGTTTAAAGCCATACAGTGTTTCAAATTTGCAGTCGAAGAAAAAGTATAGTCTACAACACGTATGGAATAGTCATTCCGCGCTCGCGGGACCGTCATACTCGCCTACCGGCTCGTATGGCAAACTTTCCGCTCGCGCGGAATATTGTCTATTCCATACTAGTTATAGAATATACTATACAATTCATTTTAAGCCGGCCAAACAAGAAATTCCAGTTGTGTTGTTTTCACACTAGTGTTGTATTTTACTGTTAGATTTAGAGGTTTTTGATTTAAATTGTAGCTGTTGTTTTTGTTTCTTTAAGATAAATTAGAAAATAAAAGATAAACATTTTGGTGGAAATTTTGTAGCGTCCGTCATGTAGCGTCCGTCATCACACATTTAAGTTTCTCATAGGCTAAACATAAAATAAAATAAAATATATATATATCTAAAGTTTATTTTATTAAGGTATTTATATAAGCTGTTCTGTGATGTCAAATGTCAACGCTTTTAGGCTTGTGTTAAACGGTCCTTGCAAACCGGCTTACGACTCATGCGAATTTCGCGTTACCATAGCAACTTTAGGAATGTTTACAAGCGGGAAGTTCAAAAAAAACTATACCTTAATAAAATGAACTTTAGTACCAGTGCACTGCAGTGCCAACCATACTAAACTTTGAATTTAATCCTTAATCAAATTTTATTGCACACGGCGTGGGTAACAGTTAACTAAATCCTCAAAACAAAAACAACTAGAGATGGTAAACCATAGCCAATAACCGGTTTTCGGTTAACCGGTTTCGGAAATTACATCAGACCGGTTTTGGGTTAAAACACGGAAGCAATAACCGGTTAAAAACCGGTTTAAACCATAAAGCAAAATTTCCTTTCATTTTTTTTTACTTTTTGTAAAATGTTACGTAACAAATAGGGGGGGAGGTGGGGGTCTCGAAAATGTTACGCCGCGTTACATGGGGGGTGGGGGTCAAAAATGGCCAAATTTTGCGTTACGTAATACTTGAACGCTCCCATACAGATAATAAGACAATTACCAGCTTTATTTTAAATAGATAAACTCAATAATAACCTCCGCGTGGCTTTTACTTTATTGAGTGGATAATAATTTATTTTACCCACTCAACTGTCACTTGTCAAATTATTTTCTTGTAAATGTCATTATAATTTTTAATAAAAATATGAATTCCTAAGCTATTTATTGGATAAAACCTTGTATGGCACTCATGGGTAAACCGATTTTGCCCTCTCGACGCCTCGCAGGTTAATTTTCTCATGGGCAATATCTTACTTTACCCACTAGTACCATAAATAACTTGACAAGTGACAGTTGAGTGGGTAAAATAAATAATTATCCACTCAATAAAGTAAAAGCCACCCGGGGGTTATTATTGAGTTTATCTATTTAAAATAAAGCTGGTAATTGTCTCATTATCTGTATGTATTGGATAAATAACTATTATTCCACTATTTTTCATATCAGCTTTAATATCAGTTTTAGTTTTTGGGTCTTTTTTTAAATATTTAATAAAATATTGTACGAATGGTAGCGTCCGTCATCATGGAATGGCTGTCTTATAACTTTTGTTTAAAACTTTTTTGACATTTATAGCAGTTATAAAAATATTGAGGATTGTCATGATAAATGTACCACCCTGTATAATAAGGCTGTAAAGACAGGAATAAAAAATACGCCTTAACATACTGAATAATTTTAGTTTGCTTGTTAAAATCACGTAGCAAAAAAGTCTCATATTTCTTCGCAAATGAGGACGTAGGTTTACATTAAGTTGTATGTTGCTTTAGTTTCACGCTGAGGGGTTAGTGGACATCCATTTGGCAGAATGGAAGGCTTGCAGGTCGGTTTTATGTTACTTTTTATGTCTTCACCAATTTCATTTAGATAGGACTTTTTTTGGATTTCTTTTACACAACATGTTTGTGACAAAAATAGGCACAGACTATTTTTTTTATTTTAATACAATAAGAAAGAAGATGTATGTGTTTTTTATTTCTTTTTTTAGGGTTCCTTAACTTGAAAACAAAAAATAGAACGTTTATAGGATCCTTAGAATCTATATTCCTTTCACACAGAGGAATAATTACTAATAAATAATTTAATAAAAAAAATACCCGACTGATTAAGTAAAGAGTATAAAACAAGAATAATGTAAAATAAAATTATATAAAAAGTCCAAACCGTCGTAGTTGATCTATTCTGCCTTCATATTATTAAAATATTTGTATATTTAAATTCAATTTGAAGATTTGTATCATTATTATGATATTTAGGATTGGACTCCGACTGCGATGGTTACCGTGTAATTTTATTTTACATTATTTTATACGTTTAGGTTAATCAATTAGGTGTTTTTTATTAAATTATTTATTTAAAACCGAGTTTAAAACTTTTTATTTTTTTTTATTAACCGTTTATAAGCGCTTATTAAATTTGAATACAGCTAATATAGTAGAAACATGTAAAATACATCTATAACTATAATAACTATAATAAAAAAAAATAAAAAAAGTCAGTTAAAGCCGGTGGTTCCCTTTACTGCTAGCCTACACAAGTCGTGGACTTAGGGGATGCTTATAATGATAGTTGATCATACGCCTATTCTGCCGTCCTATGAAAGACCCGCGTATCTCCATTTGTAGAATACCAGCGTTTTCAAAATATTACACCGAGTTGACGTGAAAACGTTGCTATGCGTCAAATGGAGATACGCGGGTTTTTCATAGCACGGCAGTATTCTGGGTATACTTAACAATTAACATGTATTAATGATGTTTTGTATATTACTAAAGGTTGTTGTAATACATGCGCGGTATCCTGTCTGGTCCCTTATATGAGACACCTGTATTGTTTTACAAACTCTTATTGTCGTATTAATAACGACTACCGATTCTGAGTGTAATTAAGTAGAATAGTACGAGTTTAAACAAGCATGTAATGTACGTAAAACAAATATTTTCTGTTAGAATATTTTTTCTCTGTGTGTACACAAAAAAATTTAAAATCTTAAAAGCTATTAAATGTATTATAAGTTAAGAGCATTTAACGACCCAAACAATTTCTGCGGTATCTATATATCATATACAAATGGTCCTGAGAGCGGTGTGTGGGATGTAGGTTAAGCGTTTGCGTCGAGATTTGTGTCAATAGCTAAACATTAGTGCAGAAAGCGATATACAATGTACAGTATACATACATTATACATGGCTACATGTGTGGACTTAAGAACAGTGAATCTGTAAACTTTAGTCCAGTTTCCCAGTTTCCTAGTAGCTGCGCCACGGATCTAGGGTCCTTAGGTGTACTAGGTAAAGATAAGGTAAGTAAAAACCGTATGACTAGGGCCACTAGATATAGGTCTTAAGTTAGCAAGCCTATCGGTGACAAATGAACTGACACGTGTGTTTCAGGTCTAATTAAAAAAAAAACTACCCCTTAAAAAAAATTCAAAAAAATATATGTTGATATTTAGCTATATCTGCATAGTATTGTGAAGTTTCAAAAAATTTATTCCACTCGTTTATTTATAATTCATAAAATTATAAACAAATGTCATGTTTTTTGGCGATATTGAAGAAAGTTTAACTATTACAGTCAATAAGTTGGTTAATACTTAATATTTTTTTGTGAAATTTTCAGCAAGTATAGAGTAATGTTTTTCATTTCACTTGAATAATAAAAAAAACGAAAACATTTCCTCGTTTTTTAATAAAAATATAAATTCTAAAAGGGAGTCCCCATACTTAATTTACAACAAAGTATGTTTTTTTTTCGGTATATTATATATGTATAAGTAAATATGATAATCTGATAAAATAATTGCAAATAATTTATTTTTAAGGACAAAAATAAATATTTTGTAAAAATTGAATCAGTAACATTGTTTATTCATTTCTCGGTTAACCACTATCTTTATAAAGCGGAGAACGCAATTTAAAATGCATTATGGTATATTTGCTGTGGTTTTGTATTTTTGTTATTGATGGAATAACAAGAAAATAACAGAAAAATACAGGATATGTTTAAGCCTAGAAAATATATAAATATAAGATTAAAATTGGGTATATAAATAAAAATCTTTAATTTATATAAAGAACTTTCACTTTCGGGTTTAGACCGTGTTAATGGATTTTCACTTTCCATTAACACGGTCTAAACCCGAAAGTGAAAGTTCTTTATATCTTAATGGCCGTGAAAGCTTAAAATCTTTAATTTATAGTTTACAGTTTTGTACTTACCGTAAGGTACTTACGATATAATATTTCCACATACCTAAATATTTAGCGATGCCATTCACTAACTTACAAATGAAAGATACTATCATAAAAGTGGAAAGCTTTTTTGATAAAGAAAAAAGTAATGGGATACAAAGTATAGATGTAAACAAAAAGTTGCAAAGAACAGCCGATTGTCTGGGTATTAGTTTATCAACTGTTAATCGAGTATTGGCTGAGTATAAAGAAGTGGCTTTATTACACCTGCAAAAACTGGTGGTGGCAGAAAAAAAATAGTAATTGACGAAATACTGCAAGGTGTAATAAGAAGAAGCGTATTAGACTTTTATTTGGAACGAAAATTTCCTACCGTAAAAGAAGTTCATCAAAAACTAAAGGAAAATGTTGAGGATTTTCCAGATATTTCCGACAGAACCTTATTGCGATGGTTCAAGGAATTTTTTTTACCAAAAATTGAACAAAAAGCCTATTTTAATAGAAGAAAATTCAACCGCAGCTAAAAGATCAAAATTTTTGTATAATATTAAGCGGTATCGTGACTCTCATTGGAAAATATATTATACTGATGAAACCTGGTGCGGTGCTAATCATTCCAGGCAATTTGGATGGGTTGAACGTGTTGACCCACAAATGAGAGACAACTTCGATAGGTACAGAGGAGGCGTACAAGAAATAAATGGCTATAGAGGTGGGATAAAGAAGCCATCTGGAGCTGGAAAGCGAGTTATAATTTTACATATAGGAAACGAGAATGGATTCTTGGAAGGGTGTTTAAAATGTTTTATTGGAGTAAAAGGTTCCGGCGATTACCATGGAGAAATGAATAAACAACATTTTGAAGAATGGTTTCGGTTGGTGCTTAGTCTCTTACCTAATAAGTCTGTCATTGTGATTGATCAGGCACCTTATCATACAATGTTGGATCCTGAGTTTAGGAACCCAACAACAAAATGGAGAAAAGCTCAAATTATAGAATGGATGTCGAAAAGACGAGTAATTTTACCTGAGGGCGTGCTAACATTTGAGAATCTAACGAAACCTCGACTTTTGGAGTTAGCACGCCCTTATCATTTTGAAAAAAAGCTTCTATTGGATAAAATAACGAAAGAGTTACGAGGAGATGATGTAAAGTTACTATGGCTACCGGTTGCTCATTGCGAATTTAACGCAATTGAACTTATATGGGCCTACGTAAAAAATAAGGTGGCGAAACTAAATACAACTTTTAAGATAAATGATGTTTTGCAATTATGTATTGATACAATGCAAAACGTACCTGGTTCAGTTTGGAAAAATTGTGTTGAGCATGCTAAAAAAGTGGAAGAAAAATATCGTACCAAAGAAAATCTAATAGATATTGCAGTAGAACCCCTCATAATTAATCTTGGCGATGACGATGATGATGATGATGATGAAATGGAGGAAGAAGAAGAAAATTTATTTGAGTCAGAATCTGATTTGGAAAATGATATTTAATTTTGTACGCATAATCATTCTCTGTTTTATTCGACTTTTTAATAATACACTACTTGTGTAATAAAATATTGCTTAAAATGTAAAACGTTTAAGGTAATAAAAAAATCAAGTATAAAAATAAAAATAAATGTACCGCTTCGTTCAAATAGTCCAAACTATTAATTTTTTTCCAAGTCCAAACTATTAATTTTTTTCAAACAAAATTTTTATCAGCTGTTACCAAAGAAGTGTTCTTTACGTGAAAAAAATTTCAACAAAATTGGGTACTCACCATTAAAGTTACAGGTTAATTAAACATGGGTGTTCCTAAAATATCGCTAAAAACATGTATTTTTTTTGTTTATTACTTGATATCTCATATGCCAAAAAAAGCTAGAATTTTTTTTTGTATAGAAATAATGTAGAAATAAATGTTCTATCGATTAAATTTTGTTTCATTAAAATTGATCCAGTTTATTTTGAGAAATTAGATCGCAAACCCACGTGTCAATTCATTTGTCACGGATAGTAGATCTAGTGTGCCTAATTTGCGCTCCTCCAGTATACTCCAAATAGCCTTAGGGTCAAATATTCACAGGTAAAGTCTGAACTTATGTTAAGATAGATCGTAAAGAAAAACATTAATATTTCAACATATTGTCAAATAATAGCATTTTAATAGTTAAACCAATATGTTCCTGAAAAGTCAGAAGTTTTGAAATTGGATTTATCTCCTACTACACAGTGGGCCACAAGCATTAATAAGATTAAACAAAAATGTACGCAGGTGAGTCTAGTCTAGGTAGTCTAAAGTCTACAGATCAAATATTTTTTTACCGTTAAATGATACATTTTCCCCCTTGGGTTGTAATCTTAACATTTCTTTAGGAGGACTTCAAGACTTACTAACAATTTCCTGAAAGATTTATTTTAGTTGATTCATATACCTTTATTAACGCAGAATCAAAATATGCTTATGTTATTTATCCAATATTTACCGTTTTCAAGAAAAATGCAAAATAATAAATGTAAATCTTTGGGTTGGGTGACTTTTGAAACCAATAAGCGAGTTAATATCATTTTATACCAATCTATATATAGAATTAAATTGTAAGTTAACCCTTTTTCTTTAATGTTTAAAATCAAAAAAGCTTTTTTTTATTAATAAAATGTTTTTTAAAACTGTTATAATATGGAATTTTGAAGGTTATATCTTAAATGTTGGCTAGTGTTATTTTTTTAATCAGTGGTTCTCAATCATTTTGCCTTTCCATTTTAAAAAGAATTAAAATTTTGGGAAAGCAATGTATGCATGAAAAAAATATTAATATTATTATTATTGTTAATTTCCATTTGGATGTTCAACGTCGTCATTAGACTTTTTTTAATTTTGCCAACGGCTCGCGCTGTAAGACAAATTGTACAGTTGCATTCGCCTCTTCTTACTATTTTAATTACGTTTTTCATAATCAGGCATTTATGTCACTTTTATTAATTTGTAATTTTTAAATCTTATTTAAACGGTAATTTTCTGCAGTATAGTGATCAAATTGTTGTTGTTTATGTATTTTAAATCAAAAATACATATAAAACTTATTTGGAAACGCTTTTATAATAAATATATCAAAATTGACAAAAATTATATGAAAACATCAAAACTGACATTTTACATTTTCACACTCGTCAACAACTAATATATAAATAAATATTTAAGGATTTTTTAAATACTTATGTGGAACATTGTATTGAAAAAAAGTTTTATTTACTCAGGAGTAAATACCTTTACTGTAATATTTATAAAGAAATATGACCTTTAGGTCACTTTTGGTCTTGAACTAACTGTTCTTTTTGACCAGATACAGTTATTATAATCATTTCATACAAAATTAAAATGTCTTCCATAACATAACCTCAAAATATGTATTAACTGATTAATCTGTATTCATCCACTAAAATAAATTAAAAACATCAAAATTTCAATTGTAAAATCAATTTCAATATTTATAATATCATAGAACTGTTCAGAAGTATTACTATTTTCACAACAGGCACATTTTAACAGAAAATAATTACCAAGCTATAGCTTTTTTAATTTGAAAATGAAACCGCACGCAAAAGAAATAGAAATTTGTCATGGATAACTAGATAAGTAATAAGACACTAAAAAGAAATACTTTTTGCAATTTAAAATTAAGTATATTTTGATAATTTATTATCTATAATTAGTAACAATCGAATAAAAAATATTGTATAATACACAGGCAAAAAGTTAAATTTCGATTTCGTCGGTTTATTACCCTCGGGCCGGCCCTCGGCTTCTAAAAATCTACTCTATCGAAAAACTTTTTGCCCTTGTATTATAAATAACTATTATTTAAGTATATATTTAAACATGATGTATATCAAATATATATATATATATATATATATATATATATATATATATATATATATATATATATATCACATGTATCGTGGGGTGCCAAATAGGCAAAAACGTTATTTTAATACATAACGCTGCCGAAACATTTTCTGAGCGTACGAAATCACGGCTTGTTATTTCTACAACGTTTTACTGGAAGTAAACCGATCATTTCCTTGACTAAAAGCAAGTTGATATTTTTTTATATGACATTGTATAGAAATAAGCTGGCTTTTGCCATTACTTTTGCGTCAGTCGCATGTAGAAATTTATCACTCTGCAGAGCCCTGCATTGAAATGCATTGTAAACCTAACATTTTTCTTCTCTTGTGAAAAATTACATTTTTGAAATATCCGTTCTGCATTTTGGTATTTTATAGTCCAATCATTTTAGCTCAAAAAAGAGCTTTACCTCAGAATGGCGATTTCACACAGTTTCTTGATATTTTTAGGCAATATAGTATTTTATATTATAGTACATATTCTTCACCAGTAAAAAGTCCAGTAAAATAATAAATGTAAATTGCAATAAATGTAAACGGACTGATATTTTAAAGGCTAGTAGTGGATGATAACAGAATACTCCTGTTAGTTTTTCACCGGGTGATTTGCTTAAGGGGTGTCCGATCTTAAATTTTAGGGGTGAGTGCGGTTATCGCGCCAAATATGCCTCTTACGATAAAAACGCATATTACTAATTTTGTTAAGGAGCAAATTTCCAACAATTTTTAAAAATAATTTTTTTAATTTGTTAATAACAATCGAGTTACATTAAAAAATAGCCAAGTTGGAGATGAAATGGTTTTTTCGAATTTTCAGCCAAATTATTCATCGCAGGATGTAGCTCTTGAAATTCTCTGTAAGTTTCATATATTATGAATTTTCTTAGGTAGTTTTGTACGATTACAGAGGGCGCAATTCCTCTTTCACCGCCCACTGTAACCGTACTATAATACAACCAAATGAAAATTCATAATATATAAACTTATAAAGAATTTCAGGAGTTATAAGTTTGCTTATCCTCCGATAAATAATTTAGCTGAAAAAATCGAAAAAAGCAATTTTACCCCCAACATGGTAATTTTTGAATATTTATAACTCAATTGTTTATTAAAAATGATTTCTACAAAAATTGTTGTAAATTTCCTTCTTAACAAAATTGGTAATATTCATTTCTATCGTAAGATGCATATTTAGTGAGATTACCGAACTCATCCCTAAAATTCGAAATAGCGGAAACCACTGGTGAAAAACTAACAGTAGTGTCCTGTTACCATCCACTTCTACCCTTAAAAATATCAGCCCGTGTACATTTATTGCAATTTCAACATGGAATTCATTGTTATTTGAGTGGACTAATACTTAAAGTCCCCTGATTTTTCATGTGAGTTTTACTGTTTTTGAGTACTATAAATATAGTTTGACGCACGGATCTGCACCTACGGGAAATATGTTTGGAATGTGTGTGCAAGTGGGAGGCCCGATGTAGGCATGTACGCCTTATAACGCTCTTGACGGAAAGAAGAGAGCGCGAATGATTCTTCCCCCTTACGTCGGAGACTTTCTTTCATGCGGAGAACTATAACCAAGTGCACCGCGTAAAGGAAACCATAGTAGGAAAAGCGCATTTAAAAAAATGATACCATTTTGTTACAGAATTAAATAAAAGTACGTTTTTCAAGTAACTTTGTCCTTATTTTTTTTTTCTACTTTCATTTGTTTTTGAGATACTGACAAATAACCCTAGGCAAATATCAGTTTTTTTTTACATCTGTAGCTTAAAAATAAAAGAAAATCTGAAAGAATGTTTGATATAATGTTTCATATAATAGTTACTTAGAAAAACACTTTCTACTGAATTGTGTGCTCTACAAAAAATATTTTTTTTTCTTTGCCGGAATGCTTTTAGTTGCGTCTGGCTATATTTGATGCGCTGATTTCGGAACCTTTATCCGTTTTCCTCGATTAGCTCGTTTTTTTGAGATATAGCGCACAGTGTTTTTTTTGCCTTTAGTTGTGATAAAAAAAATTATTTAGGTCTAATTATTATAATTATAATTTTTGCCATGGATTGATTCTCTATTAGTGGGGCCCTAAGCCAAAAAAAGCGGATATAAAATATCTTTATTAATTTGTTGTTAATGGGCTTCTAAATTCAAAAAAATTGATTTTTTCGCATTTTTTCGATATGTTTTCGATATAAATTTTTTTTTATATAAATACGACTCTAATTTTTATACGAAATACTAACACAAATGTGCCGTTTATAAAAATAACAGAGGTTTTAGATTTAATCCAGTGACGGAGATTTTACCGAGGGTTATCGAAAAAAAAGCAAAAATTTTGAAATATTTTGTTTATTTTTTGGGGAGCAATAAATTAAATTTATTATGAAAAAACAAAACGAAAAATAAAAAAAAATACTTTTTCACCTTGCTTTAAAATAACATTAAATAAACATTAAATAGTTCAAAATATTGTTGTTCTGCTTTCAATAACTTCCCGTAAAAAGTCCAAACCCAGTTCAATCTAAAACTTTTTTATTTTTACAGGCGATATTGTCATACAAAACTTTTCTATGAAACATTTTTTTTGTATGAGTATGACCCAAGTAACCTAACTAACACAAAACATAAGTTATGCCAAAATTAACCTGACTAACACAAAACCTACGTTATGTTATAACATAACGTGAAACCTCAATCCGATGTAATACCCTAAAATGAATGGACTATTTATGGACGTGCAAAAACTTAAAATTTATTAGACCAAATTTTAATCTTTTTAAATCTGAAATGGGATATTTTAATTGCAGAACATTTTTAACCATGTTTTATAGTTTTTCTCATTACAAGTAACGGGATTTTAGAATTAGTAAAAATTATTAAAAAGATCAATTTTTATTTTCTGACCTCATAGCACAAAACAGTTCTAAGAATACTCTTAAAATACATATTGGGAAGTTGTATGACTTTAAGAATATGCGCTTTTTAACGGATAACATTCTTAGAGGGTTTTAAGACATTCAATGAACGCAAAAGCAAAAGCAAAAGCAAAAGCTTCTAATATAATTCTAAAAAAAATTTTGCAGAATATAGTTATAACAGTTCTAAGAATACTAAAAAGATCAATTTTTATTTTCTGACCTCATAGCACAAAAAAGTTCTAAGAATACTCTTAAAATAAATATTGGGAAGTTGTATGACTCTAAGAATATGCGCTTTTTAACGGATAACATTCTTAGAGGGTTTTAAGACATTTAATGAACGCAAAAGCAAAAGCTTCTAATATTATTCTAAAAAAAAATCTTGCAGAATATGCCCAGAATCTTCTTATAACTTGCAAAACTATCTAAGCAATTTTATAGGTCTGTCAAATCCAGTAAATATCCATACCTAATAGTGACATGTGTAAAAATGTTGTAAAACAATGTCTTAAACTACTCAATATATAACAGAAAACATTTGAAATTGTGGAATATTTTTTTACACTTCCATGTACCCTATTAACTTGTAGTTATATACATATCTTTTCCTGCTTAGGCAATCTTTTATAGCTTACAAATACTAGACATAATAGAATCACAAATAACTAGACTTAATACATCATTGCAATCACCAATAGCATAGTATATGATAAATTAGTTTTGTATCAATAGAGCCCCCAGACCTACGTCATTTTACTGTGGCTGGTTTTCGTATATATTTTACTAGGCAACCTACTTTATTTTACTGAGCTATAAATTTATTTGTGTAACTATTTTAAGACCTTCTGTAAGCTGCCAGACCAATCCGAAGGGCCAAACAACACACCAGACGCGATAAAAGGTAACATCGCCCTCCATTTTGCACGCCCATGGATAAAATTACCAAATAAAAATTACATAAAAGGAAAGCCTTTATCAATGTTAAGACGTGCAAAAAATCTTTACTGTGGTTCTTAGGGTTCCAGAGATATTTAATAAAAACTACTTTTCAGATGTACCTTTTATCGTGTCTGGGTCTGGGTCTTAAAATAGTCACCCAAATAATATATATAAATTTCAGTCGCAGTAAAATAACGTAGGTTGCCTACCTTTTTCCGAACTTTAGAGAGTCTGGCAGAAGTAAGGACCCACGGAGGGTGTCTGGGAATAATGAATGTTGGTTTTTCATAGCATTGTGTAAAACATATATGAAAACTAGCCACAGTAAAATGATGTAGGTCTGGGGTTTTTGAGATCTTGGACTAAACCATTAAACCCGTTTACATATGAAAAAGTAGTCATGGATTTATCAACATCCAAACTATGCATTGCAGAACAGGGGAAAACTGAGATAAACATGCAAAGAGATGCCAACAGAACTTTCTTAAAATATGTTTTAGAAGAATGAAGGGAGTAAAATCTAAGAATATACTATGCATATGCACAGCATAATTTCTAAGAACACTGGTTATGAGTGATAACAGAAATTTCTTAGAATATGCATTAGAAGAATGATATGAGAAAATTCTAAGAGTATACCATGCATATACATATATTATGCATGTTAAGCGCAAGTTTTAAGCATAATTAAACATTTATTCTGGCTCTTTTTTCTGTACAACAAAAATCTTCCGGTATTCTTAAAAAGTGACTTTTTAAATTTTCAGGGTCGGAAAAAAGACTCCTTCTCAGGGGCAGTGATTCAGTGCCAGTGAATACAACGGGATAATTTTAAACATAACCAAGAATTGTCAGATGTATCTATTTTAATAATGAAATAGGAATTTTTAAGCATGAGTTATTTCAAGCTATTTTCACGCTGCACAATTTAACGAAACAAAATAGTTCAAAATAAATGTTTACCTTTCCTTTTTGCGAAATGCCAAATGATAAAAAAATAAATGCAATGCAATCAAAATTTTCGAGTTTTTCAAGTTTAAATACATCTTTGTTTTATTTTTGAGCATTGAGCGAACAGAAATCAACGGAAATTAACAAATTTCTTTTTATACATTTTTTTTTTTAATCGGGACATGTTATATAACTGTTGCAACAGTTAGATACACACAGGTAGGTAAAATTTTTGCGCTTTTTAAGGTCAGTTGAAAATTTCTTGTTGATTTTTTGTTCTGATCAGAATTTTATAGAAGAAATCTAGCTTTTTAAAATGTATAAAATTTTTAAATGTTAGGCAAAAAATGTTAAACATTATTTTTTACCATTTTTGTAACATTTTTAATGAATATTTTAATTTTATACTGCACAAATCCAGATTTTCATTTGCATATTTAAATTTACCACTGCCTATTCAACAGCACGGTAAAATAACCCTTGTTTTTCAGTATTGTTTAAATTAAACTGTTTAATTTACAGAACGCGTTTGATAGGAATATGCCCACTCAAGTTTATTTTCGATACATAAAATGCCTCCGGGGCAAAACTTAATCGCATTTTTGAAAGCATTTGTTAACGAAACAAAAAAAACACGAATTCGTTTGCAAACATACTGATGCTTATTTAAATTGCTAAAGATACCTGGCAACCTTTGATTCATTAAAATTAAATTCGTTTAATTTTTACTTTTTGAAGTGTAAAAATTTAATAAATCATTCATTTGAATACCAAAAAGAAAAACAGTTAAAAAGAATACTGATAAAAACAATAATGCTAAAATTCCGAAGTACATAAAATTCGTTTTATTATATTATTTACAGCGCCTGCGTTAGAATAATATTATACGGTAAAATCAAATTTTCAAAAAAAAATCAAAAATCGTCCTAGAAAAAACGATGCCACGATATTTGTGAACACAATAACCCAAGAACAAATAATCCGATCAACTTGAAATTTTCAGGAAAAATCAAGTTCTACGAGGGTTAAACTTAAAAAAATCAAAAAAAGCTGAAAGAAAATTAAAATGCCTAATTTCATCATAAAAAATGTTAATTATACTTTTAAACTAATTTTAGTTGACATAAATAAAAATTTATAAAAAAAACTTAAAAAATCGAATGTTTTAGCACAAAAAATTGAAAAATCAAAACCTTAAAAAACATTTTTAAAAAAATTAAAAATGTTAGTTTAAATATAGAATTTTATAAGCTTTAAAATGATGTATCACATGACCCCCCTTTCCATTAAAAAAATATCCCACCATGCCCCCCCACATTTTAAGAGCTGAAAATATCAAATATATGCTAAAAGATAGTTTAAGTTGTCTTATTTAAGAGTTCTAAATTTGAAGTCGATATCTCAACTCGTTCAAAAGTTAAAAGGGGGGGGTGACTTTTGGACCGCACTGTATGTAATCAAGGATTTTCTTCTGAGTAGGTAACAAACAAGTCTTCGCTATTTCTTTTTAATTTGCATAATATATTATAATACTTTAAATATCTTTTTATTTTATTTATACTCGTGTAACTTTAAATGGCTGGCGGTCTAGTTTAGCACCGCAGGTGATTTTCTTTAGAAATTTCAAGGAGAAGTATTTTTCAAACAGACGCGCAGGGGCTCGCTTGTTTATTGTAATAACAACATACATAACCTACAGCGCCGCAGGCAAAAAAAATAGTAATCTGAAGGTTAAAATAACTTTAGAATGAGTTTTAATTTTATTTTTACTTGCTTGGATGTCTGATCTCTAATTATTTTTATTATATAAGATTAAAAGTGCATAGGTAGGTGCCTTAAAAAACGCTAGGGGGCTCAACGAAAACGCCTGGGGAGGCTTAAACCAAAGCCAGTGCTTAGGCTACCTCACCCCCCCCCCCTAGTTACGGCCCTGAATCGCATTTTTCAGAAAAAAAAATAAAAAAATTATAGAGTCGAACAACCTTTAAAAAACACCAAGTATATTTATAAAAGGCTTTCAAAAAAGAATGTGCTTACTTCAGATTTTATTTATCAGACATAAAGTGCCTTTCGAGGTGCCGTCAGTGCAAGGTCACATCCGCTTTTCTTTAAAGCATTCGTTAATTAACGCTTAACTAAAGAACATGAGTGCATACCGATGCATAATTTAATTGCTAAAAAGACATTTTAAAAAGGGTAGCAGTATATAGATATCGCTAGCGGTTATTACAACCAAACCAAGCGGTTATTATGTTTGTTTTTAACCTCGTATTATTCTACTTTATTAAGCATCCCTTAAGTCCAGGACTTATGTGGGCTAGTAGTGGAGGGTACCACCGGCTTAAATTGACTTTCGAACCAATATATCTAGGGAGTACGCCTTCGCCAAATTTCAATTATTAATTAACTGAAAAAGGCAATCGGCGCCAGTAAGGTTTGAACTCACGATCATTGGCTCAGTGTCAATGCTATATCGATGCCTTAGACCGCTTAGTCCTTCTACCGATATGTGGCTCTGAAAAGTGCAAAAAAGCACGAAATCCATCAGTCACTTCGGTTGGACGACTGCGTTAATCAAAACAAAAGTAGTTACATAATTATCACTAACTAAACTAAGCCATTCTGTCCTTTTTATTGGCCAGGTGAGAAGCCATATTTACTTTTTTCCAATAAAAACAAGCATAGTACATAAGAATGCAATACCGTGATTGGCTTACAAGATATATGACGGCACATCAAGCCAATCACGGCATCGCATTCTTATGTATTATGCGTGTTATGCGAAGCTGTGGATATGCCCTTAGTTAGTGATAATTATACCTGAAGCAGCCTTATTATGCTACCAATACAAATCTATTTAGGTAGTAGTTTTTGAAGGGTTAACTTTAACAGCACGACATAAAAGATTAAAATAGCACCAAGAAAGATCAATTTAGTGTTTTTAAAATATTTCTCACAGCAAAAAAATTATTAAACCGTTAGCAGCTTTTCGACTTGCGGTTGAAGCTCGTGAAGTAAGCAGGTAAAAGCATCATGAAAAAAGTTATATTTGGGAAAAGGAGTTGCCTGTTTTTGGCAGATGGTGTAAAGAAGCGCCCTCTTTAGAACGGTATCAAAAACGACAATTCGTCCAAAAGTGGAGTTAGCAGGTTAAGAATCTAAGCCGACGAATTTCTGTTTATATTGGGGACTATTTAATTGCACGTCTATTGTTCGCCTCACGGATGTGTACCTATTGACAATATGTGTGGAATGTGAGTGCGTCTCACTTTCACGCTTATGCCGCAAAGAAGAGAGCGCGCTTTACGTTCGATGATACCTCCCCCTTGCGTCGCAGCTTTTCTACTGCGTGGATGTCTATAGATAGTTTACTCCCGCGGTGGGTCATCCACGACAAAATAATAAAAATTACTGCGTATAAAATTAAATTAATGACAGTTTCAACACGACAAATTAATTATTTAATATAGTCAAAAAAGATACTTTGCACGACAAATCGATGGATTGCCCTAAAGGTTTGCATATTTAGCCAGTAAAAAAAAGAATAAAATTAAAATGTGAATTTGGGAGGTTATTTTATGTTTCTGGATCTTTTTTTAAGGGAAAAAGGTAAATATATATTATATTTTTAATTTTTGAACATTAATAATCGTTTTTATTATATTTCAGAAATAATGACATCAAACTTAAGTTTTGATCAATATTTTTGTGATGCACAAAATGATACTGAAAACCGGCCATATAAACGAAAAAATTATTTAAGGTCGATCTGTCTGTTTGCACTGAAAATATATATTTTTGGTTACAGATATTTCTAATGTTTAATATATTAATTTAATTTGCTGTTGAATTTATTTTTTTGACGTTCAAACCATTTTTCTGATGTGCGATATATTTATTTGTCGTGCAATCTACCTTTTTTTAGTTCGTTTAATTTCTTTGCCGGTTAATTTTTTTTTACTGTGCGAAATATTTTAAAACAGCTTAATATTTTTTTTGTGCTATTTTAATCTTTTATGTTACACTTAACCCGTTCACGGAAAAAAGAAATTATAGTCAAGAGCGTTATAAGGCATATACCAAGCAAATTATAATCGCTTATTATATAAATATAAGGCTTCCTGTTACAATTATGTGTAAAAAATTATACAGAAAAAGTCCAAAAGTCACCCCCCTCCTCTTAACTTTTGAACGAGTTTAGATATCGACTTCAAATTTAGAACTGTTAAATAAGGCAACTTAAACTATCTTTAAGCATATATTTGATAATTTTAGCTCTTAAAATGTGGGCAGGGGGGCATGGGGCGACATTTTTTTAAATGGAAAGGTGGGTCGTGTGATACATCATTTTAAAGGTTATAAAATTCTCTATTTAACTATATATTTTTTATTTTTTTTTAACAATTTTTTTTTGGGTTTAAATAGGGTTGAAAATGGGTATTTTTGTCAAAATTTCTCTAAAAAATCCAAACAATTTTTTAAAAATGCCTATTTTCATAATGAAAAAAAGTAAACTATACTTTTCAACTAATTTTAGTTGACATAAATAAAAATTAACAAAAAAAAAACTTAAAAATTTATTTTTTTAGCACAAAAAACTGAAAAATCAAAACCTTAAAAAACATGTTTAAAAAATTAAAAATGTATGGTTATATAGAGAATTTTAAAGGCTTTAAAATGATGTATCACACGACCCCCCTTTCCATTTAAAAAAATTTCCCACCATGCCCCCCTGCCCACATTTTAAGAAATAAAAGTATCAAATATATGCTTAAAAATAGTTTAAGTTGTCTTATTTAAGAGTTCTAAATTTGAAATCGATATCTCAACTCGTTCAAAAGTTAAGAGGGGGGGGTGACTTTTGGACCGCACTGTATGAAATACTTTAATTGTTTAGTGAATAATAAAATAAAATAAATAGTATAATATTTATAGCTTAAATAGAATTAATTATTGTCCGTGCTAATAATTTATAAAATATAATAAAATTTCTGTAAATTTATAATAGTGCCAGTAATAAATATAATCGTGCCTGTAATAAATATAATCGTTTCCAATTTATTTTTAACATTATTAGTTATAGTATTTCTTATAATATATAGACTAAATCACTATAATTTGCCACTGTTGCCAAATATCTTATAATTTATAGCGCAGAGCCCACTAATTTTTTTTCCGTGTTTATATTGCTGCTAAATTACACAGGCCCACAAAAAAAAGTTTTTTTCTGAGTCTTGGATTCCAATATGATATTCCTATGTATTTTTTCCTGTGAAACTGAATCCGCAATCCGTTTAACCCCTACACGTCAGGATTTTGACATAACCTCAAAAAACACCCGAAAAACTACTGAAACCGCTAAAATCATCTATGCCATACCACTGTCACGCCCCTGTCCCCAAATTGCTAATTCTATGACCCCAGAACCCCATAATCTCTTAACCTCATAATACTATAGCCCCATAACCTCAAAACCCCATAACCTCATTGAGTAGAAAAATCTAGTTTGGGAAAACAGAACAAATTCTTCAGTTTTTTTGTGGAATATAGTGATAGGTAAGTAACTCTATAACAACAAAATCCCCTAACACCATAACCTCAAAATCCCTTCATATCGTAACCTCATATACTATATCCCCTTAATCCCGTTATCCTATTCTGTGGAGAAGTCCGGTTAAAAAAATAATGAAGTAGACCTTGATTCATGACTTCACTCACAAAACTCTTATGATTTCGAGAACCGGACTTCTCCACAGAATAGGATGATGGGGTTAAGAGATTATAATATATGGGGTTACGGAGTGAAGGGGTTAGGAGGTGTGGTGGGATTTTAGGGTTATGCAGTTACTTATTCATAACTATGTTCTACAAGAAAATTTCACGTAATTGTTCTGTTTTCCCGAACCAGATTTTTCTACTTAATGAGGTTACGGGGTTTTGAGGTTATGGAGTAATGGTATTCCGAGGTTAGGGAATTATGGGGTTACGAAATTACGAATTTGGAGGAAGGGTGTGAAAGTGGTATGAAGTAGATGATTTTAGTGGTTTCAGTAGTTTTTCGAGTGTTTTTTGAGGTTATGTCAAAAACCTGACGTGTAGGGGTTAAACGGATTGCGGACTCAGTTTCAGCGGGAAAAAATACATAGGAATATCATATTGGAATCCAAAACTCAGAAAAAAACTTTTTTTTTGTAAGCCGGTGTTATAGTTTTATAATAGTATATTGTGCTACAAGGATGAAAAGAGTATATGATCCAAGGATGAGAAATAATGTTGTGTTAGACCGTTTTATATTTCTCGTCCGAGTATCATCATACGCTATTTTTTATTCGCTTGTAAACATATTTAAAAAAAAAAGGTAAACATAATAAGTAAAATTAGTTTTAATTTGGTTCTGCCAGTTATCTGACAATTTTCCATAAGGGACCGCCAAAGTACTTTGGCGGGCTGCAGTCCGCCAAAGTTAAACGAAAGACGAACACAATCTCATTTTCCATAAGGGACCGCAAAATTAATTTTTCTATTTTACGACTCTTATAAGCTTATAATCACACGCATTTTGCGTGTTGCTTGGTTAATAGCAGTAAAAAAGAGAAGAGATGACTATAAAATATATCAAAATATCATTTGTTCTTAGAATTTTAAACATGGTGTAAACTGTAATGCCAATCCAAAACAAAAATCCCTAAGGGCCACTTGCACCAAATTTTGGTACGGGATTAACTCAGCTAAACCGAGTTTAAGTTAAAAATGCTGCGTTCTGATTGGCCATCCGTCAATTTAATCCAAGTTTAAAGTTAAACCATCATTGGTGCAAGTGGCCCTAAATCAGTCATCAATTTAAATGTAAGTTTTTTTTTTAATTTTAGAGCAAAATAGAAATAATTGTATAAAGTACTATTGGTGGGCTGCAGCCCACCAAAGTAAAACAAAAGACACACTCTTAACAAAAGTGTCACTTTTAACTAAACATTTCTAACCGAAAAATGTCACTTTGAAATACAAGCGAATAAAAATACTGTTTTCAAGGCGCCAGGGGCGTAACCAGGTCCAAATGTTGGGGGGCTTGAGCCCCCTATATATGCATATATATGCGTAATTTTACTTTTAAAGTTTGATTTGGGAGGGCTTAACAAAATTTGGGGGGCTTAGCACCCAAGCCTCCCCTAGTTAAACCTTTGCAAGGCGCTTACGTAAATTGTCAACCGAGCACGGAGAGAGAAATTGGCAACCGTAATCGCCCAGAAAAATTTCGTCCGTGTATGCACTTTTTTTTATTGACATGGATTATTGGATTGCATATTATTATATCTTAATAAATAAAGGACCCCGCATGTTTTATAAGTAAATTGAATTTCCGTTAGATTGGCTAATTTTTTAATATGTTGTAGTTGATGACCAACTGATCAAAAGCTCTTGTGGGCCCAACTCAAAACCGCTTCTAGTTTTGGAGATATGGCTCATAAAAGCTTTGGCCATTTAAATCCGAAATTCTTGTAATTCTTGAAATTATTAAGAAACATTTACGTTTGGTTCTTATGTACTTATGTTAAAGAACATGTTAAGCCAAAGATATTATTTATTTTTACGAAACTAGAGTCGTAAAAAAATTTAATTTAAAAATTTTGTCGAATGCGCCAGCATAATATTGCACAAATGAGAAATGAAAAAAAAATACTTCCGTGAAATATGCTATAAGTTTTACAGCTCATAGTATGTGCCTTTTTAAACAAAAAACTCTGATGGAAAAACTTTTGGAAACTATTCATTTCCCCTGTAATAATACTTCGGAGTGGTAAAATTGTCTGCCATCTTAAAAAACGCTAAAAAATACCTAATAATTATTACATATAATTCGTTTGAAATAAAATATCCATCGATCCCAATCTAACATCATTTGAACAGAAACGTCTTCTGTGTAATATTGATGTCGATAGCTCTTTTAGTTAGGAAGTTATGATAAAAATAACAAGATCTGAAAAAATAATATAAAACGGATTGTTTTATAAGTTGAATAAGAGTTATCGACATCAATATTACACAGAAGACGTTTCTCTTCAAATGACGTTAGATTGGGGTCGATGGATATTTTATTTCAAACGAATTATATGTAATAATTATTAGGTATTTTTTAGTGTTTTTTAATACTTTTTTAAGATGTCAGACAATTTTACCACTCCGAAGTATTACTACAGGGGAAATGAATAGTTTCCAAAAGTTTTTCCAAAAGAGTTTTTTGTGCATTATTATGCTGGCGCATTCGCCAAAATTTTTAAATTAAATTTTTTTACGACTCTAGTTTCGTAAAAATAAATAAATTCTTTGGCTTAACATGTTCTTTAACATAAGTACATAAGAACCAAATGTAAATGTTTCTTAATAATTTCAAGAATTACAAGAATTTCGGATTTAAATGGCCAAAGCTTTTATGAGCCATATCTCCAAAACTAGAAGCGGGATTGAGTTGGGCCCACGAGAGCTTTTGATCAGTTGGTCATCAACTACAACATATTAAAAAATTAGCCAATTTAACGGAAATTCAATTTACATATAAAACATGCGGGGTCCTTTGTATTTTTGACAAAAAAATTGATGTTTGAGTTCAAATATCAACATCGACTATACTTTTTGCTAATGTTTACTCTTAGATATTTTTACAAGCTTTTATTTAGTTTAGTTTCTTGTTTGTTTGTTAGTTTGTTTACCTTAAATCTTTTGGTGGATTTTTTACCCACTTCCTTTATGGACTTATGCTAACCCATAATTATGGCAAGATCCTGGAAAATTTGGAAAGCTGCGTATTTTCATTAACGTTTTTTTGTATTATTTAGGGTTTGTCTTTAAAAAGTTTTGTTTTTATAATTTTTAATTTGAATACCTATGTTTTAATAGTATATTATTCAGTGAGTATAATATTTGCTATTAATCAATGAGGGTGTATTTTGGGACACGAGCCGATAGGCGAGTGGCCTAATCACCCGAATGATTAATAGCTGTTATACACGAGTAGAATACTATACTTTATCCACGGCTGTTTTGAAGTTTAAACGGTTTATTTTTACAGAACCGTGATTAATAGGCCTATTAATCACGGCCGTGGATAAAATATTTGACTATAATTGTAAAATCTATTTTATTGAAATTAAAATCAGAGATGTTTAATAAAGTTTTATAAACTCGATGAATTTCTAAACCTATCTCATTAATTTTTGACTACTTCAGACTTCAGACCACTGAAGTGTAATTTACACTGTGTAATGATAACTGTTGTTTCAGAAAATCTTATTTGAAGCTATTTGTAATTTATAATTGTAATTTATAATAGGATTAAATTCGTTGGATATGACTTTAATTTATCTGCTATTATTATTTCTGTTATTTTTAATAAACTTTAATTATACATTTTTAACAGAAAACAAAAACAAAAAAAGGTTGCTAAAGTTTTATAGTCAATAAGATATTCAATAACTCGGTTTGTGAGTTAGTTAGATTGAAATGAAATTTGAAGTTTTATTTTTTAAGATTATGACGTATAATTATAATTTTTTTGTGAGGTGATATCATCCTGATATAGTCGATGTATATTATAGAATGAAACTAGTAGATATTGTCAAACACCGACAGATATATTTAAAAAGTACTAAGCTAGGTTTAAATATATCTGTCGGTGTTTGACAATATCTACTAGTTTCATTCTATAATTTTTTTCTTTCTTTCAATTATCCAATAAGATCTTATTCTTAAGAATTATTGCGCTGCATTTTGCACATCTTTAAATTGCCCTGTATTTTTTTTTAAATTAGACTTACCCTGCAGGGCAAAAGTCATGGAAGAAGGCCATGGAATTTTGAAAACAGTCGCGAATGTGCTTTTACTGGGTCCGGCAGTTATTAGTATTTTTATTAAAATTGTCAATTTTGACAACTGTCTGAATGTTTTATTTAAGTACCATCGCGGCCAATAAATTCAGCTACACCCAAAAATGATACACATTAAAACCAACTTTAAAATTTTACAGACCTCTGTAATACTTAACTTAAATTTTAAATTTTGACAAGATATGTCAAACTGACAAATAATTAAATTTACATATTTTTTTAATAATGCCAAGCGAATTAAAAAAAGCAATTCTAACAGCAAGACTAAATTATGGTTTTAGTATAAGGGTATTTCTGTACGAATCCATACCACCTTGGTGATTGAATATCACGGATTTTCGTTAAACTTTTTTTATATTATCACCACTCTAATACTAAAACCCTTATGCAAAAAAAAGAATTGAAAAAAAATTTTTGGTTGAGATATGATTTTTTTTAAATTTTGTAATTTTTCAATTTTTGACGATAAAGAAAACAGCTTTATTTTCAATTTATTACTGTAAGTCTGACAATTAAAATGCAAAAATATAGACATGAAATTATTGGATGACTATTATAATCCTTCAAATTAAGAAAAAAATTTGGCAAAACAAAAAAACTTTCCATATGATTTAAACAAATTACTTTCTCAATCCAGTTTACTATCACTGCAAGTAAAATTTGAAAATCAGTCGGCATACAGGACAGGATATGCATCAACATCCAATAACTTCCTTAAAATATCTAGATAGCACATAAAAACTATTAGATATACAGAGGATATACTTTCTGGATATCCAGTATATCCCATGGATAGCCTGGATTGACATTAGATAGCCTGGATTGACATTAGATATCCCATGGATATCCAAATTTCCGCCTATATGCAGGATACCACTGGATCTTATCCAGTTCATGAACTGGATATCCACGATGGATCTCTAATGGATATCCAGTGGATATACTTTAGGGGGGTTAATAAATAGATGTCCACTGGATATTTCGTGGATATCCTGGATATCCATGGGATATGATATCCCGGTAATCTAATATTAATATCAATGGGATATCTAATATCAATCCAGGCTATCCATGGGATATACTGGATATTTAAAAAGTATATCCCCTGGATATCTAATAGTTATTATGTGCTATCTGGGATAAGGAAAATATTTTGGCAGACCAGAGAAAAATAATAAAATTTGTTGTCCTTTTAAGATACTATGTGCCTCTACTGCCTTATATTATACCTATCTATAAATTTTGTTATGTTATACAGTGTATATACAATAATATACACAATAATTTGTAGTTGGAGTCCATTGTAAGAGTTAAATGATTAGGTATAAAATAATAACTGACGGTCCTAATTCTCTTAAGCAAAACTTTATTTGATCTAATAAATCAAATAAAGTTTTGCTTAAGAGAATAAGGACCGTCAGATATTATTTTATACCTAGTTATTAATTGTTTACCTAATGCCTTTTTGGTCAGCTATAATAATTGCTAAGTGAATTTAATCTACTAATATTTTGTAGGGTCACTCCATTCGGCAGCGGTTTTTTGATAACCGCCGCGGCGAGAGCAAGCTACCGCTGGATGGAGTGACCCTAATCTTTTGTTCTAATGGAAAGTAGTTCTAATTTATCATACATATTTATGTCATATCATGACATATTATGTCATAGTCACAACTGCTGGAGCCAGTAAAAGCATGCGGCTTCTTTCAAAATTCCATGGCCTTCTAGTTTTCATGACTTTTGCCCTGCAGTGCGAAATTTGCTTTAACTCCTGGCTTTGGATTAATTTTTCCATCTTGCTTAATTAAGAAGCGCGCGCTTTTAATAAAAATAAGATCATGATTAGGGATTTTAATACCGAAACCGGTATTACCGTAATACCGGAATTTTATGCAAAAATCAATCAATTTTAAATTCAGTACCTACCGTTTTTTTACTAGGCCATAAAAATTATAAAATAAAGTTAAACTTACTTACGAAGTGGTAAAAAAAATCACCAAAAAGTTAAAATCTTTGTAAATCTTTTAAAATTTTGTTTTAACTATAAATTGAAACTTGTTGCTACCAAAAATTGGCATGGACTCTGAATAAGAAACCTACACTATAAAAATATAGTAAAATAAATACTGGTATTACTTGGCACCAACAAATTTAATTGTAAAATCAACTTTTCTTGTTTTTTTTTTTAAGTAAACAAAATAAAATTTTATTTAAATGATACGCGATTAGACAAGAGCCACAATGTATGGTTCAAATTTAAAGTCATGATTTACCATTAGTTTTAAACTAGAAATAATATTCGTTTTTATTATAAATTAACATTAGGTATTGCATTTTTTTTCCAATACCGGTATTAATAGTGCTGTTACCGGTAGTTTAAGGCCTATTGAAAAGCTTGCATAAGAACATAAAACATAAGAATGAGATGCCGTGATTGGCTTGCAAGATACATGGCGGTACATCAAGCCAATCACGGCATCGCATTCTTATGTATTACGTTCTTATACGAGACTGTGGATATGCCCTTAACATCCATGTTAAGGCATATCCAGAAGCTTGCATAAGAACATAAAACATAAGAATGCGATGCCGTGATTGGCTTACAAGATACATGGCGGCCCATCAAGCCAATCACTGCATCGCATTGTTATGTTTTATGTTCTTATGCGAGCTTGTGAATAGGCACTTACCAAAAACCGCTATTTCTGCATCATCATTAATTACCCGTCACTTCTGGACGTTTTTCGTCGACTATCGAACAAGTCAAACTTTATTTCCTGGTCCAAAAGTGAGCTTAAAAGTTAGAAATATATTTATCTTAGGGTCCTTCAATAAAAAAAAATAAAAAATAATATTTTTTCTGAAGTTTAACGAAAGTGGCAAATTTCCGAAAATTATGTCATTTTAAATAAACAAGCTAAATCCTGTAAAATAATATAACAAAGTTATTTTATTGTCAATTTTTCATACGTGTTCTTCCAAGTTAGTAACATCACATCCAATAAATTCCATTATTTCTCTTTTTTGTGCCTGAAAGCACAAAATAAGAGAAAAAAATGGCAGGTCATTATTTTTGATTAATCACATACACTACTAAATATCACCTTCTTAAAGAACCTTTAATGGTATTAAAGTATACCTTATTTTATAAAATATCATTAATCAATCTACATTAGGTATTAATAAAAACGTTAACGACTAAAAACTGTGTATGCGGTTTTTAGTAATATATTCTTCAACGTTTAAATTTTAAAGTTTAAATTGAGCGAAAATAACTTAAAATAAAATTAAAAAATAATGTATGTACCACGAAAGGCCCACTATAATATTAGATTTATAAATCAGAAGTTTACTTAAGTTATGTCTTAAATAATAATATAAATAAATACTGACTTAAAGTTAGAAATTTACTTAAATTCCGAATTAAAGTCAAAATTTTACCTAAATTTTTCAATTAGAATTCTACTTCAATTTCAACAATTTCAGAATTTTACTTCAATTGCAACATTGTCAGAATCTTACTTTAATTCCAACACGGTCTTTTTACTTGAATTCCGACTTAAATTCATAATTGTACATAAAGAGAAGAGTTTAGAGAATTTTAGTTAAATTCTGACATTAAATCGGAATTTTATTAAATGTTCAACCAAGACTTTAAGTCAGAATTGAAGTCTAATTAGCTAATTAAAGATAGATTTGAAGTAATATTTCGAATTTAAGTAAAAAATATTATACTGGCTTCTCCGTATTACACTATAAATTAATAAGCTATTTGTATTTAATTTTTACTTGTATTAGGTAATAAGAAAAGAATGGAATATTTTGAAAATTAGACTCATATACACAGATGCTTCATATGTAGCTATAAGGTCAGTTTTGAATCAAGATAATAATAATTTTCTCTCATACGTCTCAGAAACAACAAAGCGTGTCACGTGGTCATATGTCCTTCCCACTTCATAATCATAGAGTGGGAGGGAGCGCATGATAGTTACTATAACGTTACTGTAACGTGAATAGCTTGCTTGCTGGAGAGAGTTTTATAAGAATATATTTTTTCTAAGACTGCTTTAAAATGTAAGCAAATACACACACTTTTCAAACACAGAATGAATCCATTCTAGCTCTAGATATGGTATGAATATTCCGTATCAAGTGTTAGAATAAGCACATGTAGTGTTGTCTATAAAAGTAAAGAAAACTGTAGCAATATTAGCAAATATATATATATATATATATATATATATATATATATTTTACCATGAAATATTGAAAAATTTAATGCAATTTAAAGTTTTGCGTTAAAATTACATAAAGTTTATTAGTTTTTCTTAATATTTGACCAGTTTTTTTATCAATTTTTAGCTCAAAAAATTAAAACTTCTCCATCTATTGTTATATATTTAAACCTGATATATGTCACAACAATCTGACATAACCTTCAATTTTTGCCTTATAATTTGTTAATATGCGCTAAAATTAAATAAAAATGTTCTTTAACTACTGATTTGATAAAATTATTAAAAAACATTAATTGCTTTATTTAAAAATATGTGTTTTGTTGCATGTACAATGTCGTCACAGAAAACATTGTTTTTGACATTGTCCGCAGTTTAAAGCCATACAGTGTTTCATATTTGTCGAAGAAAAAGTAGTCTACAACACGTATGAAATAGTCATTCCGCGCTCGCGGGACCGTCATACTCGTCTGCCGGCTCGTATGAAAAACTGTTCGCTCGCAAGGAATATTGTCTATTCCATACTAGTTATATAATATACTATTCTAAACACTCATATATTTCAAATAAGAAAAATAAAGGCCCAGTCTTGAAAAACAATTTTTATATTTAAACACGACGATCGTTTCGGATAAATTTATCCATTCTCAAGTGAGTCGTTCACTAAAATAAACCAAAAAAATCAAAAAATTACATAAAGAATATAAATTGTTATAATTATTGTTAAAAAGCTAGGTTATGTTACTTAAAAATATAAAATTACTTACAATACACATGTTCACGTCAAACAACATAAAACAAAAGTAAAACCAATGAACTTGAGGAGTGGGGGAACAGGATTCCAATACCAATAAGTAGTGACACTACGTTGGCAGCCATTAAACGCATTCTTTATTCTAGGGGGTTCAAATTTTTCACAATAGGTGGTGCGATTTGGTAACTTTATAAGGAATTTTATCATCAGAAATTGTAGACTCTGTTATCGTACTAGTTTTTCCCGGTAATACTTGCGGTTGAAATTTTGATATCTTTATCTGTGAATTATAATTCACAAATAATTATTTATTATATGTTTGAGCATTTTTGAGACTTTTAAATGGTAGTTTTTTTATTTTTATTAATTTCCGTAGTGTAAGTGTATATATAGTTTTTTAGTGAGTGATTAGTATACAAGAAAAACTTTTCTAATTATGTCTTGCTGTGTCATTGGCTGCCGCAGTGTAAAAAGAATAAATCTAGATAAAGTTTAATTTTTTAAGTAAGTTGGGATTATATTGACTTGTACATTTTGCATTTATATGTATATAAAACCACAAATTTAGTGTTTAATTTATAGCCGGGGTTTTCTATTTTACAGGTTTCCAAAAGATAAAGCATTGTTGGAGCAATGCCTTGATATTTTTAAAATACCCAAATCTACGTAGGTATACTTTTTCTGAGAATAAATTTGTTTGCTCAAGGCATTTTAAATATGATGACATGGCTTTTGGAAAAGAGAAAGTACTTCTGAAGAAAGCCAGAGTTCGAACTTGAAAAAATAGGGTGTGTATTTCAAAAATAAGATTTTCATATGTACATTTTTTTATTACAAGTATTTATACAATAGAGTGTCTGGAGTTCCGACCGATTTTGCACTGTTGTATATCTATAGATATTAAACATAACGTAACCTAACTCTTTGGTGTAGGTCAGTTTTTTTGCCTGTTTGGTGTTTTTGATGCCTTGCCCCCATTTAAACGGGGGCATAGTCCCTATTCAAACGGGGAGAATACAATTCTGACCAAAATATACCTTAAAAGCTTTAAAATTTTTAATATCAAGTGGTTGGAATACTAGGGGAACGTTCAAGTATTATGTAGGGGGGGTCATTTTGGAGTGTTACGCCCATGTTAATGGTATAGGAAAATAGCGTTACAGGGGGGGGGAGGTCCAAAATGATCAAAATTTCCGTTACGTAATACTTGAACGTTCCCTAGCCCCAGAGCTAGAGTTTCGACTGGTTGGAAGTTATGACTCGAAGCTCCCTTTATAAAATTCATTTAATTTTAGATCAGTGAATGCTACTTTATAACTAAATTATGATGAATTTAATCAAAATTGACACTGAATAAAAAAAGTAATAAAATTATTAAGACTATGGTCACTTGATCAGTTGTTACTTTGTCTAGTGTTTTGGTGGTTAGCCGTTTGGGTTTGTGGAAGTTTTCACCTCAAATCAAAAGCCCAAATCGACCAAACACCAAAACACACTAACACACCAACTAGACAAAGCAAAAACTGATCGAGTGACCCTAATTAAGACAATTTACACGCCAGTACCAAAATGTATAAGAATGAAGGTTTGAGAAAATATTATATATGACCTACCTTGTTTTTTTTATTTTATTAGTTATTTTTTTAATTCTGTCATTATTTTTTTAATTTTATACATTTCTGTAATTTTTTTAAATAGAAATATGTTTTTTTGAGAAATAAATGTTTTTTTATACCGTTTTTAAATCCACTGACATTGTACATAACCCTAAAAACTTCATTGTCAATAAAGCACGGTGCTTTAAGCACCAGAGATAAGTTGGTCTCTGAAAGCACCAAGATGAAAATTCCCTATAAAGTTACCAAATCGCACCACCTAGTGTGAAAAATTTGAACCCCCTAGAATAAAGAATGCGGTTAATGGCTGCCATTCATATTAGCCACTTGTTCAGACGCCATTCCTGTTCCCCCACTCCTCAAGTTCATTGAGTAAAACACATATTTGTGATTTGTAAAAATCAAGATATATTTAATTCCATTTATTTTACTTTTAATGTTGTCAAATTGTGATTGATATCTTGATTTTTACAAATCACAAATATGTGTTTTACTTTTGTTTTATGTTGTTTGACGTGAACATGTTTATTGTAAGTAATTTTATATTTTTAAGTAACATAACCTAACTTTTTAACAATAATTGTAACAATTTATATTCCTTATGTAATTTTTTTGGTTTATTTTAGTGAACGACTCACTTGAGAATGGATAAATTTATCCGAAACGATCGTCGTGTTTAAATATAAAAATTGTTTTTCAAGACTGGGCCGTTATTTTTCTTATTTGAAGAATGGTTCTTTAACCGAAGAAGTTCTCAAACTCATATATTTACCTAAAGCAGTCTTCGTCCTGACGTTTCTGGAATATCCCATAGGATGTAAAATGGCCCAATATCTATCCACAGACACAGCCACCAGACAAAATATAGAAATAGTACACAACACCACTAGCAAAGACACTGTAAACAAACAAGCATGTAAGTTTGTCGGTAGCCCCACGGATGACATAATTGCAAAGGGTATCCCCAGAAGGCCGACTAGGAAGTCTGCAGCTGCTAAGGAGATAATGTAGTAATTCGTCCTTCGTCTAAGTTTACGTTCTTTTTTGAAAACGAAAATAACCAAGGCATTGCCAATCACAGCGAAAGAGGCCACCAGCACTTCACACGCGGCGTAGTAGAGATTTAGTTCCTTTTTATTGTATTCAAACTTTGTACCGTTTAAAGTTAGATTCGTTTCCGTATTCATTTTAAGAATAGTTCAAAACCATATTTAAAATAGACACTATTTTTTAAACATTTATCATAGTATCACAACAATTTTTGGTATTTTAAAGTTAACCACTTTTATCACAAAAAAAATTTCTAGGTACCTAAAACAATAACAAAATCACACGTTTGAATTAAAAGAGATCTTTTCAAAAATATTAAGCAATATTTTTTTTACAACAATCTACCTATGTAGTCTATTTTTTGCTATTTTCAAAAGCTTTTTATTTGCTTTACTTTTTCGCTTATCCGTTTTTAAAAGCTGTTTTTATTTATTTTTTCGACACAACGTTTGCGTCTAGATTTCTTTATGTGAATCTTCACATGTTTAACTTCTTGTTCACTTATTTTCCTGCAATTTCTCAGCCGCCTTCCATTTTCACAAGAATCTCATTACGTTCTAAACTGTTGAACATCTGGAACAGAAGAAAAACGAAATGAAAAAAATCTGTAAAAAGGTATGTTTAGAGTGCTTCGCATTTCAAAGTATGTTCTTAATTTTAAATACGTCTGCCACTCGGGTCTGAACAGTAAATTATCTATAAGTTTCATAAGTTCAATATATTATTAATTTTCATAGGTACTTTGGTACGGTTACAGAGGGCGCAACTCGACTTCCAGCGCTCACTGTAACCGTAACTTAATACATGAAAATGCATAATGTATAAAACTTATAGAGAATGTCAAGTGCTACAAGTTCGCTCATAACTACTTATCCTCCGATGCATAAATTGGCTGAAAAATCGAAAAAAAAATTTCACCCCCAGCATGGCCATTTTTGAATATTTATAACACGATTAATATTAATATGATAAAAAAAAATGATCCAAACAGAAATTATTGAAAATTTTCTCAACAATATTGGTTATATGCATTTTTATCGTAAGATGCATATTTAGTGATATAACCGCAGTCACCCCTAAAATTCAAGATAGCAGACATCCCTTACGCAAATCACCAGGTGAAAAACTAACAGGAGTGTTCTGTTACTATCCACTACTCTGCCTTCCTAAGCTGTAAGGTCCTATCTGTGTATGTTAAACCTATGTAGATAGGATCTTTCAGCTTAGAACGGCAGTACTACCCTTTAAACTATCAGCACGTGTACATTTATTGCAATTTAACACATGAATTTCGCGTTATTTGACTGGACTAATACTGTATTTTAGACCAGGGTCGATAATTTTTGAAACCAAAAAAAAAAAATAGTAGGATGAAACCCGTTAAAAAAGGAAGAGAATATAACAAAAATGAAAGGAAAAATAATTTACGGGCGATCTGAGGTCGGGAAGTGGAAGGGGGTGAGTTGTTAAGGGTAAAAAACGATTTCCGGCAAAACTAAAAGTCCTATGGAAAAAAAATAAATGACAAAGTTGTAGGTAATAAATTTAAACTTTAATTACTTGAAAAATGTAAGATTCTATGTAATAATAATAAGTAATTAAAGTGTAAATTTTACTAAATAGCTCAAAATTGTAAATAGTGATTAAAAAAAAATCGGATTCGAGTTTTTTTCTTTTCTTTGCATTTTCTGAGAACATTTACCATAGTAATGTATATATTTTTTTACATTATCAGAAAGAAGAGATTTCAACGAACAAAAACCTCCCCGACTTTTTTTTAAGAAGCTAATATTTTGACGCGAGAATTTTCGTTTGAAAATTAGGGTGTTTTTTCTATATTAAGTCAAAATAAAGTGAAAAAATAAATATTTCAAATCAAAAAAATTACAGTGTCTTAAGGACATAAAAAGGTAAGTTTTCACCAAATTTCGTGAAAAAAAAAATTTTTTGCATAAGATAAAAAGTCCAAACCAAAAACTTGATTATTTGAATTTTTCACATAAATTTTGAGGTTATGTGAAAAAAGTGTAATTACAAAAGTTGTAGGTCTCTTTATTACCTACAACTTTGTCATTTAATTTTTTTCCATGGGACTTGTAGTTTTGCCGGAAATCGAGATACACCGTTTTTTACCCTTAAAAACTCACCCCCTTCCACTTCCCGACCTCAGATCGCCCGTAAATTATTTTTCCTTTCATTTTTGTTATATTCTCGTCCTTTTTTAACGGGTTTCATCCTACTATAATTTTTTTTCACTTTTTACCATTTTCAAAATTATCGACCCTGGTCTATTTATAACTACGGCAGTTGTTTATTGTTCAAACGTAGTCATTTCACTCTCTGATCCGTGTACCAAATTTTATATGGATTCACACGCTGTTCTAGACGAACTTTTTAATGAAATAACAACTTCCATTTTTTTTCTTTTAAGACCAAAATTTTAAAAATCGTTAGAGCCGTTTTTGAAAAAAGTGTGTTTAATATCTTTGATATTTCACGCTAACATACTCGATTTGCCCTCGATGACTCGGATTTTGACTAATGGCTATGGTATCTAAGCACTCCCACCAATTTTTTTTCAAAACGGTCCATTAGTTCACTATACTGGGTGTCCCACCAAGTTCTTGATATAGCCTATCTCCGTTATTTGAAAAGGTATTAAAATTTGCAAAAAATAGCATTAAATCAAAGCTAAAGAAAATTTTACTGACTTATTCAAAACCGCCCCTTGCTTACCCACTCCATTGAAACCACCCCCAACTTCTGTTTTTCAAATAGCACCCACCAATTTTTATTAAAGACTATGAAAGTGTACTTCATTCTAAATTCAACCATTTATTATAAGTCGTATCTTAGATTTTAAGGGGCTCTAAATAACAATTACTATTTATTAATAGAAGGGTGGTATTTAAAACAAAGTTGCGTGTGGTTACAGGAGAATGGGTTATTATGAGTTGGTTTTGAATATATTAATCAATTTTATTTTGGGTACAATTTAACGTTTGGACTTTTTGGAATATTTTCTGGTTAAATTTAGAATGAAATGTGCTTTCCTATTTTTTTACTAAAATAGGGGAGTGCTGTTTAGAAAACTAGTTGGAGGTGGTTCCAAGAGGGTGGGTACTACCCCTTGGTAGTTTTGCATGTCAGTAAATTCTACTTTTACTCCAATTAAATTTTATTTTTTTTAAACTTTTTTATCTTTTTAAATATCGCCTAAAACCTGGTGGGACATTATTATTACTAAATAATAATTGTTATTGAAAGCCCCTTAAAAGAATAAGATACTACTTATAATACATGGTTTAATTCAAAATGAAATGTAATTTCATATTCTTAAATAAAAATGTGGGTGGGATGTGCTTTAAAATCAGAGGTTGGGGGTGGTTACAAGGGAGTGAGTAAGCAATGGGGGGGGTTGAATAAGTCAATAAAATCTTCTTTGGCTCCCATTTAACGCTATTTTTTACAAAAAAATTACCTATTCAAATAACGGAGATAGATAACTTGTCAAGATCCTGGTGGGACACACGGTATCGTGAACGGATGGACCGTTTTGAAAAAAAATTGGTGGGAGTACTTGGGTACCATAGTGGTACCACTGTGCCAAGTTTGGTCAAAATCTAATACATGAAGGTCAAACAAAGTATGTTAGCGTGATATATCAAAGATTTTTTTCTAAAGAACACATTTTTTTCAAAAACGGCTCTAACGATTTTTAAAATTTTGGCCTCATTTTTTTAATAAGAGCTCATATAACAAATTTCAAATCGAAAAAAAAAAATGGAAGTTGTCATGCCATTTAAAAGTTCTTCTAGAACACCGTGTTTATCTTTAAAGCAGAATTCTTTTGTAAATAAAATCAGTATGTTGTGGTCACTACCCACTGGCCAGTGTATACTATAGTATATCCCTATAGGGATATTTGAACTAACTTTAGGGAGCTTTGTGTAAAACATTCGCTTTAAGGTAAAATAATTATGATCAAAGGGGATAATTTAACCCGACATTCCAAAAATTTCAAGCAAAATATTATGGTACAAAGAAGAATTGATCACATACAAAACACATAAGCACGAAAGAAAAAAAAATGCTTAAAGATGCACTGATATAAAAAGTTGTACTAAAGCTTCTTTAAAGATAATAAATACTTCTTACGTTGGAATTGTAGCTATTCTATGCACTGATAATTCGTTACCGAACAATGTAAAAAATATTTCCTGCTTTTTTATTACCGGCTATCGCTAGCAGAATTTTAAAAGAAACTGTAAAATTTTGCCGAATTTCATAACGTTATTTTAAAATAGAGTTGTGTTGGAAATTCGATATATCATTCTATGTAGTATATTCGATGTAAGCGAGTTCGATGCCGAAGTAGTTAGGCTTGGCTTCGCGTGTTTTTAACGGCCGTGAATGTTGATCAAGTTTTTTCTCAATTATTATGTTCAATAATACAATTGTTTTAATTCCGACATCAATATCTAACAATTTTAATTTTAAAACTTGATTTTACGTAAATTTAAAGCGTTAATTAGATTTAGTCAAATTCCCTATAAAACAGTAAATAAATCGGTTTAAATAATATGAATTTTATAAAATTATCATAATATTACTCTCTAATTTTACCCCTAGCAACTATGATTACACTGTCCCACAAAGAAAATATACTTTTTTATTTATAACCTATCTTAAAGCATTTTGCTTTCCCATTTCAAAATTTTTCAAAATTTCGGGTGCGGCAAGGGGGAAAAATACATTTTTTACAAAAATTTGAAAATTGCTATATAGGGGTTTTTCAGGTTGCTGAAGTTGAATCTAATAATAAAAAAATTTCCCCGCAGGGGTGAGGGGGTAAATATTTTAAAATATGTTTGTCAAAATTGGTATATAGAGGTATTTGGAGTCGACGAATATGAATCTGATAATGTTTTTTTTCTAATTTTACCCCCTGAAGGGTGGGGGGATTTTTCGTGAAAACTGGTATATTGGGGTTTTAGATGTAGCTGAAAGTGAATCTGATAATAAAAAAAATCTAAATCCACCCCCTGAGGGGTAGGGGGTAGTTTTGCAAAAAATTGGTAAATTGGGGGTTTTGAGGTTGCTGAAAGTGAATCTGAGTATAAAAAATTCCATCTCCACCCCCAAAGGAGTGGGGGGTAGTTTTTGTGAAAATTTGTGTATTGGGCTTTTTAAGGTTGCTAAAAGTGAATCTGATAATAAAAAAAAAACATTTTACGCGCGGATGTGAAAATGGGAAAGCTATTTTACTGGACAGTGTATTTTCTTCTGGTTCCAAATCTTTTTTCAGATTTGGGCTACGACCGCACAGTTTTTATATACAGGGTGTTTAAGAAAAAAAAACACATTTTTTTAAATGTCTGTAGATCTTGCATTAATAAAAAAATTTTTATTAAATTTGGGTGACTTATAAAAAAAGGGTTGTGCCTTTTTTTATAGTCAATTTTTTTTTAAGTAACGAAAATAAAAACATTCTGTATTTATCTGGCTGTATTTTGTTTTTTTAATTTTTAACGGGGAGCTTCTAGAAGTGGCGCTACGTCACTTTAAAGTGCCCTGTGTCGGAAATTTTAACACGAATATGACCCACCTAAATTTTAAAATGAAAAATTCACACTCCCCTTATTTGTTCAATGGAGTAAGAGTATAATCCCTGATTTTTTTCATAATTTTTTAAAAAAATGTATTATTTTTTAAGGCATAATGATTTTTATTAATTTTTCTCAACACGGCACGATATAAAGGAATCGTAAATGGACAACCAAAAAGAAATCATTTTTTTTTTCAAAATGGCGGATTTTTATTTCCAGCGAAACCAGAAGTGCCAAAAAAGTTCCTAAAATACCCAGTATATGGGACTTTTTATCTAAAGACAAACAAAACTTTAAAATAAAATTGAATTGCCTAAATTTTTATTGTTTTTTGAGGTTGCCCATTTACTATGTCTTTATACGGTGCCTTGAAGAAAATAAAAGAACCTTGTGCCTTAAAAAATAAGAAAACCCGAGACATAACTTTTTAAAAAATTGATGTGATAAAATCGTCGGAAATTGTGAGGAAAATCCTAACAAAAATCGTTACAATTGTGACAAAAATTACTTGTTTGGATAGTGTTACGTGACACCCTGGGGGAGGGGGGTGTTAGTAAATGTGACAGCCTGCCCTGCCAGGGGGGGAGGGGGTCAAAAATTTCAAAAAATTGCTTAACGTAATATATGGACAGCCCCAAAATTACTTACTTGGATAGTTTTAAGTGTGACCCTGTGGTAATAAATGGCCAGCCCCTTAGTATTTAACCCCATTCCCAATATTTTTAACATGCAAATATGCAGATTTAGGTTCCCCGATGATGAATTAGATTGACCTTATTTATATTATTTTGATATTTTGATTGGTTTCGGAGTTGGAAATTGGAAATCAAAAAACAAATATGCCATTGTATAGGTAATTTGAATACCTTTTAATCCCCTTTCTATTTAAAATGTTGCCTCCCTGCGTCCCTAGTCATATTTAAAATAATAAAAATATACGATTTACGTAAAAAGATAGTTTGTTATAAAATAATATTATGAAGTATATATTTTTTTAATTTTAAGTCGATATCTTACGCTGTTTAAAAGTTAGAGGCACTGAACCATTTAAAAAAATAATCCTGTACATAGGTATTTTTTACCAGTGAAAAAAGAAGGGCTCAATAGATTTTTACATGTATTGAAATCTTCGCCGAAAAGTCAAAATCTTTGACCATGTTTTTTTCACATTTCTCGACGTATTAGACCTTCCTGAGTCGAAATCAGTAAAAAGAATTTTGCGTCCGTCTGTCTGTCTGGCTGTCTGTCTGTGTGTAAACTCGCTAACTCCATTTCAAAAAAAGATATCGACAAGCGGTTTTTGTAATATTGTTTCTTATCATATTTTGAAGAGCTGTACAGATTTTGGGGTAAACGATTGGGGGTAAGGGAGTAAAAAGTCCAAACGCCTATTTTTAGCGTTTTTTTTTTGTTTATAATTTTAATTAAAAGTTAATTATTATTGTATTTTATTAATTTAATACTTATATGAAAGATTTATTTAAATTTCTCAAAAAATGTCATAAACTATTTTTTCCTAAAACACATTGTTTTCTGGATATTAGTGTTTAATGCAGTAAAAATTTTTTTCAGGATAACCTATTTATTTATAAACCGTTTTCAAAAAAATGTATTTCAAATGATAGCTCTTTTTAAGCCCTACAAAAAAATGTTATATACAGTTTTTGCTAGAATATAACATTACAGACTTTCAAGCTTTAATAAATTATTCAAGACGTAGGTGTATTAATGGTTGCCTATTCACACAACTTTCTATTTCATAACGTTTCTAATTAGGGCCTAGCGCCGATGTTTTGACAAGGTGCTTGCTACTGTTCAGCTGGTTTTAAAGTAGTTTTAAAATGATAAAAATTTTCGTTGAATATAAAGCAATATTTGGGTTATTCGAAAGTTGAATTGAATCTTCATCCGCAGACACCGTGGCAGTGTTCCTAGTTTCGCCTTATACATACACTGCCGGACTTTTATATTCCGGACACCTAAAAAATTGCCATTTTTTTAATTCAAATATTTCGAAATCTAATTAATGGATTTGACTGATTCTTTTTTTGTTTTAAAGCTTAAACATTCTCTACTTTTGTTTGTATTAAGAAAAATTAAAAAAAATATTTTTGTATTAACAGCAACAAAAAATATATGTTTTTTTTATATTTTTACTTATGCTTTAGGAAATATCAGGATTTTCCTGAAAGTTTTCAGTTTTCTCAAAAGTACTAAATCAGCATTGTTGTTTTTTATTTGAAGCTCATGTCTTTTACTTCTTCTACAGTTTGTTCATCCCGGGGCAACTTTCTATTGCCGTCTGACGGAGACTTAACTGTGATTTCGCAGAACTGCCGCCGGATGGATTAACCCTATTTTTCCTTCTACTCAAGTCTATCAAACCCAATTACTGTTTTTGATAAACTTGATTAAAAGAAAAATGTAACTCGATTAAGGTTGACTATAAAAATGACAACTTTCAGGAAAATCCTGATATCTCCTAAACCAGAAGTAAAAATATAAAAAATAAATAAAAAGGAAAATATTCATTAAAACTGCGGAAATAAAAAAGACTTTAACAATTTGATAAACAGTTGCAGTGGCGTACCATGCAAGTCCTAGAAGAGGGGGCATACATTATTTGTTGCTGTTAATACGAAAAAAAAAATGTTTAATCATTCTTAATACAAACAAAATTTACTTTTGAAAAGTAGAGAATGTTTAAGCTTTAAAACAAAAAAAAAAGAATCAGTCAAATCCATTAATTAGTTTTCGAAATATTTGTATTTAAAAAATGGCAATTTTTTAGGTGGATCGATTTTTTTGCTCTGAAGTGTATTAGATTTGCGTTTTTAAAATTAAATGATTTTGCATAAAAAATTATTTTTATGGTTCAGTATTATTTGCTGTTTCATGTCTTACTACTAGGTTTTTACTAAGTATGGTACGTAACTTCAAAAATGGCAATTTTTTAGGTGTCCGGAATTGAAAGTCCGACAGTGTATTACGATTCCAATTTTCTAATATTGATAAATAAAATAAATTTAAGAATGAGTAGGTAATAAAACTAGTAACGTGGATCAGAGAAATAAAGGGGTTGCGTGTTTTTCTATGATGTGGTAACAAGGAGAGTTATTGAGACAGGTTCTCATTTGTAAAATGCACTTTTATATGCGTTTAAAGAATTTATGCTGTTTTGGTTTGAAAGATTAAATCAGTAATCTACTTAGTTAATTACTTTTTTACGAGGATTATATATGGAGCTTTCTTCGTCAGATCAACACGGCGCCGTACCTTCATTTCTCCGATTTTGCTCAAATTTGACACATCCTCATCAAATAGGGTCTAGATTACTAGACCGAAAGGATTCTGCTAGAAAACCACTAGGTTTGGAGATATTAGGGTGGCTCAATTTTAAAGTTTTTTAAAATTCCAAAAACATGATTTACATAAATCTAAATAATAGGACTTGTGTAAAAGATAAAAATATATTTTTGCCAGATATCAAAAGAACATTAAATTTCACTTTTAACTAAGAAAAAATTTTTGTCAAATTTAAAAATGCTATCCCCAAAATATTTTTTTTTCACTTTGGGTTTTGCCGGAATTGGCATAAATATGTTTTTATTTTAAATAGAACACCCTGTAATTTTTTACATTTTTTAATTCAGCCTAAAATTCTATGTATAAAACACTGACTGTTGTTTTACTCTTTTTTTAGTTGGTTTTTATTGTATAAAAACGAGATTTACATATTTTACCTTGTTTTTACTTACTTTTTAAGCTTAAAAAAATATAAAACTGATATTAAAATAAAAATTTGATCAGTGACTGTAAATTTGAGCTAAAAAAACGGTTTTTTCTCCTGAACTCCTACTTTTTAATGTCCATGTAAACTTTATTTCTAGAGTATTTTTCCGCTATTTTTGTAATGCCAAACTTATAATGTACTTTAAAGATTAACTACTTTACTTCAGTCCCAGGTCTGGCCAAAAAAGAAAGTATTTATAACTTAGTTTTTTTTTCATCATATTTTAGAACTTTACATATTTTTCTTAAATATATTAAATAATTATATTTAATAATTAATATTAAAAAAATAACAGTGGCGTAGAAATTTTGTAGATTTTAAGGTTCTGAAATAATTTTAAAACGTATTCAATATTTCCTTAAATGTTGGTATATAGAGGTTTTTAAGGTCTCTAAATCTGAATCTGATATTAAAAAAAAAACCATCCCTAAAGGAGAGGGCTGGGGGAAAATAGTTTTGTTACAACATTTTCATAAAAATTGGCATATATGGGAGGGTTTGGCTTAGTTGGCTACCGCGTCTACATGACAAGCCAACTAGCCAAGCTAGCGTGGTTGATTTTCACTGGCGCCGATTTTTCAGTTAATTAATAATTTAAATTTGGCGAAGGCGATAAGTGAAGCGAACGCTCCCTATAATAACTGGTTCGAAAGTCAGTATAAGCCGGTGGTTCCCTCTACTACTAGCCCACACAAGTCCTGGACTTAGGGGATGCTTAATTAAGTAGAATAGTACGAGGTTAAACAAACATGTAAACATGGCAAACTTGTTATAGAAGAGCTTAAGTAAGTAAAAAAAAGGTAAATTATGTGTATCTCGTTTTTATACGATAAAAACAAAAACGAAAAAAAAAGTAAAAAAAAGCAATAATTTTTTTATATATAAGAAAGTTATCTATCTGTCGTTAAAATCAAATGGACAGGAAACAGTGAATATATTTTTATAGACTGTCAATTCTTAACTTATTTAATTTTTTTATACATAAAATTTTCGGCTGAATTAAAAAATATAAAAAATTACAGGGTATTCTATTAAAAAAATGACTGATTTCTGCTTGAGCGTTTCTAATCAAGGCGTCTAGCCGAGATCAGCAATCACGTGAAAGCAGAAATCACATTATGCGCTCGTAATACAAACAATCTTTTTTCTACGATCTAAAATAAATAAATAAATAAATTTCAGATAGGAAGTTACCTTACAAGGTAACAGTACTTGAGTACAATTTTCTGCAAATCTGTTGGTGTAAAAATAAAATCCTAATGATAGTAACTCTCCATAATTCCTTCATCAAATATATAGCACACAAATATTAGGCACACGAAATGGGATTTGATTCCAAATAAATAATAATTTCATATTAAAAAAATGGCAGACCAACATCTCGTCGCATATAACTGACAGCTGTTTTACGACTGCCATGCCGGTTGCCTACACTGTGCGCGCGAAAAAAAAAAATCGGTTTTCTGCTTGCTGTCATGTTAACGAGCAGAAAAGTAAAATACTAAGAAATAGGTTATTTTGAAGTCTGAAAACTTTATTTGTTTTTTTTTTAGAAATGTTAACTTTTCTATTAGATCGTAGTAAAACATATTTGTGCCACTTCCGGCGAAACCGGAAGTAAAAAAAAATAAATAAATCCGCCATTTTATAGCCGATGTAAAATTAAAATATATAAATCACTAAAGTTTCGTTTTTATCGAATGAAGATAAAGATTAATTTTTGGGCTGGATATAAATAAAACTCACCCGGTATACAAGGTTATTCTTTTAAATGGTACACCCACTGTAACTTTTGAACGGGATGAGATATAAACTTTATATTTGGAATATGCATATCACACAACAAAAACTATCGTTTGTCATATTTTTCAATTTTTTATTCGATAAGGCGGCGCCAGGGGGGCAGTTGTGAACAGTATTTTAAACTGCACCCTAGGTCTTATGATACGTAATTTTAAAGAGCTTAAAATTCTCTATTTAACCATGAAACTATTTATTTTTTAATATTTTTTTTGAAGATTTTTTTTCTTCAAAATTAATGAAATTTTCAGTGTATTTGAAAAATTAATTTTAGAAATTTCGTGCAAAAAGGTCCAAATACTTAATACATTCTATATTATCATGTTAATACTAATTATTTATCATTTTCATGTAAAAAATTTACACAAAATATTAAAATCTTTAATAATTTTGTAGAAAAAAAATATATTAAAAATTAATATTTACACAGTTAAATAGAGAATTTTAAGCTCTTTAAAATGAAGTATCACAAGACCTAAGGTGCCATTTGAAATATTGTTACCCATTGCTCCCCTGGCGCCGCCTTACCGAACAAAAAATTGAAAAATATGGCAAATTTTTATTATGTGATTTACATATTCCAAATTTAAAGTTTATATCTCATTTGGTTCAAAAGTTACGGGGGTGTACCATTTAAAAAAATAACCCTGTATATTATACCTAATATTAAATGACAAACTTATGCGTTAAATATCCTATGTACTTATTATTGTTTTTCATTGTAAATAGAACCCAAAAAAGTACGAATTACGTACGAAGTAATGAATTTTTAGAAATTACGTCTAAAACAACAATGGGTGATAGATTTACTTTATACCGAGTGTCCCAAGTAGATATGTACCAAGTATACCAAGTATAAAATAATAAAAATAATATAAATATTATCTACTTAAACTATATTTTTTAATTAAGTACTAATTGAACTTGAAACAAATAATTTTTTAAGTTAAATTTCTTTGTAATAAGTATTTTTATACTTGCACCAAGTACCTAACTAACACAACAAATACTTCATATAAAATGTTTTGGGGTGAAAAAAACCGTTATTAAAATCAATCGAAAAATCAATTATTTTTTTGCATTTTTGGGTTTAGAATGCCATGAAACATCGAGAAAACGCGAAAAAATTGGGTATTAAAAAATATCTGTATGTCTGTTTGTCTGTCTGTTAGTATGTAAACCTTATAACTTTTTAAAGGAATGTCCGATTAAAAAAAAAATCACCAAACGATTAAGGACCTTTTCTATTTGTGTCACGTCAAATATGGTTAACATTAGCTTAGGGCAAGGGGGGCAAAACGGACAAAAACTATAATTTTTAGCGATATCTTATTACACAGCCACATAATTTTTTTTTCTGATCTGGGGTTTTCACTATGTTTACAATAAGTTTTTGAGCTCGCTGAATCGGATCCGATGTCTATTTAACCCCATCACATCATAGCGGATTAAATTTTCCGAGAAACTTTAAAAATCTAATCCGCCATATTCGATCCGACATTTTAAATTTTGAAAAACTGGCACCAGATTCGTAATCAGCGATCCCAAAAACTCTCTAGTACCAAGTTTCAAGCAAGTCCGAGCAACTTTAAAAAATCTAATCCGCCATATTGGATCCGCAATTTTAAATTTTGGAAAACTTGCACCATATTAGTAAACAGCGACCCCAAAAACCCCCGAGTACCAAGTTTCAGGCAAATCCGAGAAACTTTAAAAAATCTAATCCGCCATTTTGAAAGCTAACTTTTAAATTCTGACCTCGGATTCAGATTTAGCGATCCAAAATACGTAAGAGTTGACTAGTCTGGTCTGCCGCACTCGAGATTATTTTTTTTTTTGTGTGCAAGTGTTGTGTTTTTTATGTTATTGCAAAATCCTGATGTGATTGGGTTAAATAGACACCGGATTCGGATTCAGCGAACCAAAAACATGGTCAGAACCCCAGATTAGAAAAAAAAATTGTGGCTGTGTAGGACAAAAAAAAAATACACAATAGAAATAATGTTTAATTTCCTACAAAAACATATATAATCATTTTTATCGTAGGACCATTATTTTCTGAGTCCGGAATTGAAAGTCCGACAGTGTATTACGATTCCAATTTTCTAATATTGATAAATAAAATAAATTTAAGAATGAGTAGGTAATAAAACTAGTAACGTGGATCAGAGAAATAAAGGGGTTGCGTGTTTTTCTATGATGTGGTAACAAGGAGAGTTATTGAGACAGGTTCTCATTTGTAAAATGCACTTTTATATGCGTTTAAAGAATTTATGCTGTTTTGGTTTGAAAGATTAAATCAGTAATCTACTTAGTTAATTACTTTTTTACGAGGATTATATATGGAGCTTTCTTCGTCAGATCAACACGGCGCCGTACCTTCATTTCTCCGATTTTGCTCAAATTTGACACATCCTCATCAAATAGGGTCTAGATTACTAGACCGAAAGGATTCTGCTAGAAAACCACTAGGTTTGGAGATATTAGGGTGGCTCAATTTTGAAGTTTTTTAAAATTCCAAAAACATGATTTACATAAATCTAAATAATAGGACTTGTGTAAAAGATAAAAATATATTTTTGCCAGATATCAAAAGAACATTAAATTTCACTTTTAACTAAGAAAAATTTTTTGTCAAATTTAAAAATGCTATCCCCAAAATATTTTTTTTTTCACTTTGGGTTTTGCCGGAATTGGCATAAATATGTTTTTATTTTAAATAGAACACCCTGTAATTTTTTACATTTTTTAATTCAGCCTAAAATTCTATGTATAAAACACTGACTGTTGTTTTACTCTTTTTTTAGTTGGTTTTTATTGTATAAAAACGAGATTTACATATTTTACCTTGTTTTTACTTACTTTTTAAGCTTAAAAAAATATAAAACTGATATTAAAATAAAAATTTGATCAGTGACTGTAAATTTGAGCTAAAAAAACGGTTTTTTCTCCTGAACTCCTACTTTTTAATGCCCATGTAAACTTTATTTCTAGAGTATTTTTCCGCTATTTTTGTAATGCCAAACTTATAATGTACTTTAAAGATTAACTACTTTACTTCAGTCCCAGGTCTGGCCAAAAAAGAAAGTATTTATAACTTAGTTTTTTTTTCATCATATTTTAGAACTTTACATATTTTTCTTAAATATATTAAATAATTATATTTAATAATTAATATTAAAAAAATAACAGTGGCGTAGAAATTTTGTAGATTTTAAGGTTCTGAAATAATTTTAAAACGTATTCAATATTTCCTTAAATGTTGGTATATAGAGGTTTTTAAGGTCTCTAAATCTGAATCTGATATTAAAAAAAAAACCATCCCTAAAGGAGAGGGCTGGGGGAAAATAGTTTTGTTACAACATTTTCATAAAAATTGGCATATATGGGAGGGTTTGGCTTAGTTGGCTACCGCGTCTACATGACAAGCCAACTAGCCAAGCTAGCGTGGTTGATTTTCACTGGCGCCGATTTTTCAGTTAATTAATAATTTAAATTTGGCGAAGGCGATAAGTGAAGCGAACGCTCCCTATAATAACTGGTTCGAAAGTCAGTATAAGCCGGTGGTTCCCTCTACTACTAGCCCACACAAGTCCTGGACTTAGGGGATGCTTAATTAAGTAGAATAGTACGAGGTTAAACAAACATGTAAACATGGCAAACTTGTTATAGAAGAGCTTAAGTAAGTAAAAAAAAGGTAAATTATGTGTATCTCGTTTTTATACGATAAAAACAAAAACGAAAAAAAAAGTAAAAAAAAGCAATAATTTTTTTATATATAAGAAAGTTATCTATCTGTCGGTAAAATCAAATGGACAGGAAACAGTGAATATATTTTTATAGACTGTCAATTCTTAACTTATTTAATTTTTTTATACATAAAATTTTCGGCTGAATTAAAAAATATAAAAAATTACAGGGTATTCTATTAAAAAAATGACTGATTTCTGCTTGAGCGTTTCTAATCAAGGCGTCTAGCCGAGATCAGCAATCACGTGAAAGCAGAAATCACATTTTGCGCTCGTAATACAAAAAATCTTTTTTCTACGATCTAAAATAAATAAATAAATAAATTTCAGATAGGAAGTTACCTTACAAGGTAACAGTACTTGAGTACAATTTTCTGCAAATCTGTTGGTGTAAAAATAAAATCCTAATGATAGTAACTCTCCATAATTCCTTCATCAAATATATAGCACACAAATATTAGGCACACGAAATGGGATTTGATTCCAAATAAATAATAATTTCATATTAAAAAAATGGCAGACCAACATCTCGTCGCATATAACTGACAGCTGTTTTACGACTGCCATGCCGGTTGCCTACACTGTGCGCGCGAAAAAAAAATCAGTTTTCTGCTTGCTGTCATGTTAACGAGCAGAAAAGTAAAATACTAAGAAATAGGTTATTTTGAAGTCTGAAAACTTTATTTGTTTTTTTTTTAGAAATGTTAACTTTTCTATTAGATCGTAGTAAAACATATTTGTGCCATTTCCGGCGAAACCGGAAGTAAAAAAAAAATAAATAAATCCGCCATTTTATAGCCGATGTAAAATTAAAATATATAAATCACTAAAGTTTCGTTTTTATCGAATGAAGATAAAGATTAATTTTTGGGCTGGACATAAATAAAACTCACCCGGTATACAAGGTTATTCTTTTAAATGGTACACCCACTGTAACTTTTGAACGGGATGAGATATAAACTTTATATTTGGAATATGCATATCACACAACAAAAACTATCGTTTGTCATATTTTTCAATTTTTTATTCGATAAGGCGGCGCCAGGGGGGCAGTTGTGAACAGTATTTTAAACTGCACCCTAGGTCTTATGATACGTAATTTTAAAGAGCTTAAAATTCTCTATTTAACCATGAAACTATTTATTTTTTAATATTTTTTTTGAAGATTTTTTTTTCTTCAAAATTAATGAAATTTTCAGTGTATTTGAAAAATTAATTTTAGAAATTTCGTGCAAAAAGGTCCAAATACTTAATACATTCTATATTATCATGTTAATACTAATTATTTATCATTTTCATGTAAAAAATTTACACAAAATATTAAAATCTTTAATAATTTTGTAGAAAAAAAATATATTAAAAATTAATATTTACACAGTTAAATAGAGAATTTTAAGCTCTTTAAAATGAAGTATCACAAGACCTAAGGTGCCATTTGAAATATTGTTACCCATTGCTCCCCTGGCGCCGCCTTACCGAACAAAAAATTGAAAAATATGGCAAATTTTTATTATGTGATTTACATATTCCAAATTTAAAGTTTATATCTCATTTGGTTCAAAAGTTACGGGGGTGTACCATTTAAAAAAATAACCCTGTATATTATACCTAATATTAAATGACAAACTTATGCGTTAAATATCCTACGTACTTATTATTGTTTTTCATTGTAAATAGAACCCAAAAAAGTACGAATTACGTACGAAGTAATGAATTTTTAGAAATTACGTCTAAAACAACAATGGGTGATAGATTTACTTTATACCGAGTGTCCCAAGTAGATATGTACCAAGTATACCAAGTATAAAATAATAAAAATAATATAAATATTATCTACTTAAACTATTTTTTTTTTAATTAAGTACTAATTGAACTTGAAACAAATAATTTTTTAAGTTAAATTTCTTTGTAATAAGTATTTTTATACTTGCACCAAGTACCTAACTAACACAACAAATACTTCATATAAAATGTTTTGGGGTGAAAAAAACCGTTATTAAAATCAATCGAAAAATCAATTATTTTTTTGCATTTTTGGGTTTAGAATGCCATGAAACATCGAGAAAACGCGAAAAAATTGGGTATTAAAAAATATCTGTATGTCTGTTTGTCTGTCTGTTAGTATGTAAACCTTATAACTTTTTAAAGGAATGTCCGATTAAAAAAAAAATCACCAAACGATTAAGGACCTTTTCTATTTGTGTCACGTCAAATATGGTTAACATTAGCTTAGGGCAAGGGGGGCAAAACGGACAAAAACTATAATTTTTAGCGATATCTTATTACACAGCCACATAATTTTTTTTTCTGATCTGGGGTTTTCACTATGTTTACAATAAGTTTTTGAGCTCGCTGAATCGGATCCGATGTCTATTTAACCCCATCACATCATAGCGGATTAAATTTTCCGAGAAACTTTAAAAATCTAATCCGCCATATTCGATCCGACATTTTAAATTTTGAAAAACTGGCACCAGATTCGTAATCAGCGATCCCAAAAACTCTCTAGTACCAAGTTTCAAGCAAGTCCGAGCAACTTTAAAAAATCTAATCCGCCATATTGGATCCGCAATTTTAAATTTTGGAAAACTTGCACCATATTAGTAAACAGCGACCCCAAAAACCCCCGAGTACCAATTTTCAGGCAAATCCGAGAAACTTTAAAAAATCTAATCCGCCATTTTGAAAGCTAACTTTTAAATTCTGACCTCGGATTCAGATTTAGCGATCCAAAATACGTAAGAGTTGACTAGTCTGGTCTGCCGCACTCGAGATTATTTTTTTTTTTGTGTGCAAGTGTTGTGTTTTTTATGTTATTGCAAAATCCTGATGTGATTGGGTTAAATAGACACCGGATTCGGATTCAGCGAACCAAAAACATGGTCAGAACCCCAGATTAGAAAAAAAAATTGTGGCTGTGTAGGACAAAAAAAAAATACACAATAGAAATAATGTTTAATTTCCTACAAAAACATATATAATCATTTTTATCGTAGGACCATTATTTTCTGAGTTATAGGCATTTTATTAAATTTTAATATATTTTTACATTTTTTATTTAACTTTTTCACTAAAATTTCAATCATGTAACAGGTAAAATTACATTTCGGCCAGGAAAATAATCCGAAAAGCTACAAAGACAAAACAAAAGGAAATGGTCAAAAAATACAGGAAAAGATAAGTCGTGAAAAACGAAAACAAGAAGTGAATTTAATATCTTATTTTATAAAAGTACTAATTTTTCCACCCGTCTAGGTACACGTTTTGTGTTTAGTTTTTAGAATTGTACTGGCTGATTTTTGTGTTGCTTATTAAATTTAAAAAATAATTTTAGTTTTAACATCATCGTATCAGAACAACAAGGTTTCAACTAACATTTTTTTCAGGTTTTCACTTTTTTGTATTTTTAAATAGAGCTTTTTACTACCTTTTTTCCTTTTTTTAAAAAAATAAAAATATTATGCACATAACCCATTTTATTTACAATACAACCATGTTCTATCTACATTTTTTGAGATTTTTTTAGTGAAAAAAAAAATTAAATATCATGGTTTTCGGCCCTAAAATTTTTTTTTTCTACAAACATTATACATATATAAAATGCAGTTTTTTACGCAGATATAAAAAATATTTTGTTTAGATATCTTTAACGGTTTTCGAGAAAAGTTTAAAAAACTTAAAAAAAGTTAAAAGTTTTTAAATGCCTATTTCTCAGTTATTACTAAAGATTTGTTTAATAGCTTAATTTGTTCATTTTTTAATACTCAATAATTATATGAAAACGGATCTGAGATTAAGATTTTCTGTCCTGAGATATAAGGGAAAAACCACACCCTTATTTCGAAAAACATGCTTTTCTTATGCTTTTTTGAAAAGTAATGAGTACAATAATAAAAACATGATCAAAAAACAATTTAAATAAAACCACCCCTAACTTTCTTTTCAAATACGAAAAAAAAAAACTAAAAAAAAATACACTAAAATAAAGGTAATCCGATGTTAGTTAATAATAATCGTTTATTTACGCATATAGCAGTTACAAAGTTATTTATATAATATTCTTATAGCATAATAGGTATAAAATAATAATTAAAAAAAAAAAATAAGAGTAATATACTCATATAAAACAAAATTACATGCCTAAATGTTGACGTAATTGATTTTTAAACATATTATATGAAGAATTGTAAAAATCAACAGTATTGCATGCTAAATTAACCAATGTTACGATACGGTTCATTGGAGAATTTTCTGCATTAACAGTATTACAGGAGGAAACCTCCAGGAGTGGATAACTTCTCAAGGATCTTGATGGAATTTTGATATTAAACTGACCCAATATAACACTAGATTGAATTGATCCAGCAAGAACCTTAAAGAAAAAACACACATCACTGAAGATTCTTCTATTCTGAAGGGTAGCTAAACCCAAATATTGCCTTGTTTGATTCGTATCCAACAAAATGTTATTCTGAGCAAGTCTGTATCGAACAATACGTAAAAACTTATTCTGAACAATTTCAATTCGCTGAATATGGTTGCCAAAATATGGGGACCAAATGGTGGATCCGTATTCCAGTCTTGATCTTACTAGGGATGAATACAACATCAATATAGGTCTCTGATTAGAAAAGTCCTTAGTTGTCCTTAGAACAAAACCTAGCATTTTATTTGCATTAGAAACAATATGATCAAAATGATTATGAAATAATAATTTACTGTCCAAAAAAATACCCAGATCCTTGATTACATTGACATTATTTAGTAAATTATCTGCTATTTTATAATTGTGCTCTAACGGGTCCTTTTTACGTGAAAAAGTCATCACCGAGCACTTATTACTATTTAAATACAGCTTGTTTTTAATGCACCAGTCATTAAGTAAATCAAGGTCCCTTTGTAAAATAAAAGCATCTAGTATAGACGTTATCCATCTGTAAATCTTTAAATCATCAGCAAAAAGCAAATATTGAGACAAAAATTTTGAACCTATATCATTAATAAAAATAATGAACAATATTGGTCCTAGGTGAGATTAGGACCTTTATAATGAAAGATTTAAAACCATTTATAATTACCTGTTGTATTCATCCTGTAAGATACGATACAATCCATGTATAAAAAGGCGGCCTAACCCCATATTCCCACAACTTTTTAGACAGTAAATAATGACATACAAGATCAAACGCCTTACTAAAATCAGTATATATGGCATGAACTTCTCCGCCATGATCTAAACACCATGAAATGAAATTAGTATATGTAAACATATTTGTCACCGTCGATCTACCTTCTAAAAAGCCATGTTGTTCCTGTACAATTATATTTTTAAACTCAGATGAAATAAATGGAAGTACAACTTTCTCAAAAAGTTTAACGACGGCTGATTGAATACACACCTGTATGTAGTTTTTTACACTAGATCTGTTTCCGCTTTTAAATATTGGTATAACGTAGGAAGTCTTCCAAGCTATGGGAAAAATACCAGATTCTAAAGATTTATTAAAAATAAAAAGTAATGGAGTACATATATAATAGGCAACATTTTTTAATAGTACGTTAGGGATACCATCAGGACCGGGACCTTTGTGTATGTTTAAATTACACAAGGCGGAGAACAGATTTTCATGTGTGATTTGAACCACAGACAAATCAACTTCACTATCTTTAGATCCGCAGTTACTAAAATCAAAATTTTCATTATCACTAGAAGTATCAGAGTGAGTGTAAACGGAACTAAAATGAGTAGCGAACAAATTTGCAATATTTTCACCAGTATCGGCTTGCTCGTCTTCAAGATGTACTGTACTAGGAATGTCTGAAGATTTTTTATTATTATCAACAAATTTCCAGAATTGCTTTACATTAGCTGTGATTTGATTTTCAACATTGTTAATGTAATTTTTATAACATTCATTACTTAAAATCTTACATCTACGGCGCAGATCAGAAAAAATTTCATGATGATACTGTGAGTTTGTTTCCCTAAAATGCCTGTGAGTTTTTTTCTTCAAAATAATTAACTTTCTTAACTCAAAACTAAACCAAACCGGACATTTATGTTTACGTTTATATTTCTTTGGTACAAATAAATCTATTGCTTCACTAAGCTTTTTATAGAAACAATCAACAGCCTCATCAATGTGAGATTTATTATATAAAACCCGCCAATCAATGTCAAAAAGATATTCGTTAATTAAGTTATAATTTGCGTTTCTAAAATTATAATACCAATCACTGTCCACATCCAAAACTTTATATGAATCACTAATTACTATATCAACATTAAGTGCTGGATGATAAGTATCAAGTCGAACAAGTGGATCAGTAAGAGTTACCTCACTATAAATGTTTGAAAAACATAAATCCAGTAGATTTCCGTCCAAATTTGCAATTAAGTTATATTGATTTAAACCCAAAAAAGAAAAATTATCACAAAGGTAGCTTTCAATCTCAGTGTTAATACCTGAGGCTATTATTCTATTGGTTTCATCGTCAAGAGTCCAAACTAAATCTGGCAAATTATAGTCACCTACTATAACAAATTTAGATTCCTTATATTTATTACATAATTGTTTGACTGTATTAACATGATTTTCATAAAGTGATAGCTTTGATTTTGGTGGAATATACACACAACCCAAAATCAAAACGGATTTGTTAAAAATTACCTTTACAAAAATCTGTTCGACCAATGAGTTTTCTATGGGTAACATGCAACATTTATACTGCTGCTTAACAGCTATAAATGCACCGCCAGCACGGGAAAAACTACTGGTATCCTTGTTACGGTCACACCTAAACACATTGTATAAGTCACCAACCAATTCGCGATCGTAGAAACTACTGTTAAGACCAGACTCAGTTATAAGTAGCACATCATAGTATTCATTTTCAACACTTAGACGAAAATCCTTGACTTTTGTTCTCACACCCCTAACGTTTTGGTAAAACATACTTAATTCACTTGTTCTATTATTGTAACTGCTTACATTTGAAAATTCTGCTTACTGACTATTTTTGGTACTCCGTTCAAATATTTAATAGTCTTGGTAATGGCCAGAAAGCCCTTACAGATTTAATTCCATTTATTTCAAGTATAAATCCAGACTTTGTTAATAAGCTTAGTCTCTTTGTTAATTTTTTGTAATTATACCTTCAGTTAAGCCTTTTTCTAGCATATAAATTGAAAGAATTTAATGAGTGAACATGTCATTAAAAATACACCTCCTTCATTCCCACTTGGATTTTTTCCTGAAAACTTAGGTGCTGTAAGTGACGAACATGGTGAGCGTTTTCATCAGGATATTGCAGCCATTGAAAAAAAAAATAAAATAAAAAAATATATATCAGGGTCATTAGAGCTCCAATACGCTTGCAGACTACTGTTGGACCCTTGTATGTGACACTAAAGAGCAAATGCACCGTCGTTCTAGCGGAAGAAAAAGCTTTCCGTAAAATCCCGAAGAAAATGCTCTGGTCAGAAATCTCTTCACATTCTTAAAATAGTTATGTACTTAGTTTTCCTGATATGTTATATTAAATGTTAAAATAAAAGTTTTATTTCTAATTGTTTTGTCAAAGATAACCAAAAAGCGGGTTTTTCGAACTTTTTAAAACAAGGGTGTGGTTTTTCCCTTATATCTCAGGACAGAAATTTTCAATCTCAAATCCGTTTTTACATAATTAATGAGTATTAAAAAATAAACAAATTAAGCTATTAAACAAATTAAAATCAAATTAAGAAATTCTTGATCCTTACTCATATTGGAGTTGATTTAAATAAACCATAGAAAAAATGTTATCTCTGCAAAATATTCTTTGGAGAGATAACATTTTTTCTATGGTTTAAATTAAAATCTTTAGCAATAACTTAGAAATAGGCATTTAAAAACGTTTAACTTTTTTTTAAGTTTTTTCGACTTTTCTCGAAAACCGTTAAAGATATCTAAAAAACAAATCTGCTTAAAAAACTACATCTTATAAATGTATAATGTTGTGGAAAAAAAATTAGGTTGAAAACAACGATATTTAACTTAATACCGAACCAAACTTAACAAATGGAGGTCAAATTCGTGTTCAGCATCAAAAAGTACATCGAAAATAATATATCAGACAAAATGGAGGCATATGTTTTTTTTTTGTCGACCAGTACTATAATAAAGCTTAATTTGAATTGCTTACTTATAAATCAGGTACTCCGTTAATGAAAATTAACTTGAGTCACATCGATGTAAAAAAAAACAAAACAAAAATGTCACTAATGCATAAATAGTTTGACCTGCCATTTTTACCTGAATTATGGAGATTGATGAGGAATACTTGTGCGAAACAACTATTAGTTATCAACTTTAATAATGATTAATAATAATTTATGCAAAATGTTGCATTTATGTACAAATTATTTAACAAACTCCCAAAAAATATGTGAATTTAATGCAAAACTGTTCTAAAAAAGTCCAAACTCAGTTTGAACACTATTGTACTACTACTTTTCGTAGATTTTTGGGTTATCAAGGTTCCAACTGACCATTTATTTTAGATAATATTTAAAATATCAACAATATATTTTCTATTTTGCGACTCTTATAAGCTCATAATCACACACATTTTGCGTGTTCTTATAGGCCCATAAGAGGTCTCTACTTTTTTTTTTGGGTTGGCAACAGACAAAAGTCTATCTCTTGACGTTTGCCGTGCAATTGTCAATGTCGGTTTAAAGCATAGACAAGGAAAGACCTCCAAAGCCGTTGCGGAATACTGTGATAAATTTGCCTAGCGCATCTGAGATAAACTTGCACATGCGCACTACTATTGTTGTTTTTGACGAGTATTTTGTAACCTTAGTTTTGTGTGTCAAATAAAAATTGAACAAAAAACAATAAATATGTACGAAGAAACGTCGAAATAGTTTTTTAAAATTATTTTATAAGAATTTTTCGAGGTGTGTTTGAGTTTGGAAATGCAGCAAAAAACAATTAAAACACAGTAGAAGTCGAAAAATGAACAGAAACAAACGACGATCTGACAGTACTGACAGTATAAACAAACTACTAATAATTCGTCACCCCAGTATTGGTTTGCCATATCTCTATTTTTGGACATTTTAAGATTTTTACTGGGAGATTTTTGGAGATAAGACAAATGAATACTGGGGTGATGAATTGTTTTACGACCAACAGCATTTCACAGGTGATAGAGATACGTACTGCGCAAGGTCAGATATATTGCGTTACGTCATTTCGCTGCCCCGTTCTGTCACAAAATAAACTTGCGCAGGCTGGACTAATGGTTTGGACTTTTTCTCTTTCCTTCTCTATGGTTTAAAGTTTAATTTTCTACAAAATTTTGTGTTTAGGTTATGTTTTACCGTGTTAAAACTGTGGCTTGGTTACTTGCAGTGGAAAAGAGAAGAAATGACATAAAATATATCAAAATAATATTCGTTCTTAGAATTTTAAACATGGCGAAAACTGTAATGCCAATTCGAAACAAAAATCCCTAAATTAGTCATCAATTTAAATGTAAGTTTTTTAAAATTTTAGAGCAAAATAGAAAAAATTGTATAAAGCACTCCTCTCATAACACGTTTTTAGCGCACTAGTACTTTAGAAAACTCACCGCAAGCGGCTCGTTTTCTAAACTTGTACTCGTGCGCTAAAAACGTAAGTTACGAAACTAGTACTACTATACTATTATAGGTACTAATTTATCCTAATATAAGCCCATCCCAGTTTAATACACCACTTAATTATGAAATTTAAGGTAAGTTACATGATTTTAAAGTTTTGATTAATCATAACTTAAATTTATAATTCATACAGTTGAAACCTTGTTGTTCTCATAAGACGATATAGCAACTTGTTTTAAATGGAAAACAATCGATAATCAAGTCTTGATTCTAAATTTTGTCTTGATTACTTAATTATTCTGTTGACTAACTTAATACTTGTCTTGTTTTGATTTTTATAAACCGTTTTCTCGCTTAGTCATACCTCTTGTTTATTTTATGTATAAAAAATAAAAAAAAGAATTGGTTAACAATAAAGTGAACAAGTGTTTTGTGCTCAGACGAAAGAAGGGATATGAATTTTGAGAAGGAAATATTGGTTTATCATGAATAATTATAATTACTTGTCTCTGTTCAACTCACAAAATAATTTATTTTCTTCCCACTCCAAATAATAATATTTATGTTTTACGTCACTTCACCCATGTAAATTTTATACGGCACACTAGCTTTGTTGGACGCAAACAAACTTTACATACTAGGCGTTATTAGTCTATTTATCCTTCTTTTGTCTAAGCATGATTTTAAATTTTGTCTTAATTTCTTAATTATTCTCTTGACTAACTTAATTTTTGTCTTGTATTTATTTTTATAAACAAGTTTTTCGCTCAGTCGGTACATCTTGTTTATTTTTTGCACGAAAAATAAAAAGTAATTGGTCAACAATGAAGTGTTTTGTACGAAGCAGTTATTATTTAATTTGGAGCTAAGTAATCTTGGCTGATTATGGCCTATTATATTCTTATACAGACGATATTATCTACAGGATGTAAGCAATATCACATTTTATAGGTGGTATATTTATATCTCCTTTATTTAAACTTATTTTTTTAATTTCATCAATACCTACAATATAAATAAACTGCGAAAAAAGTCTTCCTAAATAAAAATGCACTGATCCACTGCTGAAGCAGTAGTCTATAAATATTATACGAACGCTTCAATTTAACCAAAGACTAAGTCTGTGGTTTAACTTGATGTCTGCATTACCCCTATCCGCGGTGGTCAAAGCGCTCGGTACTTTTAATTAAAATTCGTCTGAAAATTCATCTGGCTAAATCGTGGGTTCGAGTCCCCGCGATGGAAGATAAATTTTCATTTATGCGATGTGGCATCCAGACTTGTGGCCAACTGTACAGTATGGCTGCTCTCTTTATAACATGAAAAGTAGTGGCCAGTTACACAGTAAGGCTGCTTTTTTGCGGTATTATCATGAATTTGATTCGACTTGCTAGGTAGCGCTAGAGCAGAAATAATAGTTTGTTAGATTTCTATAAAAGGAGGAAGCATATCAGTTTGGGTGAGAATACCAATTTAAAAATTGTTGGACAAAAATTGTTTATATGCCTTACAAACAGTGGTTTGGAAGTCACTATAAGCCGGTTGGCCACAGAAGGTAGTATGCGAAAAGGGTATTTGGCCTGAATGCAAGTGACATCGTTCATTACTGTAGTATATCCCCCTTCAATCTAACTGTCAACTTTTTGACCCTTAATATTAATGATAATAGAAGAAAAAGTGTTACAACAAAATGCTTATAATCCAGTTCCGAACAACTTTTAAAAGGGTACGATAATTACACGATAATTCAAAAACGAAATATCTGGTCGATACGGTAAGCAGTAATTTATTTTGAAAAAAAAAAATGATAGAAAAAAACTTACTTAATTGAGGAAGAATTGTTTTAAAGCTGAAATTTTAGGAAAAAATAGTTAAAATAACATGGGCCCACAAAAAAAGTTCTATTACAATTTTTTTTAGTAGTCAAATTCATTTTAAGTCCCCAAAAAGACCTAAGAAAAATATTTTTTAAACCATATTTAAATATGCTCTTGTTTATAGTAATTGAACTTTGTTTTTTGACTACCTGTATATTATACCGTGTACAATCAATTAAATAAATTTCGTAAAAAAAATAAAAAAATAAAAAGGCATAGACTTTCCAAAAAAAAATCCAAATAAATATTTTGTTTTGATAGAATAATAGCATTATTAACTTACGCTAATTAATTTTGCACTGCAGAATCTGCAGTATATATTTTGGGTAATTATAATTAATTATATGTACCTCGCCAATAACCCATAGCGGTTGACGCGATATTTTATATAATAATAATAATAATATTCTGGGTAATTTTACTACGATTTTAACAGCTCATTAGGGTTGATTTGATTTATTATCTAAAGCTAAAATAAAAATATATACCAATTTACAAACAACAACAAAAGGCAGGAATATTTACGCCTTCGAATAAAATTAAATCAAAGAAAATGTAAATTTGCAAGTTTATGATTTTATACGAAATTTTAAAAGGAATCCTTTTAAAGGAATTTTAGTAATTATTTTCTAGATTTTGATTTATAAATTTAGTAGGTATTTAACAGATAAATATAAAATGTTAAAAATGTTAAAGAAATATTTTAAATCTTTAAATTCAAATGTTCAAGCGGTTTTAAACATTGTTACAATTGTAGAAAAATATTATTATAATAGTAATTACTTTTATTATTAAAAATAACCAACAATTTAAAATCATTACTTAAAATTTTGCAGTTGGTCCACTTGTTGGCCTCCCTCCCCATCCTGTCTTAAATAGGTAGAAAATCTGGATTATACAGTGCGTGCATTAAGTCTGGAATCACCCGATTAACTTTTTAGTTACAAGTAAAACACAAAAACCCTCGGATAGGTCGATTTTTATTTTTAATTTTGCAAATTATGGTGTAATAAAAGTTATTAAAATTTGCACCCCCTTGCACCCTCACCCCCCAACTTTTTTTTTTCAAATAGCAACCTACCCCTTGTGACACTTCGTTGGAAAGGTAATTTAATAAGCTTTCCAACGGTGTATAATAAAGCCTAATTTGGTAAAGGGCTAATGATAAAATGCACAATTTAGTTTATTATAAAGACATGTAAAGTATAACTTAAGTTCACTATAAATGTTCAAATTGATGTCCTTCAGCTCTTTGACAGTGGACAGTAAAAAAACGGGATTAAAATCGATTAAATAGTAAACATAAAATTGGTCAATAAAAAGAAAAAAAAAATGCATTTTTCAACAGGGTATAAAATATTACAATAAGTTTAAAACAACCTTATTTAGATTCTCAGGAAGGTGCCAAGTAGGTAATAGGGCAACAATTACCATATTATGCGTAATATTTCACACAAACAATGTTTAAATAAAACATGCGTTTTTTCATAGACCCTTTAACAAATTAGGCTTTATCATACACTGTTGGAAAGCTTATTAAATTACCTTTCCAATGATGTATCACAAGGGGTAGGTTGCTATTTGAAAAAAAAAGTTGGGGGGTGAGGGTGCAAGGGGGTGCCAATTTTGATAACTTTTTTTAGACCAAAATTTGCAGAATTAAAAATATAAATCGACCTGTCTGAGGATTTTTGTATTTTACTTGTAACTAAAAAGTTATTCGGGTGATTCCTGACTTAATGCACGCACTGTATTTAAAAGTTGAGAAATTGTTGTTTCTTTTTTATGTTGTTCTAAATAAAATGTTCTACATAAACAATACCAACAACAATATTGTTGTAATTGGTAATTTCAAGTTGGAAATTTTAAGTTAGACTTCCCAAATTATTACCAACTAAGTTGGGAAGACTAACTTGGAATTTCCAACTTAAAAATAGTCACCCTACAACTATATTGTTTTTAACCTCTTGACTCATCACTTTTTTTCAGAAAGGTGGGTAATTTTTTCTCAATTCGACAAAATATAAGTCGCCTGAGTTAATTCAGGTAAGCGGAAAAGAGCCCAATCTACTGTCAACGAGTTAACTCGGGTGAGTGCGTTAAGGGGTTAATAAATAAATGAAAAGGAGCTTATAATCGACTTCACGTATTTATTTTTAAAAACAATTAAAATATAGGTGAGCGTGGTTTCGTTAACTTAGTGATAGCATCAACGGACTTAAAAATAACGTTTGACGTATGAGACATATGATGGGACTATTATACTATTATTATAATAAATAATACAAAGAACATTGTTACATTAATTAATATGTTACAATAGAATACATACATTTTATGCTTTGACATGACTTTTAGGTTATAACCTAATGAATTTCCAAATTGGATATATTGTTGGTATTTCCAATTTTTCCAACTGAAAGTTACTTTAGAATTGTAAATTGGAATTGTAAATTCCAATAAGGGAGTTATTGGGGGTGGGGTGACATGTCCCCAAAGTTGTTTTTTCAAATCTGGAAAGGTGATAACTTTTTTAATCATTAATTTTTTATTATAAAATTTAGTTTTATTAGTTTCGGTAGCTTCCCACCCAACAATGTTTCTTCGGTACGCCCCTGGCTAAGGACATTTTTTAAAGGAAATTAAATATTTATTCAGGAGATTTTTAATTTTGCAGGAGAATAAAACGTTCATGTGAATAACAAAATGTATACAAAAAAAATATTAATTACATATTTATATGCAAAATTAATGCTATAGCATGTTAGATTTAGCATATACAATATCTGACTAATATGTACAGGGTGATCCAGAATTCGCGCCCTCGTAATTTTTCTCAAAAATGGTAAGGGATATTAAAAAAAATAGGAACCTTGTTTTATAGTTTCACCTATACTACAAGTTAAACACCATATGACGCTTTCATATTAATACTTGTTGGCCCTGTGGCGACCTCTATATTTGTCTCCATGGTAAACGATTTATTATTTATAAAATTAAAAGATCTTTAAATTAGAATAGTTCAGTTTCATATCTTGTTTTGCGCTCATTTGTTTTCTAGTTATAGCCTGTGAAAATTTACTTAATTAATTGTTCCTAATTTTTTAACCATTGCAGATATTAAAAAAGTTTTAAATGTGTTAGTTTTAGCTTTATAAATACTAATTTATTTTAATAGACAAACAATTTAAAAAAGGTCCTAAGCGACCTCTAATTATCCATTATTTAAAAACTGAATTACTTCATTTGTGATTTGTAAGATGTAGGCATGCATTATATTAATTCTTGCATATTCGTTTTGTGCCTTTTATTTAATTAACTATTTTTAATAAAATAAATATGTATTTCTTTATTTTTTGATATGCCCTCGTATTATTCTCTTGATATATTTTTGATTGTTACTAAGTTATTATTTAAATGTCATGTCGAATTCTTGGTAAATATTTCCATCACAACAGTTTATTGTTGATACTATACCAGGGTTTATTAATAAAATTAAGCATATAAAAAAGAGAAAGGTAAGTCTGTCGACCAGAAAAAATAGGCAAAAATTAATAAAATGCTTGCCTGCATCTTACAAATCACAAATGAAGTAATTCAGTTTTTAAATAATGGATAATTACAGTTGAGATGGCGCTTAGGACCTTTTTTAAATTGTTAACCTATTAAAATTAATTAGTATTTATAAATCTAAAAGTAACACATTTAAAACTTTTTTAATATCTGCAATGGTTAAAAAATTAGGAACAATTAATTAAGTAACTTTTGACAGCCCATAACTAGAAAACAAATGAGCGCAGAAAAAAAGACATAAAACTGTACTATTCTAATTTAAACATCTTTTAATTTCATAAATAAAAAATCGTTTACCAAGTGGAAAAAATATAGAGGTCGCCACAGGGCCAATGAGTATTATTATGAAAGCATCATATGGTTTTTAACTTGTAGTATAGGTGAGACTATAAAACACGGTTTCTGATTTTTTTTTAATATCCCTTACCATTTTCGACAAAAAATGACGAGGGCAGGAATTCTGGATCACTCTGTACAGCCATAAACCTTAACACAAGGTAAAAAAGATCTTATTTCATTAAAGATATTCCTCTTATAAGTAAACTTAAAAAAAGGTATTTTAGATAGGAAATTTTAAATCATATCACGTAACGAATAAGTTTGTGATTTGACATTTAAATATAATATTATGAATTTTAACATTATAAAGGCTATGAAGGGAGACTCGAAATTGTTAAACCGCGTTACAGAAGGCGGGTGGGGGTTAAAAATGTCCAAATTTTGCGTTACGTAATACTTGGACGTTCCCAAATCCTCTAATCAAAATAACAAAATAAAATAGACATGGAAAACTATGTGCAATAACCAGTTTTTGGTTAACCGGTTGCGGAAATTACCTCAGACCGGTTTTTGGTTAAAACATGGAAGCAATAACCGGTTAAAAACCGATTTAAGCCTTAAAGCAAAATTTCCTTTCAATTTCTTTACTTTTTGTAAAAAAATGTTACGTAAATAATGGGGGGGTGGGGGGGTCTTGAAAATGTTATGCTGCGTTACATGGGGGGGGGGTAGGGATCAAAAATGGCCAAATTTTGCGTTACGTAATACTTGAACATTCCCTCTGTACTTGGTGCAGATTTGTTTAGAGGATAGCAAATAAAACTTTCCTCGAATTTTTCCTTAAAATCAATATTTATGCTATTTAAATATTCCATCCATTTATTTTATAGTCATCGTAGAGTGATATTGGTAGACTGCTATTTTTCCTCGATATCATCAATTTTTATTTTTTATTTTTTTACACGAAAACAAAATTAATCATGTTGATAGTTATGTTTTGTTTTTAGGTTTTATTTTAATTATAATAACACGGTATAACAGAAAAAAGTTGGCATCGAACTAATTTTTTTAAGTCAATTTTGGGTCATTGATTTCAAATCTTAGAATTTTCAGGTCACGTCAGGATTTTTTTTATATGCACTTAAAATTGTCAATTCACTCTAGTTCGTAAGTTTTCGTTTTGTTTTCTGAAGTTATTTTTATTATTTCCTGGGTAATCTTATACAGAAAATCTTAAAATAAAAATAAACAGGTTTCAAGATGTCATAGTTATTTGACATATTTGTACACTAAACTGGAAATCTTTATGCTAACACTTCGTATGAAAACGTGGCAGGTCAGTAAATTAACTAGTTCAAGCTTTTTTTGTGTTAATTAGTGTGAAGAGGGCGGAAAATCAGTATTTTCTGAGATATCTATTTAATTAAGTAAAAACATGTTTCACTTAAGCGAAGTAGTACTAACGAGTAGATACTAATAAAAAAAATGTGTTTGCAAATAAACCCTTTTATTTATTTCTATTTCAATACAACGGTATAGTTAAAAACAAAAGTCAAGAACAATAATTGTACATAATAACTTTCTTTTTTAGCTCTTTTTATTTGCCTACTGTACTGGGTAACGTTTGTGTCATGTTTAAGACCCCAGCAATATTCTGCCGCATACGCTTTCTTGCATTTTGTTTTTATAACTTAAAAATTGACTTAAAAACCTTGTTTAATGCTATAAATACTCGCTCCAATGCCCGAGTTTTAGGGAAAAAACCCTTTATTATAAAATAGTGTAAATTAGTAACTTTAAGTGCATAATATGCATTATATATTATTATATCTATATATTATTATATCTATATTATTATTCTATATTATAGAAAAAAATCCTGACGTGACCCGAAATATCTGATTACAAATTCGTAATCTACGCCTCATAATTGGTCTGATGCAAGATTTTTTTCTGTTGTACTGTGTAATCATCTCACAGATTTCAACTTAATTGAAGCCCCAAAGATCAGTTCCTGTAATTTGTAATTAAGGTATTATTTAAGAAGCCACAAAAATCTATTTTCCTATAAAAATAACGAGGAAATAATACTAGCAAGATTTAATATTAGCAGGACTGTAAGTTCAAATAACCAAACGAGATCATGAACACTCCCCTGAAACCGTACCTGGACTTTGCGGTTAACACAAATGTCCCTAGGGACCAGGTGTTGAGGGCTGTGAACCCCGCACTGAACTAAACTAAACTAAACTAAACTAAGTCCAAATATTGCAATAATACCAATTTAAAAAATTAAAATACTGTGCTATATCTAAAAATTAGGATCAATTAATCATAAAACAATAATTTAATATAAAAAAAAGTTTAATAGTATTTAGTTATAAATGTATTATGAAATAAATAGAATTTAAAAATTGTATACAAATTATTATGGTGAATGCCTAAAGGTTCATCAGGCATGGTCAAATTTTGAACACAATTAAACCGAATAAAATAAAAGTTGTTTATAATACAAGGGCGAAAAGTTTAATTTTTCGATTGAATAGGTATTTTAAAAGCCGAGGGCCGGCCGGCCGGTCCGTGGGTTTGGACTTTGGTCTAATCTACGAAATCAAAATTTAACTTTTCGCCTGTGTGTTATACAATATCTTTTCTTCGATTGTTACTAATTATAATAAATTATTAAAATATATTTAATTTGAAATTGCAAAAAAATATTTCCTTTTACTTACAATCAAATCGCTAAAAAAACAATTGAATCGTTTCTTTTGCGTGCGGTTTCATTTTAAAATTAGCTAACACTATAGTGTTTTGATTAATTTGTATTAAAATGTATATGTTATGAAAATATTAATACTTCTAAAACTGTTCTATAAATATTATAAACATTAAAATTGATTTTACAATTGAAATGTTGTGTTTGTGATTTATTTTAGTGGATTAATACAGATTAACCGGTTAACCATATGTTTTGAGGTTATGGTCAAAAAGAACATACAGGGTGATCAAAAATAAAACCACAACATCTTGATGATGGCAAGAATCGATTCCAAGAGTTGAAAAACAGAGAACCATAAAAATAATATAGACAGAGAAGAGAGATACGCGGCTGCCCGATTAGATCATATATACATAGATGCGCCTTGAGTCCACGTCAAACCGGAATGTTTTCATTGCTGTATCCAGGTAGATTTCACCTTCCCGCTTCTGGTCACCACCCACCGCTATAGTGGTTTGTTGACAAATATGTTATACTTCACCTCCTCGCAACCTCACCGCTTTAGTGGTTTGTTTACAATTGGCTTTGTATATGTTCTACATAAAACAAATCAACATTAATGCCATATCTATGTATATATGATATAATGCTGCCCGTCAAAGCGTTGACGGATTAGGGGGAAATACTCGGGGAAATATTTCCAGTACCTGTTTAATGAGCAGTAAGTGTTAATTCTGTCACATGGTTATTTAATTTACGATAACACAAGATTTGTTCAAATATCCACAACTGAAAAAATTTATTTTCGACTTAATCGTGGATTAACTGTTAGACAGGTGTTAGGATAATTGGTGCAAGTCCCCCTACGAAATTTTTAGTAAAAATAATAAACAAATTATTTTATTTGTAATTATTTGAGGAGCATTATTTCAAAAGTTAACAAATCCAATATACGTGTTAAGAATTTGTTAAGTTTTGAAATAATTCTCCTTATTTGTAAACTGCTTATTAAGAATAAAATTTCTTTTAATCAACTTTTTATAAGATAACAATCAATCATACCTGTATTGTCCTTGTTTTGTTTTTGATATGCTATGTTAAACACTAACATACCAACAATAGTTTATAATTAACACAAAATATCACAAATCACATTTTATTTGTGCAGAACACAGCCACTGTGCATTTTATAATTTTTAGATTTTTTTAGTTCTTTAGAAAAAACTATTTATATCATGCAATTTAGTTTCCAAAAAATAAAATTTATTATTTATTTATAACAAATAATAAGCAACACAGACTTTAATTTATTATAAAAAAAAAAAACACGAAATAAAAGGTTACCTAAAATCCAATTAATTCATACTGTGTACAAGTTTATAAATAAACGTTCTTTACATACTGACCAGTGCACATTACCCCTCTACGTATTTTAGGTTTTGCGTAAAAAGTTTTTGACTCAAGTGTTAGTGTTTGTAAGTCTAGAAATACGCTCAGTCTCAAAACGTCCATTCTACCGGCTATAACAAGATCTACGCCTTACTCACCAGATATTCCCAAATGGTCTGATAAATGTAATTTGTCTATAAATTCCTACAAGCATCGCTCTTACTTAAACCTAAAATGTGTAAATCTACCTGATGCCGTCCACTGTCGTAACTCTATGTGCAGCCGTCTTGATCATAGCAGAGACATTGATAGATTTTATACTGATATTGTAAGTGCTCTCCGTCGTTCTGTATCAGAATCCTTTCGCCACAATAGGCCTAGAGCCAAACCTATTCCTGGATGGTCAGCAGAGGTAGCTGAGGCCTACAGAAGAGCACATGAAGCCTATTTACTTTGGGTGGAAGCTGGTCGCCCTCCTGAGGGACCCCTTAATGACAGAAGGCGTCGTTTACGAAAACTGTTTCAGCACAAGTTAAAATCTGTACGCAGCCGCGAAGAACAAATCCGTGCTGATGCCTTGCCTACTCATCACCTGGACAAAAACTTTGTGAAGTTCTGGAAAGCCTGCGGCAGAATAAGCAAGACTTCAATTTCGCTGTCGAACTCAGTCGATCAGGCCTCTGGTGAATCTGACATTGCAGAACTTTGGGCAAAGAAATTCGAAAAGCTTAGTAATCTGTTTGATGACGAGACTTCTGAAGCTTTTGAAGCTGAGAACTTTGAAGCCTGTATGGTTCCCTCAAACGATGTTAAACTTGCCATATCTCAGCTTAAGCGTGGAAAGGCTGCTGGTTGGGATGGCCTTTCTCCGGAATATATTATATATGCGCATGAAGCTTTATATCCTATTCTATCCATGTGTTTTTCGGGCATGTTATCCCATGGCATAACTTCCCCGTCACTAACGAAGAGCATTATCATACCGATTGTCAAAAACAAAAGCGGCGACATATCTGACTCTTCTAACTATCGCCCTATCGCCATATCAACGTCTCTTTCTAAAGTCCTTGAACTTGTTATTCTTAGCAGATGTAAGAATTGCCTAAAAACCTCTGATAACCAGTTCGGGTTTAAAAGCAATGTGGGGACTGCTGAAGCTATCTACCTTCTGAAAGAAACTGCCAGCCACAATATAAGGAAAAACACTCCAGTGTATGCTTTATTCTTGGATTTGAGTAAGGCTTTTGACAGAGTTCATCACCCTACCTTAATAAAAGCTCTCTTGAAACGGAAAGTACCCTGCTACATATGCCGACTGATTCAGAACTGGAACTTCAATGCGACTGCCTTCATCCTGTGGGGTTCTACCAAATCTTCTAGCTTCTTACTGCGAAATGGTGTACGCCAAGGAAGCCTTCTAGCTCCTGATTTTTTCAATGCGTATATTGACGAACTTCACTATATCCTGTTGGCAGTTGCCGCTGGTTGTTTCTGTGGTAGTGTCGAAGTTAACTGTATTTCGTATGCGGATGACATGGTGCTACTATGTCCTTCTTTAGAAGGCCTCCGGCTACTTCTTCGTAAGTGTGAAGAATTCGCGTTAAAAACATTTCTTAAATACAACACGGACAAAAGTAAACTAATGGTATTTAAACCCCCTGTGTATAGGGATCTGATTGTTCCCTCAATTTCCCTTAATAATACCCCTATCGAGCAGGTATCTAAACTTAAATATCTCGGTCATATAATAGACAATACACTGTGTGATAACTCTGAAATTCAACGTCACTATAAAAACTTGTGTGTTCGTGCTAATATGATCGCAAGAAAATTCAGCAAGTGTTCTGTAGAAGTTAAAAACCTTTTGTTCAAGACTTTCTGTTACGACCTGTACTCAGGAGAACTCTGGTGCAACCACACTGTGGCTTCTTGGCGTACGTTACGCGTTTGCTATAATAATGCCTATCGCATTATCCACAGACTTCCGCGGTATAATAGTGCCTCTGAAATGTTTGCTACAGCCCGAATTAACACCTTGGACGCTCTTCGGAGAAAAAAGCTTGCCAGCTTTGTAGAGCGCCTTTCCTGCACCCAGAACAATCTGTTAAGAGCTGTAGTGTCATCAGATGTTTTCTGGACCTCTACTATTTTTGGAAGTTGGCGACGTCTTTGTTTTTTGTTATAATGACTGTAAACCCAACCTTTTTTTTTTTATGTATATATTTTTGTGTATGTTTTATTTTTATTTATTTATTTTTCTAATATTCCTATGTGATATGGCTTATATGCCGGAATAAATGCTTTATTATTATTATTATATTCAAAATTATTTTAATGTTACTTAATCTAGAATCTTCATATTTGGCAAAAATGTTTTTTATCGATATCGAAAAGATAATGAAGCTGAAGTTTGCAACGTTTTTTTGCAACGAAAATTCAAATAGTATATTAAAGTTCTAGTTTTATAACATACGTTTTTAGCGCACGAGTACAAGTTTAGAAAACAAGCCGCTTGCGGCGAGTTTTCTAAATTACTAGTGCGCTAAAAACGTGTTATATACACTATTTGAATTTTCAATGCAAAAAAACGTTGCAAACTTCAGCTTCATAAAAGATAGGTGTCGTAAGTGGTAAATTTTGTAAATATAACCTTTTTTTGAAAAGTGTGCGTATCTCAAAGACCTGTAAATCTAGAATCTCAAAAGGACCCCGCACCAAATACCTAGGAAATTTGTTGTCCACAGAATCTTTTCAAAATCTAGGAACAGAATCTTTAGGTCATTCTGAATAAAAGGTGTCATGTACATAAAATCGATAAGTGCCTTTATTTAAAAAGTACAGCAGGTGGTAGCTCCAAAAATCGAAATTTTAAAATCGTGATTTTACGTATTTTTTACCAAAATGAACGTATGTATTGGTTTATATGAAGTAGATATATATGTAAAATGCTGTTAACATATATACGTGTATTAATTCTTATGTATACCTAATTACACCGGCACTTAGTACTACTAAGAGTGTCTTGAAATCTTCGCCAAATAAGTCAAAACCATTGACCACGTTTTTTCATCTTTATCGACGTTTTAAACCGTCCTGAGCCGAAACCAGTAAAAAAAAATTTCGTCCGTCTGTCTGTCTCTGTGTCTGTTTCTGTCTGTCTGTAAACTCGATAACTCCATTTCTAAAAAAGATATCTACAATTGGTTTTTTGCATATCGTTTCTTATCGAATTTCGAAGATCTGATTAGATTTTGGGGGTAAACAATTGGGGTAAAGGGGTAAGAATGGGGTAAAACTCCTATTTTTAGCGTTTTTTGGTTATAATTAAGTTAATTATTATGGTATGTTATTAATTAAGCACTTACATAAAATAAAATAAAATATTTTAAAACTGCTCAAAAAATGTTTTTTTTCCTAAAACACATTGTTTTCGAGATATTGGCGTTCAAACCAGTAAAATGTTTTTTAGTATAACTTACTTAATTATAACATTATTTCATCCATCAAATTCAGATCTACAGTAGTTTTCCAAGGTTTCAACACTATAAAACGTTGTAATTCTCTTCCTTGCAATACATATCATCTTTCAGTAAACCTTAAAACTTCAATAAGATGTCTTAATATGTATCCATTTTCATCTATATGATGTCGGCATGTTGGGGGTGTATAAATATAGGAATCTCATGGTTTGAGTTCGTATAAAAAAAATTTAATTACACATTAAAAAATAATTAACTTAATTATAACCAAAAAAACGCTAAAAATAGGAGTTTTGCCCCATTCTTAACCCTTTACCCCCAATTGTTTACCCCCAAAATCTAATCAGATCTTCGAAATTTGATAAGAAACGATATGCAAAAAACCGCTTGTCGATATCTTTTTTAGAAATGGAGTTATTGAGTTTACAGACAGACAGAGACAGACAGACAGACGGACGAAAAATTTTTTTTTACTGGTTTTGGCTCAGGACGGTCTAAAACGTCGAGAAAGATAAAAAAAGGTGGTTAAAGATTTTGACTTATTTGGCGAAGATTTCAAGACACTCTTAGTAGTACTAAGTGTCGGTGTAATTAGGTATAGGGGAAAGTGGTATAGTGGGACAATTTTTTTCAATATTTGTTTTCTTTCTTTATATAAACTTTAGGACAAAACTCCTTATGTCAATGCATACAGATATATAAAGACTTTTTAATGTTTATTTAATATCTTGTTTTTAATTCTTATTTTTAAAAATATAAGCAAAAGACTATGCACCACCCGTCCCACTATGAACCATGGCATGGTCTATAGTGGGATCTCCTATGGTTCATAGTGGGATGTTAATTATTACAACAGTAAAATACAAACTTTTTTTACAATAATAGCTTATTTAATAATAAAAATAATACTAAATTATTGAAACTTACAAACTGGAAGAAAACAGTAAAACAAGGTACTGAAATTGACTGAAATTAAATATCATGAAATGGATTAATAAATCTGGTACTTTAAATTCATAAAATTTATGAAATAATAAATATATTTATTGAACTTTACATTCATAAGGCTAACGTAGTTTTTCTGCCTATAGTAATATAGATTGTAAATAAAATAAAATATCGGAAAGGTCTCAGAAAAGTTACTACAATAACTTGAGAACGCCTACAATGTAGGATGATTTTTATTGTAATTTACGTAAATGTTTGGAATATACAAGGTTTATGTTATGTAAAAATAACTAACTAGTTGCTAAAAGTAAGGAATATATCATAAACCAGCTCAACGTAGTTTAAAGTAAATCAAATTTATTCTGTCTCAAAGCATTTATATGATAACTTGGGAACGCCTGCAATGCATTGAAATGTAGGCTTATTTTTATTGGGATTTACCTTGGAATTTACGTAGAAAGTGAGAATATTAGAGGGATACGTTACGTAAATTTAAATATTGAGTTGGGAGTATAATATATTAACGTATTATATTAAAGGTCCGAGAAATTGGTGTTATAATAAGTAACACTTTTTTGTTACATGAAAAGTTTGAAGAAGGATCCTATGTCCTAGAACATAGACCTTTATGTTTTTAAATTTGCTACTTAAGCAAAAGTGTAAGTTATAAAATGTCCCACTATATACCGCTTAATAGCATCCCACTATAGACCATGATGCAATTTCTAGAAAAACCATAATAATTTTTTAAATTGATAGAAATGTAAACTTAGCAATGCTAGAAATAGTAAAAACGTACCATATTTAGGGTTATGTTAAAAACCAATTAATTTAAAATACGTATCCAAAAAAGTTGTTAAGGAAATTAAAAGGGTGCAAATTAAAAAAATAGCAAGTTTGAGCTACCTACAGTAGCTTTTTTCGGATACCACTTAATGGATTTGTCAATAAACACGTACAACAAAACACTGCCATTTCTGCAAGCTACTGTAACTATTCATAGCTTTATCCGTCAATAAAATTATGATTTACTAAATATTTCCCACTATAGACCACGTCCCAATATGGACCACTTTCCCCTACATAAGAATCAATACATAAGTATACATAAGTACACAGCATTTTACATATATATCTACTTCATATAAACCAATACATAAGTTCATTTCGGTAAAAAATACGTAAAATCGCGATTTTAAAATTTCGATTTTCGGAGCTACCACCTGCTGTATTTTTTAAATAAAGGAACTTAGTGATTTTATGTACATGACAACTTTTATTCAGAATGACCTAAAGATTCTATTCCTAGATTTTGGAAAAATTTTGTCGACAACAAATTTCCTAGGTATTTGGTGCGGGGTCCTTTGGCAAAGATATTCTTTATTGAAATCAAAAAGATCGTGATATTTAAGTCGTAAGTAAATATTATCTTTTTTTAAAAGTATGCGTATTTCAAACACCTTTTAATCTAGAATCTCAATATTTGGCAAAAATATTCTTTATCAAAATTTAAAAGATAGGTGTTTCAGGAATTTTCGATATTCGATCTCTGAGGTGGTCAAAATCGTGATATTTAAGTCGTAAGTGGTCAATTATGTAAATATCTATTATATAAAATGATAACTCACTTCAGCAATCAACGCCCAGCCCAAACCCCTGGACCTAGAAACTTGAAATTTTGAAAGTTTATTTCTTTTATGATGTAAGTACCCACTAAGAAAGGATTTTTCGAAATTCAGCCTTTATTCACTGAAACGGGGGTTGGAACGTTTTTTAAAAAGTGTGCGTATCTCAGAGGCCCCTTAATCTAGAATCTTCATATTTGGCAAAAATGTTCTTTATCGAAATCGAAAAGATAGATGTTTGGATTTTTCGATATTCGTCCCCCAAGGTGGTAAAAATCACAATTAAGTCGTAAGTGGTAAATTTTGTAAATATAACCCTTTTTTTTGGAAAGTTTGCGTATCTCAGACCTGTTAATCTAGAATCTCAATATTTGCCAAAAATATTATTTATTGAAATCGAAAAGATACGTGTTTCAGGAATTTTCGATATTCGACCCCCAAGGTGGTAAAATATGTTAATCATAATGCCCTGTGCAACGCACGGGTATTCGGCTAGTAGATCATACAATGATATAGGACCAGTGTCAAACCAAATTTTACAAAAATTAATCTACATCTAAGATATATCAAATATATAGTACAACAAAAGTTTTGGAAATTAAAGTGTTATTATCGGAAATAACCAACAATTAAAATTATTGATCAGTCTTAAAACTTACAGCATACTAGGTTTTTGAACAGGTATACCTGTTCGAAAACAGTAGGTATTCGAATCCAGATTAGTCACACTGTTTTACTCAGTAGGCGGTATAAAGAGTCCTGCAAATGGCAATGATTTTATAACGATCGCGACGTGACCGCAGTCACGTCTATTCGTAAATAAATAAACGTGAGCAGTTATTACAGTAAGTCAAGTAGTTGTATACTTTTAATATAATAAATGTGCTAATGCCCCCCCCCCCACAACTTTCATAGCTACGGCTTTGCGCGCGATTATTAAAAAAAGATCCTATCGACATCAAATTTTCAGGAAAAAAAATAATTTTCACAAAAAATCAAACTTGCTTACGATGCGAATTCACGAAAAAACTTGAAATAAAAAGAATCCCACCAAAAATAAAAAAGGAACGAGGGGCTAAATATTTTTAAAAATCCAAAATAGAAGAAAAACTTAATTTTTTCAGGAAATACTACTTTTATTAACCCTTTTGGGACCAAAAATAATAGAGTAGCCCGCTTTTATTTTATAATGAATGGCCCATAATAAAAGAAATTAAAGGGTCCGCTTTGATTTTAAAGCTATAGGCCGGCATAAAAAGGCCCGTTTCAATTTAATAGTGGTGCAAATAAAAAATAAATTAGAAGGACGCGCTTTGATTTAATAACAAAGGGCCCGTAAAAATTGAATTATAAAGGATTATACTCCTGCTTATAAGGAGGGCTCGCCTTTATTTTTAAGTAAATGGCCCGTAAGTCCGCCACTATGGTAGAGCTAGTTAGAAACTAGTACCTAGTTCCCTACCCTAGTAACAACTTGAGCAAGTCTGGTTCAAGTTTCTTGATCAAGTAACTGCATCTAGATTTTGACAATTCTAGCGCAAGATACTGTCGGCAGATTCTTGCTCAAGAATTGTCAAAGAATTGCTACAGATACTTCGTCAAGATTCTTGGACAAGTCTTGAGCAAGAATGTAGCAAGAAAAATTGGCAAGAAATCGAAAAGCGGCCTCTGTCATGATCAAATCGTACTTGTTAGAGTAGGTCAAGATTCTTGACCAAGGATCTTGTCAAATTGCTTGCTACAGACGAACAGACTTGATAAAGTATTGCTAAACGCTCTGCTTCCAGAATCTTGCTAAAGTCTTGCCCAAGTCTGGATAGATAATCTTAATTCTCTTGCTCAAGAATTGTCCAATTCTTTACAAAGAACTTTGTCAAGTACTCTGGTCAAGAAACTTGTCCAAGTTCAACGTTACTAGGGTAATTATAAAAATATAGTTTTTTATTTGATAAGTATTTAAAAGACGGTATTGACCCTTATTAGACGGTCAAGGTTTTTCCATGGTTTTTTCTTGATTTGGATCTAATAATACAAATGTTGTTTTACAAAAATAAAAATAATAACTTACCTATTTCGTGCAAAAGAAATATTTAATTGAACACAAAAATATCGTGACCAGATTAGTTTTATTACAGAAAAATAACTTTTTTATTGTTCAAATTCAATGACACACACGAAGGAAAAAAATCACAAGCGATATATTATTTGCACTTTTTAAAGTATTGGTTACTAATTAACACTATGTATTTATTTTTGGATTTTTTTTTTAATAAATATATTTATTTAATTATAATTTAATCAGTAAGGTCAAAGCATTATTTAATGCACATTGATAACCTATGAAATATGTATAATGTTAATTTACACTAAGCAACATAATTTTAGCGTTTTTTCTGTATCATTATACTTTTCAAAGCGCGTAGCGCTAGAATAGTATTATACGGTACACTGTAAAAAATTTATAAATTTACATGCTAAATCAGAGGTAATATGTTGCCAAGCAAGTGTCCGTATTACTTAATTATTTTTTTTATTACAACTATAAGCAAAAAAAACCACTGTTCGTTATATCTAAAAAAAACGAGCTGATCGAGAAAAATGAAAAAAGGTTCCGAAATCAGCGCCACAAATATATCCAGATGCAAATAAAAAGGTGTCGTCAAATTTTTGAGTGTTGAGCAGTGTAATGAAACATAAGCTAATTTTTTGTACATGTACATGTAGGTTGCTAATTGACTTCAAAAACAAATTATTGATTTTTTTATTGATTAGTTAAATATGTTCATATTAAGTACTTTTATACTTGCATCAAGTATCTAAGAAGTATTACAAATACTTACTTCATATTAGATTTTTTTTCTGTGTGTGAAAATTGCAATAGTATATTACGCACCAAGTACGCGAACCTAGTTTTCAGTGTACGAGATTGCTTATTTTTTTACAAGGTGAAGCCGAGTAAAAAAAAGCACTCGAAGTGCACTGAAACAGATTTGCGTCGAGGTCCGTATACTATTTTTCCCACGATCTAACACCTAAACACCAAAAAATGCAAAAATTGTCTTAAAATTAATTTTATTAATTTGACGTTTTGTGTTTGAAGTTCACGTATTTTCTGACAGAAGATATGTAAATCAGCTGATTGTCACTTTCCGTCTGCTATCATGGCAACGGGTGTAAAATAAGCAATAACTACTAACTAGGTCATAGGAAAACCCTATTTACCGTATTACATACATTAATCGCTTCATCCCAGGCGTAAATATTTAAAAAAAAATTGGAGTACCAAGTTTGGGCAAAAAAAAAGTAATTATAGTTTTTCACTTTATATTTTAAAACGTTATTAAACTCATATTGTTTTTAGAAACAGATCAAACAAAATCTTTTCCAATAGAAATTTTGCCATTGTGGCAAACCTGGGCAAATTTCTCATTTCGCCACCGTTGGCGAAATGGGACCGAGCTTCGATCACCCAAGCGGTTAAGGTTAATATTTTTCCTTCATAGTTTTAATTGAATTAACACTCTGTATACGAAATATTAATTAAAATTGATGTCACGTTCTATTAGCCTTATATTCCCAAAAGAGTCTCGACTTATTAAGGATCAAGTCGCCTATAAATAAAAACTAACGACATTAATTGGTTGAATCGCCACTTTCCGATTGCTCGAAATAAGAAGTGATCATTTACTACACTGGGTGTTCTTTATATGTCCCATCCTTAAGAAGATGATTTTAATTATAACTATTTAATTTTAAGAGATTGACATTGTCTTCTTTAAGAAGTTTTCTTGGAACTTTATATATTTTCATTTTTTTTTAAATAACACCAACCATTGCTGTTAAAAAATAAATTGAAATAAATTCATTTTAAATATTTTGCACATTGCAGAAAATTAAGTTAAATCATATGTGCGCCTTCGCCATAATTAACAGTGTAATTTAAGAAGATACGACAGTACATACAATGCCTTATCATCAAATACGCATCTGGTATATTTTACTTAAAGAAAGACATGCTTTTCTTAAAAAAAAAAAACATATACAGGGCGGCCCAACGAAAACCAAACAGAGTCAATAGCTTGAGAACCATACATAAAAAAATCTAAAAAGTCAATTTGATTTATAACATCCAAACCCAATTATGTAATGTTCAAAATTTCACCCCTTCACACCAATCACCTTAACTTTAAAAATTTAAATTATTTTTCTTGTTCTTTATGTATTATATATTGATTTTAAGAACACAGTGAAAAAAACTCAAAATTATAGAGCCAACGTTTCGCCCCTTAATGTTGGGGCTTCTTCAGAGCAAATGTATTAAAACAATATAATAATTAAATATAAAAACTAGTGTAAATGGTAAAAAAATTAATAAATTAAATTTTCATTAAATTTTTTTTTTAAATTATGACAGAAGGTGGTTTCTATTTATTATTATTAAAAATACCATAAAAAATGCTTTTCAGTAATACTGAACAAAACTCAAATTAGTTCATCCCTTACCTGGGGGTGGCAAATTTCAATATTTGAAACCAAATTTATTTTGGCCAAATAATTTAGTGTGATTTTACAAACAAAATATACATTCTTCCACAGGAACCTTATTGTGGGTAGTTAGGGGTAAAATGATAAAGTTCTAAAAATAAACGCAAAAAATATTGTCTTTTTTGAATAGTTTTTTTTACCAAAAGTAAATTAGTTTAAATTTTTATTTTTGAGGAATAGGGCTTTGGATCTGACTACAACTGAAAACTTGAAATTATACAAATCGGGCAAAAACCTACAACAAAATTAGTTTTTTCTATTTTGCGTCTCTTAGGGCGACTTGCACCAACTTTTTGTCTGGGATTATCTCAGCTAAACCGAGTTTAAGTTAAAAATGCTGCTTTCTAATTGGTCAGCCGTCAATTTAATCCAAGTTTAAAGTTAAACCATCATTAGTGCAAGTGGCCCTTATAAGCTCATAATCACACGCATTTTGCGTGTTCTTATAGGCCCATAAGAGGTCTCTACTTTTTTTTCTTTTGGGTTGGCAACAGTATATATCTTGACGTTTGCCGTGCAATTGTGAACGTCGGTTTAAAGTTTAATTTTCTACAAAATTTTGTGTTAAGGTTATGTTTTACCGTGTTAAAACTGTGCCTTGGTACCTTGCAGTGGAAAAGAGAAGAAATGACTATAAAATATATCAAAATAATATTCGTTATTAGAATTTTAAACATGGCGAAAACTGTAATGCCAATTCGAAACAAAAATCCCCAAATCAAGCATCAATTTAAATGTAAGTTTTTTAAAATTTTAGAGCAAAATAGAAAAAATTGTATAAAGCACTCGTTTCATAACAAGTTTTTAGCGCACTAGTACTTTAGAAAACTCACCGCAAGCGGCTCGTTTTCTAAACTTGTACTCGTGCGCTAAAAACGTATGTTATGAAACTAGAACTTTAATATACTATTAAATATCAAAATTTACTACCCCAAAGTAAGGAATGTATATGAACTGATTTGACTTTTGTTTAGTATCATTAAAAAATACTTTCTTTGAAGTGTGTCTCCATCCAAGATTTTAATGTTGGGGTTGGGGGGTAAGAGGGTGGTGAAGTATAGTGTCTTGACGATTTCATAATTATCCTCCTTTATGAATTAAATAGGCCTCTTTTTTAGAATTCTGATATTTTATACGATCCTCAAGATATTGACTCTGTTTTGTTTTCTTTAGGCCACCCTGAATATAAAGCAAATTTAGTTCCTCATTCCTTACAATAAAAGTTATGTACCTAAATCAGGATAAATCTATCACTTTTAAACACGAGAACAGTGAGTTTTTAGTAGATTTATTTAGATTATTATCTATATCCAGATTGTAACATAAATCGTAATTAAATTCCTTATCCGAGATGTCCTTACATAAATAGTCCTGAAATAAATTACTTTTCTGTATAAGGATTCATTAAATATACTGAATGCCCAAATAAAAGAATTAAAAACTTTATAAATGGAAGGTTAATTTTTTTGAAATTTTTGAGTCGATCGGTTAATTTGTTCTTGTGTTATCGTGTATAGAAAAAACGTGACATCATACAGACAGACAGACATTTTCAAATTTAAATGTTTCATGAAACATATTTGTATTCAAGATTTTTTTTCCAGGACGTTAGTCGCCCATTTTGAATTTCTGACTGCCCTATTATACTCCTCTAGCACTTGCCTGCTGTGAAGCAGTAGTCGGCGTAAACTCAGTTATGACTCATCAACGTGGAAAATAAACACAGAAACATAGGCTTACGTAATAATTTTGCCGAATTATGAGGGAAATTTTTATAAAATATTTTTGTTTTTAAATTCTGGACTGTTTAAAATTACGTGCCCTTCAAATTTCTAAAAAAAATGGTTGCGACGCAAAACTAAATTGCCAGTCGTTAAAAGTTACACGCTTATGAATAAAATTAAAAAAATCTTTAAAATATTAAAATACATTATTCAAATTAAAAAGAAATAGCGAACCGAGTTTGTTACCTACTCAGAAGAAAATCCTTGATGGCCAATAATGTAGTCACAGTAACGGGTCAGACTCCTGCCAAGACTTTTTATTAAAAGGTTTTATAAAATAATTTGCTTTTCAAATTCTGTTTTTTAATGAAAATATACACCAAACCCAATTCTATGAGAAACTTTTAGCCTGCAGCTCTAACATAATTACAGATAATGAAGTCATATACCAGTCATGGCAATGCCTCCACGCCGCAGCGCCCCGGCGAAAATTTTTGATTAAAAGATTTTATAAAATAATTTTCATTTCAAATTCTAAGGTGTTAAGAAAATGCGTGTTTTTTTATTCTGAGGTATTGGTAAAATGCGTGACCTTGAAAATTTTCAATTTTTTTCGCATGCGGCGCTAAACTTGATTACCAATGGTGTGTCATAATATCATCCAATAGATTTTATAAAATAATTTGTAGATGCAAATTCTTAGATATCTAAAAAAAGTGTCGCCTGCAGCGCTAAATAAATAATATTTGGACCTTATAAAGGCATGGACAAATAGAAAAATATGCATGTGACCCTGTAAAAAAAACAGTTAGTGTGTCAAATTTAGGTGGGTGTTTCTTTTTTTTTCCGATTCTTACGTAGAAAAGTTTTTTTACAAAAGAATCCGATTTATTATTATTTTTTTAATTTGACTCACTAACTGGGTTTCTTTGTACAGAGTCACATATAGGTACCTAATTAAACACATTTGAACAAAACATAATAAAATGGACCTAACAACTTGTATGGTTAAAATTTATAAAACATTAATTTAAATTTAAAAAAATGGTGAAGGCGAATATTCGGTACCACCCTGGGGGTTTTCTGGTTATGTTGTGTACATTTCTCATTGATCATATCTAACTTATACTTTTTTATTGATTGTCTAAAATTTTCCTTAAAAGAGTATGTCCTTAATAAAGTTTTTATTACTTTTTTTAACCTTGTACTATTCTACTTAACTTATCTCCTAAGTCCAGGATTTGTGTGGGCTAGTAGTAGAAGGAAAAACCGGCTTTAACTGACTTTCGAATCAGTTTATAGGGAGTGTTGTTGCACCTGTCGCCTTCGCCAAATTTCAATGATTAATTAACTGGAAAAGGCAATCGGCGCAAGTAAAAATCGAACTCACGCTAGCCGGCGTGTAAAGTATTTGAATTAGACTGACTATAGAATAAACAATATTTTTTGTATTTAGGTATAGTTTTATTGAAAAAGCGTATAATAATCTCGCAAGCGCTTTCGGAATTTTTATTCCATCTTCAGGGCTGTCATTGTCAATGCCTTACAGGATGCAGCAAGGGAAAATATAGTTGTTTCATTATACATTGGGAGCAATAAGGACTTTGCAAAGCAAAGTCATTTTAACTATCATGATATCTCACAATTTTATTTTAGTTTTTAAGTTTTAAAGTGTTTGTATTGTCCTTATTGCTCCCAATGTATAATAAAACAACTATATTTTCCCTTGCTGCATCCTGTAAGGCATTGAAAATGCCAGCCCTAAAGATGAATAAAAATTCCGAAAGCGCTTGGCAGATATTTATACGTTTTTTCATAAAACTATACGTAAATACAAAAAATATTTTTTATTCCCATATAATTGTTTTTCTGGTTTTTGATAATTTTAAAGTTTTTTTTAAACTATGTTTTTTAACTTTTTTTGTTTTTTGAAAACACGTTTTTCTTATAATAAAAGTACAACTTTTGTTATTTGTATACAGCTATCCTTGTGGCGTCGTGGAGACAAAAGACGTTATAATGGATTTTGGATTTTTTTTAATTAAACCTAGAGGTGCGAAGAGTTCATATAATTATTTAAATCTGTTTCTGACTTTCACGAATTTTATTTTAAAACTTTTTAATTCTTGATAATTATCAAACTTAAGGCCATTATTCGGTTTATTTTAGCGAAAAACACTTATATATTAATCTCCAGAGAGTAATAGCTATTCTGTCAAAGCTAATCTTAGCTCCAAATCTAATTCATTCAATAGTCCATCTTCCATTCTTTCGCTCTGCTTAGCAAGACAGGACCAGATAAGTCGAAACCAAAATACAAATGCGAACGATCCGAACATTTACTTGATAGATTTTTAATTTTAATTTATTTTTCTACTTTTGGTTTTTACGGATGAATGTATGTACCCAGTGTAGGTGAGATAATGAAAAAAATCTCACGGGCCCCCCCACTTTTGGGGGCCCCTTATACTTTCTCCCTCCCGCCGGGTGAGGTTTAAAAAAATTGGGGGTAAAGACCTTTTTTTTTTTAGTCTTGGAAATTTCTGGCATGGGTAAAAATTTTTGGGGGAATGCAAAATTTTTGGGAGGGAAAAAAATATTTTATATTTGGGGGCCACTAGGTTACAAATCTCGGGCTGCCTAGTCCGACACTGGCTACACCATAGCTATGATGACCTTGAAAAATTGATTTTTGGAACCCCCCCCCCTAAATTTATTCTACATTGTCCTTTCTGGGGAGGGCGTCCCAAAAATCAACTTTTAAGGACCACAACTTTCGTTATTTCAACCCAAACATTTTTTTTTTGCTTTTCCGAATTTGAAATATGAAATGTCGAAAAAAAAATGGGTCATAAAAAAATGTCGGTCCTCAATAGTTTGGTTCAAGAATATCCGATTTAAATTTTTTTTTGTAGTTTGCGTGACATTACGTTTACATGATTAACATTGGAGTAGGGTAAGGGGTCATAGGGGAACAAAAACTAATAATTTTGGCGCTTAATATTTGCAAACATTGAAAATACATTTCTGACGAAAAGTGAAAATAGTGTGGTGAAAGATTTTTTTAAATGGAATTTTGTTCAAACCTTATACAAAAACATTTTTAATTAATGTTCTTTCCAAGATATAACGATTAATTTATATTGACACCGGTCTAGAAAGGGTATACGTAACAGTTTGTTTTTGCTGGTTTAAGTTTTTTTTTAATGAGCAGAAAGCCGCACATTTATTTTTTAATTGCAAACATTGAAAATACATTTCTGACGAAAAGTGAAAATAGTTTGGTGAAAGATTTTTTTAAATGGAATTTTGTTCAAACGTTGTAAGCAGATAGACGGACATACAGGCCGAGATTTATTGTGACATGTTCATGATGTTACGTTACAGTATTTACAATTGTTATATAAAAAAAATTAAAAAAGTTAAAACAAATTAAAATACCCATTAATATAAAATATTTTAAAAATACACAATACATAATTTTTTACATTTACACACTTTAATAATAAATAAACATAATAAATAAAATTAAAAGTTTACGAAAAGGTTTATCTAAGAATTCGTTTATTGTGTAGAAAGATATTTTCAAAATATAAATTTTAATCTCATTTTTAGACTTTATAAAGCTTAGGTCTTTTATATGCAATGAAATTTTATTATAAAATCTAGGAGCATAATATGTAATATAGTATTTGTATATAGTATTTAGAAGTTAGCAACATATGAAAATCTATTTTTATGTCTTCCTTTCCACGAGTGTTATGCCCATGGAAGTTTTGTTGCTGATTATTTTCATTTTCATATTTTTTAAAATAACAACATACGGCACAGTTAATATAATTATTTTTGCAAACGTATCTTTGAAATCATCGGTGTATCTTTTTTTAGTAAATATTGTCAAAACAGACGAATATTTTAGCAATATTTTTTTATCTCCCCGCCACTTGAAAAACTCAATTACTACATCAGAGATAACACTTTTGAAAATATACTTAGGTAGGTAATACCAACTAAGTATACCGGGTGTAACAAGTCCATGGTACACCCCTTTTTTTTTAAGAGGAATTTGCAGCATCTATTATTGGTATAAAATTTCAACTTTTAACATAAAGAGTACACTGTAAAAAGTGATAGTAAATTTAAATCAGTTATCCTTGTGAGGAAATACTGAATTATACTATCTCATATAAGCAAATTTACAAAAAACTGTAATAATGCTTAACTTTTCATGTTATTTGTAAATTTTAAGTTAAACCACAGGTTAGGTTGTAATATCCCTTGAAAAATACAGGAAGTGCTTGTAACAATAGGTCGAATTCACATTAACATTCAAAACACAGAACAACTGTAAAAAAATATGTAAAAACACGACGGTAATACAGTCAAACGCTTTAAATTTACTTTAAACATTAAGGTATTTTTACAATCGGTATTTAAAAATACAGTTAGGCTTTAAATTTACTATAACAATTGCTGGCAATAAATCGCTTACGATAATTGCTGGACACCTTATATATTTTCATATTTCTATTGTACGCTGCGTTCTGAGTACAATGATATGCGTCAATTAGGCCATAGCAGCGAAAAACGACGTTAAACAGTAAAAACAAAACGAACAAGTACAATGATACCAAATAAGTACATTTTAAATTTGAACGTTGTTTTTAATTTAATTTTTAGTTTTTTTAGTATGATTACTTAAAATTACTCGAAATTATCCTAAAAAAATAAGTTTGGTTGATGGTTTTCTGGGTCTTAAGTTGTGGCTAGGCTCGAAAATGTCTCGCCTGTCAATATCTTCTGTTGACCCAGAAAACATTAACTTTTCCGGCTAGGATACAATATACCATTTTCGTCGCAAAATTCCTGAAACCTACCTGTTCGACAGGTAAATGCAGGTCCGTAGCTAAAGCCCTTGTACAGGGGGGACGGGCCTAAAATTGTTCCCTGCTGACAAAAACACTGTTGCCAGCCCTTTATTAACTAAAACAGCAAGAGATTTTTTTACGCATTGTTAAAATTCTAACTTCTTGTGTTTTTTAAAACAATTTTTTTAATTTTAAGGCCTGTGATGCACTTGGAAACATATAGGTACATTAAAAAAAAACCCAGAATGTTTAAGCTCGTTTTGGCGTCCCCCCTAACTATACGTCCTAGAACGTCGTGAGGCTCCCCTCCCCCTTATTTTACGGCCATGGGTAAAAGCGACAGTAATTATAATTAAAACTGAGTAATTTTGAATAAAATGTCTGAGAGTCCATGGTTGAATAAATTTTTTGTCTTCCATTCATGCTTTGGAAAATATTAGGCCAAAAAATTAAAAAATAATTTATGCATTTTTATCAGTCATTTTACACGCTTTTCACTAAACATTAATTTTTGTATTAAAAACTGAAAGATTTTATGTATTTAAAACCCCTAGCAACTTCAGTAATTAAATACAAGTTGTTACAGTAACAAAAACAAAAGAACGTTATGTTTTACTGTAACAACAACTAAAGTTGCAAAGGGTTTCAAATATGCAAAATCATTATTTAATGGTAATATATTCTCAGTGTGTAGTTTTTGTACAATACATTTGGATATATAGCCAACATATTTTTGGGGCCAACATTGGCATCCACTGGCATCCACATTTTAAATATGCAATTAAAATTTAGCTTACCTTTTCTATTTTTTTTGCACAAAACAATATCACTTTTTCCGAATAGGTATTATTTTATCCCCCCGTCATCCGAAAACATCAATTACCGCACCGTGAAAATATTAAATTGTGCGCTCCTCTTCAGACGAATTTCAGCGCGTTTTGCGTGACCAGTTACGAACAACTGTGGCGCTAAAATTTCACTTGTATCAAGCAACAGTTGACCTGCGCTGTCAAAATCCTCCAGTAAATTAAGTTGTATTTTGAATTAAAATTTACAAAAATAGTGGAGGCTACTCATCAGGCAAGGAACAGGCCTAAGAGGGCAAGGGGGCTTAATAATCTTCCGAGTTTGGACTTTTATCACCTAGTAAATTTTAATCATTTTATAAATTTTCTAGGGGAGAAAAAAAACTGGAAAATTTTGAAGTTTTGATTTTTTTTTGTTATTATTATAAATTATAGATTCTATAGTTATTATTATTTTAGTTTTATTGTGGGGAGAAAAAAAATGGCATTTGGCGGACTTTAGATGAGTTGGTTAAAGAGTGATGTTATGCTTCATATTCCATTATATAATATTTACAGTAAATGGTATATTGCATTTTCCCATATACTTAAAAAAAAATTAAAAAAAAATTCAACAATTTTTCAATTTATTTATATATTTTTTTTGTAGAATTGATTTTTATAATAAAAGTAATTTTTCCTGAAAAAAATGCGTTAATCCGAATTTTCTTTCAGCATTTTTCGATTTTTTTAAAAGTTTAACCCTCCATAACTTTTTTGTTTTTGGGGGGATTACTTTCAAAAACGATAGGGAACTTTCCCTCATAGAACTTGATTTTTCCTGAAAATTTCAATACGATCGGATTATTTTTTCTTGAGTTATCGTGTCTACAAAAATCGTTACATCAGTCTTAAGGACGGACGGACGGACAGACGGATATTTGAAAAAAAGTTGCTTATTTTTTCATGAAACAAATTTATATCCAATATTTTTTTGTCTAGGACGATTTTTGAAATTTTTTGAAAATTCGAAACTACCGTATAATATTATTTTTCTACGACTGCTTTAGAATGTAAGCAATTCCGTATCAAGTGTTAGAATGAGCATATATAGTGCCATCTCTTGTTTATAAAAGTAAAGAAAACTGTGGCAAAATTAGCAAAAATATATATATTTTACCATGAAATATTGAATAATTTAATGCAATTTAAAGTTTTGCGTTAAAATTACATAAAGTTTATTAGTTTTTCTTAATATTTGACCAGTTTTTTATCAATTTAGTTCAAAAAATTAAAACTGCTCCATCTATTGTTAAATATTTAAACCTGATATCTGTCACAACAATCTGACATAACCTTCAATGTTTGCATTATAATTGTAAATATGTGCTAAAATTAAATAAATTTTTTTTTTAACTACTGATTTTATAAAATTATTAAATAACATTAATTGCTTTATTTAAAAATATTTGTTTTGTTGCATTTACAATGTCGAGTCACAAAAAACATTGTTTTTAACCTTGTCCGCAGTATTAAGCCATAGTGTTTCATATTTGCAGTCGAAGAAAAAGTATAGTCTACAACACGTATGTAATAGTCATTCCGCGCTCGCGGGACCGTCATACTCGCCTGCCGGCTCGTATGACAAACTCTCTGCTAGTGCGGAATATTGTCTATTCCATACTAGTTATAGAATATACTATTTCGTACGACCTAGTGTACACGAAATAAAGAAAAATGCATGTTCACTATATGTCCTCGTTAGGATTAGGTTTTTGAGATTTGCGTTTTTTTTATAAATGTAATAAGGACATCTATATCTTTCATTACATATCACCCTCATAACAGAGGGGTTTCTTTTTGGCCGATACAAGCATTTAAAGCACTACGTTTTAAACAAATTCGCCCTCCCCCCCTAGAACGTTACGTGATACTTGAATGTTCCCTAATGGGTTGCTAGTGGTGTTCGCTGGGTTATATTATTGGGGATGTTGAAAAAGCCAACTGTATCATTAAAAATGTCAATTTTATTCTTAAAAAAGCTAACAAGGCAAGTTTTACCAAGGATTTATAAAGATATTTTTAGAAAGATTCTTAAAAAACCAAAATTTGTTTTATCGAAAAAGTTATTTGTTCGCCCCAAAACAAATTATTTTCTGCATAAATGAAGGAGCGTTATGTTACCAATTTTGTACATTTTGCTTTATTAGTAAAAAATAATTACAACTTACCTTAAACTTTGAGATCATAGGAACTGAAATCCATTTAGGTACTTGAACAATGTTTACGCATTAGTTATTCTTCATTTTTAAAGGTAATTACTCCAAGAACAGTAAAAAAACATTTATTTTGATTATTCTGTTATTAAATAACGAACATTTCTTTTACGTGTAAAAATAATTAAAATTTCAAAGTAAAATGTGAGGTTAGATCTACTAAAAGAACGTGTTATTGAAGGTCAGATCTCGTTCGTAATGCAATAGTGGCCCAAATGAACACAAACCAATTTTTTTGTCATACATTACCTTAATGAAATGACAACTAAATTTATCTAAACGAAAAAGCTAGACGCTTTTAACTGAATCATTGTCAAGGTACTTTCTTGCGAGAAATCTAAATCTGTTATCCTCAAAAAAATAAAAACGAAACTCAGGATTTTTATTTTTTTTGCAATACCCATGCTTGAGGTCGAAAAACGGACACCCTGTACTCTGCCGTGCCTAGCATAGAGGTGGCAACTTAATTTTTTTCTCAAAAATCCGTTATGACTCCAAGATGATTTCATAACAATCGATGAATATTTTTATCATAATAATATTACCTACAGGATGCTTCTTGATATTTATTTAGGGTTATATGTGATAATCACTCGGAAATGAAGCAAATAAAAATTTATTGCATTGCCAACGTTTCACCTAATATTTAGGCTTCTTCAGGGCTAAAAAGACATAAAAATTATAAAACTTTTTATGCAATAAAGTTTTTATTTGCTTCATTTCCGAGTGTTTACCACAAATAACCCTAAATATTTTTATCATATTATTAAAGGATTTAATTCATTTTTTCATAATAAAATTACTCTAGTAAGGCTGCCGTATCTTCTTTAAAGTTGTCAATTACTAAGACAATTTGCCGAATCTATCGTAACTTAAGAAGTTACGATAAAATTCCTTAGTATAATACTAATAACACAGACACACAAAAAAATAAAAGTGTGCGGAGCCAAAAAGGGAACTAAATAGTATTGATCTAGCATCGTCGAAATCAGCATTGATTGGAATTTTCTGTTATTTTTTTATTCGAGTTCGAATTTTAAGTTTAGGTTAAATTATGCCTAGAAGTAGACCACCAAAAAGTTTTTTTTTTGTTGTAAAATGAGTTTTTTTATTAATTATTATGTTTAAAAAGATTTTCCCAGGTTTTGGTTGAAAAAAAAACCTAAATCCATATTTAAAGAAAAATATATGTATTATTTTTAACAACCCCTGTATTTTATTTTATTTTAATCTAAATAAATGAAATTTTTGCCTTTTTGGTCTTTATGCACAGTTTGCAGAAATAAAAAAAATGACAAAACTCTAAAATTTTGTATACTAATATTTTCGATACCACTGCTGATTTTAAATATCATAGTGAAAAATCTGGAAAAAAATTGGGATCCTAGGATGGAACATAGTTTATTTTATATTTTCGATTTTACTAAAATTTGGTATGGATGCTTCATTTAAGGTTCTTTAAATGAATCAATACTTAGAAGTTAAAAATTCAATATAGATGAAAAGTTAGGGTTCGACTTTTAAGATGTCTTAATTGATTTAAATTTAGCTTGATAATTAAGTTTATATTATTTATTACTAACATATGTTCAAAATTAAGCCCCCGAATATGATAAAGCCCATACCAATTCAAAAAAAAGTAAAATATAGGTCAATTCTTGTGACAATTTAAGTTTCAAGGTCATGCGCCATGTTGCGACAAACACTAATTTTCTAGAGGAAATTAATGGCTTGTTTTTCCCTATATGTGTTCAAAATCAATATATTTTATTTTTAAAATATGTTTTACTCTACCAATAAGACAGTTCAACAATTTTTTTCTGGCGCATTGTGTTATGGTCCTTTAACGATAGCAGACAAAAAAATTGTAAATAATTATAACAAGGATATTACTGTTAAAAAAACATCTAGTGTAAAGGTGCTGGTGTTGTTTTTTTATTTAGAGGGCGCCAAGATTACTTGCCAATTTTAAATTAATTATTATGATTGAAATAAGGGTAAATTAGCTATAGTTACGGCAGATATCAACACCAACAAAAAATATCATCGCTATTTTTGTAGAATTTAATTTTTAGCCTGAAAATATAGCCAGCACGATATTCTCTAATTATCTTTTTTTAACGACATTTTACAAAATTAATTACTCGTTAAAGATGCGGAATACATAATTATTATTAGTTATTTAATGTTATATAAATATCTAGTTAATTGTTATTAAAATATATCAAAAACATAATATTATTATTATACCATTATTATAGAATTCTTTGTGAATTTTACCAAAATAACAGGAACTTATTATATAACTTTATGGTGTTAACCACAATTAATAGTTATTTATGGTACTAGTGGGTAAAGTAAGATATTAATTAAATTAACCTGCGAGGCGTCAGCCAATCAAATACATTCAAAAAGATAGTTTAACTTGTCTTAATTAAGTATTCAGAATTTAAAATCGATATCTCTACTTGTTCAAAAGTTAAGAGGAGGGAGGTGTCTTTTGGACCCCAATGTATAATAATAATATTTATATTAATATTAAATGAATCAGTACCCCCCTCAGGGCCGTAGCTATGGGGGGATGGCGTTTTTTTCTAGTCATCAACTTTTTTGTGGAAGGGATAACAGTTGTAATTTTAGATTAAAAAAAGTTGTAGATTCGAACTCCTCCCCTCTCACTAAATCTTAGCTACGGCCCTGACGCCCCTTTTCAACTAAAAAAACGATGTATTTTTTTTATTTTTAAAATTATTTAATGTTTTTTTTTATTTAAGAGGGTAATCCATGGATAGCGTCACACAATTATCTAAGGGATGTGCCAACGTGACGAAGCGTTGGGGGTCGAAAATGGCCAAAATAGCGTGACTATTAAAAACCAAACCAAAACATTTCAGCTTAAATTTATAATTTTGGCGAAGGCGCAAGTACAGGCAGGGACCGTTGGCCACAGAGCGAATGCCAGGTGGCCAACGATGGACCGCTTTGGTAAAAATGATGGTGAAGTTTTTTTCCTTTTTTCATCCACTTTTTGGTTGAGGAAAAATTGGAGTTTTTTCCGCTAGTTTGATCCCCGAGGTATTACTTTATACGATCTCTATGGGAAAAGTATTCTCAATTTCCCTACTCCCTAACTTCCCTACTCTATAACATCCCTACTCCCCAATAACCCTACTTTGCACTATGTGCTCAAGCTGCCATTTAATGATAAATGAGTTTGCGGAACAAAGAACTTTCTTCCTTTATATCTGTGGCTTGGTTCTAAGAGGGTCAATTTCACTTTGTCAATAGCAGCGTTTTGAAAATACTACATCAGAGTTGACGTGAAAACGTTGCTATTGACAAAGTGCAATTGGACTTTTTTTTTAGAACCAAGCACAGATATAATTTTATACTTTTCTTAGGAAGTGCTCGTCTATACGCAAAATTCAAATGTGTTATTTTGTCTGTGTTCTCATAAGGTGTAAATACACTGCCCAGTAAAAAAGCTTTCCCATTTTTCACCTCCGCGCATAAAATGGATTTTTTATTGTCAGATTCAGTTTTAGCAACCTTAAAAATATACCAATTTTGACGAAAACTACCCCCCACCCCTAAGAGGTGGAGTTAGAATTTTTTTATTATCAGATTCTCTTTCAGCAACCTTAAAAACCCCAATATACCAATTATTATAAAAACTACCACCCACCCCACAGAGGTGATTCATTTTTAGCGACCCTAAAAACCCCAATATATAAATTTTCAAGAAAAACTACCCCTCAGGGGGTGGATTTATAATTTTTTTATTATCAGATTCACTTTCAGCAACCTCAAAAACCCCGATATACCAGTTTTCAGAAAAACTACCCTCCACCCGTCAGGGGGTGAAATTAGAAAAAAATTACTATTAGATTCATACTCTTCGACCCCAAAAACCCCTATACACCAATTTTGAAGAAAATATTGAAAATATTCAAAAATAACCCCCTCACCCCCTCGGGGGTGAAGTTAGAAAAATTTTATTATCAGATTCAATTTCAGTCAACTCTAAAACACCTATATAGCAATTTTAAAGTTTTTCTAAAAAAATGTATTTTCCCCATTTGCCCCCTTGATGAACCCCAATGTTCACCAAAAACAATCCCGAGCGAGAACTATTGGTAACATACCTGTATGTCAAATTTTAAGTCTCTCAAGTTATTGTGCATAGTCTTCATTAGAACTCCGAACTTTTTTTTGTGGGGCTGTGTAATTAAAAATATGCAAAAAACAACCGAAAAATTAATAATTTTTTTGGACGCAAAAAACTTTGATTATCTTTTATAATTTGAAATTCTATAGAAATGATATTACTTCCATTTGATTAAAAAAAAGCTTGCTCTACGACAGTGTTCCCAACTCGCTGGCGGGCTCAGTTGAATAACATTACAAAAAAGTAGTCCGACTCCTGGGATGAGCGTCTATTTATATATGCAGAAGCGAACGTGGGCATTATCGAGGGAATTATTCAGTTTTTTAATAAGAATTTGTTGTCGTTTTTAACCTTTTTTTAGTTTTAAAATTAAGTTTCATTGAAAGGTTTTTTTTATATAAATTTATATATCCGTCCGCAAAGGGTTAAAAGGCGAAAAAACATAAAACCAGAGCAAAAAGACCAATTACAGAAGAACAAAGTAAACCCAGATGAAGTGACCCTTCGTAAATTACATTAGTAGGGGAGACTGTTGTACCTTGGATCACAATTTACTTTTATATTTTTTTAAAAGCCATTTTTTAAAATATAACAACGGAAAGAGTCTCTCCTGATAACACCATTTATTTTTTGATAATTTAAATATTAAACAGTACTTAATAGAAAAAAATATATATTTATATTTTATTGTAATGTGATCAATAGCACAAGACCATATTGTACCATTGATCAAATCCTAGTTTACCTTGGATCATCAACGTTATGTAACTACAAGGAATATAATATGTTTTAAAAACAACATTTTTATAGAGAAATTGGTATTTTATTGTTTTATTACAAAAATAAATAAGATTGCAATATTGTGTTAAAGTATACCCTTGTTATGATCTGAATATTTTATATGTTGTTAAAATTTTAAAATAATATTTCTTTAATATTGCGCTATGATACAATCTGGCTTCACGAGATTCGGCTTCGGAAGAGTTCGGTGTGTCCTACATTTGATCGGACCCCTCCTCGGTAATGCTTGTCGGTATAACTTAAAAGTTGTCTAGTAGTCCAAATTGTTTATAAAAATTGAATTTATGGTTAAAATGATCGTTTCAGATGTCAGAAATAGCAATTAGTATGCAAATTGATGAGACTGAAACTCTTTTGTCGGGGTAATTAAATATGCGCGGTATCTTTGTAGATATTTTGCGCTAATAGCATTGTCAAATAAATTTAACTAGTGACCTTCTTATTAGCTATATAAACTCATGAAAAGATTCATTTTGATCCAGTTTTAGTTAGACTGCCTCCACGCCAGTTTCAAAAGTGAAAATGTAGTTTCTGTGAGAATTAATTTTGAGATTTATTCTTGAATTAAAAATAGTTTTTAAACTTAGAAAAATTTTGAGACTTGTATTATCCGACATGAAAATAATTGGAAACTTATAAATACTGTTAGTATGAACACTGATAGAAATTTTGACGAATATTAATTAACTTTGAAAAATATTTTGTAAAATAATTTAAATGACTTATACGAACCAGTTTTAATATACACTAAGAAAAATGTGGACAATAAGTTAGGAATTGAAAATGATTGCGAATAGTTGGGATTTCAAACATAGAATGTTTTAATTTAGAAGTATTTAATGGAAAACTAATATTTACTGGAATTTAGAATTTAAGAGCTTTGCATAAAAATAGGACTTAGAATTAAGAAGAAATCGTTTTATCTGTCCAAAGCGCCGTCTCCTAGAATACCCGCTCCCGAATAAAGTGATAAGTGGTTAAGTATATTCTCCGCTCGGGTATACTTTAAATATGACAGAAGATTAGATGGCCAACCTAACTGAGTAAGTTATAATAAAAGTTATAATTAACTGCTCGGCTATAACCGAATTATATACCACATCACTAAATTAGTGATCGAATTTTCAACTTCACTACACCCTAATTTTTATTTGTATACATGTGTACCGATATATGTGTGTATGTATGTTTGTATGTATGTATGTAATTAATTATGTGTACAAGAAGTTACAATATTAAATTTATAACTTAATATTAATAGGCAATAGAAAAATTAGGTATGTAAATTAAATTTTACTCAAAATTAGTTAAATAAATAATTTAACGTTAAAGCTAGAAAAGTCTACCTGTGATCATTGATCAGTGGTACAGGACGAAGTTTTTCCAAAGGTAACCTTCTCAACATTCTAGGTTAAGGCCTACCCAGAAGCTTGCATAAGAACATAAAACATAAGAATGCGATGTTGTGATTGGCTTACAAGATACATGGCAGCCCCTCTGGCCTTGGTTTGAGCCCCCCTGGCATTTTCGCTGAGCCCCCACTGGGTTTCTTAAGTCACCTACCTATGGGCGCCAATTTTTTTTACAGGGGCGCCATTTTAGGTAGAAACGGTGAGGGACAAAGCTTTTCTCTTGAAGGTAATTTTTGGGGCGCTATTCTTTTTTTTTTTTCTGGGGCGCCAAGTTTGGTAGAAATCGTCAAGGACAAAGCATTTTTTCTTAAAAGTAATGTCTGGGCCCCAATTTTTTTTTTGAAGGGGCGACAAGTTTGGTAGAATCTGTCAGGGACAAAAAGCTTTTTTGAATAAGGTAATTTTTAGGGCGCCAAGTTTGGTAGAAACCGTCAGGGACAAAGCTTTTTTGTAATGAAGGTATTTTTTTATTTTTGGGCGCCAATTATTTTTGTAGGGGCGCCAAGTTTAGTACAAACCTTCAGGGACAAAGCTTTTTTTCATAAAGGTATTTTTTTGGGGCGCAATTTATTTTTGTAGGGGTGTCAAGTTTTGGTTGAAACCGTCAGGGACAAAACTTTTTTTTTGAGGGTACCACCCTGGGTGCCGAGCCCTCTCTAGACTTTTTGGTTATGGCCCTGCGTCAACTTGTAAATAAATAAACAGTAAAACCAAAAGTAACTTTTTAAGCTAAAAAATTGTATTTCTATTTTACTCGAAAATAACACTAGGCAACACGGTTTCTTGCCCTGATTGGAGTCATATGTTTTTTAACTAATCTTGGTTCGCTAAAACCGAATCTGGCCTCAGAATATTTCTATTACCTAAGTTTTCTGAGAAAAATGAGATAAAAATGTTAAAAAATCATTATTCTATCCCTCTTTTGTTCTAAAATCATGGGAGATAAAAATATTCCGAGGACAAATTTAGATTCGGCGACTCAATATTAGTTAAAAAATACCCAACTTAAAACATGGAAACTTTAAATTCATAGGTAGAATAAATGGGGATATTATGAAAAAAAAATATTAAAAAAAAAAATTGATAATGTGACAAAACTAAGTAGGGGTGGAGGGTAAGGAGAAGGGTTCATAAGGAGACAAGCTTATCGCCACGTACTCATGCTAAAAATTTACAAAAATCATTACTAGGGGGTCAAAAATTAACTAAAAAAATGTTACGTAATATGGTTCTTATGTAATAAAGTAACATTTTTATGATGTAGAACCATTAAAAAAACAACAAAAAAATACACATTTTGTTTTATAAATTATTTTTAAATTGGCATAACTGCATGTACTAAAATTTAAAAAATAAGACGTGCTGGATTTTTTTCAAGGTCAAATTTGGATTCTGCGCCTTTAAATTGATAAGAAAAATATATTTTTTGGGCTCTGGAAAAAAGTTTACACTGTTTACTTTAATTTTGTTTCTTTCTCATTTATTTACTTTTTACGAACAAACCAAGCAAAATAAAAAAAACATTTGTATAAATATTTTTGTAGAGAATTTTATAATCTACAAATTAAGTCCCATAAAATTTTTATACAGATTTGATAGTTTTGCCACAAAAGAGCAATTAAGTAAACTCTGCACTTTCATTTTAAGCTTTTTATTTTTTTTTCGCGTACTTACTCTAACAGTAGGTCCTTGGCATATATATTTTTGAGTTCCTCGTATTTTTTTTAATATACCCTAAAATTTTCAAAATCCTACTCTTTTTTTTAAAGATTTTGAAAAAAAGCGTCATTATTTCCTGGACTTATATCTCAAAAATTTTAGGTGCTGAAATTTTTCTAAGGTCAGATTCGGTTTCTACGCCCTCGAATTAGTAAGAAAAATTTACTTTCCGATCGGGGCAAAAAAAAAGTTGAGATTTGTTGCCTAGTGTAATTGCACATGACAACCACTCTCCCGCTTGCTTGCACTCTACTGAGTAAACATTATCTTAGTGCAGTTTTGTCATGTAGATACCAGCATCTGTCATGAAACTGAAGGGTAATCCAAGGTACACTATAATCAAGGTACAACATTCTCCCCTAATGTAAATTTCTGCATCAATAAATTTTAAAAAAGCACAAAGAAAATCCTTTTTTAATTGAGGCATATTAAATATCCTGATGAATAAAAACAAAAAAAAAGTATATTAGCACTTTCGTGTTCAAGTGCAGAAAAAATAGAATGGAACTGAATAATTCCTAATGAAAATAAGCACCCTAGGGAATTGGGTATTTATTTGTTAATTACAAATGTTGATTAAAACTCAAATATACGATACAAATCAAAAGATCATGATTGATCAGTAGAAAGTTGATAGAGTGACAAGCCATAAATGTAATTCTTCGCATTCCATAGTACACTAAAAAAATGAACATTTCGACATGTAAAAGTTTACATCTGCACTGAAAAAAACAAACATTTCGAAGGGTAAAAGTTTAAAAATAAAATTACGTTTAATGTACCGAATTTCTTTATAAAATTACATGTTCCATACCGTAGAATTAGAAAAAAACAATAAATTTTCGGTACTTTCTTCGAAAAATAAATAAACATTCAGAGTGTAGTATAAAATTACGGTACGCATAATAGGTTATTTTGAAATTTATTTTTACTGTGAAAATTAAATTTTCGGTATACATATGGGCAACAAAATAACCTATTATGCGTACCGTAATTTTATATTACATTTTGAATGTTTATTTATTTTACTAAGAATGTACCGAAAATTTATTGTTTTTTTTCTAATTCTATGGTACACTGAAAAAACGAACAATTCGAAATGTAAAAGTTTAAAAATAAAATTACGTTTTATGTACCGAACTTTTTTATAAAATTACATGTTCCATACCGTAAAATTAGAAAAAAACAATATCTTTTAGGTATTTTCTTCGTAAAATAAATAAATGTAATATAAAATAACGGTACGCATAATAGGTTATTTTGTTGTCAATATGTATACCGGAAAATTAATTTTTAACATAAAAATACTGCTAAAAATTATAAAATTATATTAAGCATTTCGGAATTTTATCGGTATTAATTGTGGCAACAAAATAGCCAATAATGCGTACCGGAATATTTTCTTTCAGTGAATATATTAAAAAACTACAAAGTTCAACATTTATGAAAAAGTTAACTGCACTGAAATAAAATATTCCAATACGCATTATTGATTATTTTGTTGTCACAATTAATACCGATAAAATTCCGAGAAGTTTTATGTAATTTTATAATTGTTATGGTAAAAATGAATTTTCCGGTATACATATTAGCAACAAAATAACCTATTATGCGTACCGTAATTTTATATTACATTCTGAATGTTTATTTATTTTACGAAGAAAATACCGAAAATTTATTGTATGGAACATGTAATTTTATAATAAATTTCGGTACATAAAACGTAATTTTATTTTTAAACTTTTACATTTCGAAATGCTTGTTTTTTCAGTGTATGGAAGATGTAATTTAATAAAAAATGTCGGTACATAAAACGTAATTTTATATTTAAACTTTTACACTTCGAAATGTTCGTTTTTTCAGTGTGTGATAGTAAATAAAATTATGTTTTATATGTCGATTTTTTTTATAAAATTATATATTTCATACCATAACACTGTAAACGTTACATTTTAGATATTTTCTTTGTAAAATTAATAAACATTCAGATTTTAATATAAAATTCCTGTACTCATAATAGGTTATTATGTACACGGCAAAAGAAATTGTAGCTAACAACGCTATAAGGCATATACCAAGCAAATTACACTAGTTTACACGGTTCTTATGCGCAGCTTTATTTTATTATTTTTTTACATAAAGAAAAAAAAATCTTCGGTTCAGTTTTCGAGATAATCGACCCTAAAGATTTTATAAGGCGAAAGGTAGAGAAATCGTATATTTTCGTTTAATATTAATAAAAATTGGTATTTGTTGGCTTTGGGACTAGCTGAAAATGAATTTGATATTTTAAAAAAAATCATCGCCCCTAAATGGGGTTGAACCACCCCTTTTATATATATTTTTAAGTAACCTGATAAGCGTTGATACCTGGGGATTTTCCTCTCACTGAAAACGAATTTAATACTTAAAAAACTCTGTCTTCCCCCTTAGGGGAGTAGAACCACCCCTATTTATATTTTTTAATTAAAGTGTTGATAATTTGTATTTATGGTAAAAACTAATTTAATATTTAAAAAATCTTACCCCCTTAAGGGGGTAGAACTACCCCTTTTTATATATTTTTTAATTTACATGATAAAATTTGGTACATAGGTGTTTTGGGTCTCGCTGAAAACGTATTTAATATTAAAAAATTCTGTCACACTCCTTAAAGAAGTAAAAGTTCTTTCTATTTGTATTTTTTCATTGACTGACAAAAATTTGTACATGACGAGTTTGGGATTCGCTGAAAACAAATTTATTATTTGAAAAATTATCACCCGTAAAAAAATGAACCTGATAAAAATTGAAAAAAGTTGTATACTACCTACCTGGTATGTATACATGTAAGTGTATCTACCAATCTTAAACTTTTTTGCCAGGCTTCGATACTGCTTTGTCACTCAAATTCTACCGCTTAATTAAAAAATACGAATAGGGGTGATTTATTCGCTTAAGGGGTATATATTTTAAAATATATAAATACCAATTTTTATCAGGCTAATTAAAAAATATAAGTAGGGGTGGTTCTACTCCCTTAAGGGGTGGATGTAGATATAGATTTTTTTAGGGTTATTTGTGATAAACACTCGGAAATGAAGCAAATAAAAACTTTATTGCATTACATAATCATGTCAACGTTTCACCTAATATTTAGGCTTCTTCAGGGCTAAATTATTAAATATGAATTAAAACAAACAAATTAAACAAAAACATTACATCAACAAACAAAATACACTGGACATTTTTTAACAAGAGAATACTCACTGTAGAACAATTAATTACGATACACCTAGCGAGTGTTTATCACAAATAACCCTAAATAAATTTCAAGCATCCTGTAGGAAATATTATTATGATATAGATTTTTTAAAGATTAAGATTTAGCGAGTCCCAAAACCCCCATGTACCAATTTTTATTAGGTTATTTAAAAATATAAAAGGGGTAGTTTCAACCCCTTAAGAGTTGGCGATAAATTTTGTTAAATATTAAACTGGTTTTTAGAGACTCCAAAAAACCCTCAAATTTTATCAGGGTAATTCAAAAGATATAAATAGGGGTAGTTCTACTTCCTTAGGGGTGAATACTGATTTTTTTATATTAAATTCATTTTCAGCGAGACGAAAAACCCCCAGGTTCTAATTCTTATTAGGTTACCTAAAAAATATAAAAATGGGAGGTCCCACCCCCTTAAGGGTTGAAGATAGAATTTTTAATATATCAAATTTCTAGCGACTCTTAAAACCCTCTAATACCAATTTTTATAAATATTAAAGGAACACATATGATTTCTATAATTTTCCCCTATAAAAACTTTGGGGTGAATTATCTCGAAAACTGAACCAACGTTTTTTTTTCTTGACGGATTTGGATTCAGCATCAAAAATTATTTAAGAAAATGTGTAAATAAACTTGCGCATAAAAGAAAAGTTGTAAACTAGTGTTATAATTGCTTATTATACAGAGCGTGTCAAAAGTCTGCCCCCCCTTTAACTTTTGAACGTGATAAGATATCAACTTGAAATTTAAAATACTTAATAACATACCCAAATAATTTTTTAGTATATATTTGATATGCTTAAGGGGTACAATGGACACAGGGGTGCAAGGGGGAACATTTTTTAAATAGAAAGGGGAGTCGTGTGATACATCATTTTAAAGCTTATAAAATTCTCTATTCGACTATATAATTTTTAAGTTTTTAAACCCCTTTTTTAAACTTTTCATTTTTCATTTTTTTTTTGCTAAAACATGCGATTTTTTTAGTTTTTTTTTTGTAAAATTTCATTCATATCATTCAAAATTATAACTGATAACCCCCAAAAATTGCTCAGAAAAAATAAATAAATAAATAAATAAATCCCCCCTTCTGTACAACCTCTTCACTGCAGATATTCCAAAAACACGGGGTACTGAAATAGCCCTGTTCGCTGACGACACCGACATCCTAGCAAAAGCCAAAAACCCTCAGCGCATCCATATCGCCCTCCAGCGACAAACGGATGCCCTAATCAAATGGTTCTCCAATCAAAGTAAATGCCAAAAGGCCTTCTAATCTCTAGGACTAGAAGAGGCCCACCTCAACCCATTCAGATATATGGCCAAGCCATTTACTGGGAAAACCATGCCAAATATCTTGGCATTACTATATACTATAAAACCTTACGTGGGATCAGCACATCAAAAACACCCTCCAAATAGCCAACTGTCACCTCTCAAAAGTCTACCCCCTAATAGGTAGAAAGAGCCCCCTATCCATAAAAAACAAACTTCTTCTTTACAACCAAAGCCTAAAGCCGGTACACCTCTACGGAGCCCCAGCCTGAAACAAAGTCACCCTTAACAAAGTTCTCAGCCAAACTTCAGGATTTTTTTTTCTTCTAGATAGGGCTATAGCGACTTCAATACTGAATAAATAATATCCGTTTTGTTTTTTTTTTAGTCGATCCAAACGGCCGGAATCATGGCGACCAACATTTTTTTATGTTTTTTTTTTCAAAAAAAAAAAATTATGGTCAGAAAATGGCACTTTATAAATCTAAAGAAATTTTATTTGTATACTTTGAATGTGAATAAACATACCTACAAAATTTCACAATTTTATATTTTTTCTTTCTATATAAAAAAATGTTTAAAAAAAGATTATTTTTATAATTTCTAAGGTTGAAAGACCCCTTAGGCGTAAAAATTTTGCCTGCCGTTTTTTAGAAATTTTCAGTAGTAATACTGTTTAAAAAAAAATTGACTGTGGCTTACGTTTTTGTAAAACTTAATAGTGAAATTCGTAAAAAATTTCGTCAGCGGCGCTACAGTGTCTTATATTTTTGTTAAATTTTAAATTGAATTAATTGTTATTTAAAAGACGGTATGGAATATGTGTGCGAAATCTTCGTTTTTTCATTAATATAGTAAATTTCATTTTCTCTTATTACCAAAATAATTTCTTTAAGCTCGTGCGCACGTGCGCGTACTTAATTTTGCTTTTCCATTTTATTTATTTATTTTTTAATTTCGAAAAGCATTTCCTTCTTTTTTGCTTCAAATTCGGTATCTATTTATTTTTGCGTTTTTTGAGGTTTAGTGTCAAAAAAAGCAATTTCGGGAAAAACAAAAAAAAAATTGTCGGTTATTCAGTCGGTCGTTCATCCAAACTTGGCACAAAAATAATTCTAATGTCACATTTTAGACACTGTGTTCGACTTTGAGAAATGTTCCAGTAACATTTTTTATAGTCTAGGCAAGTCCCATCTTCGGCTAGTTGTTGAGATGGAATTTACAGATTTAATCTTCTAGATCATATTGTTAGCCAGGAAATGTACAGGTTAAAAACCATGTTTTTTAGTGCAACATACCAAAATTAAACTGTTTGTTTATGAATTGGAACGCCGCCAATTTAAACACAGCTGAGGGCGGTATTTGAGATTTGATTTTTTTTGTGCCGAGTTTGGATGAACGAGCTATAATCGAAACTTTTAGTGTACAAGAGGTATACTGAGGATGGGACATATATATCGCATTGGGGCCCAAAGGGTTAACATTTTTTGAGGAGGTTAAAAAGTGTTAAAAATTGTTAAAAATGGGAATTTTCGTCAGAATTTCTTAAAAAAATCAAACAATTTTTGTGTTATGGTCAATTTTATGACAAATAAACTTAAGTTATACTTTTGAACCAATTTTAAATAGTATAAACACGCAAATAACCCGAACGGGTTATTTGCGTGTTCCCCGTTTTAAATTAATATCGTAAGCCGTTAAAAAGGGGGGCAAACTTTACACACGCACTGTATCGGTTTGTACTAGGTATATATTTATCAAATTTCATAAAAAATCTCAAAATTATCCATAAATTCAATTAAAAAAATCTATTCAGAAAATCAAAGCAAGTCGAGTAATTAATAGCTAATTCAAATGTGATTCGTTGACATGAATTACTAATTAACTCTTTTATATATTCTAGAAGTCTGATCCCTGATAGCACAAAAGCCTTCTAAGAAGATTCTTAAAATAAATAGCCGGAAGGACAGCATGCTTCTTAGAAGCATGTCTATTTTGCTCAGGATATTCTAAGAACGATTAAAGAAATGCAAAGGATACCGTTTTAATCGTGCTGGAAGTTCCTAAGAAGCTTCTTATAAGCCTCTGCATCAAATAAGAATGTTTTAAGAAGCATGTTAAGAATCTTCTTAGAAGTAGGTACATGTGCTTTTAAGAATATTTTTAGCATGTTTCTTAAAATATTCTTATCTGATGCATTTAAATAATTTGAATAGTGCGCATGAGCAAACAAAGTAGGTTCAGATTTCTACATTAATGTAGTTTTTCTCTTTCTTTCAAATATATTTTATGATACTCGATCCTTTTTATGGAGTGATATCATAAATTTGGACATGGCATTTTACGTCTTTGTGATAAACCTAATAATTATAAAGTATATAAAAATCTTTAGATATAGCATCCATCAGGTAAGATTCATATGCGATCTGCAGTTTTAGTGTGAAAGCAAACTTTCTACCAGACATAAAAATCATGGGCCACACAAAAATCCAATATTAAGAGAAAAAAATAGCAAATAATTATCATTTCAAAAAATAATAATTTTAATTTTTTGTCTAAAACTATATAAACACTTTATGTCTAAACATTCATCCATTTCTACTACTTAAGGGTAAAACTTATATTATTAACAGCACTTTTAAGAATATTTGTAATTCTAACCTAATAAAATTAAAATATTATAGACGCCATATTATTATTCTAAAAACATTCCCATTTGAATATTTTAAGAATGTGTATTTGGGAATATTCTTAGCAAAATACTCTAATCATGCTTAGCATGTGCACTATAGCATTATTCTAAAAATATTTCCATTAGATATTTTAAGAATATGTTTTGGGAATATCCTTAGCAAAATACTCTAATCAGGCTAAGAATGTTTAGAGTAGAAGCACTTATGCTACTACAGCAGTGCACCTTTTAAGAGCATGCTTAGCATGTTTACAGCATTATGCTAAGAACCTTTCCAAGGGAACGATTAAAAAACATTCTTAGGATGAAGTGTGTTATCAGGGATACCTATAGGTATACCTTATTTTACTATTTGGGTATGGAAAATAACGAAAAAAATAGTTAAGAAATTCGCGAGCAAATAAGAACAATATTTTTCTAACAAGTATAACGTTTAAAGAGGTCGATTAAAACCTCCTTGTTTCCGTCCCCGGCTAGGTTCTTCCAGAAATCAAAAATCAGGTAAAAGGAATTCGTTATTATAAATTTATTTTAATTTAAACAATTCTCCCAAATGTATGCATAATCTGCATAATATGAATTGTATATACGCGGTTATTATATATTATATGTTGCTTACAATAATTATACACTGTAGCCAAATTAGGGTTCGTTTTGCAATAACAGATAATTCTTTTCTTATAGCGTAACACTTATCTGCAGTCAGAAAATGTCATTGTAATTTTAATACTAAATTTTATTTGTAAATATATATTTGTTATTTATATCGCCATCATTGGTATTTAATATTTTACTGGTGATATTAAATGCTGCAATGTGTGTATTGTATACAAAATGTTGTCATACTAACATAGAGACCGTGCTGGTACATTTGGATTCCCAATATGTGTTTATTAATACTAGCATGTTATAGTAAAAATTACTGCAACATTTGGTAAAGCATATCACACTGATAGTATGGTATACTTTGAGTTGTTAAGTTGTATTACTGATCTATCCTTTTTTTACTTTTCTCTGTATTATTACTAATCAAAATTTTGGTATTATTTACCGATTGTTATTTTACTAAATACTGTAACATACTTTAAACTAGATCAATTACACAAAAACTACAACTTAAAGTATACCAAACTATAACTGTGATGTACTTTACCAAATGTTACAGTATTAAAAAACACATGTTGAGTGGGTATCCAAATGTACCAGCACGGTCTTTATGTTAGTATGACAACATTTTGTATACAATACACACATTGCATTATTTAATATCACAAGTAAAGCATTAAATATAAATAAAAAATATGTGTTAACAAATAAAATTCAGTATTAAAAATACAACGAAATTTTCTGAGTGTGATATTCCGCAGGGTACAGGTATACTTTGATTCAAAGAAAAGCCTCTAGGGTCACTTAAACATCACCAGTTCCCAACCTACTTCGGCAGCAACAAGAGATCACCAGGTTCTAACCTTCGGTTACTTGAAAACGACAATTTTGGTTGATTTCACCAAACGTTTGCATGTAAGATGCTTTCGTCCTACAGAGTCCTACAAGATTTCTACAGTAGGTCCTATTCATACGATACGTCTGTTTCATACGATACGTCTGTTTAGTACGATACGTACAAACCAAACGATAAATCCAAAACAAACGATATGTCCAACCAAACGATACGTCCAAACCAATCGATATGTTCGATTACTAGGATACGTCCAAACCAAATGATACGTTCGATTCCTACGATACGACCGAGTCCTACGACCCTAAAATAACATAATATGTAAAAAGGTCAAAAGCTACATTCAAATTATGCTGTGTTTGTGGTTAAATTCTGAAGCATTTTTAAATAATTCTTATTTAGTAATCCATTTGTCCCTATTTTATTTAATACAAGTATTTATTTTATACTTCACAAATCCAAATTTTTCACTGAATATTTAAATTTTCCACTGCGCATTTTGTGTCCAGCTGCGCAAAATACTTACCCAGCTGGGGCCCTAGGGCGCTCCACATTTTAGTAAATTTATAGGAGCGCATATATAATCATACATTTGCGCAAATGCAACAATTTTTGGTACATAAAAAAGATACGCCGCAGGCAAAATTTAGAATAGTCTATTTTAATTTTATTATAGTCCAATGCTTATTATATTACACCCCGGACAACATTTGCTATTTCTCGTCATTATGACATCATTTAATGATTTTCTCTAAGTTCATGAACGCATACAGATGACTCCTCATTGTGAAGTCATTACCAAAGAAAATATATATAAGAACTTTAGCTTCCGTGTTAAACGTAGGCAACACAGATTACAAAAAGGTTGCTGGCGCCATCTAGCACGTAAATTGCAGACTATTGTCGGTATAGTCGGTTCCTGTAAAAACCCCTAGTGACATCTAGCGGAAATTTTAAGTAACAGAGGTGGCGCCAATTTCAAATCCTTAATAAAATTGTTAATTAAAACACGTTGAAGGACAATGACGCTGTCGAGCGGTTTGTCTGCGTTTTTGCAGACATACCGCTGGACAGCGTCATTGTCCTTCAACGTGTTTTAATTATTACTTTGAATTCGATAAAAATCTCCATTCAAAGTAATAAAAGAATAAAATAAAAATGCAAAACAAAAATAAAACAATTTATTTCATTTAAAAAAAGTACATACAAGAATAATTCTTAATTACCTATACATAAAGAATAATTTTTTATCAAATCAATGAAAATATTTTACTGGACGAAATCCGAAAATTGTTTTTTTATCACCCTCAACTTTTACAATATAAACAAAAATTATATTATTATTATACACCGTTTTATGAGAGAATATATTCTCGTATACGAATCGCACGTCACAGTGCGTAAACTAAATAGCACTCTGTATGGATATTGGCAGGGGCGGGTTTATTTCATTTTAAGGGGAGAAGGGGCATCCATAAGGAAAAAAATTGCGCATTCGCCAAAAATATAACTTTGAAAGTATTTCTATGCTAATATATCTCGTTGGGGGGGTGGAGGCATGGGACCCATGCCCCCCCCCCTAAATCCGCCGGTGCGTCACAGTGCGTAAACTAAATAGCACTCTGTAGGGTAACTGGCATCTATTTCTTTTAACTTAATACATTATTTTTAAATAGAAAATGTATATCTAAAAAAAGCATTTATCAAGTCTTAAGAAATAAATGCCAATATTCATACAGAGTGCTATTTATAAATAGCATATGTATAGCTATTTATAAATAGCATATGTATACCCAGACAGCACATAATAACTATTAGATATCCAGGGGATATACTTTCTGGATATAGAGTATATCCAGTGGATAGCCTGGATTGCCATTAGATGTCTTATGGACATCCAAATGTCCGACTATATCCAGATCCTAGCAGTATATCTATTTTTTTAAACTCCCTAAAGTATATCCACTTGATATCCATTAGAGATCCATCATGGATATCCAGGATGGATCTATAATGGATATCTCGTGGATATCCAGTGGATATCCTACCATGATCTGGATATAGCCGGACATTTGGATGTCTATGGGATATCTAATGGCAATCCAGGCTATCCACTGGATATACCCTATATCCAGAAAGTATATTTCCTGGATATCTAATAGTTATCATGTGCTGTCTGGGTAGTATTACGTAACGCAAATTGTACCTAAATGAATACACTTCATACATCGTTTCCAGCGTTATTAAAGGCTGCAGAGATTTTATACTTTCGCTACCCTCCCTAGCCAAAATATAAAGTCTCTACACCCTTTAATAACGCGAGAACCGGGGTATCAAGTGTATGAATTTTGGTACATCTAACGTTACGTAAAACTTAAACGTTTCCTAACCCCCCGCACCCCTAAAATTAAAAAAAAAACTTTTTACCCATATGAGTTAAAACTAAAACTGGGGTAACGTACTCGTAATACTAATTGGATAATCGCCACTGACTGTTTCCAAAAACACTAAAAACACATGAGAGCATAATTAATATTTTGTTTTAATTGTTTTGTATATAAATTACTTACTTTTAAAAGCTTTGCTGAAAGGAACTTTCGACCCTCCTTAAGGGTGTGGCTCGTTGGTTAATAGTCACTGATTGGTTTCAAAAACACTAAAAACACATGAATGGATCATTAATATTTAGTTTTAATTGTTACGTATGTATATTACTTACTTTTAAAAGCTTCACGGAAAGAAACTTTCGACCCTCTTCAAAAGTGTGACCAATTGGTTAATCGCCACTGATTGGTTTCAAAAACACTAAAAACACATGAAGGCATCATTATTATTCAGTTTTAATTGTTATGTATGTGGCGTTTAAACTACCCGCCATGTACAACTGACAGGGACAGATAGCTATCTCTCTCTGACGAGCTCGGAAGCTCTCTCTCTCTTACCGACCATGACAGCGTGATACAGACATATTCAACAGGTGAGATTATTTGCTTATATCTATTAATAATAGCTATCAATATCGGGATAAACATTTGCAAACCCTTAAACATTTCATTGGCGACGAAAACGGATACGAAAACACCGGGAAAATTGTGGAAAACGTGAAAGCGTCGGTTGTAAAAAAAAAGTGAGGTTAGGTGTGACATTTTTGTTAGGGCTCGAAAATGAACGGTTTAACGGGCGGAATAGCACCATTTGAACTAAACAGTAGTGAAAATTTAGGAACAAAGTGGAAAAAATGGATTAGTCGTTTCGACAACTATTTATTGGTCATGGGAATTGATAAAAGTGAAAGAAAAAAGGCCCTAACGCTGCATACCGCTGGCGAAGACATTTACGACCTCTACATAACCTTAGAACTAAGGGACACCAGTGAAGAAGTAGAAGATGCTTATGATAAAGCAAGAAGAATCCTAAATGAACATTTTAAGCCCAAAACCAACAAAAACTTTGAAATCTTTCAGTTTAGGCAGAGTAGGCAACTAGAGGGCGAAACAACGGAACAATTCTACAACAGACTCCTAAACATGGCAAAAAACTGTGAGTTTCAGGATACCGATGACGAAATCAAGAATCAGCTGATATTAAGCACAAACAACAGCGAACTGAGATCATATGGACTTTCGGAGAACCCAAAATTAGAGAAATTGATAGAAAAAGCAAAAATCCTCGAATCAACAAAGAAACAGGTAGAACAAATAGAAGAGCAGAACAATGGACACGATGTAAACAGGATTAGATTTGGAAGAAAACAAACACAAGGAAGATATCAAAGAAAACCAGATACCAGACGAGATACCAGGCAAGAAACCAGGCAAGAAAACAGGCAAGATAAATGCAGAAACTGTGGCTTCGAATGGCACAGTAAAGGGCTACAAACGTGCCCAGCAAAAAGTCAACGTTGCAACTCTTGCAAGAAGATAGGACACTATGCTAGGGTATGCATAACCAGTCAAAAACGAATAAACAGAATAGAAACAGAGGATAAAAACCAAGAAGATGAGACTTCATCTGGCAGTGAGTACACATTTAACATTAAGGAAATAAACAACAAAGCACCAAGAGCTGAAATAAAAATAGATAACAGGAAAATAAACTTCATAATCGATACAGGGAGCTCAGTGAACTTGATAAGTAAACAAACTTACAAGAAGCTTAAAAACACAAAGTTAATGCCAACTAAATGCATTTTAATCGGCTACGGAAACAGCGAAAACATTAAATTACTGGGAAAAATCAAGACAAACATAACCTATAAAAATCGGAGCGTGAACGCGGAAATACAAGTGGTGAATGGAGCTGTTGACAACATAACGAGTTGCGAAACGTGCGAGGCACTTAATTTGGTTAAAATTATATACAACATAAAAGAAAACACAACACCAGAAAACATAACACAAGAAAACACACCACCAGGAAACACAACAGCAGAAAATATCAGAAAACAATACCCAACATTAACAAAAGGCATCGGCAGGCTAAAAGGGTACTCAGTAGAGCTACACATTGATAAGAAAGTACCACCCGTGGCACAACGCCACAGAAGAGTACCATTTCACCTGAGAACAGCAATTGAAGAAGAGATAACCAGGCTACTCAAAGAAGGCGTAATTGAAAAGGCAACAGGCCCCACGCCTTGGGTTTCACCCATAACAATTGTACCCCGTCGTGACCAGAAAAGAATCCGGATGTGTGTTGACATGAGATGCGCAAATCAAGCGATTAAACGGGATAAACATTTGCAAACCCTTAAACATTTCAATGTATATATATATTTATTTAAATAATTACCTTTTCCAAAGTTATTAAAAATTTTCGTCGCACACCAACCCAAGATTTAGATTTTTTGAGGTTAGAAACACGGAAACCCCCGCTTTATATATATATATTTTTTACAACAAAGTAAGTCTAATACTTTCAATGGGATTTTGTTTTAGATATGGTCAATATGCAATATAGAATCATTCTTAATAATATTATCTTAAAATATTTACTATTTTTCAATTTATTATTATTTTCAATACGATGCCATCTATCAGGATAAATGTAAAGCTTTACATGAAAAGATAAAAGGAACCTATCTTTTAAAAATTACAAAAAATAACGCTAGCGACATCTAGCACGTAAATTGCGATGCTATGGCGGCCATTTTTAACTGTGTTGCAAGGTCACCTACTTAAAGCTGCCCCCCTGGTCATTACGAGATCATGTCATGAAGATCTAGCAGCGGTCTACGGAATGCGCATGCGCAAACTTTCAATTAACCGCGAAATTTAAATTCACCTCAAAATTTAAAATTAAAAAAAAAAAGAAACACACACACACCTTTTTGCTCATATCTTGAAAACGCGAAGAGATACCAAAAAAATAATACGAAAAAATCAACCCCCCCTACAAATAACCCCCACATAAATCCATTTTCAACAACTTGAGGACACCGGGATTTTCCCACTGGGAACTTCCCAGTAAATTAATTACTAGCTATTACTATTAGTATATCCTTATAAAGACAGCTGCCTTTTAATACTAGTATTCCTTTATTCGTTTAAAAAGCTTAGTTAGTGGTAGAAAATAACATGTGGCGCCACCTATAGCAAACCGCTGTCAAGTGCACTGAAATTGAAACATTACAGGAGCCTGTACTATTGTCAATCGTTCTCAATCGGGTCCCGGGCCACATTTGCTATTTCACGTGGAAATCATTATGACATCATTTAATGATTTAACGTTAAATGTATACACCTCATGACAAACTCATAACAAACTCACAACATGAATCATGAAATGTGCTCATCATGATGTTCGTATGAGTACAAAAAGTGGAAATCATAACATGATGCTCTCGTGAGGCCTATATGAGTTTATGAATGTTATCCGGAACCGGGCTAGAGTGCCCTAATGTGACATTTAATTAATTATTAATATATCCATCTTTACACCGCGATAGTGATTTATTTTCCAAGCGTCTGACGGCGCCCTTTTGAGCTGGCGCGCGACTAACCAAGAAAGGAGGGTAATATATTTAACAGTCTATGTATGTATATATGCCTTGACCGAATTTTACGATTCGTCTTCATGCCGCGGGTGACATAGGCTATATAAAACTCCATGTTTCGCCTATAATGAAAAACTCATCCGATTTTTATAAATGAGATATCAAACGATGCGTCTAGATAACATGAATAAAAGTAGTTATTATAGTTATAGATGTATTTGCCCACGTTTCGACTATATTCGATTTATTCGTTTTATCATCAGCATAAAATAAGAAACTAGCTCTACAGCCTAAACGCCTAATCCGAATTTGACAAATGAGGTGTCAAACGATTGCTCTTCGTACCGCGGGTGGCATAGGCTATATAAAAATCCATGTTTCGCCTATTTGGCCTGTCATCATCAAGGATTTATAAGGAGCAAAAATAAAAAACTCATTCGATTTTCATAAACGAGCCATCAAACGATTGGCATTGGTCCCATGAATATAAGTAGTTATTAGATTTATTTGCCCATGTTTCGAGTATATACGATTTATTGGTTTTATTATCAGCATAAAATAAGAAATGTTCTCTACAGCCTAAATGCATATTTCGAATTTGACAATTGCACCCCATGGGGTGTCAGACGATTCGTCTTGATACCGCCGGTGACATGGGTTATATAAACGTCCATGTTCGCCTATTTGGGCTGCTATTATGAGGGATTTATAAAGATCAAAAATTAAAAACTCGTTCAATTTTATAAAAAAAAACGTATCTTGAACGTTCCCTAACCAGTCGGGTGTTTTTTTTTAAATTATTTATTAATTTTAAATATCTTAAACACAAATGAAAATAAAAAGATACTTTCCAAATTGTTTGGAAAAATAAACTCCTTCGATTTTATTAAAAAACACCCTAACAGTTATTTTTGTTTTGGTCTTGAAATAATTATCTGAAAAACAAATTAGAGGTGACAGAACTTTTGATTTGAATCCACAAAACCATGTGCACACCGTGCACGGGTCAAGTTGATCAGATCACTCTAACAGCAACGGTTCAGGGGAACAATGTGTTTCTTAAAACCGCCGCGGCGCACCCCTAGACATAATTATTTCAGATCCCATCACGTTTTACTTTCGCAGCTGTACCTTCTACTTTCTGAGGCAAAATAATATTCCTTGCTTGAGAGGACAATGTTTTTTGCGTTTCAGATATTTTCCTAGGAATTTGAAAGTTTTGGTAGAATCTAGTAAAACCCCGTAAAAATATTACTCGGTTCTACTCGATTCTAGGGTCACTCGATGGGTTGTTGCTTTGTCTAGTTTGTGTCTTAGTGTGTTTTGGTGGTTGGTTGGTTTGGGTTTTTTTCAGGCGAAAACTACCAGAAACCCAAACAACTAACCACCAAAACACTAGACAAAGTAACAACTGATTGAGTGACCCTACTCTATTCTACTGGAGATTTTTAGTAGGGTTGACTTGGATGTCACGGATGACAACACCACAGCTTCAAACTGAAGTTTAAGATTTTTTTCGTGACTTGTTCAATAATTTCACATCAATTATAATGTCTCCCGAAGCAGAAAAGATCCTTGATAATGAGGACAAGAAAAATCTTTTAAATCAAGCCTTAATGATGGTGGAATCTGGTATGGACTTGCAGGACAGATACCTTGCAGGATCAAAATATGTTTCGTATCTTAAAACTGTCGTGAATGGTGCTGAAAAGGCTTTGGGTTGCCTACAAGTAATTTCAAAATCTGCTCTTTTACTTTCACAAAAATTCGCTATTAACGCAATACTAAGCCTGGACAAAAACGACACAATTTTGAAATCCGAGTTCGAGAAAATAGTCTCTATAATCGAAAAACAGTTACAAGAATTTGAAAATTTGAACAACACCGAATCTGAGATGAATATGTCGCAGTTGTGCGAGAAAATAAAAAATCTGGAGTCCAGAAGACGGTTTTCCGATACCACTGTCGTTCACGCTAGCAGCAGCAAAACTCTTAAATGTGAAGTTGACGAAAAATATCCAGAAAATTTATCCAGGGATTCTCTGATTGATCTCAACAATATTCCTAATTTGCCCACCGTTCCAGAAGATATTTTTACAAGTTTTTCCAACAGCAACAATCCAAAGAGGTCATCGAGTTTGAGTTCCTTGAAAAGCATGAGGAAAATTAAGCTGTTTTTACAAAAAGCCGAAAATTCTGATGATGAGATTTCGGATTCTGATGAATTTGCCAAACAACTGGTTTATGTAAATTTTTAAACCGGGCCACCCAAAAACCTGGAATTTTTAAAATTCAAATATTTCGAAAACTACTTATTGGATTTGACTGTTTTTTTTTGTTTTTAAGCCTAGACCTTTTATTTTTTTTTGTATTTAAAAAGATCAAAAAAGCAATGTTTTATTGACAGTAATAAAAACTGTAAAACTACTCTCCATCCGGCGGCGGTTCTGCGAAACCACCGCTGAGCCACCGTCAATAGAAAGTTGCGTCTGGATGAAGAACCTCTATAGAAGAAGTAAAAGACCTAAGCTTAAAATAAAAAACCATGACTTTACAAATTTAGTAGTTTTAACTTATTTAAAAAAAATACAGTTTTCGGGAAAATCGTGATATTCCCTAAACAAATAAACCACAAATGAAAATATAAAAAAAGATGGAAAAGAAAATATTCATAATAACTGCGGCAATAGGAAAGACTATAACAATTCGAAAAAGAAGTTGCTATGGCGTACCATGCAATTCCTAGAAGATGGGACAAAAAACATAGTTGTACAGTGGGTTAGGCTAAATGTGACACCTAGGGTAATTGTGACATGCCCTGTTATAATTCTTCTAAACTAGTTTATATCCAATCCAACCCTGGCATTAGATTTTTGACAGTATTAAATATTTCGCGTAAAATTTCGATTTGATTTAAAATTGTTTAGAAGAATTATAACAGGACATGTCACAATTACCCTGGGTGTCACATTTAGCCTAACCCACTGTACGTTTTTTGTTGCGGTTAATTAATTACAAAAATTATTTTTTTAATCATTCTAAATAAATACAAAAGTAGAGAAAGTTTAAGCTTTAGTACAAAAAATAAATCAGTCAAATTCATTAAGTAGTTTTCGAAATATTTAAATTTAAAAAATGGCTATTTTTTAGGTGGTTCGATTTTTTTGCGCTTAAATGCACTTTTCAAAATATTTGAATTTTAAAAATGGCAACTTTTTAGGTGAACCTGAACAACTTTTTAGGTGCATCTAAAAAGTTGTTTAGGTGCACCTAAAAAGTTGTTTAGGTGCACCTAAAAAAATTAAATCACGCCATGGTCCGATTTCTTTGCATACAAGTGTTTAAATAAACCTGGATTAATTAGTTAAATTGGTGTAGTATGCGCTTATTGGTTAGCAGTGAACGTGTTAATGTTAATCTTGACAGAAAACGTCACAATAAGGTACTTTAAGTTTTACATTATGAAATTTTGGCGACACCTATGTAAGTTTGTAATCAAGAAATCCATTAAGTAATTGCGTTTTCAAAAGATAAAATTAACCTATTAAGGACTGACCCATGAATTTATTGTATAATATATAAAATATTTATGAGATATATAGTACTATCATTAGTTTTTACTAAAAGAAAATTGCAAAAAAAAATCGCATTTTAGACAAGATTATTAGTAAAATGTAAACAATTCCCTCGCTAGAATATAAAAACCATAATTTCTGCATATGCTAACCCATAAATTAACTGAAAACCAGATGCATTTTAAAATACTCCTTACAGAAACCTGTAAATCTATATGAATATTTAGACTATAGTACCTGATGAGTTAAGCAATCGAAACTTATTTTCAGCGCGTTTGATGTTTGCTCAATTGCGTATTGCTCCAAATCGCCAAATTAAAATATTAATAAAAATCATGTTTTTAAGATGGCGTGGATGGGACTTGTGTTACTGCGCATTCAGGGTTGAATGTTCAGGAGATATTGTTAGTTTGTTTGTTTAACCTCGTACTATTCTACTTAATTAAGCATCCACTAAATCCAGGACTTTTGTGGGCTAGTAGTAGAGGGAACCACCTGCTTTAACCGACTTTCGAATCAGTTTATAGGGAGTGTCTGCTTCACTTATCACCTTCGCCAAATTTTAATTATTAATTAACTAATAAAGGCAAATCAGCGCCAGTTTGAATCGAACTCACGCTAGCCGGCTTGTCATGTCGACGCGCTAGCTCACTAACCATGCCTCTCATTAATTGTAGCAGCTCTAGGCAAATGTGGAAACCGATTTGTTATAAAATGCGCTTTGGAAGTCTAACTCTTAATTTATTAAATTATTTAGTTTTTATCAAAAAATAATGCATTCAAGTATACTTATGGTGCCTATTTTAAGCTATTAATTTTTTTTAATTCACTGTTTTCATATTTTTTTTTTATAAATCGCAATCCGCAGTGGTGTCACCTATCGATGTGAACGAAGATTCAGTTCGACTTTAAACCTAATTTTTCTTTCAAAACTTGTTTATAGTCGGTGAGCATTTTTATTTCCTCCCGGCTGTATTTTATATATGTCTTAAGGTACATTCAAATTAAGCTATTTCCAAATTACTAGGATCCGGATCCGGGTCCTTTGGGTGAAAGAAGCTCCAAAGGCTCTGGCAATGAGCTACCAATAAATCTATTTTTAACTTGCCGTGTCATATATATTACATTTATTACATTGACGTTAAGGTATTTTCACATTATACACAATAATTCTGGGGCCAAGGGGTAAGAACAGTCTTTAAAAAGTGCCTTTGACATATGTGTTACTCAATTTTTTAAAGAAATGAGAATTTATGAAATGACGTTTTGATTAGTGAAAATTATTTCGTTTTTATAGTATTGACATATGTCAAATTAACTTTTTAAAGTATGTTTTTACCCCTTGGCCTGCTGAATAATTGTGTAAAACTAAAAATAGACTAATCTAAATGTAATAAATGTAATTTATTTGACCAGTAAGTTAAAAATATATTTTTCGTATATATCACCCCACCTCTTTGGAGCTTCCAGCACCCAAAGGAACCCGATCTAGGATCTGGCGATTGACAAATAGCTTAATTTAAATGTACTTTAAGACATTTATAAAATACAGCTGGGAGAAAATAATGAAATAAAAATGGTCACCAGCTCTTAGACAAGGCACGACGATCATTTTTAGCTTAGTAAAAAATAAGATATTTTTGTAAAAAAGTCAAAAACAGCATTTAAAATAAATTATTAATTATTAAAATAAAACTTTCAATAGAAAATTTTACGACTTCCATTTAAACTTAACGCGAGCCCCCGTATAAAATAAAATATTCATCAAAGAGCTCGATCAGTAAAACACTTTGTACAGAAAAAAATACGGGTTTCACTTCGTCAATGCGAGATCCAGTATAAAAAAATATGCATTAATTATCAGCCTTTAACAAAAAAAAGCTATGTATGTATGACAACATTTACGGGCAATAATTAAGTGTAATGCCAAAATGTCCTAATTTGATTTATATTTAAAAATTGTTTTTTAAAGTGTTTTTTTTTTGTGGCTTTTCTGTGCCCGGGTCCGTGCTGTCTGTGCCTGCTACCGAACAATAAATATCCAGGTTAATTTAAAATATCTTTAATTTCCTATACATTAGTAAAATAAAAAACTTTGAATTTCAAAAAACCAAACCAAAGTCAAGTTTATTGCTACAGTATACTGTAATGATTTTAAGAAAAGGTCAATTTTAACGAGAACAAAATATTTTAGGGTGATACAAATGAAGAATCAAAACATTCTGGAAGTTTATCTGGTATCTGCAAAACGCATTTAGGTAACATTACAGAAGAAACACAGGATTAAAAATTAAATCTCATATTTATTGGCTTATATTACACAGTAAAAAAATATTAAATTAACATTATACATAAAATGTTAAATATTAACACACAAAAGAAAATTAAACTTACATAATTACTCAGTACAATAATAAATTATTTAATATATTTCAGCTTCCTCTCCGTAAATTAACAAATTGTAGTACGTACTAGAAAAATTGCAGTAACGCATTTTTTGTAAGTTTGTTTATTTACTTCACATTATAATGTATGCATATATTGTTAGAAAGAATCATTAAAACTGATGTTTCCAAAACCTTGAGTTGGATAATTATGGTGTACTGGTGTACCGGTTTTTGGAATTGCTTTCATCATCTTAATTAACATAAAAACAATTAACAAAATCGCCAAATATGAAAACAATCCAAATCCGAACAACATAGCAATGAAATATCCAAAAACTAAATACGTTAAAAACTTATAACCAGCAAAAACTCTAAAGCTTATCCTAGGTGGTAAATTTTTACCCACTCTTGGTGATCCAGGGAGGGTTTTATCATAGTGATAAACAGTCATAGGCGGGCAAAGAAACTGTCTTGATAATCTACCCATATATGTTGGTGTATAATACATTCTGTAGAATAATGGACCATACTAAAAGAAAAATTTATTATAATAAATGTTAAGGGGACTTTTCGTTTCATAATTGGAAAAAAATAAACTTATTTTTTTTTTGTGAAAAAAATATTGTATTTACTGAACTGATTTCTTTTGAACATATTTATAAAACATATTAAGAATATATTTTTTTTGCATTTTTAGTACATCTTGACCACTCCAGAGGGCGTCTTCCAAAAGACACTTTTTAAACGGCTCCACATTTTTTGTGCTTCCTGTAACACATAGAGTAAAAATTCCAACGGGATTCTGTTCATAAGACCAAATATTAGTAACTAAACCTAAAAAATATTCTATTTTTAATATTTATAAAATGATAAAAATATTAAAAATAGAAAAATTTTTAGGTTTAGTTACTAGTATTTAGTCTTATGAATAGAATCCCGTTGGAAAAGCCCAAAAACTTTGGAACCGTTTAAAAAGTGTCTTTTGGTCAAGTGGTCAAGATGTACTAAAAATACAAAAAAAAAATTCCTAATATGTTTTATAAATAAATACAATATTCTTTTCACAAAAAAAAATAAAAAGTTTGTTTCTTTCCAATTATGAAACGAAAAGTCCCCTTAAATTAATAATAATTGAATAAAATATAACATATATTTACATAATATGTTAATATAAATAATATTAATATATATTATATAGCATATACCCGCCACTTCGTCTGCGTAGGAATCTAGACACTAAAAAGCATCAAGTTCACTGTTGCGGTATACTTCAAAACAACACCCGTCGCCCGTGGCACGTCGCCCGTCGCGGCTTGATGAACAATAAGGAAGTCCCGTCGCTCGTAGAGATAGCCGTAAAGCCCGTTCTGTTCTGATACGTAGGATTAAAACCAACAGATAGAGCGTCAAAAACAGGTCCACAAAAACTTAAATTTCAGCATAAATTTCCATGTGGTGTTAGAATGAAGGTATTGATATATGTTACTGCCAAAATTCTTAGCCTGGGGGGTTAATCCGGGGGTTAATTGGAACCGCAAACAAAAATTCTTTTAAAAAATATGTGGGTTCAATTCTGCATTTTATTGAAATGCTTTATCACATGTTAGGTTATTTTTATGGAATGAGTACCAGGCCAGAAATTAAATTTAAAAAAATGTATTAATTAATTTTGATTGAAAAAAATCAAAGTCGTCACAAGATGTGAGAAACAACAAAATGTCAATAACCAGCATGTCCTCCCCCGTTCTCAAGCAAAACATTTACGCCCAAAACATTATTCAACCATTATCCTTAAATTGCGGAACGAAATAATTTCAGCTTTATGGACGATAACGCCATTCCCCACCGCACAAGAAACGTTACCAATTTGCTACAGTACAGGAAAGTTCAAATGGATGAATGGGAGGCATAGCGTAGTGGCTAGCGCGTATGCATAGCAAGTCTACTATCGTGAGTTCGATTCTCACTGGCGCCGATTTGCCTTTTTCAGTTAATTAATAATTGAAATTTGGTGAAGGCGATAAGTGAAACGGACACTCCCTAGAAACTGGTTCGAAAGTCAGTATAAGCCGGTGGTTCCCTCTACTACTAGCCCACACAAGTCCTGGACTTAGGGGATGCTTAATTAAGTAGAATAGTACGAGGTTAAACAAACAAACAAACAAACAAACTGACCAGCAAACTCACCTGACATGAATCCTTGTGAGAATGTGTGGGATATGCTAAAAAGGGTCATTTTGAATAAAGATAACCCCCTGTTCACCCTTTAGGAGCAAATTAATTATGAGTAAATTAATTGTTGCTACTCAAGAAGAATCGTACAACATATCGCAGGAAGCCATTAACAACCTTTTTATTGGAATGTACAGACGTGTTATTGTTTTTCTTAAGAACAGAAGAGGACATACTGGTTACTGACATCTTTGTTTCTTACATTTTGTGACTACTTTGATTTTTTTCAATAAAAAATAATTCATATATTTTTTTTTAATTTAATTTCCGGGCGTGTACTTATTCCATGAAAATAACCTAGGTTATTTTCATGGATGTAAGCTTACGTGTGGTAAAGAATTTCAATAAAATGTCAAATGGAACCCGCATATTTGTTAAAATAATTGTTGCTTACGTTTCAAATTAATTGGGGGGCCAAGAATTTTGGCGATGTGTGTATGTATATACCGGGTGTTTCAGGAAGGTGGTTCACCCCCTTAACTTTTTTACTTTTTTAAGTAGGATCGTGAAATTTGCAGGAGCTACATTATGAATAATTTAGGATTTTTTTAAATAGTTCTTAGAATTTTTTACACTTCCGGTTTCACCGAAAACGAATTGAACTTTCGATTTTTAAATAGAACACTCTGTATATTTTTACATGTATGTTTTTACATATTTCGATTCAGAAATCAATTCTAAGCAAAGCACGTATTACTTGTCAATTTTTGAAAGGTCATGTAATTTTTTAAAAAAATTAGAGTTGCGGCTTTTTAGCTTAGTGGCAGTAGGCAGTATAGGTAAACTCGGCACATTATCTATCTGAGTAACAAATTGGATCAAGGAAGCTATGATTAGTGGTTTAAAAATGACTTTTAGTGATATTTTTATTACGCATTGTGCTTTTGATAATTTTTGACATTTAGATTAAAATAACTGTCATTTTACGTCTTACAAATAATTATAGAAAGTTTATAAAAAGTGATATTTTGTTAAAAGTTATAATGAAAGTAAGTTTTTTTTACTTATGATATAATATGCTATAAAAATAAAATTTTACCCTACCTGAGCTTAAATTATGTTTTTTAAATAAAATTATGAACAGTATGTTATCACGACAAAAAATATTTCCACACCGTTTACTGTAAAACCCTTATTAAGCACTGTATTATATTGCTTAATTTTTACAAAACATTTCTAGATTGATACTTTACTTTCCTTTCCTTTTTAAAGATTTTTCTTGTAATTTCTTCTTGCTTTTTAATAATTATTTGGATTTTTTAACGTCAAAATAATGTTTTTATTGACAATAAATTTGAAACTTGATAGCAACCTTACATAGGGAATTAAATTTACTCTACCAACCATACAACAAAAAACAAATAAACATCAACTCAGATAGATTCTGGGCGGAGCTTAATAATGTAGGTGTAAATATTAGGTAGGTATAAATCTTAGAGTTCCTGTATGAATTTGACAATATATTTTTTTCAGTCACACAGGAACTCTAGTAAAAATGTTGTGTTATGTAACTTACGTTATGAAAAAAATATATCGTCAAATTCATACAGGAGAATATTTTTATACATTATAATTAACCTTTAAAATATTAGACTAATAATAATATTAGAAAACTAACGCAGTAGATGAGTTTAAAAAAATACGGTAAATACTTACTGATTGGTTTACTTGGACAGCTAATTTGTAAAGCGATCTAACCAAAAATGTACTTTCATATGAGCCTATGGGCAATAAATCTGGATCTCCTTCGTATTTTATATTTCTAATTCGATTCCTAACTCTCTCTGGAGTTAAAAATTTAAAATCATTTGAAAAATCCAATCCAGCGCCCACGTTAGTAACTTCTGGTTCTCTTTCTTGAATCTAAAGTTTAAAATATAATTAGTTTTTGCGTAAGGCTTGTGTTAGATATGTTGTAACATACCTCACTGATTTGAAATATGTTCATCAGATTCTTTAAGGAAATTTCTAGATATGCTGGAACTTTTTTTCTTTCTGCTAAAGAAAATTCGTCGTTAAGCACTGGTGTCGAAAACATATATTTCATATATCCCCAAAATCCCGAAAATCTTTTTTCATTTTCTTTTTCCAGTGAATCGACTAAATCTATTCCCGATTGTATTGCTCGTTTTAACTGATATATTAAGTCATAAACCTAAAAGAACAGAATTTTAACAGTTTATATTAAATATATTATAATATAGTAGTATATTCTATAACGCCGTCAGGCGGGGATGGCGGTACCGCGAGCGCGGAATGACTTTTATACATGTTATAGACTATTCTTTTTCTTCGACTGCAAATATAGGACACTGAATGGAATTAAACTGCGGGGTAGGTTGAAAAAAATGTTCCTTGTCACAGGACATTGTAAATGCAACAATATACTTAATATTGTTTTTTTTTAACAAAATTTATTTCTGACCTATAACCTAATTATATATATTATACCTAATAAAAGAGTTATGAACTGATAAGGCCTAAACAAAATTAAATTACAATGAATATCATTTACAAGTTAGGTTATATATAATATAATACAAATATTTTTATTTACTAGTTTACTACTTAAAGTTTTAAATGTTTACAAAAAGTTTTTTTATTTTTTAGTTGTTTTATATCATCTGGCACTTTTGCATCCAACATACATAGGTGCTGTTTGAGTTTTGCAGGTACGACGAATAGGTTTTCTTATATGGTTTTGATTCCTTGTTGAATGATCATGAATATCTATAGCTGCAACTTTTTGATTGGACTCCAATAATTTCATATATAAATTTGATTGATTCAATACTTTTCAGATTCCTTATATTCGAGAGTTTGGTTTGGACTTTTTTATCAAATACTAAATACTTTTTATATTAAATTTCACCATCTATTTACAAATTATAATGAATTATGACGCAAAATTTTAATGTTGTGACATATAACATGGTTTAAATAATCAACAATTATTGTTATCTATTATAGATGGGGTATTTTTTAGTTTTTTTTATAAAAAAATATAAAAAACTGGTCACATTTTAAGAAAAACCTTATGTAATTTCTATGCAAAACTTTAAATTTGATTAAGTTATTTAATATTTTATGGAAAAATATATATTTTTTTATTTGTTTATTTTACTACAGTTTTCTTTTTTATTTTGCATTTGACAACATTAACAAACCAGCCATAGAAAAAATAACATTTCATATTAAATAAATTATATAATTCAATTAAATGTCAAATTAAAGCGTGCAAGAAAAAAATATTTGCAACTGACACTATAGTGTCAAACCTATAGGTTTTGAAAACAAAATTGAAGCACTTAACAATTCGGTTATTGTCTTAACTTTTGGGCGGAGCTTAAAGCGTGGTTTGAATTTGAGTGTAATTAAGGTGTCATGATCCGCATATATTATATGGTGTTAAAAATTTCAAAATAATATTGCTTTAATCATAGCGCAAATACATTTTGCCTTCATGAGATTTTCTTCGGGGTAATTAAATATAGTCGGTGTCTTTAGAAATATTTTGCGCTAAAAGCCTTGTCAAATAAATTTAACTATTGACTTATTTATCATTTTAGAAATCCTATATAAACTCATGAAAAAAATCAGATTTTATTCAGTATTACTTAGTGTCTCCGTGTACATTTCAAAAGTGAAAATGTAGTTTCTGTGAGAAATGATTTTGATAATTATTCTTGAATTAAAAATAGTTTTAAAAAAGATTTTGAGACTTGTAATATCAGACAAAAAAAAATTTTGACACTTTTTATATAAATATTGTTAGTATGGACACTGATAGAAATTTTGACGAATAATTATGAACTTTGAAAAATATTGTGTAAACTTATTTAAAGGACTTTTTAATACATACACACCAGTTTTAATATTTACACTGAGAAAAATGTATAGAATAATTTTTGGTGTTGAAAATGATTGTGAATAGTTGGGATTTCAAACATAAAAAAAAATAATTTAGAAGTATTTAATGGCAAACTACTATATAATGGAAATTAGAATTTAGGGGTTTTGCATAGAGTAGGACTTAGAAGTAAGAATTGATCTTTCATGTTCTTGAAGAATTTATTCACATTTATTTAATATATTATTCTTAAGTTAAAAAGCAAATGTTTTAATCTGTTTCCAAAGCGCCGCCTCACCAGAGTTCACCACTCCCGAATAAAGTGGTTCGTGGTTAAGTATATTCTCCGCTCTGGTATACTTGATAAAATAATAATACGAATTTTTCACCTTACAACATCAGTGAAAAAATATTAGTAAAAAAAACACTTCACAACAAAGGTAGCGCGTACAAGTTTTCCTCGTTTTGCCGCTAGGCTAAAAATTAAGGCTTTCTCATAAAAAGCTTCTTAATTTTTTAGTGTGCTGAGAAATAATTTTAAAATATTTAAAAAAAAAATCTGGGCACCAAAAAATCTTACCTCTACAGCTGGCGAACAACACAACAGCGGCTTATAACAAAAATTCGGACCTTCCAACTCAAATATCTTCTGTCTAACAACTGCCAACCATTTTTTATCCTGTACAGTGGTAGCGTTTAAAAATGCCGTGCTATTTACAGGAGGATTAAATCCATGCTTTCTTGGTGAATCTTGGTTCATGGTTTGGTTCTGTTTTGCTTCCAATAAGCTTGTATTAGTGCTCCAATTGGCAGTAGGTGATAATGGTGGTAAACTACTTTGCCAGTGGGAGTTATATTTATGATGAGTGGGGGAATGGTTGTTTTCAACGCAGTTTTCCACTTCTTGGATGTAGGAAGCCAAATTCGGTTGGTTAAATACCTATACAAAAAGGACAATAAAAACACAATACTTCCTGTTAAATTACTATATAAAATATTATAAAAAAGGGTGTTTTCCTCTTTTGAACAACTAACTCTCTTTAAGTTATCAAAAACAATTAGGGAACGTTCAAGTATTACGTAACGCGCCTAGAGGGGGTAGGGGTAATTTTGGAGTGTTACGCCCATATTAATGGTATAGGAAAATAGCGTTACAGAGGGGGTGAGGGTCCAAAATGATCAAAATTTGAACGTTCCCTTACAGGTGAGAACTTACTTTATAATTTAAATGTTTTAAATTTCTAAGTTATAAACAATTGTAAATTAAGAATAGTGGGACTGGATCTTGGTCAAAAACAAAAACACCAGTTAATGTATCGACCTTTCGTCTTTTATTAAGACTTCTTCAGGACTAACAATTACCTTTGTGATTCTATGCAGCATCAGAGACATTTTTGGACTCACTAAATCGACTCTGGTAAACCTTGGCAATAACTGTTGAAAAATTACCACATATGCCAGCAAGTTTTCTGCAATAAACGGCAAATATTCTTTATCTACAGCGCTTACTGTAGAATTTATAGCTATGTCGTCCGCATCTGGGTTAAATTGTGTGTGATTTCTAAAAAAAATATATTGTTAAAACAAGACGTAAAGATATGTGATGCTACGCATTACATTATATATTATTCACAGTAAATATATTGCATTTTCCCAAATAATTAAAAAAAGAATAATTAAAAAAATGTGTTTTTTTTTGAAGATTTTAACTTTTTGTTTCCGACCCCTAATTTTTTTTTTCATAAATTGTTTAAACACTCCATAAGAAGTAATTTAGGCAATTATAAAAAAATCGTACGGATCGATCGTTTTTTTTACGTTTTTTCTAATTTATTATATACATATTAAGTACTCGAACTTTAATATACATTTTAGATAAAATAATAAAGTTATTATTTATGATCACTACATTACATAAATGCTTATCTCCAATGCCAAAGGGCGTATATTTTCTAGCGCTTTGTTTTAGGGGCGAAAAATAAAAAAAAAATTGTTTTGAATATTCGGACTTAAGCCATGAAACGTCGAGAAAATGTGAAAAAAGTGGGTGTTAGAAAAATATCGGTCTGTCTGTCCTCTGACTATAAACTTTATAATTTTTAAACAAAAGGTCCCACATGGTTAACATTGGAGAGCAGTAAAGGGGTCAAAAACCAATATTTTTGGCGATAACTGGCTTATTATTGATCGGAAGATAACAATTCTTATCCTACAAGAAAATTAATTAAACTTTTAGTAGAAAATAAAAAAAAAACTTTTTATCTGCGCAAGAATTTTTATCCTACGATTAAAAATAAGCGAGTTATAGCATAAAATATTAGTTTTTGCCCCCCTACCTTATCCCAATGTAAACCATATTTGACATCAGAAAAACTACAAAGGTGCTAAATTGTACATTGAAAGAATTTTTAAATCGGACCTTTCGTTTTAAAAGTTACAAAGTCAGAAGACAGAGAGACCGATATTTTTTTAATTAACAACCACTTTTTTCACATTTTCTCGACTTTTCGATTTTTCGGTCGACTACGCCCATAAAACAATAAAGCGCTAGAAAAAAAATATACGCCCTTTGGCGTTGGAGATAATCATTTTTATAATGCAGTGATCATAAATAATAACTTTATTATTATATCTAAAATATATATTGAAGTTCGAGTACGTAATATGTACATATTACAATAAATTAGAAATGTACATATTATAATAAATTAGAAAAAACGTAAAAAAAAGTTAGATCCGAACGATTTTTTTTTATATTTGCCTAAATTACTTCTTATTAAATTATTGAAAAAAAATCAGGGCCCTGCTGGGGTCGGACACAAAAATTAAAATTTGAAAAAAAAAAACACTTTCACTGCATCACCTGGGCGATTTTAAATGAAAATTTCGAGGACCCCTACATTTTTTGGACTAAAACGTACCTGATGACATAAGAAATCAATTCCCATTTGAAACAAAATCGTAATAGATACACTTTTTTAGACAGATCTCGATTTTCTAAATCAAAAACGCTCTCTGGCTCAAAAGTAGCTCCTTAGTAAAAAACAGTGGCCACTTAAAAACGAGCCAAATCGATTAATGTTTAGAGGTAGGTAGGTGAAAAAAAACTGTACCTTTTTTTCGTATAAAAACTGATTGTATATAAAATTGAGGAAATTTTGGACGGTTTCTTTGGTAACATTTAGAAACAAAACCAATAGTTACAATTATTGTAAGAAACTAAAAATTATATCCCCCTTCCCTTAAGTTAGAACATTAAAAAAACGCCAATTATTTAAAGATTTCGCAAAAAATTAATTTTTGCAAGTTTTAAAAATTGCATAAAAATGGTTTTAAACAAAAAATATGCAAAGTTATATATTAGTATATAAGCATATATACATGTTAACCTACCTGACTATACAAAATACATTATTTGTTTCCGCAAGTCGAGTAAAAAAAATAAATTTCAAAAACTTTTTTCGTTTTACTTTTTTTGATTTTTTCTTATTACAATATACTATATACAGTTTCTGTTGTGTAACATAGATGGTTTAACCGTTTTAAAGATAAATGCATTTAAAAGTAAATTACGCATCAAGAACCAAAAATAAAAATATATTAAGCCAAAAACATATTTTGCTTATTTAACATTAAAAAAAAAGAAAAAAAAATATATGCATCTTGGTCAAAAAATCATTTCTGAGGAAGTTATGTCCTTTTAAATTTGCCCTATTTAAAAAAAAAATCGGGAAAACTTCAAATAATTGGCTTTTTTTTATGTTCTAACTTAAGGGGAGGGGGATATAATTTTTTTAGTTTCTCACAATTAGTGTTGTTTCTAAATATTACCAAAGAAAGCCTCCAAAATTTCCTTAATTTTATATACAATCACTTTTTATCCGAAAAACAGGTACCGATTTTTCATAGTTTGAGTGCTTTGAGTTACCTCTAAAAATTAATCGATTTGGCCCATTTTTGAGTGGTCACCGTTTTTTACTAAGGAGCAACTTTTGAGCCAGAGAGCGTTTTCGATTTCGAAATTTTGGATTTTTTGATACACCCTATTACTCGAAAAAAACGTTTTATTATCTGTCTAAAATGGTGTATTACGATTTTCTTTCAAATGGGAATTGATTTCAAGTATGTTTTATTCCAAAAAATGTAGGGGTCCAAGAAATTTTTATTTAAAATCGCCCAGGCGAACTGTGGCATGCAACAAAAATACTATCTAGCGTTTTATTTAAATATTAACAAAATACAGGATACACAGTGCTGATGATTCCCAAAAAGGATGAAATGGTACTATTCACTATTTCCTGTCCATTTTATTTTAATGACAGATAGATAACTCTCAGATACGACCTCAGAACAGTAGGTACCTACCCTTCTGTACTGATAAATTTTATAATTATATTTGATTTGACTTTTTGGAAGCTCCCACTTACTTTTGTTTAACCAAATTATTTGGTAAATATCTCCATGGTTGGATATAAGTGAGCCACAGTTCCAGAACCAGCCTGAAAGAACCATCCAGAGGCCACTTGTGAATGAGATTTCGTAAAAATATGTAAAATTTGCCCTGGATCATGGGTATTGCAATTTGTTTGAGTTCGCACAAGTGCGTATCATCTGCTTTCGAGCTGACGGAGAATGAATGTAATTGTTTGATTAAAACTCGCATTATTCGCATGTACTCGCCAGTTGGTAATTCGTTAAAATGTAAACGACGCTAAAAATTAAAAATATATAGTTAATGCTAAGGTATTACAACAAGAGTACCTTTTTAACCTAAGGAATCATATTCTAATAAAAGATCCAAACCTTATAATAATTAAAAATCATTTATTGTTATAATAATACATAAAACAAAATTAAAATTCTAAATTAAAAACAAACTCAAAACTACTAGAAAAAATTATACAGCTTTTTTTTTTTCATAAAAAAATCAAATTTAACATTTTAAATATAAAAATATTATTTATGGTCTGTTTCATCAAGCAAGAGAGTAAATTAAAAATCGCACAGTAAACATTTTTGCAACAGGTTTGAATAGTATATGTTTGTGTATAGAATATAGTTATATATTATAAAATAAACTACGCAGTATATTCGCACATCCAATATTCGAATCTGTTGTAAAAATATTTACTGTGCGATTTTTAATTTACTCTCTTGCTTGATGAAACAGACCATAAATAATATTTTAATATTTAATTTTAATAGTTAATTGGTTTTGGACTATTTTGACACATTTTTGTTGCATGATTTAAGCACATACCTAATATATGCTTAAATCATATTATATGAGTTTTAACTATGACTAATATAACAGCTTAACTGACTTAATTTCGTGCCATTATATAGTAAACAAGGCATTCCGGAAACGGCCAAAGATAATTTGTTAACGTTAGGCCTCAACCTTAAAAATTGTAATGCCTGCATCTGTTAGATGCGTGCGGGTATTGGAGGGTTAAAATAACTACATGAAAATAACACAGTATGATTATTAGGCCTAATTAAGGTTAGATCACATGCAAACGCTCCCAGCGTTCGGGAGTTATTAAATAAAAACCAAATTTTTGGAGCCCCCTTTGAAGAGGCGTACCTCCCTTACGACCCTTTTTGAAGTTTAAAATTAAGGCTATAATAAAACAGCCATGTATAATACAGCTTTTTTTAGATAAAATGTTACCTCTATCCTGTAAAGGATGGTGAGTCAGAGTTTTTATTTTAACTGGCCCTTTTAACAATTACTGTATCAAAAAATTTGTCAAAACTAAATTTTAACTTACTGATTGTTGATTTGGCGACGAGTTTAACGAACCATTTAACGCATTACTTTGCTGTGTTATCTGGTCATTATGAAGCCACATATCAGTAAATGCAGTTAAAACTGTTTCACTCCTCCAGATGTCATTTCTAGGGTGTCTTTCCAAATTTTTATGAAAGCTTTCTTCTATCGACTTGTTTATAGCACTTGAATTTAATAGACCTGTTCCAAAAGTGTTCCTAGAACTAAAAATAAAATTTTTCACTTTCAGAAAAGTACACTTTTGCGGGAGCAAAAAATATTCATGCCAAAAATAAAATACTTCTTCCCATAGTTCATTCAGTAAAAAAAATAAAAAAAAAATAATTGCAAATATTTTTTCAATTTTTTTTAAGGCTGAAAAAAAAATTGAAGAAAGAAACTTAAATGAGCCATCGCGAAAAAACAATACTCTTACCCCCTTGTCCCGCCCCGTTTTTTTAGATTCAGATTCTTTAAAACCAATCCCAGCCAAGAAATTAGGATAAGAAAAATAATAAATAATTTTTTTAGAAAAAAATTAAATAAAACAACTTGATTCATGAGATATTGTCAGTAATCGGAATAAACTCAGTTATGACTCATCAACGTTGAAAATAAACACAGAAACATAGGCTTCCGGAATAATTTTGTCGAATTATGAGTGAAATTTTTATAAAGGTCACTAAATCGAAACATTTGACGACTAATATGTTACACACAGCAATATTGAATATACATATTAACTATAAATATTTATATGTATATCAGTGTTTTTCGACGAAAATAAAAATGTAAATATTTAAAACCTCGCGTCAATGCTAGAATCGACACGGCGCCTATGCGAGCACTGGAAATTCGCCGATGACTGGATATTGTATACAATACATACAGGGTGATCAATAACTGGCATGCCAAAATTTAAGAGGTGATTCTGCATCTAAAAATATAATACTTTTTAACTCAGTTTTAAATGAAGCAGCATTAAAATTTTATTGGTGATTTTTTTTGTTCCCCATTCAATATGTTATCTTATCTTCAAAGGGTTGCAGCTCTCTTAGGGCTCATTTCCAGACCAACCTTTATAGAAACTTTTTTTCATATTTATGGATGTAGAATCACCTCTTAAGTTTTGGCATGGAAGTTACTGATCACCCTGTATAATATGTATTCTATACAATATGTCATAAATGCAGTCACACAAGTCCCCCCCCCCACTCCATCTAAAAAAATATTTTTTTCCAAATTAAATGGCAAAGGCACTAAATTTTAATAGTAATTAAACAAATGTTTCTAAATTGGGGTGGGTGGGTATTTGGCTGTCAAAAAATGCCCAGTTTCAAAATAAAAAACGCTTGCTAGGTTGGTATATTAAAAAAAATAATGGCTAAAGGAAGTCTTTAGCTCAAAATAATATGCAAAACTTAACGACTCTTTTATTTTTCAGAAAAAAAATAATTAAATTAAGTTAAAAATTATGCAATCATATTAGAAAAAATTGAAATAAAAAAAAAAATAGAAAAAATTGAATTATTTTTTGAAAAAAATTTTTTATTTTTATTTTTTTTTTAGAAATTTGTTTTATTTTTTTTTTGCATTTTTTACATTGTTATTCATAAACATAAACTACAGGATAAATTACTGTTTTGTGGGTATCAGCACTTAATCCTACCTTATCAGGGGTTGAACATTTTGCACAGGACATTTTCCATTGTAATATATTATTGGTAGAACATTAGCATTGGGATCAGTGGGCAAAAAATGTAGCAAATAATCACAACATAATACATAGTAAACGGTGTTCCATGTTGAGTTAGCTGAATTTACTCTTTGGTGCCATGGATTGATTAAATGATAAGCAAAATGGAACATGTAGTAGTCAAACGGGTCTAAAAAAATTTAAGTTATTCTCATTTAAAGTAAATGACTTGATTTAAATCAAATCATAGTTCATTTTTGCAATACTTTATTTAACTTACTTAACAACAGAGACATAACATGTTTCATTTGAGGATTAACATGTATTAAATCTGAATAAAATGGATGATTTTGTGAATTCTCTAAAAACTGTTGAATTTTTGTCTAAAAAAACATAATAGTTTAATTTTTTATTTAAAGATTATTATTTTTACATACTCACAGGTAAATACTGTAGAGAAAAGTCATATTTAATTCCAGGCTCTTTTAATAAAGTATAAATAAGTTTAAATAAAGGTCCACAGGGTGACAAAAAGTGTTGCAACTGCCGAAAGTCTTCACACTCATACTCTGTTGTTGAACGTAGGCCCCAACTTAAAGTACCCTGGGGACCAAAAATGTGATCAATTAAAACAGGAAAAAATCGTTGCATTTCCAGTATATTGCCCTTATCCAAAAGAACTGTCAGTTCGGCACATCTTACTCGTATAGGTAAATTAAGCGCATGTTGTACATTTATCTAAAAAATGTTTTATAAATATTTATTTTTTATATCAAATTAATGTAAAACGTACCATAAAATTGTTTCTTTCCTTGGAAAACATTTTCAAAATTTTCCTAACTTTAACACATAACCCCACTTTCTTAGACTTCAAAAATCAGAATAGCCAACAAAAATATAGTAAAAAACTTAATACCAACGTTAACAGACAAACATTTTTGTTTTCTTGTAGTTTTTGCAATAATCTGTGGTTTTTCAGTGAATTAAAAGCTTTAAAGTAATTATTAAGATAAATTTTACATACAATTTGCTAAAATTAAACACTTATAATTCAAAACAAAAAGTAAATTTTTATCAATGACGTCAACGACCTAACCTCGTACTTGACAAATGTTTGCAAATCTCAAAAATGGCTTCAGAAGTGTGTTCTGTGGATAAAACAAGGCCCAATATTAGAGTCCAAATAAGTAATGATTTTGTGCAAAAGATGGAAGTTGAAGAATCGACAAAAACTGATAATGAGGAGGGTGAAATAAGCGACGACAATACACCTCAAAAAAGTGATCCTTTTGTCCAAAAAAATGGCAACAAACCCACAGCCAGGGTAAGTTTTACCTTAATTAAGTAATATACAAGTAAGCACAGTCAAATTAGTTTAAATCTGTTCAGAAATATATGCAAAATGTATGACTCAAAAATATATTGTATTTTACAATGTTTTCTATGAGTTCTTAAATGCCTTAGTAGTAGTAGAAGTAAATTTTTGGGTTGGCCAAAGCCGGACAACTAGGCCATTTCTGGCCCTTTTTGTCACCCCAGGCAATCCCAGCCATTTACTAATTTGAGTCCTCCTTGAACCTGCCCGTCCTTTCAATAAAGGTCAGGATATTGGCCCAGGGGAGATCTCTTAGTTCCTCTTGGTTGAGTCTTTGAGTTCCAAAGATTTGCAACCTGATCCTGTCGTATCTGACACACTCGGCTAAGTAATGAGAGGATGTTTCATCCTCTTCGCACTCTGGGCATAGTGGACTCTCTAGAATCCGCATTGTTGCCAGGTGCTTCCTTAGCCTGCAGTGGCCCGTGAGGACCCCTACAAGTTGTCTGAGTGCAGTTCTTCCTTTTTCCAGCAACCAGTCGGTCTTTGATTTGCTTGGGCTAGCCAGGAAGTCCCTAGCTTGCCGGCAACCGTCGACCACTCTCCATTGCTCCTTTAGCTTGGTATAAGCCCACTCATCGAGAGCGGTCTTTACCTGCTTCCTTGTAACACCCAATATAGGTTTCGGCCCCGTGCATGCCATCCCTGATCCGAGTCTTGCAAGTTCATCTGCCTTCTCGTTTCCGGGAAATCCACTATGACCCGGTACCCATACCAGTTGAACGTTTTTGGTCCTTGCTAGCTCTTCCAAGGCTTCTGCACACTCCCTGACTAGGAGTGACCTAGTGCTGGGATTGCACAATGCCTTTAGAGCGGCTTGACTGTCCGAGCAGATGTATATATCGTGCCCCCAGTGCTGCCTTATTTCCCTGCAATTTGCCGCTTCCTGTATGGCATAGACCTCAGCTTGGAAGACAGTGGAAAAGCGTCCAAGTGGAAAACTCTTTTGCAAGTCCAGGTCCTCCACGAAGAGTCCTGCCCCAGAGCTTTGGATGCCTTCCATACGCGAGCCTTACAACTACTTGTATACAAATTGTAGACAAACACATTTAGCACCTAAAAATAGTAGACACGTTTTAAAATGAGAAATGGTAAGGCACCTTGAAAATGGTCAAGCACATAAAAGCAATAACTGAGGCTCAGGAGTGGGAACATTTTTTACTGCAGTTAGGGTTACTGACTCAGGGAGGAATTTACTCAAGTTAGCACCCTAGGCTAACATGCAGGCCCCTCCTTACATGTCAAAAGGTTTTGACTAAAAAAAGGTCATTAATTGGACTCATGAGCAATATCCACCTTTGCTTAAAGAACTTATGACTAAAAGAAAAGTTACCAGCTAGGCTAGACTAGTTGAACCACTATTTATAGACAATTATTAGTTATAGGCAATATAATTATTACATAACGCAAAATTTGGCCATTTTGACCCCCACCCCCCCCCCCCCCATGTAACGCGGCGTAACATTTTCGAGAATGACACAAACCATCAGCCATGTTGGCGCCGCCATTTTGATTTTTTAGATTTTCACCAAAAATTTGTAATCTTTCACCCCAAATACCCCCCCATACTGATTCTGGGCCGATAGGAACAATAAATAACTAAAAAGGTATAAAAATTGTATTATAAATAATAAAAAATAGTTTGTCGACCACGTGAGAACCGTGCATTTCCGCAAAGTGTGCTTACTATTTTCGTATTCATGATTGTTGGTCTTCAAAAAAAAAATAAACTGCAACTGTAAACAAAAAATCGTAATCTACGTCCCCGAAAATCCCTATATACCGATTCTGATTCGGCATGGTTCATAAATGCCATAGTTATTGGCGCCGGCATTTAATTTTTTTTAATTTTGACCAAAAACTCCTAACCTACAACACAGAAGACCCCCAGATACCGATTTTGGTTCGAATAGGCTAGTAATGACACAAATCGTCCGCCATGTCGGCTTTTTAATTTTGACCAAAAAACCGTAATCTACGACCCCGAAAATCCCTATATACCGATTTTGATTCGGCATGGTTTATAAATGCCTAAATTATCCATAGTTATTGGCGCCTCCATTTTGGAATTTTAAATTTTGCCCAAAACTCCTAACCTACGACACAGATACCGATTTTGGTTCGAATAGGTCATTAATGACACAAATCGCCGCTATGTTGGCGCAGCAATTTTGATTTTTTAATTTTGACCAAAAATTGGTAAACTACGTCCCCGAAAACCCCGTTATAGCGATTTTAGTTCGAATCGGCCAGAAATTACAAGTCCCCCCTATACTGATTTTGGGCCGATAGGAACAATAAATAACTAAAAAGGTATAAAAATGGTATTATAAATAATAAAAAATAATTTGTCGACACGGGAGAATCGTGCATTTCTGCAAAGTGTGCTTACATTTTCGTAATCATGATGGTTGGTCTTCAAAAAAATAAACTGCAACTATACACACTGTTACTGAATCTTGCATAGGATGCAGTAGATCCTCAAAGTAAACCAAAAACTGATATTGGTAGCTAAAAACCTGTATTTTAATTTGCTAAGTTCAGCAAAATCGTAGAGGTTAGTTCTTGGAGGATATTGGCTTAACACTCTTCAGCAGGATCTATACTTCGCACCATTAATTTAAGAAGTAAAATTTTAAGTGCTTTTATTATAACTATCTATTTAAATGAAAAATTAATAGGCAAAATAATTTTATTTTCATTCATTTAATTAAAAATATATTTTTTAAATAGGGCACATTTGCTTTGTTGGTCAGTATATGTTTTATGTATTAGCTATTAAAAAGTCAGTCAACTAACGTTTGACAAGCTCTATTATAATAATAGAGTACCAATAGTAGGTACTGTACTATAGTACTATACTACTTGGAGTTCAGCTAGACAACTAATAGATTTTCTTAAGTAAGCAATGTCGTTGCTTTCGCCAAAAAACAGAAAGCAGTGTCATGTAGTCAGGGGCATTTCGAGGTTTTTGTCGTAGGGCTGTGTGAAGTTAAATTTTTCGGACTGAAAAAAATTTGATGACAAAAAAAAGGTCATCCCCCAATTTTTTTTTAAAAAGGTCCTCACCCCCAAAAAAATTTTTACTCCCAACATTTTTTATTACCACCAAAAACTATTTTTACCCAATTTTTTTTACCCAAAACTAATTTTCTTTATTCAACCAGAATAAATATATATCACATCTACATTTTGCCGACTCAACTGCTGAAATTATTGACTGGGCCATTTCGTAGAGGGAGTAACACCCCCACACCCACCTCGGAATGCCCCTGCATGTAGTACCTTTACGTATAACAGCTGTAGCATGCTAGCAATAATGGCATTTTTAAAAATAATTAGAAAGAAAAAATTTTGATAGCAACTATCAAAAATTTTGACAACTGTTGTCAGTCATGTAACTATGACAACTAAGTATTAAAATATATACTGTGGATTTGTTATCTAAAATATACTAACCAACAACGTTTATAATAACTTTTACATTGCATAATAAAAATAAACTTTTATTAAAATACATCATATTAAATTATAATTTTGTTGAATTTTTAAAAAATAAAGAGTTTACGCATACATAGAAACTTATTTAGTTGGTCATATCGTAAAAAATAGAGCAGTTATAGTAATTCGAAAAACATCAAAAAATAATTAAATTTATTTTTTATTTTTGAATAAAGCCAATTATAAATATTTTTTTTAACAAATTAAGTGCTACTTAAAAAAATAATTAGATATTCGTTAGAAAATACACATTTTTAGTAAAAGTTGTAGGGTTTGGAGCCTGCTGAAGATTGTTAAGCCAATATCTTTCAAGAACTAACCTCTACGATTTTGTTGAAAGCAGAAAACTAAAATACAGGTTTTCAGCTATCAAAATCATTTTTTGGTTTACTTTGAGGATCTACTGCATGCTATGCAAGATTCAGTAACAGTGTCAAATCAAATCATTTATTTCGTTCGTAGAAACAAGTTTTTGAACTGATCTTGTAAACGAAATTACATACTTATAATTATAATTTACTACAACTTTAAACTCATTTTTCTCGAAATCTACTTTTTCACTTGACGTATACTTATTGCCTAATAGGAAACCTGGTCCTGATTGCAATACATACACTAATAACATTTTTATTTTTTTATCCGACTGACCAAGAAAGGAGGGTAATGTAGGGACACAAGATCTAGGTTAATGTGTTTTTCACAAAAAAATGTTTCTTCAAAAAAAGTTTATTTTTTCGTAAAACGAAAAATAAATTGGAAAAAAAAATGTTTTTGAAAAAAATTGTTTTTACCCCATTTGGGGTAAGGGGGTAACTTACCCCAATCCGATTTTTATCAAAAACAATCCCAGCATAGAACTTTTAATCAACCTATGGGCCAAATTTGTAGTCTTTAGCCCGAAGCGTTCTTGAGTTATCGTGGTCATAAATTTCCCGGACACAGACCAACCGAGACAGTCCAAACGAATCCTTATTGATATTTTTACAGCCATGCGCGCTCGGATGCGCAATAAAATATATATTTAAAAGTAACCCACAAATATTTGTCGGTTACTTTTT